>JAAAWK010001151.1:0-1218750 GCA_022496015.1 Hordeum marinum | reverse complement strand
CTCTTACTCTTTTAGAAAACCCCCTCTTCCGGCGACTCTTCTGCGTCAGTTATACCACCGCCGAAGATCAATCCGCTGTAAGTATTCAAACATCCGGCTGCTGATACCATATTAATCTCTTTAGGTATTGATCCTATATCTTGCAGTGCATAGGCGAAGTGCCGTAAGACCACTCATCCTTCCTCTGGCCCAGTCCCTCAAGACCAGGAGCTTGAATAGCTGGACTCAGCACAGCCGGACCTCGGACAATAGGAACTTGGGCATCCGGAGGAAGCTCCAGCAGAAGAAACTCCACCTGCTGCTTCCACAGAGCCGACGACAGATGATATTGTAATGGAGAGTCCTTCACGGGCTCCTTCAAAGCCGACCACTCCTGCCAAGACCCCTATGACTCTGAATGTTATCATCACTAGATCTGCCCACAAGTCTCCTCCTCCGGCGTGTGTACTGACCCGTCACACAGAGTCGACTGAACCGTCAAGAAAGTTACATTTTGACTCCTCATATGACAAGATGACATCAGAAGAACTACACGCTAGCTATATCAACCGGGTTAATACCAGCCGGGACTTAGAGCTTCGGTTGGTTGCCCTGATGAGGAGTAAATACGAGGTACCTTTTACTTCTCTTACTATAACCTTTCTTAGCCCCCAAGAGCCGGTTAAATCTATTCTATAGTTGAACCGGGTCTTTCTTTGCGATCTGTAAATATTATAACCTGCCAATAATTAGCCGCCAAGGGCCGACTCAAATTTTATTTGAGCCGGGTCTTCTCTTTTATAAGACTCTGAAGATCCAATCATAGCCCCCAAGGATCGATTTAACTTTCGAAATATTGAACCGAGTCTTGAAAATATCCTTTGAAGAACCGTGTCCTAGCCCCCAAGAGCCGGACCAATTGTTGATGAAATTGAATCGATACTTCCAGTGTAAGTATAAAAATCCATAGTGTAGCCCCCAAGTTCCGGCTTAACTGTGAAAAAGATGAGCCGGAGCTTATTTGTACACTTCGAAGATTTAAATACATTAGCCCCCAAGTGTCAAATATATTGCTTGCAATCTGTTTGAGACTTGCGTAACTTTTGTACTCATCATTTTGTTGGAAATATGCCCTAGAGGCAATAATAAAATGGTTATTATTGTATTTCCTAGTTCATGATAATTGTTTGTTATTCATGCTATAATTGTGTTAACCGGAAACCGTAATACATGTGTGAATACATAGACCACAACATGTCCCTAGTGAGCCTCTTTGACTAGCTCGTTGATCAATAGATGGTCACGGTTTCATGACCATGGACATTGGATGTCGTTGATAATGGGATCACATCATTAGGAGAATGATGTGATGGACAAGACCCAATCCTAAGCATAGCACAAGATCGTGTAGTTCGTTTGCTAAAGCTTTTCAATGTCAAGTATCATTTCCTTAGACCATGAGATTGTGTAACTCCCGGATACCGTAGGAATGCTTTGGGTGTGCCAAACGTCGCAACGTAACTGGGTGGCTATAAAGGTACGCTACGGGTATCTCCGAAAGTGTCTGTTGGGTTGACACGAATCGAGACTGGGATTTGTCACTCCGTGTGACGGAGAGGTATCTCTGGGCCCACTCGGTAAGACATCATCATAATGAGCTCAATGTGACTAAGGAGTTAGCCACGGGATGATGTGTTATGGAACGAGTAAAGAGACTTGCCGGTAACGAGATTGAACAAGGTATAGGGATACCGACGATCGAATCTCGGGCAAGTACCATACCGATAGACAAAGGGAATTGTATACGGGATTGATTGAATCCCTGACATCGTGGTTCATCCGATGAGATCATCGTGGAGTACGTGGGAGCCAACATGGGTATCCAGATCTTGCTGTTGGTTATTGACCAGAGAGGTGTCTCGATCATGTCTACGTGTCTCCCGAACCCATAGGGTCTACACACTTAAGGTTCGATGACGCTAGGGTTATAGGGAAATGGTATACGTGATTACCAAAGGTTGTTCAGAGTCCCGGATGAGATCCCGGACGTCACGAGGAGCTTCGGAATGGTCCGGAGGTAATGATTGATATATAGGAAGTCTAGTTTTGGTCACCGGAAAGTTTTCGGGCTCATCGGTATTGTACCGGGAGTGCCGGGAGGGTGCCGGAGGACCCCCGGGAGGGGTGTGACGACCAGAGGACTTCATGGGCCCTTAGAGGAGGTGTGCCAGCCCATATTGGGTCGTCCAAGACCATCTATGAGGTCCCATGCGGCTGGAGATAAGAGATAAGGGCTGAAAAGATTCAAAAGGAAGAGATCCACCTCCCTTGTGGGAGGTGGACTCTTCCCTAGGGTCGGCCGAACCTCTCCTCCTTGGAGGAGGGGCCAAGGCAGCCCTCCCTCTCCCTCCTCCTATATATACCCAAGGGTTTTGCCTCTTGAGAACAGATCTGAACTCTCTCTCTCTCACGGCGAAGCCCTACCTCTCTTCTTCCTCCTCCGAAGCGCTTGGCGAAGCCCTGCCGGGATACCTTGCTACTCCACCACCACCACGCCATCGTGCTGCTGCTGGAGCTCTTGCCCAACCTCTCCTTCCTCCTTGCTGGTTCAACGCGTAGGAGACGTCACCGGGCTGCACGTGTGTTGAACGCGGAGGTGCCGTCCGTTCGGCACTTGATCGGATCTACCGCGATCTGAATCGCTGCGAGTACGACTCCATCAACCGCGTTCTAGCAACGCTTCCGCTTAGCGATCTTCAAAGGTATGAAGATGCAATCTCTCCCCTCTCGTTGCTGGTTTCTCTATAGATAGATCTTGGTGACACGTAGGAATTTTTTTGATTTACTACTACGTCTCCCAACACATTTCTCATCTGTCCTTCAACTACTTATAATGTTTTCTTCGATACTCCTGCAGGACGCCTTAACCGCTGCCGGCTCTGAAGTGGCAGATTTGAAGACCAACCTGGCGGCTTAGCAGGAGGCTAGAAGTGTCGCTGATGAGAAGTGCCGGCTCCTCTCTGAGGAGTTGGCCAAAACCCCTGCTGAGCTGACCGCTCTTAAAGAGTCACTTGAGTCGGAGAAGGCTGCCCTGACGAAACGGGCAGATGATGCAGACCAGCGGCACATAACCGTGGCAGAAGAGCTTCATGGTTTAAAACGGCACATTGCAAAGATGTCAGTCGCCCTATTTGGTAAGCTTCCGTTGTACTTTGCTGCTTAAAATTGCTTGTTTAGAACTTGGCGACTCATGAACTTTTATCCGGTTTATCCAGGTCCCAGGAGCCGGCAGCTGGCTTCTGACAGCCTTCTGCCACTAAAGGCTATTTACACCTTCGCCGAACAACTCTACTGCGGTGCTATCTTCACCATCAAAAGCGTCCAGTACAAGGAGAAGATCCCCACTGCTTTGAAAGGGGTCTTGGAGCTCTTCTCCCCCATGCCGAAGCAGATAGAAGAGTTGAAGAAATCTGCATTTCGTCAAGGAGCTGTTGCTGGTTTGAGCCGGGCTCTGGCCTTTGTGCCTGAGCTAACTCCGGCTGAAATGATGGAAGGCTTCCCATCAAAGAAGATTGATGGCTCAGAATTCACGGAAGAAGATTACATCCGATGCGTCAAGGACTCACGCTATTTGGCGTTCGTGCTGGTGGAGGAGGCAAACTTAAATTCTTATCAGGCGGCTTACAACGCCGAAGAGAAGAGAATCCCCGGGCCTCTCTACAAGTGGCAAGACTTGACACCCGCCCGCAGTAAGGATCTTTTCCCCTGTGAGCTTGACACGTCTCCCTTCTATGAGGGGTCTTTTGCCGCCCTTGCTGACTGCAACTAGCAATTGGGGAATCTTCAGATCAAGCCGATGGAGGGACCGGAGCAGGGTGAGCCGGCCAATTAGTTTCACACTTGTAATATTTTGAGTGATGGCTCGTGTAATGACCCGTCGTGGGCGACTGAAAAACCTTTGAAGAATGCTTCTGCTCCGTATGACAGCCACTTTTGTAATAGTCTTAGACTGATGTTTGATATATCTCAATATAGCCTTTGTCTGCATGTCTCTCTGCTTCTCCATATTTCCGCTTGAGTAATCACCGGCTCTTCCGGATACTTTTTCTGAGGTGTCATTCCTTCTCCGAAGTCATTAGACCCGAAGAGTATATTTTTTGACGAGCTTTGAACTGCATCAACTGGAGCGTCATGGCTCTGACTCTTATAATATGAATCCGCCTGTCATAGGATAAAGTAAGCTATACCTGACGGTAGGAAGCCTCTATTGACAACGACGACTGTTAATGAACTTTGAAGCGGCCTACAGCCAGCTGCATGAAGGGTGATGTAAGTTGTACCATGATGGTAAGAAGCCTCCTTTTAACAGCAAATATTTATCCATTGTATTCCAACACCGGTTGTCAATAGGTTATGTAAGCTATACCTTATGGCAAGAAGCCTCTATTGACAACCGCAGCTCAAAAAGCCTGCTGTTGAAGGGTGATGTAAGCTATAACCTAAGGCAAGAAGCCTCCTCCAATCAGCCAATGTTGTATAGGGCCGGCTGCCGATGGGTTATGTAAGCTATACCTTATGGCAAGAAGCCTCCATTCGACTGCCGCGACTAGTAATTGTACTAGCCAGCTGTGTGAAGGGTAATGTAAGCTATACCTGAGGGCAAGAAGCCTCCTTCCACAACTATTTTTGGCGTAAACGCCGGTTTTTAGGGTGAGATAAGCGAACCCGTCGGTAAGAAGCCCCCTTCGACAACCGCGGCTAACATGTTAACCGGAGATGGCATAAAGCCGGCCATTAGGGTGAGATAAGCGATACCCGTCGGTAAGAAGCCCCCTTCGATGGCCGCAATTGATAAGCAACTGGAGTCTGGTATACACGCTGTTGTCTTAGGATCATGTAAGCTATACCAAAGGTAAGAAGCCTCCATCGACAACCGCGCTTAACGTATCCAAACTGACTGTGTAAGGGTAATGTGAGCTATACCCGTAGGCAAGAAGCCTCCTTACATCAGTTGTTTTAACTCGTACCAGTTCGGTGTCTCTAAGCGAGATTGGCCGTCAACACTGTGAACCGGCTCAGGGTCTCTAAGCGAGATTAATTGGTAAGAGCTCAGCAGGATCCAATTTATTTTAACTCATACCAGTTCAGTGTCTCTAAGCAAGATTGGCCGTCAACTTCGTGAACCGGCTCAGGGTCTCTAAGCGAGATTAACTGGTATGGACTCAGCATGAATCAATTTGTGGTAGTAGTCAACTGCATCGGCTCAATTTTTAGAGCCGGAAAAAATTTCATCTTGCCTTTAACCAAGGATTTGTAAAGAAACAGAGGTCTGAGTCTTGGTAAGGAAACTCATAAATATGATGTATATAATGATGACAGCTTTTCAGCACTTGCTAAGTAAAGTAAGGTCACAGATGTGCGATATTCCACGGCCGCAGCGTCTCCTGACCTGCCATGTCCGAGTCATCCCGTATGTCCATGAGATAATATGATCCATTGTTTAAGTTCCGGCTGATCACAAAGGGCCCTTCCCAGGGTGGAGACAACTTATGCATTCATGTTTGATCTTGAATTAACCGGAGCACCAAGTCCCCCTCCTGGAACACCCGGGTCTTGACCCTGCGGCTATGATAACGTCGCAGGTCTTGTTGATAAATTACCGATCTAGCTGCTGCTAACTCACGCGCCTCGTCCAAGGCGTCCAACGCATCTTGGCGGGCTACCTCATTATCCGTCTCAACATAAGCCGCCACTCTTGGTGAATCGTGCCGTATCTCGCTGGGTAAAACCGCCTCAGCGCCATATACCATGAAAAAGGTGTAAATCCTGTAGACCTGTTAGGAGTTGTTCTAATGCTCCACAAGACAGACGATAATTCTTCCACCCAACATCCAGGTGTTGTCCTTAGGGGAACCATAAGTCGGGGTTTGATCCCTCGTAAGATCTCTTGGTTAGCACGCTCTGCCTGACCATTAGACTGTGGATGTGCTCCGGCTGAAACATCAAGCCGGATATGCTCCTTCTCATAGAACGCTTTCATAGACCCCTTGGATAAATTTGTTCCATTGTCCGTAATGATGCTATGCGGGTAACCAAAGCGATAAATCAGCTTCTTAATAAACTCCACCGCTGTTGCTGCATCACAATGACTGACTGGTTCTGCCTCTACCCATTTAGTAAACTTGTCCACCGCCACTAACAGGTGTGTTTTCTTATCCTTAGACCTTTTGAAAGGCCCCACCATATCTAGCCCCCAGACCGCAAACGGTCAGGTGATTGGTATCATCCTCAATTCTTGAGCCGGAACGTGTGCACGCCGGCCAAACTTCTGACAGCCGTCACACTTGCGGACTAAGTCCTCTGCATCCTTGTGAGCCTTTAACCAGAAAAAACCATGCCGGAGAGCTTTAGCTGCCAAAGATTTTGACCCGGCATGATGTCCACAATCGCCAGCATGAATTTCATTTAAGATCTGTTGGCCTTCTTCGGGTGATACACAACGCTGAAAGACACCCGTTACCCTACATTTATGTAGCTCTCCATTGATGATCGTCATAGACTTAGAACGCCGGGTGATTTCTCTGGCCCGACTCTCATCCTCAGGTAACTCACCGCGTGTTAAATATGCCAAGTATGGTATAGTCCAATCAGGGACGGCATGTATAGCCGCCACTAGCTCCGCCTCCGGGTCAGGAATAGCCAAATCCTCTTCGGAAGGAATCTTGACAGTCAGATGGTATAAGACATCCAGAAAAACATTAGGCGGCACCGGCTTACGCTGAGAACCTAGCCGTGATAAAGCATCAGCCGCCTCGTTCTTGCGACGATCAATGTGATCCACTTGATACGCCTTGAAGTGACCTGCAATTATATCAACCGCCTGTCGATAAGCCGCCATCCGTGGGTCCTTAGAATCCCACGTACCTGAAACTTGCTGAGCCACAAGATCTGAGTCGCCCAAGCACCTGACCCGGCTCAGACTCATCTCCTTAGCGATTCTGAGACCGTGAAGCAGAGCCTTATACTCAGCTGCATTGTTAGTGCAAGGAAACATTAGCCGGAGCACATAACATAATTTGTCACCTTTTGGGGATGTCAGGACGACTCCTGCGCCTGACCCCTCTAACTGTTTAGACCCATCAAAGTGTATAGTCCAATAAGTATTATCTGGCTTCTCTTCAGGAGCTTGACATTCTGTCCACTCATTAATGAAATCCACGAGAGCTTGTGACTTAATAGCCGTACGGGGCACATAGGCTAAATTGAGAGGTCCTAGCTCTAATGCCCACTTGGCAATCCTTCCTGTGGCCTCTCTATTTTGAATAATGTCTCCCAACGGAGCAGAGCTGACCACTGTTATCTGGTGTCCTAGGAAATAATGCTTTAGCTTCTGGTTGGCCATAAAACCCCCATATACCAGCTTCTGCCAATGTGGATATCTTTGCTTGGATTCTATTAGAACTTCGTTGATATAATAAACCGGCCTTTGCACTGGACATTCCTTTCCTGCCTCTTTTCGCTCAACTACAATTGTAGCACTCACCGCCCGGTTGTTAGCCGCTACATAGAGCAGTAGGGGTTCTTTCTCAACCGGAGTGGCTAACACCGGCGTCTCAGTCAACTATTTGTTAAGGGCTTCAAGTGCTTCAGTCGCCTCCTTTCTCCACTTGAAATTGTCTGTTTTCTTCATCATTTGGTACAGGGGAATAGCCTTCTCCCCAAGCCGGCTGATGAAACGGCTCAATGCTACAATCCGCCCTGCAATGCGCTGAACATCATTAATGCAAGTCGGCTCTCCCAAGGACACGACAGCCTTGATTTTGTCCGGGTTAGCTTCAATGCCCGTTCAGAAACTAAGAAACCCAAAAGCTTCCCTGTTGGAACACCAAAGACACATTTCGACGGGTTAAGCATCATCTTGTAGACCTAGAGATTATCAAAAGTTTCCTTCAGATCCTCCAAAAGAGTCGCCTTCTTCCTAGACTTAACCACAATATCATCCACGTAAGCATGCACATTACGTCCAATCTGACTGTGAAGGCAGTTCTGCACACATTGCTGATAAGTCGCCTGGGCACTCTTTAACCCGAAAGGCATAGAAACATAGCAGAAAGCTCCGAAAGGTGTAATGAACACCGTCTTCTCTTGATCTTTAACCGCCATCTTAATCTGATGGTAACCCGAATAAGCATCTAGAAAACACAAACTCTCACATCCTGTTGTGGCATCAATGATTTGGTCAATTCGAGGGAGTGCAAATGGGTCAGCCGGACAAGCCTTGTTAAGGTCTGTGTAATCCACACACATACGCCAATTTCCATTCTTCTTAAGCACCAGTACCGGGTTAGCCAGCCACTCCGGATGAAAAACTTCCACAATGAACCCTGCTGCCAAGAGCCGAGCGACTTCCTCTCCAATGGCCTTTCGCCTCTCTTCATTGAACCGCCATAGAAATTGCTTAATTGGTCTGAATTTTGGATCCACATTAAGGTTGTGCTCAGTGAACTCTCTCGGTACACCCGGCATGTCAGAAGGTTTCCATGCAAAGATGTCTCGGTTCTCACGGATGAATTCGATGAGCGCGCTTTCCTATTTGGGATCCATATGAGCTCCAATAATGAACTGCTTAGATGAGTCGCCTGGAGTGAAATCCACTGCTTTAGTGTCATCAGTCGAAAACTTAAGAGGCGGCTCTACCTCCGTAGTTGGCTTCTTCAGCGGGGTCATATCCTCCGGGTCAACGTTTTCTTTATAAAACTTGAGCTCCTCCTGAGCACAACTTGCCTATGCATAAGCTGCATCTCCTTCCTCGCACTCAATAGCCGTGTTCCGATTACCATGAACAGTGATCGTTCTCTTTAAGCCGGGCATCTTGAGCTGCAAGTAAACATAGCAAGGCTTAGCCATAAATTTGGCGTAAGCCGGCCTCCCGAACAACGCGTTGTAAGGACTCTTAATTTTGACCACCTCAAACCATAGTGACTCCACCCTGTAGTCATACTCATCACCAAAAGCCACCTCCAATGAAATCCTGCCCACCGGATACGCCGACTTACCCGGGACCACACCATGGAAGACAGTAGAAGAAGGTTTAAGATCCTTGTCAAGCAGTTTCATCTGCCGGAAGGTATCATAATATAAGATGTTAATGCTGCTGCCTCTATCCATGAGCACCTTATTCACCCCATAATCATTTATCTGAGGATCCACTACCAAAGCCAGCCGGCCCGGGTCATCTACCCGTGGCGGGTGGTCTTCTTGACTCCATGTTATGCTATATTCAGACCACGGTAAGTATTGGGGAAGAGCCGGCTCGACTGTATTAACCGCCCGTCGCCGCAACTTCTGGTCTCGTTTGCTGTGACCCGTCGTGAACACGTGATACTATCCTGAACTGAGCTGTTTTGGGTTGCTCTGATACCCGGACTGGTTGCGCTGCTGCTGTTGCTGATTATTGTTGTTATTGCCAGGATGCTGTTGGTGTCCCCCTTGATTATTCTGACCCGGGTGCCCAGCTCCTGAGCCGTTGGCACCGAATCCGGCCCCTGACCTGCCAGGTCCTGAGCCGCCAGGCGGGCCACCACCCTAGTTATGGTGCTGTGGCGGACGTTGATTTTTGAACCTCTGCATAATAAAACAGGCACCCCACGCATGGGACGGCGGCCTCTCTGGGGTGCCATGCTCAGGACAAGGCTTCCTAAGCACTTCATCCAAATTAAAAGGAGCCCGGTTCCTCTAAAAAAACGGTCTGGGCCTTCCATTCCCCCTAGGAGTGTTTTGCGCCGTGTTAGTATTCGCTACTAGCTCTGACCCGTCATCCAGGTTCCTCCATTTGTTCTGATTCTGATTCCCATTGTTCACAAAATTTCTGCCTTGTCCATTCTTCTTCCCTTGATTAGTTTTCTCCTCATCTGAACCCGGATCTTTGGTGTTATCTGAATTAGCATACTTCGTCAAGGCCGTCATGAGCTCTCCCATATCCTGACAGGTACGCTTGAGCCGGCCGAGTTTCTGCTTCAGTGGAACAAAGTGACCGTTTTTCTCCAGAATAAGCACTGCCTGAGCCGCCGTGATCTGCTCTGAAGAGTGAATGATAGTAGACACTCGTCGGACCCAATGATGAGCTGACTCATGCTCCTGCTGAACACAATGATCCAAGTCTACAATGGTCATAGGCTGCTTGCAGGTCCCTTGGAAATTTTTAATGAATTTTGCACTTAACTCGGCCCAAGAATTGATCGAGTTGGGTGGTAAGCCCTTGAGCCACGTACGATCCGGGCCTTCGAGCATCATGATGAAATATTTGGCACACACCGCCTCACTGACGTCCAACATCTCCATAGCTAGTTCATAACTCTCCACCCAAGCCTCTGGTGGCAGATCCACCGTGTAATTCGGCACCTTTCGAGGCCCCTTAAAATCCTTTGGCAACCTTTCACTTCTAAGAGCCGGAGTTAAGCATGGAGCTCCCACGGCCCTCACTACTGGTGGTTCCGACTCCCACCGATACAGAATGCACAGGCTCTGGCTGAATCATCTCCGGTTCTTCCTCTTGCCTGTTCCTTGCTCTGTCCACGAGGGCTTGTGCGTCCAAAGCCGCCTGCCCACCTTCTGGCCTACGGCGCGGGCTACTACTGGAAGCCGCTGGCGACTCATAGCGCCGGCTGAAACTTCAACTATGGAGAGGGGTAGAGTGAACCCGGCTCCGGCTGTGAGTGTACTTCTCCTGTGGAGCCACGGCCGTCTGTAAATAACCAATAGCATTCCACACCTCTTCTGCAAAGGCCGCCTCATCTGGGATAGGAATTGTCCCAAGCCGGGTGGCCGCAGCCACCATATTCTTGGCCGGATTAGAGTAATTACCCAACGGCGTCGCGAACGCTCCAGGCAGAGGAGTTCGATCGGGCCGGGCGCGTGAGCCGCCGCTCGCCCTGCTTCTGGGTTGGCTGTCGCTCTCCCCGAGCCGGGGGTGTTGAAAAGATTCCTTGCTTCGTAATGCTCCGGTAGACGAGATTGGTGCCTCCTGCGGTGTACAGCCGCCTTTGATACTTGTTCTAACCCCAAACGGAAAGCGTCGGTCTTGAGATGCGCCGCCTCTGCTTCCATCTGGTCCTTCAACTCAGTTATCCTTTGACGTTCCTCTGTCATCCTACCTTTGATCCTTGCAATCTCCGCGTGTCGAGCTGCTTGATTGTTCGGCATAACCTCTGTAGCCATCAAAGCCTCAAGCTCATCCATTAGCTCCATGAGAACCTGAGCCGGCGGCGGCAGAGGTGGGTTATCCCCTGAACCAGCCGCCCTAGGCCCCGCCATGAACACCGCGACATGAATTGGCATCTGGCCTGACTCAAACTCATCTGACCCGGACTGGTCGGACTCGTGGCGGGCGTCGTAGCCCCCAAGACCACCATTGCCGAGCCGGTACACTGATTCAGTCTCCCCACTTGAGGACTCATCTTCTGAGCAAACGAGGGTTCCCTGGGATCTGGAAGCCTCCAGATCCATACCTTGCGTAAAACCAACAAAAACATGCCTTGGACCCGGAGCAACACGGGTTGGGCATGCCTTATGCGTAGGGTGCAGCCGCCGAGCCGGCTCAATGATGTTGGTGCAGACGTCCTGCCCGGGTGTAGATCCATCAACCTTTCCGATGAAAACCTGGATTCCGCTGAATGGGACCCGAAATCCATACTCCACAGACGCAGCGTCAAGCCCCCAGCCCGTGTTGTCGATGTAGAGCCAACCGCAGCGACTCTTGCTCATCCTTCCAACCACGTATCCCTTGAGCCCTAGAAGAGATCCCTTTGAGAACTCAACACCACCAAGCGGTAGCCCCACGGTGGGCGCCAACTATCGTGGTTTTCTCACGGCAGATGTCCGGGTGACCGAACTTGAGTTCAGAGCCATCGCCCTTGTAGTGGACTCAAAGGGGTTGATCGGGACAAGAGACACGAGTTTACCCAGGTTCGGCCCCTCAAGTCGAGGTAAAAGCATACGTCCTGCTTTGTGTTGTATTGCTTGTTGTATCGATTACAAGGGGCTAAAAGCTTGACCTAGCCCTCGATCACCTCTCCTCTAAGTTGCCCCGAGTCTGCCTTTATATAGGAGGTCAGGACCATCGGGTCTTACAATCATACATACCGAGTCTTATTACATCTCTGAGTCTGTCTCTTATCTCTTTATCCAAGCTATCTCCAAGACATCTTACACGTCCGGGTCTTCCTCCTCCGGGCTATCATCCGGCCCATGTCCATAGCCTCCTATATCCTTGGGCCTCCAGCCAGTTGCTTATGTTGGGCCGGCTTATGAATTAACACCATGACCCGGAGTTTCCATGACAGGTCATACCACGGGGTTATATCCCCAACAGGTCACATAGCAGAGAGTTGGCAATAGATGAGAGAGTTTATCCTCGCTTTCCATAAGCCGGCCCTCATGTGACAAGAACTGCCGATTTAACCTTAACCAGTACAGGGTCTCTATCGAGAGTGGCCATCAACCTCTTTGAACCGGCTCAGGTTCTCCAGGCAAGATTAACTAGTAAGAGTTCAACGAGTCACCTAGCGGAGCAGCATCAGCTTACAAGAAGGTTTAACCCGAGTGGCTTAAGAGCCGATCAAGAGGGTATGTAAGCTAAACCCGATGGGCTGGAAGCCCCCAAATGACCTTTGTTGACGGAGTCAACTGTTTGGCTTAAGAGCCGATCGATAGGGTCTGATAAGCTAAACCCGGCGGGTTAGAAGCCCCCTAGACGACCATGTTGACGGAGTCAACTATTTGGCTTAAGAGCCGATCAATAGGGTCTGATAAGCTAAACCAGGAGGGTTGGAAGCCCCCTAGTGACCTTGTCGATGATATCAACTTGTGCACCATCTTGTAAGTCGCCATCTTGTAAGCCTCCATCTTGTATGAAGAAACGACAGAAGCCTCCAAGTGACTTTATGATGATCCGATATATCCGGGCACCCATGTCTGAACGGTGTATCTCGGCGGTTCGTCCTCTTGGGAAACTTTTAATCTTTCATCAATAATGTAATAGCCCCCAGGATTGGGTTTTCTCTTGCAAAGACCCAGGGTCCTCGTTGAAAACGACCAAATGTGTCTCGCCATGTTTGTAGCCCCCGAGTCTTAAGTTGACTTGAAAAGGTGGCTTGAGAGTCTTCACCGGTCGATGGTTTATAGATGATCCCATATGATTTGTTTCAATAATCCGGTCGATGGTTCGTCCCGGCTGGTTGTTGAAGTTAACAAAACTGTAGTGTCGACGATTTGCACGCCCATCCATTGAGCCATCCGATGGAGGCAGAGTCTGATAGTATATCATGACTTGCTTCAGAATTATTGGTATAGACCGGATCGCATGGCGGCGACTCATGAGCGTCCGTTGGGCGGCTTGAAGGAGCAAGCACAACACGAACATGTCGATGTATACTGGACCGCATGGGCAGCAACTTGAGCATGTCTATTGGGTGGCTCTTCCAACTGTATGTGGCCCTGGTGTGTTGATACAGACATAGAAGTCAGTCACGACATTGTAAGCCGGTGCGGTTGCGAGAGACGGCCGCGACGCTGTAAGCCGGTACGAGCGGCGAGTCGCCATGGTGTTGTTAAACCGGCGAGGGCGTCAAGTCGGCCATGGCGTTTGTTGGTGAAGACCATATCGCGACTACGGTGGCTTGCCACACTCATTTGGTGGCTCATACTGGCGGGTGAGCGCGCGCGGTACAGGCAACTTGATGTAGACCAGTCTGCAGGGGCGATGACGTGCGCGGATATCCGTCGAGTGGCGTGATATGAGCGAACGTTGATGTAGAATATTGCTAACGCATGCTCCGTACCCACGGTATAAGCCTCTTTTGTAGGGAATAATTGTCCTGCATATAAAAATATACATACGAAAGTAGTTGTTCTTTGACAGAAACAATATGTGCTAACAAAATAGACTTAAATGGATATCACCTGATTTGCACGGACAAATGATGATCCGTATGTAATGTACGTAGCTAACCTTTCAGTGTTGTTTGATCCTTATATGCATCCAAAAGATTTATGCGTTGACCCCTCGTGCACCCTGCCAGATACTGCCACAACATTTTTTTAGTGGGCAGCCAGCCTCACTTTCCTTTTCTTCCATCTTCTCTCATCTTATCCTTTTCCTATTGTTGAGAGGAGAAATACATGGGAGCAGCCGGCTCGCGAGCTCACGGGTGTGGCCAAGGAGGATAGGAAGTGTGCGCGGGCGACACAGCCCCGCGGCCGGGTGTAGCATGGCGGGTCGCCATGGTGGTCATCACAGCGGCAGAGGCGAGGAACGGAGGCGGCCAGACAGAGACTGGGGCGGCTATGCCCGTCGGTGGTTAGGCACGTGAGGCAGGACCAGCGGATGCAAGGCGAGGCGAAGGGCGGCTCGACGGCTCTGGCAGAGAGGTGCCGGCGACTTGGAGCATAGAGGCAGAGCTAGGGTGGCTCTGACTCGCAGAGATACGACGGAGGCGGAGCCGGCTCGCACTGCGATGGCAGCTGTCCAGGCACGCTGCAACGACATTAGAGGCCGGCTGCGGTGATTGGTAGACCAGGGGCGGAGCCATAACGGCGAGGCGCGGCTACGATACAGCAGGCAAGGCGCAGCCATGGTGGAGACCTGGCTTGGGGCCATGGCGGTTGCGATGTCCAACTCAGCGAGCGTGGCGCGACGAAGCAGAACCACAGCGGCATGCATGACAGCGGCTCACCGGCTTGGCGAGCATCAAAGCCAATCGTGAAGTTGAACCAGTGGGCCCGTGCGTTGGAGGAGACTTGTAGCGGGGGACACGGATGGCAGCGGCGAGCGGGGAAGGAACCTGAACCGGTAGTGGGCCGAGACTGCAACCGGGGGCCGGCTTCGCAAGGCCTTGGAGGTGAGGCACAGCATGGAGCGGCAACCACACTGAGCCGGCGTTTTGCGAGGGTGGTACGTTACCAGTGGCGGGATGCGGCTACGATAGCGGTCGCGCTGAGCCGGCGGCGTGGCGTGGAACTGTGATTGAGAAGGTCAAGTGTTTCACTGGAGGCGGGCGATGTAAGCCGGAGGAGCGGCAAGACGGCAGCCGTTGCAGAGCGGTGAACTGGCCTGCGGCTTAAGGCGACGGAGACAGTGCGCGGTGGCGGCGGCTGAGGCAGCGACGAGTCAAGGCGTGCGAGGCAAGGCGGCTCATGGGCGCGCGGTTGTGTGAGCTCGACACGGCGGAGGCGGAGCCAGGGCGGCTCGGCCGCGCGGCAATGCAGCGGAGACAGAGCCATGGTGGCTCGACCGTGTGGGGACGCGGCAGAGCCAGGGCAGCAAACCAACGGCTCGGTGGGTGCGGCAAAGGCGAGGCGAGCCATGGCAGCCGCGGCAGGTGACGATAGATGCTGCGGATTGAGCTCAGACGCAAGGCAAGGCGGGCCGAGGTGAGACTGAGACGGCATGAGCCACGGTGGCGGTAGCAGTCACGGCGGGTTGAGGCGGAGCGGAGCCGTCGCGGTGTATCAAGAGAAGCGGTGGCCAGGCTGGCCGGGGCACAACGCGGGCTGCGGATGCGAGCCAGCCAGGCAAAACGACATCAACGGAAGCGTCCCGGCGGAGTCCGAGCCCGCGTTGATGTCAGCTTCCGGGTCAAGATCATGTTGTGTTGGTTTTCGTTTGGTCTTTTCTCCCGTGAATCCTCATGGATGTTGACTTTTGTGGTCGTGAACTAAACTCTTGGTAGCCGGTTAGCACGATGGCTCACGGACTTTTTTGAGAACCAGCAAGTACTGCAGCGTCTTTGCTTTGCAGTTGAATCAACCTCATGTTCGTCTCGATTTTGATAGAGGCCGCTGTAGCGGAAATTAATCTGGCTCGAACCGGCGGATCAACCGGTAACATGCGACAGTGCGTACGGAGCCCTGGTGGCCAGAAAAACGTGGACACGGCCTGCATTGTCATCTTGGCAAATTGTAGGACGACAACTCAGTTGACGCCCCTGCTTTAATCACAAAAGCTGCAAATTCTTATTGATCGCACGGCGCCGAGTCAATCTCCTTTCGGTCTCGGTGATCACAAGTCGTGGCGATAACGCACCGATGCAAACCCAATTTTACTTGATCTCAAATCTTGTATATGCAGTTTGACTGTTGGTTAATGATGTTATCTTCTGTGCCGAGTCTTCTTTATCCGGCATATAGCTACCTTCTCGATGCCTGAATAGGTCCCTTCAAGGAAACAACATCACCGTGCTAGAGCCACACGATGGGCGCCAACTGTTGTGGATTTTTCACGGCAGGTGTCCGGGTGAACGGACTTTAGGTTCGAGGCCGAAGCGCAACTATGTGGTGGCTTGAAGGGGTTGGTCGGAATCGAGAGATGCAAGATTACCCAGGTTTGGCTCCTCCGATGGAGGTAAAAGCCTACGTCCTGCTTGTTTGGTATTGATGATCAAGAAGATCTCTCGGTTACAAGGGTGCTCTTTTGCTATCTGTAATCATGAGAGTCTCTAATCTCTTGTCTATCTAAGACCTGTCTATTGAGACGTCTAAAAACTTGACCCTCTCGGGGTGACCTGCCCCTCCTTATATAAGTTGAAGGGGCGGCTTACATGTAGAGTCTAAGTCAGATTGAGACTTAACCTATTATGACTTCCCATTGTGGGCTTCTCTTCATGGGCTTCTGAGTCCCGGGCTTCTTATCTCAGACGAGCGGCTTACACCGGGCGGCTTACAACCGGGCAGCTCACATCGGGTAGCTTAGAGCTGGGCGGCTTACTGTTGGAAATATGCCCTAGAGGCAATAATAAAATGGTTATTATTGTATTTTCTAGTTCATGATAATTGTCTATTTTTCGTGCTACAATTGTATTAACCAGAAACCGTAATACATGTGTGAATACATAGACCACAACATGTCCCTAGTAAGCCTCTAGTTGGCTAGCTCGTTGATCAATAGATGGTCACGGTTTCATGACCATGGACATTGGATGTCGTTGATAACGGGATCACATCATTAGGAGAATGATGTGATGGGTAAGACCCAATCCTAAGCATAGCACAAGATCGTGTAGTTCGTCTGCTAGAGCTTTTCAATGTCAAGTATCGTTTCCTTAGACCATGAGATTGTGCAACTCCCGGATACCGTAGGAATGCTTTGGGTGTGCCAAACGTCACAACGTAACTGGGTGGCTATAAAGGTGCATTACGGGTATCTCCGAAAGTGTCTGTTGGGTTGGCACGAATCGAGACTGGGATTTGTCACTCCGTGTGATGGAGAGGTATCTCTGGGCCCACTCGGTAAGACATCATCATAATGAGCTCAATGTGACTAAGGAGTTAGCCACGGGATGATGTATTATGGAACGAGTAAAGAGACTTGCCGGTAACGAGATTGAACAAGGTATAGGGATACCGACGATCGAATCTCGGGCAAGTATCATACCGATAGACAGAGGGAATTGAATACGGGATTGATTGAATCCCCGACATCGTGGTTCATCCGATGATATCATCGTGGAGTACGTGGGAGCCAACATGGGTATCTAGACCCCGCTGTTGGTTACTGGCCGGAGAAGTGTCTTGGTCATGTCCACGTGTCTCCCGAACCCGTAGGGTCTACACACTTAAGGTTCGATGACGCTAGCGTTATAGGGAATTGGTATGCGTGATTACCGAAGGTTGTTCGGAGTCCCGGATGAGATCACGGACGTCACAAGGAGCTCCGGAATGGTCCAGAGGTAAAGATTGATATATATGAAGTCCAGTTTTGGTCACCGGAAAGTTTTTGGGCTCATCGGTATTGTACCAGGAGTGTCGGGAAGGTGCCGGAGGACCCCCGGGAGGGGTGTGACCACCATAGGACTTCATGGGCCCGTAGAGGATGTGTGCCAGCCCATATTGGGCTGGACAAGACCTCCTAGAAAGGCCCATTTGGCTAGAGATAAGAGATAGGGCGGAAAAAGGTTTAAAAGGAGGAGATCCACCTCCCTTGTGGGAGGTGGACTCTCCCCCTAGTTTGGCCGAACCTCTCCTCCTTGGAGGAGGGGCCAAGGCAGCCCTCCCTATTCCTCCTCCTATATATACCCAAGGGTTTTTCCTCTTGAGGACAGATCTGAACTCTCTCTCTCACGGCGAAGCCCTACCTCTCTTCTTCCTGCTCCGCAGCGCTTGCCGAAGCCGTGACGGAATACCTTGCTACTCCACCACCACCACGCCGTCGTGCTGCTATTGGAGCTCTTCCCCAACTCTCCTTCCTCCTTGCTGGATCAAGGCGTATGAGGCATCACCGGGCTGCACGTGTGTTGAACACGGAGGCGCCGTTGTTCGGTGCTTAGATCGGAATCCACTGCGATATGAATCGCTGCGAGTACGACTCCACCAACCGCGTTCTTGTAACGCTTCCGCTTAGCGATCTTCAAAGGTATGAAGATGCAATCTCTCCCCAGTCGTTGCTGGTTTCTCCATGGATAGATCTTGGTGATTGTAGGAAAATTTTGATTTACTCCTACGTCTCCCAGTAGTGGCATCATGAGCTAGGTCTATGCGTAGAATCTATGCACGAGTAGAACACAAAGCAGTTGTGGGCGTCGATCTTGTTAATATGCTTGCCGTTACTAGTCTTATCTTGATTCGGCGGTATTGTGGGATGAAGCGGCCTAGACCAACTTTACACGTACGCTTACGTGAGACCGGTTCCACTGCCTAACATGCACTAGTTGCATAACATGGCTAGCGGGTGTCTGTCTCTCCCACCTTATCGGATTGGATTCGATGAAAAGGGTCCTTATGAAGGGTAAATAGCAATTGGCATATCACGTTGTAGTTTTGGCGTAGGTAAGAAACGTTCTTGCTAGAAACCTATAGCAGCCACGTAAAAACTTGCAACTACAAATTAGAGGACGTCTAACTTGTTTTTGCAGCATATGCCTTGTGATGTGATATGGCCAAAAGGATGTGATGTGATGCATTGTGATGTATGAGATTGATCAGGTTCTTGTAATAGGATTCATGACTTGCATGTCAATGAGTATGACAACCAACAGGAGCCATAGGAGTTGTCTTATTTTATTGTATGACCTGCGTGTCAATCATAAATGCCATGTAATTACTTTACTTTATTGCTAAACGTTAGCCATAGTAGTAGAAGTAATAGTTGGCGAGACAACTTCATTAAGACACGATGATGGAGATCATGATGATGGAGATCATGATGATGGAGATCATGGTGTCGTGCCGGTGACAGTGATGATCATGGTGCCCCGAAGATGGAGATCAAAGGAGCAAGATGATATTGGCCATATCATGTCACTATATTGATTGCATGTGATGTTTATCATGTTTATATATTATTTGCTTAGAACGACGGTAGTAAATAAGATGATCTCTCAATAAAATTTCAAGAGATGTGTTCACCCTAACTATGCACCATTGCTAAGGATCGTTGTTCCGAAGCACCACGTGATGATCGGGTGTGATAGGTTCTAACGTTCGCATACGACGGGTGTAAGCCAAATTTACACACGCGAAACACTTAGGTTGACTTGACGAGCCTAGCATGTACAGACATGGCGTCGGAACACGGAAGACCGAAAGGTCGAACATGAGTCGTATAGAAGATACGATCAACATAGAGATGTTCACCATGGATGACTAGTCCGTCTCACGTGATGATCGGACACGGGCTAGTTGACATGGATCATGTATCACTTGGATGACAAGAGAGATGTCTATCTGAGTGGGAGTTCATTAAATAATTTGATTATGTGAACTTAATTATCATGAACTTAGTCTAAAATTGTCTTTACAATCTATATTGTAGATCCAATGGCGACATGAATGTCACCCTTAACTTCAACGCGTTCCTAGAGAAAACCAAGCTGAAAGATGATGGAAGCAACTATGCGGACTGGGTCCGTGGCTTGAGGATCATCCTGATAGCTTCCAAGAGATTGTATGTCCTTGATGCACCGCTAGGTGACCCACCCATTTTCCCAGCGGACCAAGATGTTACGAACGCTTGGCAGTCGCGCTGTGATGATTACTCCCTATTTCAGTGCGGCATGCTTTACAGTTTAGAACCGGGGCTCCAAAAGCGTTTTGAGCAACACGGAGCATATGAGATGTTCCAAGAGCTGAAACTGGTTTTCCAAGCTCATGCTTGGGTTAAGAGATATGAAGTCTCCGACAAGTTCTTTAGCTATAAGATGGAGGAGAACAGTTCTGTCAGTGAGCACATCCTCAAGATGTCTGGGCCACACAACCGCTTGACTCAGTTCGGAGTTGATCTCCCGGATGACTCGGTCATTGACAGAATCCTCTAGTCGCTTCCACCTAGCTACAAGAGCTTTCTGATGAACAACAACATGCAAGGGATGGAGAAGTCCATTCCTGAGTTGTACTCGATGCTGAAATCAGCAGAGGTCGAGATCAAAAAGGAGCATCAAGTGTTGATGGTAAATAAGACCACTAGTTTCAAGAAAGGCAAGGGTAATAGGAACTTAAAGAAGGACGGAAAAGCTGTTGCCGCGCCCGGTAAGCATGCTGCCGGGAAGAAGAAGAACAAGAATGGACCCAAGCCTGAGACTGAGTGTTTCTATTGCAAGGCTACCGGTCACTGGAAGCGGAATTGCCCCAAGCACTTAGCGGATAAGAAGGACGGCAATGTTAAAGGTATATGTGATATACTTGTTATTGTTGGAAATATGCCCTAGAGGCAATAATAAAATGGTTATTATTGTATTTCCTTGTTCATGATAATTGTCTATTGTTCATGCTATAATTGTGTTAACCGGAAACCATAATACATGTGTGAATGCATAGACCACAACATGTCCCTAGTGAGCCTCTAGTTGACTAGCTCGTTGATCAATAGATGGTCACGGTTTCATGGCCATGGACATTGGATGTCGTTGATAACGGGATCACATCATTAGGAGAATGATGTGATGGACAAGACCCAATCCTAAGCATAGCACAAAGATCGTGTAGTTCGTTTGCTAAAGCTTTTCAATGTCAAGTATCATTTCCTTAGACCATGAGATTGTGTAACTCCCGGATACCGTAGGAATGCTTTGGGTGTGCCAAACGTCACAACGTAACTGGGTGGCTATAAAGGTACGCTACGGGTATCTCCGAAAGTGTCTGTTGGGTTGACACGAATCGAGACTGGGATTTGTCACTCCGTGTGACGGAGAGGTATCTCTGGGCCCACTCGGTAAGACATCATCATTATGAGCTCAATGTGACTAAGGAGTTAGTTACGGGATGATGTATTACGGAACGAGTAAAGAGACTTGCCGGTAACGAGATTGAACAAGGTATGGGGATACCGACGATCGAATCTCGGGCAAGTACCATACCGATAGACAAAGGGAATTGTATACGGGATTGATTGAATTCCTGACATCGTGGTTCATCCGATGAGATCATCGTGGAGTACGTGGGAGCCAACATGGGTATCCAGATCCCGCTGTTGGTTATTGGCCGGAGAGGTGTCTCGGTCATGTCTACGTGTCTCCCGAACCCGTAGGGTCTACACACTTAAGGTTCGATGACGCTAGGGTTATAGGGAAAAGGTATACGTGATTACCGAAGGTTGTTCGGAGTCCCGGATGAGATCCCGGACGTCACGAGGAGCTCCGGAATGGTCCGGAGGTAAAGATTGATATATAGGAAGTCCAGTTTTGGTCACCGGAAAGTTTTCGGGCTCATCGGTAGTGTACCGGGAGTGCCGGGAGGGTGCCGGAGGACCCCCGGGAGGGGTGTGACGACCAAAGGACCACATGGGCTGTTAGATAAAGTGTGCCAGCCCTTATTGGGCTGGGCAAGACTTTTTCTAAAGGCCCATGTGGCTGGAGATAAGGAGATAAGGCAAAAAGGATTTAAAAGGAGGAGATCCACCTCCCTTGTGGGAGGTGGACTCTCCCTTTAATTCGGCCGGCCATCTCCTCTTTGGAGTAGAGGCCAAGCCAGCCCTCCACGTCCCTCCTCCTATATATACTTGAGGTTTTGGATGTTTTGAGACAGGATTTGATCTCTCTCTCTCAAGGCGAAGCCCGACCTCTCTTCTTCCTCCTCCGCAGCGCTTAGGCGAAGCCCTGTCGGAATACCTTGCTACTCCACCACCACCACGCCGTCGTGCTGCTGTTGGAGCCCTTCCCCAACCTCTCCTTTCTCCTTGCTGGATCAAGGTGTTGGAGACGTCACCGGGCTGCACGTGTGTTGAACGCGGAGGTGCCGTCCGTTCGGCACTTGATCGGATCTACCGCGATCTGAATCGCTGCGAGTACGACTCCATCAACCGCGTTCTTGTAACGCTTCCGCTTAGCGATCTTCAAAGGTATGAAGATCCAATCTCTCCCTTGCTCGTTGCTGGTTTCTCCATAGATGGATCTTGGTGAACGCGTAGGAAATTTTTGATTTACTACTACGTCTCCCAACAGTGGCATCATGAGCTAGGTCTATGCGTAGAATCCATGCACGAGTAGAACACAAAGCAGTTGTGGGCGTCGATTTTGTTAATATGCTTGCCGTTACTAGTCTTATCTTGATTCGACGGTATTGTGGGATGAAGCGGCCCGGACCAACCTTACACGTACGCTTACGTGAGACCGGTTCCACCGCCTGACATGCACTAGTTGCATAAGGTGGCTAGCGGGTGTCTGTCTCTCCCACCTTAGTCGGATTGGATTCGATGAAAAGGGTCCTTATGAAGGGTAAATAGCAATTGGCATATCACGTTGTGGTTTTGACGTAGGTAAGAAACGTTCTTGCTAGAAACCTATAGCAACCACGTAAAAACTTGCAACTACAAATTAGAGGACGTCTAACTTGTTTTTGCAGCATATGCCGTGTGATGTGAAAAGGCCAAAAGGATGTGATGTGATGCATTGTGATGTATGAGATTGATCATGTTCTTGTAATAGGGTTCACGACTTGCATGTCGATGACTATGACAACCGGCAGGAGCCATAGGAGTTGTCTTATATCATTGTATGACCTGCGTGTCAATCATAAACGCCATGTAATTACTTTACTTTATTGCTAAACGTTAGCTGTAGTAGTAGAAGTAATATTTGGCGAGACAACTTCATGAAGACACAATGATGGAGATCATGATGATGGAGATCATGGTGTCGTGCCGGTGACAGTGATGATCATGGTGCCCCGAAGATGGAGATCAAAGGAGCAAGATGATATTGGCCATATCATGTCACTATATTGATTGCATGTGATGTTTATCATGTTTACATCTTATTTGCATAGAACGACGGTAGTAAATAAGATGATCTCTCAATAAAATTTCAAGAAAGGTGTTCACCCTAACTGTGCACCGTTGCTAAGGATCGTCGTTCCGAAGCACCACGTGATGATCGGGTGTGATAGGTTCTAACGTTCGCATACAACGGGTGTAAGCCAGATTTACACATGCGAAACACTTAGGTTGACTTGACGAGCCTAGCATGTACAGACATGGCCTCGGAACACGGAAGACCGAAAGGTCGAACATGAGTCGTATAGAAGATACGATCAACATAGAGATGTTCACCATGGATGACTAGTCCGTCTCACGTGATGATCGGACACGGGCTAGTTGACATGGATCATGTATCACTTGGAAGACTAGAGAGATGTCTATCTAAGTGGGAGTTCATTAATAATTTGATTAAATGAACTTAATTATCATGAACTTAGTCTAAAAATGTCCTTGCAAATTATGTCGTAGATAGCTCGCGCTGTAGCTCCCCAGTTTTATTGATACAATCCTAGAGAAAAGTAAGTTGAAAGTTGATGGTAGCAATAATGCGGACTGGGTCCGTGATCTGAGGATTGTCCTCATTGCTGCACAGAAAGCTTATGTTTTTGATGTACCGCTAACTGCATCACTCCCTCAAGCGTTGTCTGTAGATGTTGTGAACATATGACAGGCACTTTTTGATGACTACGTGATAGTTCAGTGCGTCATGCATTACGGCTTAGAATTGAGGCTTCAAAATGTTTTGAACGTCATAGAACATATGAGATGTTCTAGGAGCTGAGATTGTGATCTCAAGCTCGTGCCTATGTTGAGAGGTATGAGACCTCCAACAAGATTCTTTGCCTGCAAGATAAAGGAGAATAGCTTAATCGGTGAGCGTGTTCTCAGATTGTCTGGGTGCTACAATCACTTGAATCAAGTGGGAGTTAATCTTCCAGATGAGATAGTGATTAATGCAGTTCTCCAAGTCACTGCCACCAAGCTACTAGAGCTTCGTGATGAACTATAACATGCCAGGGATGGATAATATGATCCCTGAGTTGTTCGTGATGTTTGACACCACGAAGGTAGAAATCAATAAGGAGCATCAAGTGTTGATGGTTAAGTGAAAACCACTAGTTTCAAAAGGGGCAAGGGCAAGAAGGGAAAAACTTCAGGAATGGCAAGCCAGTTGTTGCTCTAGTGAAGAAACCCAAGGTTGAGCCCGAACCCGAGACTAAGTGCTTCTGTTATGAGGAGAATGTTCGCTGAAGCGGAAAAACCCTAGATGATTGGTAGATAAGAAGTCTGGTAATGTCAATGGAAGTATATTTGATATACGTGTTAGTGATGTGTACCTTGCTGGTACTCCTAGTAGCACCTGGGTATTAGATACCGGTTCGGTTGCTAAGTGTTAGCAACTCGAAATAAAAGCTACGGAGTAAATGGAGACTAGCTAGGTGAAAGGTGACGATGTGTGTTGGAAGTATTTCCAAGATTGATGTGATCACCATCGCACGCTCTCTCTACCTTCAGGATTTGTGATAAACCTAAATAAATGTTATTTGGTGTTTGCGTTGAGCATAAACGTGATTAGATCATGATTAGTGCGATACGGTTATTCATATAAGTTAGAGAATAATGGTTATTCTGTTTACATGGATAATGCCTTCAATGGTCATGCACCCACTCGAAATGGTTTATCGAATCATGATCGTAGTAGTACACATATTCATAACATTGGTACCAAAAGATACAAAGTTAATAATGATAGTACCACATGCTTGTGGCACTGCCACGTAATGTCATATTGGTATAAATCGCATGAAGAAACTCCATGATGATGGATGTTTTTTGACTCACTCGATTTCGAATCGGTTGAGACATGCGAGCCATGCCTCTTGGGCAAGATGACTGAGACCCCGTCATCCAATATGATGGAGCGGGCAAGTGGCTTATTGGAATTAATACATGTTGATGTATGTGGTCCAATGAGTGTTGAAACACACAGTGGATATCGTTGTTTTTCTTTACCTTCACTGATGATTTGAGTAAATATGGGGATATTTACTTAATGAAACACGAATCTGAAATGTTTGAAAGGTTCAAGGAGTTTCAGAGTGAAGTTAAAGATCATCGTGACAAGAAGATAAATGTCTATGATATGATCATGGAGGTGAATATCTAAGTTACGAGTTTGGTATGCAATTTTAGACAATGTGGAAATTGTTTCACAGCTCACGCCTCCTGGAACACCATAGTGTGATGGTGTGTTCGAACGTCGTAGTCGTGCTCTATTGGATATAGTGAGTACTATGATGTCTCTTATCGTTTTACCACTATCGTTATGGGGTTATGCATTAAAGACAAATCCATTCACTTTAACAGGGCACCATCTAAGTCTGTTGAGATGACACCGTGAGAATTATGGTTTGATAGAAGCCTAAGCTGTCATTTCTTAATGTTTGGGGCTGCGACGCTTATGTGAAAATGGGTTTTTCACCTAGCGAGCTCGAACCCAAAGCAGACAAATGCATCTTCATAGAATACCCTAATGAGACATTGGGTATACCTTCTATCTCAGATCCAAGCACAAAAGGTATTTGTAGCTAAGAACGGGTCCTTTCTTGAGAAAGAGTTTCTCTCGAAAGAATTGAGTGGGAGGAAGATAGAACTTGATAAGGTTGTTGAACCTTTGTTTCATCCAGAGAATAGCGCAACACAGAAAGATGTTTCTGTAGAGCCTACTCAGTTGAAAAGGAAGTTAATGATGATGATCATGAAGCTTCGGATCAAGTCACTATCGAACCTCGTAGGTCGACAAGGACGCGTACTGCTCCTGAGTAGTACGACAACCCTGTCTTGGAAATCATGTTGTTGGACAGCGATGAACCTACGAACTATGGAGAAGCGATGGTGGGCCCGGATTCCAACAAATGGCTAGGAGCCATGAAATCCGAGAAAGGATCCATGTATGAAAACCAAGTATGGACTTTGGTAGACTTGCCTGTTGAATGGCGGGTCATTGAGTACAAATGGACCTTTGAGATAAACATAGACGCTAATGGTGAAATGTCACCGTTTATAAAGCTCGACTTGTCGCAAAGAAGTTTCCGCCAAGTTCAAGGAGTTGACTGCAATGAGATTGTCTCATCTATAGCGATGCTAAAAGTCTATTTAAATTTTGTTAGCAGTTGCTGCATTTTTCGATTATGAAATCTGGCAGATGGATGACAAAACAAGGTTTCCGTAATGGTTTCTGTGAGGAAGAGTTGTATGTGATACAACCAGAAGGTTTTGTCAATCCTAAGGATGCTAATAATATGCAAACTCCAGCGATCCTTCTATGGACTGGAGCAAGCATCTCGGAGTTGGAATATATGCTTTGATGAGGTGATCAAAGTGTTTGAGTTTATACAATGTTTATGAGAAACTTGTATTTGCAAGAAAGTGAGTGGGAGCACTATGGAATTTCTTATAAGAATATGTAGTTGACATATTATTGATCGGAAATGATGTAGAATTTCTGGAAGAGCATGAAGGGTTGTTTGAAAAGTTTTTTTTTCAAAGGAAGACCCAGATAAAGCTACTATTTTATTAAGCATCAAGATCTATAGGGATAGATCTATTCGCTTGATAAGTTTTTTCGACGAAGACATACCTTGACAAGTTTTTGAAGGAGTTCAAAATAGATGGGTCAAAGAAGGAGTTCTTGACTGTATTGTAAGGTGTGAAATTGAGTAAGACTCAATACCCGACCACGGCAGAAGATAAAGAAGAGATGAGTGTCATCTCCTATGCTTTAGCCATAGGCTCTATATAGTATGCCATGCTGTGTACCGCACCTGTGTGTGCCTTGCCATGAGTCTGTCAAGGGGTACAAGAGTAATCCAAGAGTGGATCACTAGACAGCGGTCAAAGTTAGCCTTAGTAACTTGAGAACTAAGGAAATATTTCTCGATTATGGAGGTGATAAAGAGTTCATCGTAAAGTGTTACGATGATGCAAGCTTTAAAACCAATACGGATGACTCTTAGTAGAAATCCAGCTACGTATAGTGGAGCAGCCATTTGGAATAGCTCCAAGTGGAGCGTGGGAGCAGTATCTACAAATATGAAATGGAAAGTTTGCAAAGGTACACACGTATCTGAATGTCGCAGACCCGCTGACTAAAAACCTCTTTCACGAGCAGAACATGAACAAACCCCAGAACTTATTGGGTGTTAATCACATGATGATATGATCACATGGTGATGTAAGTGTTAATCACATGGTGATGTGAACTAGATTATTGACTCTAGTGCAAGTGGGAGACTGTTGGAAATATGCCCTAGAGGCAATAATAAAATGGTTATTATTGTATTTCCTTGTTCATGATAATTGTCTATTGTTCATGCTATAATTGTGTTAACCGGAAACCATAATACATGTGTGAATGCATAGACCACAACATGTCCCTAGTGAGCCTCTAGTTGACTAGCTCGTTGATCAATAGATGGTCACGGTTTCATGGCCATGGACATTGGATGTCGTTGATAACGGGATCACATCATTAGGAGAATGATGTGATGGACAAGACCCAATCCTAAGCATAGCACAAAGATCGTGTAGTTCGTTTGCTAAAGCTTTTCAATGTCAAGTATCATTTCCTTAGACCATGAGATTGTGTAACTCCTGGATACCGTAGGAATGCTTTGGGTGTGCCAAACGTCACAACGTAACTGGGTGGCTATAAAGGTACGCTACGGGTATCTCCGAAAGTGTCTGTTGGGTTGACACGAATCGAGACTGGGATTTGTCACTCCGTGTGACGGAGAGGTATCTCTGGGCCCACTCGGTAAGACATCATCATTATGAGCTCAATGTGACTAAGGAGTTAGTCATGGGATGATGTATTACGGAACGAGTAAAGAGACTTGCCGGTAACGAGATTGAACAAGGTATGGGGATACCGACGATCGAATCTCGGGCAAGTACCATACCGATAGACAAAGGGAATTGTATACGGGATTGATTGAATTCCTGACATCGTGGTTCATCCGATGAGATCATCGTGGAGTACGTGGGAGCCAACATGGGTATCCAGATCCCGCTGTTGGTTATTGGCCGGAGAGGTGTCTCGGTCATGTCTACGTGTCTCCCGAACCCGTAGGGTCTACACACTTAAGGTTCGATGACGCTAGGGTTATAGGGAAAAGGTATACGTGATTACCGAAGGTTGTTCGGAGTCCCGGATGAGATCCCGGACGTCACGAGGAGCTCCGGAATGGTCCGGAGGTAAAGATTGATATATAGGAAGTCCAGTTTTGGTCACCGGAAAGTTTTCGGGCTCATCGGTAGTGTACCGGGAGTGCCGGGAGGGTGCCGGAGGACCCCCGGGAGGGGTGTGACGACCAAAGGACCACATGGGCTGTTAGATAAAGTGTGCCAGCCCTTATTGGGCTGGGCAAGACTTTTGCTAAAGGCCCATGTGGCTGGAGATAAGGAGATAAGGCAAAAAGGATTTAAAAGGAGGAGATCCACCTCCCTTGTGGGAGGTGGACTCTCCCTTTAATTCGGCCGGCCATCTCCTCTTTGGAGTAGAGGCCAAGCCAGCCCTCCACGTCCCTCCTCCTATATATACTTGAGGTTTTGGATGTTTTGAGACAGGATTTGATCTCTCTCTCTCAAGGCGAAGCCCGACCTCTCTTCTTCCTCCTCCGCAGCGCTTAGGCGAAGCCCTGTCGGAATACCTTGCTACTCCACCACCACCACGCCGTCGTGCTGCTGTTGGAGCCCTTCCCCAACCTCTCCTTCCTCCTTGCTGGATCAAGGTGTTGGAGACGTCACCGGGCTGCACGTGTGTTGAACGCGGAGGTGCCGTCCGTTCGGCACTTGATCGGATCTACCGCGATCTGAATCGCTGCGAGTACGACTCCATCAACCGCGTTCTTGTAACGCTTCCGCTTAGCGATCTTCAAAGGTATGAAGATCCAATCTCTCCCTTGCTCGTTGCTGGTTTCTCCATAGATGGATCTTGGTGAACGCGTAGGAAATTTTTGATTTACTACTACGTCTCCCAACAGTTATTTATGTGTACCTGACCAGCGCTCGTAGTAGCTCGTCGGTATTTGATACCGGTGCAGTTGCTCACATTTGTAACTCCAAGCAGGAGTTGCGGAATAAGCGAAGGCTCGCAAAGGACGAGGTGACGATGCGCGTCGGGAATGGTTCCAAGGTCGATGTGATCGCCGTCGGCACGCTACCTCTACATCTACCTTCGGGATTAGTTTTAAACCTTAATAATTGTTATTTAGTACCAGCTTTGAGCATGAACATTGTATCTGGATCTCGCTTGATGCGAGATGGCTACTCATTTAAATCCAAGAATAATGGTTGTTCTATTTATAAGAGAGAAATGTTTTATGCTCATGCCCCGCTGGTCAATGGTTTATTTTTGATGAATCTCGAACGTGATGTTACACATGTCCATAGTGTGAGTACCAAAAAGTGTAAGGTTGATAACGATAGTCCCACTTACATGTGGCACTGCCGCCTTGGTCATATTGGTGTCAAACACATGAAGAAGCTCCATGCTGATGGACTTTTGGAGTCACTTGATTTCGAATCATTTGACACGTGCGAACCATGCCTCATGGGCAAGATGACCAAGACTCCGTTCTCTGGAACAATGGAGCGAGCAACTGACTTGTTGGAGATAATACATACCGATGTATGCGGTCCAATGAGCGTCGAGGCTCACGGAGGCTACCGTTATGTTCTCACCCTCACTGATGACTTGAGTAGATATGGTTATGTCTACTTAATGAAACACAAGTCTGAAACCTTTGAAAGGTTCAATGAATTTCAGAGTGAGGTCAAGAATCAACATGACAGAAAAATAAAATGCCTACGATCTAATCGTGGCGGAGAATATTTAAGTCACGAGTTTGGCACACACCTTAGGAAATGTGGAATTGTTTCACAACTCACGCCACCCGGCACACCTCAGCGAAATGGTGTGTCTGAACGTCCTAATCGCACTCTATTGGATATGGTGCGATCTATGATGTCTCTTACCGACTTACCGCTATCATTTTGGGGATATGCATTAGAGACTGCCGCATTCACTTTAAATAGGGCACCGTCTAAATCCGTTGAGACGACACCGTATGAATTATGGTTTGGAAAGAAACCTAAGATGTCGTTTCTAAAAGTTTGGGGATGCGATGCTTATGTGAAGAAACTTCAACCTGAGAAGCTCGAACCCAAAGCGGAAAAGTGCGTCTTCATAGGATATCCCAAAGAGACTATTGGGTATACCTTCTACCTATGAACCGAGGGCAAAGTCTTTAAGAAGGCCATGAAATCCGAGATTCCGACAAATGGCTTGAGGCCATGAAATCCGAGATAGGATCCATGTATGAGAACAAAGTATGGACTTTGGTGGACTTGCCTGATGATAGGCGAGCCATTGAAAACAAATGGATCTTTAAGAAGAAGACTGACGCGAACGGTAATGTCACCGCCTATAATGCTCGGCTTGTCGCTAAGGGTTATCGACAAGTTCAAGGAGTTGACTACGATGAGACTTTCTCACCCATAGTGATGCTAAAGTCTGTCCGAATCATGTTAGCAGTTGCCGCATTTTATGATTATGAGATCTGGCAAATGGACGTCAAAATGGCATTCCTTAATGGCTTCCTCAAGGAAGAACTGTATATGATGCAGCCGGAAGGTTTTGTCGATCCTAAAGATGCTAACAAGGTATGCAAGATCCAACGCTCCATCTATGGGCTGGTGCAAGCATCTCGGAGTTGGAACATTCGCTTTAATGAGGTGATTAAAGCGTTTGGGTTTGTACAGGTTTATGGAGAACCCTGTATTTACAAGAAAGTGAGTGGGAGCTCTATAGCATTCCTTATACTGTATGTGGATGACATGCTGATAATGGGAAATAATATAGAACTCTTGGAAAGTATAAAGCCTACTTGAATAAGTGTTTTTCAATGAAGGACCTTGGAGAAGCTGCTTACATATTAGGTATTAAGATCTATAGAGATAGATCGAGACGCCATGCTGTGTACCAGACATGATGTGAACCTTGCCATAAGTTTGGTAGGGAGGTACCAAAGTGATCCCAGAGCGGAACACTTGACAGCGGTCAAGAATATCCTAAAGTACCTGAAAAGGACAAAGGACATGTTTCTCGTATATGGAGGTGCCGAAGAGCTCGTCGTAAAGGGTTACGTCGATGCTAGCTTCGACACAGATCCGGACGACTCCAAGTCGCAAACCGGATACGTGTATATTTTGAATGGAGGGGCAGTTAGCTGGAGCAGCAGCAACCAAAGCGTCGTGGCGGCATCTACATGTGAAGGGGAGTACATAGCTGCTTCGGAAGCAGCGAAGGAGGGAGTCTGGATGAAGGAGTTCATCACCGACCTAGGAGTGATTCCAAATGCGTCGGGCCCGATGACTCTACTCTGTGACAACACTGGAGCTATTGCCCTTGCGAAGGATCCCAGGTTTCAGAAGGAGACAAGACACATCAAGCGCCGCTTCAACTCCATCCGTGATTACATTCAAGAGGGAGACATAGATATTTGTAAAGTGCATACGGATCTGAAGGTCGCAGATCCGTTGACTAAACCTCTCTCACGAGCAAAACATGATCAACACCAGAATGCTATGGGTGTTTGATTCATCACAATGTAACTAGATTATTGACTCTAGTGCAAGTGGGAGACTGTTGGAAATATGCCGTAGAGGCAATAATAAAATGGCTATTATTGTATTTCCTAGTTCAGGATAATTGTCTATTGTTCATGCTATAATTGTGTTAACCGGAAACCGTAATACATGTGTGAATACATAGACCACAACATGTCCCTAGTGAGCCTCTAGTTGGCTAGCTCGTTGATCAATAGATGGTCATGGTTTCATGACCATGGACATTGGATGTCATTGATAAGGGGATCACATCATTAGGAGAATGATGTGATGGACAAGACCCAATCCTAAGCATAGCACAAGATCGTGTAGTTCGTTTGCTAAAGCTTTTCAATGTCAAGTATCGTTTCCTTAGACCATGAGATTGTGTAACTCCCGTATACCGTAGGAATGCTTTGGGTGTGCCAAACGTCACAATTTAACTGGGTGGCTATAAAGGTACGCTACGGGTATCTCCGAAAGTGTCTGTTGGGTTGATATGAATCGAGACTGGGATTGTCACTCCGTGTGACGGAGAGGTATCTCTGGGCCCACTCGGTAAGACATCATCATAATGAGATCAATGTGACTAAGGAGTTAGCCACATGATGATGTATTACGGAACGAGTAAAGAGACTTGCCTGTAACGAGATTGAAGAAGGTATAGGGATACTGACGATCGAATCTCGGGCAAGTATCATACCGATAGACAAAGGGAATTGAACACGGGATTGATTGAATCCCCGACATCATGGTTCATCCGATGAGATCATCATGGAGTACGTGGGAGGCAACATGGGTATCCAGATCCCGCTGTTGGTTATTGGCCGGAGAAGTGTCTCGGTCATGTCCACGTGTCTCCCGAACCAGTAGGGTCTACACACTTAAGGTTCGATGATGCTAGGGTTATAGGGAGTTGGTATGCGTAATTACCGAAGTCCCTGGAATGGTCCGGAGGTAAGTATTGATATATAGGAAGTCCAGTTTTTGTCACCGGAAAGTTTTCGGGCTCATCGGTATTGTACCGGGAGTGCCAGTAGGGTGCCGGAGGACCCTCGGGAGGGGTGTGACGACCATAGGACTTCATGGGCCCTTAGAGGAGGTGTGCTATCCCATATTGGGCTGGCCAAGACCTCCTAGAAAGGCCCATGCGACTGGAGATAAGAGATAGGGCTGAAAAAGGTTTAAAAGAAGGAGATCCACCTCCCTTGTGGGAGGTGGACTCTCCCCCTAGTTCGGCCGAGCCTCTCCTCCTTGGAGGAGGGGCCAAGGCAGCCCTCCCTCTCCCTCCTCCTATATATACCCAAGGGTTTTGCCTCTTGAGGACAGATCTGAACTCTCTCTCTCATGGCGAAGCCCTACCTCTCTTCTTCCTCCTCCGCAGCGCTTGGCGAAGCCCTGCCGGAATACCTTGCTACTCCACCACCACCACGCCGTCGTGCTGGTGTTGGAGCTCTTCCCCAACCTCTCCTTCCTCCTTTCTGGATCAAGGCGTAGGAAACGTCACCGGGCTGCTCGTGTGTTGAACGTGGAAGCGCCATTGTTTGGCGCTTAGATCGGAATCCACCGCGATCTGAATCGCTGCGAGTATGACTCCACCAACCGCGTTCTTGTAACGCTTCCGTTTAGCGATCTTCAAAGGTATGAAGATGCAATCTCTCCCCACTCGTTGCTAGTTTCTCCATGCATAGATCTTGGTGATCGTGGGAAAATTTTGATTTACTACTACGTCTCCGAGCACTTACACCGGGCGGCTTATAACCGGACGTCTTAGAACCGGGGACTCATCTTCAGGGACATACAACCGGGGACTCATCTTCAGGGACTCATAACCGGGGACTCATCTTCAAGACTCATCTTCAGGAACTTACAACCGAGGACTCATCTTCAGCCGGGTCATAACTGTCACCGGGTTATAACTGTCTCCCGGGTCATACCGCGGGGTATATCCCCGACAGATGGACAAGACCCAAACCAAATGTAGCATATGATCATGTCAGTTTATTGCTACAGTTTTCTGCATGTCAAGTATATGTTCCTATGACCATGAGATCATGCAACTCACGGACACCGGAGGAGTGCCTTGTGTGTATCAAACGTCACAACGTAACTGGGTGACTATAAAGGTGCTCTATCGTTATCTCCGAGGGTGTTTGTTGGGTTGGCATGGATCAAGACCGGGATTTGTTACTCCGTGTGACGGAGAGGTATCTCAGGGCCCACTCGGTAATACAACAACACAATAAGCCTTGCAAGCAATGTGACTAAGTGTTAGTCAAGGGATCTTGTATTACGAAACGAGTAAAGAGACTTGCCGGTAACGAGGTTGAACTAGGTATGGAGATACCGACGATCGAATCTCGGGCAAGTAACATACCGAAGAACAAAGGGAACATCATACGAGATTAACTGAATCCTTGACATAGAGGTTCGACCGATAAAGATCTTCGTACAATATGTAGGAACCAATATGGACATCCAGGTCCCACTATTGGTTCGACCGATAAAGGTCGAACATGAGTCATATAGAAGATATGATCAACATGATGATGTTCACCATTGAAACCACCTCAACTCGCGTGATGATCGGACTTGAGTTGGTGAATTTGGATCATGTGACAGTGAGATGACCTGAGGGATGTCAATTTGAGTGGGAGCTTTAGTAATTTGATTAACTAAACTCATTATCTTGAACAATAGTCTAAGTAACCTTGGCATATTTATGTTGTAGATCAATGGCTCGCGCAGTAGGACCCCTGAATTTTAATGCGTTCCTAGAGAAAGCTAAGTTGACAGATGATGTAAGTAACTTTGTTGACTGGGCGTGTAATCTGAGGATTATTGTCACGGCTTCCCAGAAATCATATGTCCTTGATGCACGGCTTGGTGACCAACCCGAAGACATGTCATCCGAAGACGTTAAGAACGCTTGGGAGGCACGTTCTGGAGATTACTCAATAGTTCAGTTTGCAATATTGTATGGCTTAGAACCAGGACTTCAAAGATGTTTTGAACGTCATGGAGCATTTGAGATGTTCCAGGAGTTGAAATTTATCTTTCAGAAGAATGCCCAGATCGAGAGGTATGAGACCTCCGATAAGTTCTATGCTTGCAAAGTGGAGGAGAACGGGTCTATCAGTGAACATATACTCAAAATGTCTGGGTATTCGACTCGTCTGGCGGAGTTGGGAATTGCCCTTCCGCCAGAGGCGATCATTGACAGAGTTCTTCAATCACTGCCACCTAGCTACAAGAGCTTTGTGATGAACTATAACATGAACGGGATGAACAAGTCAATCGCCGAGCTGTTTGCAATGCTGAAAGTCGCTGAGTCTGAAATCGAGAAAGAACATCAAGTGTTGATGGTCAATAAAACCACTAGTTTCAAGAATAATGGCAAGGGAAAGGGCAAGAAGGGTAAATCCAAGAAGGATGGCAAAGCAGTTGCTCCTCTTGTAAAGAAACCCAAGGCTGGACCCAAGCCAGAAACAGAGTGCTTTCATTGCAAGGGAAGTGGTCACTGGAAGCGGAATTGCCCCAAGCACCTGGCTGACAAGAAGGCGGCCAACAACAAACAAGGTATATATGATATACACGTTATTAATGTGTACCTTACTAGTTCTTGTTGTAGTGGTTGGGTATTTGATACAGGTTCGGTTGCTCACATTTGCAACTCAACGCAGGACCTACGGAATAGACAAAGGCTGGCTAAGGACGAAGTGACGATGTGCATGGGAAATGGTTCCAAGGTTTATGTGATCGCCGTCGGCACGCTCTCTCTTCGATTACGATCGGGATTAGTGATGAACCTGAATAATTGTTATTTAGTGTGTGCGTTAAGCATGAACATTATGTGTGGATCCTGTATATTGCGAGACGGTTACTCATTTAAATCAAAGAATAATGGTTGTTCTATTTATATGAGTGATATCTTTTATGTTCATGCACCCAGTGTGAGGGGTGTATTCATATTGAATCTTGATAGTGATGATACACATGTTCATAACATTGATGCCAAAAGATGTAGAGTTGATAATGATAGTACCACTTTATTGTGGCACTGCCGTTTGGCTCATATTGGTGTAAAACGCATGAGGAACCTCCATGCTGCTGGACTTTTGGAGTCACTTGATTTTGAATCACTTGACACATCTGAACCATGCCTCATGGGCAAGATGACTAAAACGCCATTGTCTGGAACAATGGAACAGGCAAGTGACTTGTTGGAAATCATACATACTGATGTGTGCGGTCCAATGAATGTTGCAGTGCGTGGTGGATATCATTATTTTCTCACCTTCACTGATGACTAAAGCAGATATGGGTATATTTACTTAATGAAACACAAGTGTGAAACGTTTGAGAAGTTCAATCAATTTCAGAGTGAAGTTGAGAATCATCGTAACAAGAAGAGCAAATTCCTACGATCTGATCGAGGAGGTGAATATCTGAGTTATGAGTTTGGCAGTCACTTAAGACAGTGTGGAATTGTTTCACAGTTGACACCGCCTGGAACACCACGGCGTAATGGTGTGTTCGAATGTTGTAATCGAACCTTATTAGATATGGTGTGTTCTATGATGTCTCTTGCCGATTTGCCACTATTGTTTTGGGGTTATGCATTAGAGACAGCTGCATTCACTTTAAATAGGGCACCATCGAAACCCATTGAGACGACGCCATATGAACTATGGTTTGGCAAGAGGCCAAAGTTGTCATTTCTTAAAGTTTGGGGATGTGATGCTTATGTCAAAAAGCTTCAGCCTGAAAAGCTGGAACCCAAAGCGGAGAAATGCGTCTTCATAGGATACCCGAAAGAGACAGTTGGGTATACCTTCTATCTCAGATCCGAATGCAAAGTGTTTGTTGCTAAGAACGAAACATTTCTTGAGAAAGAGTTTCTCTCGAAAGAATTGAGTGGGAGGAAAATAGAGCTTGATGAGGTTATTGAACCTTTACTTCAACCAGAGAGTAGTGCAGCGCAGAAAGATGTTTCTGTGAAACCTACGACAGTTGAAGAGGAAGTTATTGATGATGATTATGAAGCTTCGGATCAAGTTACTATTGAACCTCATAGGTCGACAAGGGCGCATACTGCTCCTGAGTGGTATGGCAACCCTATCTTGGAGGTCATGTTGTTGGACAAAAATGAACCTACGAGCTATGGAGGAGCGATGATGGGCCTAGATTCCGAGAAATGGTTAGAGGCCATGAAATCCGAGATGGGATCCATGTATGAAAACAAAGTATGGACTTTAGAAGTATTAACTGAAGGGAGAAAGGCCATTCAAAACAAATGGATCTTTAAGAAGAAGACGGACGCGGGCGGTAATGTCGCCGTCTATAAAGCTCGACTTGTGGCAAATGTTTTTTCACAAGTTCAAGGAGTTGACTACTATGAGACCTTCTCAACCGTAGCGATGCTTAAGTCCGTCAGAATCATGTTAGCAATAGGTGTATATTTCGACTATGAAATTTGGCAGATGGATGTCAAAACAGCGTTCCTCAACGGTTTCCTTGAGGAAGAGTTGTATATGATGCAACCAGAAGGTTTTGTCAATCCAGAGAATGCTGACAAAGTTTGCAAACTCTAGCGATCCATTTATGGACTGGTGCAAGCATCTTAGAGTTGGAATAAGCGTTTTGATGAGGTGATCAAAGCGTTTGGGTTAATACAAGTTTATGGAGAAGCTTGTGTTTACAAGAAAGTGAGTAGGAGCGCTATAGCGTTTCGAATATTATATGTGGATAACATATTGCTCATTGGAAACAATATAGAAATGCTAGAAAGCGTGAAGGAATATTTGAACAAGAGTTTTTCAATGAAGGACCTAGGAGAAGTTGCTTTTATATTCGGCATTAAGATCTATAGAGATAGATCAAGACACTTGATAGCACTTTCACAAAGCACATACCTTGATAAAGTTTTGAAGAAATTCAAAATGGATCAGTCCAAGAAAGGGTTTGTGCATGTGTTACAAGGTGTGAAGTTGAGTAAGACTCAATGCCTAGTGACTGCAGAAGATAGAGAGAAGATGAGTGTCATCCCCTATGCTTCAACCATAGGCTCTATCATGTATGCAATGTTGTGCACAAGACCCGATGTCAGCCTTGCCATAAGTATGGACGAAAGGTTTCAAAGTGATCCTGTAATGGAGCACTGGACGGCGTCAAGAATATCCTTAAGTACTCGAAAAGGACTAAGAAAATGTTTCTCGTTTATGGAGGTGATCAAGAGCTCGTCGTAAAGGGTTACGTCGATGCAAGCTTTGACACTGATCCGGATGACTCTAAGTCACAAACCGGATACATATTTATTCTTAACGGGGGAGCAGTAAGCTGGTGCAGTTCCAAGCAAAGCGTGGTAGCCGATTCTACATGCGAAGCGGAGTACATCGCAGCCTCGGAGGCGGCGAAGGAAGGTGTCTGGATGAAGCAGTTTATGATAGATCTTGGAGTAGTGCCCAGTGCACTGAATCCAATTACTCTGTTCTGTGACAACACTGGTGCCATTGCTCTGGCCAAGGAACCAAGGTTTCACAAGAGGACCAGACACATAAAGCGATGCTTCAATTCCATCCGCGATTACATCGAGGAGAAGGACATAAATATTTGCACAGTGCACATGGATCTGAATGTTGTAGACCCGTTGACTAAACCTCTTCCAAGGGCTAAACATGATCAACACTAGAACTGCATGGGTGTTCGATTCATTACAATGTAAATCACATAGTGATGTGAACTAGATTATTGACTCTAGTGCAAGTGGGAGACTGTTGGAAATATGCCCTAGAGGCAATAAATAAAGTGTTTATTATTATATTTCCTTGTTCATGATAAACGTTTATTATCCATGCTATAATTGTATTGACTGGAAACACATTGCATGTGTGGATAAATAGACAACACTTTGTCCCTAGTATCCTTCTAGTGAACTAGCTCGTTGATCAAAGATGGTCAACGTTTCCTAGCCATTGACATGAGATGTCATTTGATAACGGGATCATATCATTAGGAGAATGATGGGATGGACAAGATCCAAACTACAAACGTAGAATATGATTGTGTCAGTTTATTGCTACAGTTTTCTACATGTCAAGTATATGTTCCTATGACCATGAGATCATGCAACTCACAGACACCGGAGGAGTGCCTTGTGTGTATCAAACGTCACAATGTAACGGGGTGACTATAAAGGTGCTCTACAGGTATCTCCGAGGGTGTCTGTTGGGTTGGCATGGATCAAGACTGGGATTTGTTACTCCGTGTGACGGAGAGGTATCTCAAAGCCCACTCGGTAATACAACATCACAATAATCCTTGCAAGCAATGTGACTAAGTGTTAGTCATGCGATCTTGTATTACGGAACGAGTAAAGAGACTTGTCGGTAACGAAGTTGAACTAGGTATGGAGATACCGACGATGGAATCTTGGGCAAGTAACATACCGAAGAACAAAGGGAACATCATACGGGATTAACTGAATCCTTGACATAGAGGTTCGACCGATAAAGATCTTCGTAGAATATGTAGGAACCAATATGGGCATCCAGGTCCCGTTATTGGTTATTGACCATAGAGGTGCCTCGGTCATGTCTACATAGTTCTCGAACCCGTAGGGTCTGCATACTTAAGGTTCGATGATGTTTCGGTAGTATAGAGTTATGTATGGTGGTGACTGAAGGTTGTTCTGAGTCCCGGATGAGATCCCGTACGTCACGAGGAGCTCTGGAATGGTCAAGAGGTAAATATTGATATATAGGAAGTCCTGTTTTGGTCGCCGAAAAAGTTCCGGGCTCACAGTAGTGTACCAGGAGTGCCAGGAGGGTACCGGGTGACCATCGGGAGGCGTATTTCAACCCAAGAGGCTATATGGGCCGTGGGAGGATAAATACTAGCCCTTAGTGGGCTGGACGAAGTCTCACACAAGGCCCATGCGGCTGGGAAGAGATTCCAAAGTGCAAAAGGTGGAAAAAGGGCAAAAAGGTGGAAATAAGGAAGGAGTCCTAATCCTACTAGGAGTGGAGGAGGAGGACTCCTCCTCTCCACTTCGGCCAAACCAAAGAGGGGATGGCCCTTGCGCTAAGCCTCCTCCTCCTCTCCTCCTATATATAGTACAGGTTTTAGGGTTTTTGCATATGATTTTCAGCCACGTGCAACCCTACCCTCTAGTCCGTAGGTTCTCCTCTAGATCGGTTTCAGCTATGCTTAGGCGAAGCCCTGCTGAAATTACTCCACCACCATCGCCGCAGTGTCGTCATGCTGCCAGAGAGCTCGTCTACCTATCCGCTCCCTCTTGCTGGATCAACAAGGCGGAGATCGTCATCAAGACGTACGTGTGCTAAACGCGGAGGTGCCATCCGTTCGGTGCTAGATCGGGACGGATCGTGATTGGATCACGGGACGCTCGGCGATTTGGATCGGGAAGACGTTTGACTACATCAACCGCATTTCATAACGCTTCCCGCTTAGCAATCTACAAGGGTACGTAGATCCACTCTCCCTCTCGTAGATGCTCATCACCATGGATAGATCTTGCGTGTGCGTAGGAATTTTTTTGTTTCCCATGCAACGTTCCCCAACAGTATCTCTCTTTTTAACAGCCATACAAATGCCAGAATAGGAGTCTATTTCGAGTAGTTGGTTGGTAATCACCTTATTTTACATGTGACACTTTCCAAATACTCTACTTAGTAAGTCAATTGAACAAGAAATGTGCCAGGAAGCATCTTTATGCATGTGTTTGTTGCCTAATTGTGTCTTTTTTGTTTTGAATTCACGTTTTGCCGAAAAAGGATTTCGCCCTGCTTTATATATAAAGCAACCATCATCAACATGCCGGTACAAATGCACGGCACCACAAAACACGCACACACCCAAGGCAAGATACAAAGGTGTTGAGCACAGCAACACCAGCCCTACCACTACAAGAGCAACTGGGGAACTCAACTGTTACCACGCCACCGCAAAGAGATGAAGCCGCATACGACGTCCCGTGGGCTCCAAGACGGCGCCTTTAGGAAGGATACGACACCGGAGTGCCGCCACCGTCCGATCCAAGGATCAGAGTTTCACCTGGAGCACCACGACGAGCAATGAGAGCCATGATGACGCCTTCAAGAAGGGAACGAGCTTCGTCGCTGCCAGTCCGTCCGAAGATAGGACAAGTTTTCACCCCGGCCAAAACTCACCGCCACCGAACGCCACACCCCCGCCAATACTCATCGCCACCGAATGCCACACCTCGTCTACCACGCCGCCCACACGACCATGGTCACCGGGCAACACCGACCACGGGCCCTGCCCATGAGCATTGCGCTACCATCCCCAAGGCCACCGCCCCGGCATCCAGGACCCTAACACCACTGCACCCGAGACACGCCACTACCCTAACCAAAGAGAAGGGAGAAAGGAGCCGCCTTTCGTACCCCTAGATGACCCCCAGTGCTGAGACCCAAAGGCCGACCAAAACTGGCCACCATCAACCCGTCCTGCCGTATGGGGCGCGAGACGAGCTTGGTCCTGCAGCACCAGGCGCGAGACAAGCTCCGTCTTGCTACATCGGGCGCGATACGAGCACGGTCCAGCTACACTAGGCATGGGACGATCTTGGTCCTGCTACCTCGGACGCAAGACGAGGGATGGACCGCAGCTGGGAGAGGCCCAGTTCTCCGGCGCACGTAGCAAGCACATGGCGAGAGGGTGAAGCAAGAATCGATACGGTCCGCCCAGAGATGAGTCGATATCGGAGTGAGCCGACCGTCGCCGCGGCCAAAGCTGTCGAGCCACCGTGTAGCCGCCGCACCTCTGGGGGGCCAACGCCTGAGATGGACCTCCACGCGCCGGCACCGTCGTCAGCCATGGCCAGAGCACCAGCCACGCCACGCCGGTGCCCCACCCACACTGCCACGAGGTCAGGTCTGGCCGGGCTACCACGGCTGCCGTCCCCGACCCTTGGCCCGCACCACCACCATACCGCTGATGTCCCACCACCAGCCCACGCCGCGCATGGCCCGCGCCGCCAGCCGCAGCCATCCGCCAGATCTGAGCCGATCCCAGGCCGCCACCACGACTGCCGCCGGTATGCCCCATCACCACCAGGCAGCGTGCCGTGCCACCAATACCACCATACGCCGCCGCCCAGAGGAGCTCCATCGCGTCGCCGCGACCTAGTAAAACATGGTGCCCAGACCCGTCGAAGCCGGCCCGCCCTAGCCCCCTCACACGAGGAGGCAGAGGTCTCGCCGCCGCCGTCGCTCGCTCGGCCGGTGGCGGCAAGGAAGGGGAGGGACGGGGAAGCTGCTACCCAGTTGTGTCTAGGGTTCCCTCCCCATTGCCTGCGGGGGCGATGCGGGAGGGCTCGAGTGTTGGAAATATGCGCTAGAGGCAATAATAAAATGGCTATTATTGTATTTCCTAGTTCATGATAATTGTCGATTGTTCATGCTATAATTGTGTTAACCGGAAACCGTAATACATGTGTGAATACAGAGACCACAACATGTCCCTAGTGAGCCTCTAGTTGGCTAGCTCGTTGATCAATAGATGGTCATGGTTTCATGACCATGGACATTGGATGTCATTGATAACGGGATCACATCATTAGGAGAATGATGTGATGGACAAGACCCAATCCTAAGCATAGCACAAGATCGTGTAGTTCGTTTGCTAAAGCTTTTCAATGTCAAGTATCGTTTCCTTAGACCATGAGATTGTGTAACTCCCTATACCGTAGGAATGCTTTGGGTGTGCCAAACGTCACAACGTAACTGGGTGGCTATAAAGGTACGCTACGGGTATCTCCGAAAGTGTCTGTTGGGTTGACACGAATCGAGACTGAAATTTGTCACTCCGTGTGACGGAGAGGTATCTCTGGGCCCACTCGGTAAGACATCATCATAATGAGCTCAATGTGACTAAGGAGTTAGCCACGGGATGATGTATTACGGAATGAGTAAAGAGGCTTGCCGGTAACGAGATTGAACAAGGTATAGGGGTACCGATGATCGAATCTCGGGCAAGTACCATACCGATAGACAAAGGGAATTGTATACGGGATTGATTGAATCCCTGACATCGTGGTTCATCCAATGAGATCATCGTGGAGTACGTGGGAGCCAACATGGGTATCCAGATCCCGCTGTTGGTTATTGACCGGAGAGGTGTCTCGGTCATGTCTACGTGTCTCCCGAACCCGTAGGGTCTACACACTTAAGGTTCGATGACGCTAGGGTTATAGGGAAATGGTATACGTGATTACCGAAGGTTGTTTGGAGTCCCGGATGAGATCCAGGACGTCACAAGGAGCTCTGGAATGGTCCGTAGGTAAAGATTGATATATAGGAAGTCCAGTTTTGGTCACCGGAAAGTTTTCGGGCTCATCGGTATTGTACCGGAAGTGCCGGGAGGGTGCCGGAGGACCCCCGGGAGGGGTGTGACGACCAGAGGACTACATGGGCCCTTAGAGGAGGTGTGCCAGCCCATATTGGGCCAGTCAAGATCTCCTAGAAAGGCCCATGCGGCTGGGATCTAGAGATAAGGGGAAAAAGGGTTTGAAAGGAGGAGATCCACCTCCCTTGTGGGAGGTGGACTCCTCCCCCACTTCGGCCGAACCTCTCCTCCTTGGAGGAGGGGCCAAGGCAGCCCTCCCTCTCCCTCCTCCTATATATACCCAAGGGTTTTGCCTCTTGGATCAGATCTGAACTCTCTCTCTCTCACGACGAAGCCCTACCTCTCTTCTTCCTCCTCCGCAACGCTTGGCGAAGCCCTGCCGGGATACCTTGTCACTCCACCACCACCACGCCGTCGTGCTGCTGCTGGAGCTCTTCCCCAACCTCTCCTTCCTCCTTGCTGGATCAAGGCGTAGGAGACGTCACCGGGCTGCACGTGTGTTGAACGCGGAGGCATCATTGTTCGGTGCTTGGATCGGAATCCACCGCGATCTGAATCGCTGCGAGTATGACTCCATCAACCGCGTTCTAGCAACGCTTCCGCTTAGCGATCTTCAAAGGTATGAAGATCCAATCTCTCCCCGCTCGTTTGCTGGTTTCTCCATAGATAGATCTTGGTGACACGTAGGAATTTTTTTAATTTACTACTACGTTTCCCAACAGTGGCATCATGAGCTAGGTCTATGCGTAGAATCTATGCACGAGTAGAACACAAAGGAGTTGTGGGTCCTTATGAAGGGTAAATAGCAATTGGCATATCATGTTGTGGTTTTGGCATAGGTAAGAAACGTTCTTGCTAGAAACCTATAGCAACCACGTAAAAACTTGCAACTACAAATTAGAGGACGTCTAACTTGTTTTTGCAGCATATGCCTTGTGATGTGATATGGCCAGAAGGATGTGATGTGATGCATTGTGATGTATGAGATTGATCATGTTCTTGTAATAGGGTTCACAACTTGCATGTCGATGATTATGACAACCGGCAGGAGCCATAGGAGTTGTCTTATTTTATTGTATGACCTGCGTGTCAATCATAAATGCCACGTAATTAGTTTACTTTATTGCTAAGCGTTAGCCAATAGTAGTAGAATTAATAGTTGGCGAGACAACTTCATGAAGACACAATGATGGAGATCATGATGATGGAGAACATGGTGTCGTGCCGGTGACAGTGATGATCATGGTGCCTCGAAGATGGAGATCATAGGAGCAAGATGATATTGGCCATATCATGCCACTATATTGATTGCATGTGATGTTTATCATGTTTACATATTATTTGCTTATAACGACGGTAGTAAATAAGATGATCTCTCAATAAAATTTCAAGAGAAGTGTTCACCCTAACTGTGCATCGTTGCTAAGGATCGTTGTTCCGAAGCACCACGTGATGATCGGGTGTGATAGGTTCTAACGTTCGCATACAACGGGTGTAAGCCAGATTTACACACGCGACACACTTAGGTTGGCTTGGCGAGCCTAGCATGTACAGACATGGCCTCGGAACACGGAAGACCGAAAGGTCGAACATGAGTCGTATAGAAGATACGATCAACATGAAGATGTTCACCATGGATGACTAGTCCGTCTCATGTGATGATCGGACACGGGCTAGTTGACATGGATCATGTGTCACTTGGATGACTGGAGAGATGTCTATCTAAGTGGGAGTTCATTGAATAATTTGATTATGTGAACTTAATTGTCATGAACTTAGTCTAAAATTGCCTTTAATATCTATATTGTAGATCCAATGGCCAACGCACATGTCAACCTCAATTTCAACGCGTTCCTAGAGAAAACCAAGCTGAAAGATGATGGAAGCAACTATGCGGACTGGGTCCGTGGCTTGAGGATCATCCTCATAGCTTCCAAGAAACTATATGTCCTTGATGCACCGCTAGGTGACCCACCCCTTCTCCCAGCAGAACAAGACGTTGCGAACGCTTGGCATTCTCGCTGTGATGATTACTCCCTTGTTCAGTGCGGCATGCTTTACAGTTTAGAACCGGGGCTCCAAAAGCGTTTTGAGCAACACGGAGCATATGAGATGTTCCAAGAGCTGAAACTGGTTTTCCAAGCTCATGCCCGGGTCGAGAGATATGACATCTCCGACAAGTTCTTTAGCTGTAAGATGGAGGAGAATAGTTCTGTCAGTGAGCATATCCTCAAGATGTCGGGGCTTCACAACCGCTTGAATCAGGTGGGAGTTAATCTCCCGGATGACTCGGTCATTGACAGAATCCTCCAGTCGCTTCCACCTAGCTACAAAAGCTTTGTGATGAACTACTACATGCAGGGTATGGAGAAGTCCATTCCTGAGTTGTACTCGATGCTGAAATCAGCAGAGGTCGAGATCGAAAAGGAGCATCAAGTGTTGATGGTGAATAAGACCACTAGTTTCAAGAAAGGCAAGGGTAATAGGAACTTCAAGAAGGACGGCAAAGCTGTTGCCGCGCCCGGTAAGCATGCTGCCGGGAAGAAGAAGAACAAGAATGGACCCAAGCCTGAGACTGAGTGTTTCTATTGCAAGGCTACCGGTCAGTGGAAGCGGAATTGCCCCAAGCACTTAGCGGATAAGAAGGACGGCAATGTTAAAGGTATATGTGATATACTTGTTATTTATGTGTACCTGACCAGCGCTCGTAGTAGCTCGTCGGTATTTGATACCGGTGCAGTTGCTCACATTTGTAACTCCAAGCAGGAGCTGCGGAATAAGCGAAGGCTCGCAAAGGATGAGGTGACGATGCGCGTCGGGAATGGTTCCAAGGTCGATGTGATCGCCGTCGGCACGCTACCTCTACATCTACCTTCGGATTAGTTTTAAACCTTAATAATTGTTATTTAGTACCAGCTTTGAGCATGAACATTGTATCTGGATCTCGCTTGATGCTAGATGGCTACTCATTTAAATCCAAGAATAATGGTTGTTCTATTTATATGAGAGAAATGTTTTATGCTCATGCCCCGCTGGTCAATGGTTTATTTTTGATGAATCTCGAACGTGATGTTACACATGTCCATAGTGTGAGTACCAAAAAGTGTAAGGTTGATAACGATAGTCCCACTTACATGTGGCACTGCCGCCTTGGTCATATTGGTGTCAAACGCATGAAGAAGCTCCATGCTGATGGACTTTTGGAGTCACTTGATTTCGAATCATTTGACACGTGCGAACCATGCCTCATGGGAAGATGACCAAGACTCCGTTCTCTGGAACAATGGAGCGAGCAACTGACTTGTTGGAGATAATACATACCGATGTATGCGGTCCAATGAGCGTCGAGGCTCACGGAGGCTACCGTTATGTTCTCACCCTCACTGATGACTTGAGTAGATATGGTTATGTCTACTTAATGAAGCACAAGTCTGAAACCTTTGAAAGGTTCAAGGAATTTCAGAGTGAGGTCAAGAATCAACATGACAGAAAAATAAAATGCCTACGATCTGATCGTGGCGGAGAATATTTAAGTCACGAGTTTGGCACACACCTTAGGAAATGTGGAATTGTTTCACAACTCATGCCACCCGGCACACCTCAGCGAAATGGTGTGTCTGAACGTCCTAATCGCACTCTATTGGATATGGTGCGATCTATGATGTCTCTTACCGACTTACCGCTATCATTTTGGGGATATGCATTAGAGACTGCCGCATTCACTTTAAATAGGGCACCGTCTAAATCCGTTGAAACGACACCGTATGAATTATGGTTTGGAAAGAAACCTAAGTTGTCGTTTCTAAAAGTTTGGGGATGCGATGCTTATGTGAAGAAACTTCAACCTGAGAAGCTCGAACCCAAAGCGGAAAAGTGCGCCTTCATAGGATATCCCAAAGAGACTATTGGGTATACCTTCTACCTACGATCCGAGGGCAAAGTCTTTGTTGCCAAGAATGGATCCTTTCTCGAGAAAGAGTTTCTCTCGAAAGAAGTAAGTGGGAGGAAAATAGAACTTGATGAGGTAATTGTACCTCCACTCGAACCGGAGAGTAGCGCAGCACAAGAAGTTAATTATGATGATCATGAAGCTTCAGATCAAGTTGCTATTCGAAGGTCGACTAGGACACGTTCCGCACCAGAGTGGTACGGCAATCCTGTCCTAGAGAACATGTTGTTGGACAACGGTGAACCTTCGAACTATGAAGAAGCGATGGCAGGCCCGGATTCCGACAAATGGCTTGAGGCCATGAAATCCGAGATAGGATCCATGTATGAGAACAAAGTATGGACTTTGGTGGACTTGCCTAATGATAAGCGAGCCATTGAAAACAAATGGATCTTTAAGAAGAAGACTGACGCGGACGGTAATGTCACCGCCTATAAAGCTCGGCTTGTCGCTAAGGGTTATCGACAAGTTCAAGGAGTTGACTACGATGAGACTTTCTCACCCGTAGCGATGCTAAAGTCTGTCCGAATCATGTTAGCAGTTGCCGCATTTTATGATTATGAGATCTGGCAAATGGACGTCAAAACGGCATTCCTTAATGGCTTCCTCAAGGAAGAACTGTATATGATGCAGCCGGAAGGTTTTGTCGATCCTAAAGATGCTAACAAGGTATGCAAGATCCAACGCTCCATCTATGGGCTGGTGCAAGCATCTCGGAGTTGGAACATTCGCTTTAATGAGGTGATTAAAGCGTTTGGGTTTGTACAGGTTTATGGAGAACCCTGTATTTACAAGAAAGTGAGTGGGAGCTCTATAGCATTCCTTATACTGTATGCGGATGACATGCTGATAATGGGAAATAATATAGAACTCTTGGAAAGTATAAAGGCCTACTTGAATAAGTGTTTTTCAATGAAGGACCTTGGAGAAGCTGCTTACATATTAGGTATTAAGATCTATAGAGATAGATCGAGACGCCACATTGGTCTTTCACAAAGCACATACCTTGAAAAGATATTGAAGAAGTTCAATATGGATCAGTCCAAGAAGGGGTTCTTGCCTGTGTTGCAAGGTGTGAGATTGAGTACGACTCAATGCCCGACCACGACAAAGGATAGAGAAGAGATGAGTGTCATCCCCTATGCTTCAACCATAGGCTCTATCATGTATGCCATGCTATGTACCAGACCTGATGTGGACCTTGCCATAAGTTTGGTAGGGAGGTACCAAAGTGATCCCAGAGCGGAACACTGGACAGCGGTCAAGAATATCCTAAAGTACCTGAAAAGGACAAAGGACATGTTTCTCGTATATAGAGGTGCCGAAGAGCTCGTCGTAAAGGGTTACGTCGACGCTAGCTTCGACACAGATCCGGACGACTCCAAGTCGCAAACCGAATACGTGTATATTTTGAATGGAGGGGCAGTTAGCTGGAGCAGTAGCAAGCAAAGCGTCGTGGCGACATCTACATGTGAAGGGGAGTACATAGCTGCTTCGGAAGCAGCGAAGGAGGGAGTCTGGATGAAGGAGTTCATCACCAACCTAGGAGTGATTCCAAATGCGTCGGGCCCGATGACTCTACTCTGTGACAACACTGGAGCTATTGCCCTTGCGAAGGATCCCAGGTTTCACAAGGAGACAAGACACATCAAGCGCCGCTTCAACTCCATCCGTGATTACATTCAGGAGGGAGACATAGATATTTGTAAAGTGCATACGGATCTGAATGTCGCAGATCCGTTGACTAAACCTCTCTCACGAGCAAAACATGATCAACACTAGAATGCTATGGGTATTTGATTCATCACAATGTAACTAGATTATTGACTCTAGTGCAAGTGGGAGACTGTTGGAAATATGCCCTAGAGGCAATAATAAAATGGCTATTATTGTATTTCCTAGTTCATGATAATTGTCTATTGTTCATGCTATAATTGTGTTAACCGGAAACCGTAATACATGTGTGAATACATAGACCACAACATGTCCCTAGTGAGCCTCTAGTTGGCTAGCTCGTTGATCAATAGATGGTCATGGTTTCATGACCATGGACATTGGATGTCATTGATAAGGGGATCACATCATTAGGAGAATGATGTGATGGACAAGACCCAATCCTAAGCATAGCACAAGATCGTGTAGTTCGTTTGCTAAAGCTTTTCAATGTCAAGTATCGTTTCCTTAGACCATGTGATTGTGTAACTCCCGTATACCGTAGGAATGCTTTGGGTGTGCCAAACGTCACAATTTAACTGGGTGGCTATAAAGGTACGCTACGGGTATCTCCGAAAGTGTCTGTTGGGTTGATACGAATCGAGATTGGGATTTGTCACTCCGTGTGACAGAGAGGTATCTCTGGGCCCACTCGGTAAGACATCATCATAATGAGCTCAATGTGACTAAGGAGTTAGCCATGGGATGATGTATTACGGAACGAGTAAAGAGGCTTGCCGGTAACGAGATTGAACAAGGTATAGGGGTACCGAAGATCGAATCTCGGGCAAGTACCATACCGATAGACAAACGGAATTGTATACGGGATTGATTGAATCCCTGACATCGTGGTTCATCCAATGAGATCATCGTGGAGTACGTGGGAGCCAACATGGGTATCCAGATTCCTCTATTGGTTATTGACCAGAGAGGTGTCTCGGTCATGTCTACGTGTCTCCCGAACCCGTAGGGTCTACACGCTTAAGGTTCGATGACGCTAGGGTTATAGGGAAATGGTATACGTGATTACTGAAGGTTGTTCGGAGTCCCGGATGAGATCTCGGACATCAAGAGGAGCTCCGGAATGGTCCAGAGGTAAAGATTGATATATAGGAAGTCCAGTTTTTGTCACCGGAAAGTTTTCGGGCTCATCGGTTTTGTACCGGGAGTGCCGGGAGGGTTCCGGAGGACCCCCGGGAGGGGTGTGACGACCAGAGGACTACATGGGCCCTTAGAGGAGGTGTGCCAGCCCATATTGGTCCAGCCAAGACCTCCTAGAAAGGCCTATGCATCTGGGATCTAGAGATAAGGGCAAAAAGGGTTTGAAAGGAGGAGATCCACCTCCCTTGTGGGAGGTGGACTCCTCCCCCACTTCGGCCGAACCTCTCCTCCTTGGAGGAGGGGCCAAGGCAGCCCTCCCTCTCCCTCCTCCTATATATACCCAAGGGTTTTGCCTCTTGAGAACAGATCTGAACTCTCTCTGTCTCAAGACGAAGCCCTACCTCTCTTCTTCCTCCTCCGTAGCGCTTGGCGAAGCCCTGCCGGGATACCTTGTCACTCCACCACCACCACGCCGTCGTGCTGCTGCTGGAGCTCTTCCCCAACCTCTCCTTCCTCCTTGCTGGATCAAGGTGTAGGAGACGTCACTGGGCTGCACGTGTGTTGAACGCGGAGGCACCGTTGTTCGGTGCTTAGATCGGAATCCACCGCGATCTGAATCGCTACGAGTACGACTCCATCAACCGCGTTCTAGCAACGCTTCCGCTTAGCGATCTTCAAAGGTATGAAGATCCAATCTCTCCCCGCTCGTTTGCTGGTTTCTCCATAGATAGATCTTGGTGACACGTAGGAATTTTTTTGATTTACTAATACGTTTCCCAACATCGAGGGGTTGGCAGCGTCTTTCCAGAGCCCCAAATTCACGTATTCAAATGTATGCTTGAAGAAAATCTACTCCAACTTGCTGCCTTAGATACATGAGGATGATACCAGTATCTATCCCTACATGATCTTATTTGTACTTTGGATCCTTATGCAGCCTGTTCTATAAACATCAGCAAGATATTGACCGGGAAATGCATGGCCAAGATAAAGGCAGGGAACCTGAGCAAACAGGAGTCATCCAAGTTCCAGTGTACACCTCTAGAGGCCCTCGGCAACATCACATCTCTGTACTACGACAAAGAGCGCGACGAGATCATCAACCAACAAGGCCTCATACATGTGTGGTCAAATTAACAGCTTGGTCTAGTGCAAGCAGGTTACATCAGGCACACCAGGGGATCCTCGTTAGTATTTATCTTGTAGTGGCACCAGTTTAGTGGGTAGCCTGACCCAGCCATGCGGAGAAAGGGCATCTTTCATTGCACATGCCTTCATGGTGGGAATGCTTGTGTATAGGACTCTAGTTCATCCATCACTAGCCTCTTAAATTATCAGCTGCTGAGTTGACATTTGCCATGTGTTTTTTGGGATCCTTGTAGCTTCATGAGATGCTTATCATAGGGGTCATCTAAGAGGGAAGGTTTCTGGTGTATTTAGTGTAAGCATTATTGCCCCATACTGTCATAGCAGCTATTTATCCGATTCTGAGTTTGGATTGCCATTTGATGTTCAATTTCTAAGAATTCTTCTTTAACATTAATCGTTATATGTGTGATCCTAAATGTCTATGTCGGCGTACGACCCCTATGGGATCGCGTGGGTCCCTTCTATGGTTCGGCAGGGAAAAAGACGTGTACAAAGAGCAGATCCAGCGATCAACGTGAGGGATTTTTCCCATGTTTGGGCCGTTGAGAAGCGTAAACCCTACTCCTGAGAAGCGTAAACCCTATTCTTGCTTTAGTGTCTTGTGAGTCTTTGAACAGTGCATGAGCACGCATGGCAGGAGTTAGCTTTTGTAATCATTCCGCTTACTGCGCCCCTCTCCCATGATGTACATTGAATGCGTGGCGTGGGATATGTGCGTGGAGTGGGCATAATAGCAGTGCGCTCGCAAAAGAGTTTTCATATTGACTAGTAAAGAGGCAGTCTCGCGCCTTCCCCATAAAAAGGAATCCGCAGAGGCGCTTGCTCATTTAGCTCCTGTCCTTTCCAATCTGGAAATCGCTGTCGTCTCCTTCCTCGAGCTCGAAATAGAGCCTTTCCCACTCATCCGCCGCCTCCACGCCCTCATCGTCCTTGGCCTCTACTCCCATAGTCGCCATGCCGCCCAAGGCAAGCAAGGGCAAGGAGGTGAAAGCCACCGTCTCGGAGAGTGAACTGGTGAAGATGCGAAGTGAGCACGTCACCGGCGCTCGATGCGAGCGCTCTCAAGGACCAATACCTGTGCATGTGGGCGAGGGAGATGAAGGCTCATCCTGCTACTCGTGTGAGCCCAGGTTCCTCCAAGGGTGGCCGAGATAAATTCCGCTTCTTTGCCGACTACTTTTACTGCGGGCTATGTCCCCCGTTTTCTGATTTCTTCATTGACATCATGTACACATACGGCTTTCATCTCTTGGATTTTACGCTGAATGCCGTGACATGCATGTCAGTCTTTGCCCATCTTTGTGAAATTTTTGTCGGAGTAGTCCCTAAGACAGCCCTCTTTCGCCACTACTTCGTTCCCTGTATTCAAAAGGGGGAGGCCCTTTCTGGTTGTACCACCTGGATTCCATGGACATGAAACCAAGAGATATACCCCAAACAGGGTCTACCGCGAGAAGTGGGAAGAATGGCGGGCCAAGTGGTGCTGGATCCAGGAGAAAGACCCTCAACCCATCTGTTTGCCTCGACGAACAAAAGTGGCACGCAGTAATGACTGGAGCGCCCTCGATCCTCAAGATGAGAAGCTCATAATTGCCATTACCAGGATCCACCGCCTTAGAGTTGTCGGGCTCACAATAGAAATGATTGGCGCTGATTTCCTTCGCCGGCGCATCGCCCCTCTGCAGAACAAAGGGAGACCAGCTTGGGAGTTCCGGAATGCGGCATATATCATGAGGTTGTGCCCTGGTTTGAATAAAAACTTGGCGGTCATGCAACACACATCTCTCTGCCACAAACTATTCAGGCCTGGCGCGAGATACAAGTTGCCGGCTAGCGTAATTCCTCTGTGCAACAACCCTGCCTTGGCCTCAATCATTGCCATGATGCCGATGTGTAATGCTCACGGCCTTGACGGAACTTAGAACGAGCCATCCGCAGAGTAGGCACAAGAGTTCTTTGAAAACTTGTCAGAGAGGGCCATCCGAGAAGAAACGAACCTCATTCGCCCCACCACTGATGTAGAAGTGGTGTATATCGCCAGCAGGGCAGAAGAGGAGAATCATGCCACGGAGGCCGGCAGCGTTGGCTTCATGGAAGGGGAAGCCACTAAAGAAGAAGTGATGTCGGAGGAAAAACTTGCCGGGCAAGGCAGGGTTACCGGAGAGCAAAGCGGCACAACTCCAGGGGCCCTTCTGCCGAAGATAGAACCGAGGAGCAGCTGCACGAGGAGCCCCCAGCTCCCGATAAGAAGTGTGTTCTTCAGAAAGCCACCTCTGGTGCTTCAGCCCACCAACCTTCCTCGAGTGGTGCATCCCCCAGCAAAGCAATGACTGGAGCGGCGGGGGCATCTCATATGACGGCACCAACAACCGGAGCAGAAGGGTCACACCAACCCTCCGCTTCTGCCGTAGCCAAGCGACCCAGGACCACTCCTTCACCTCCTCACACGGACACCATGGCGGAAGTTGACTTCGACCTCTCTGCCTTTAGCCTAGAAAGAGAAGAGTAAGGGTCGTGTCACATCTTTTAACTTCTGAATTTCCAGTTTTGCTTAACTTGTTTGTCTTTCTTTGGCCTGTCCCCGTAGAGATACGGAAACGTTGGCACAAAGGATGGCGAAGAAGGCGAAGACTTCAACGGGCGATGAGCCGGCAGCAAGCACCACAGGTGTGCCAAAGCCGATCATCAGCCCGGAGCCCAGCCCACGATGCAGTCCTCAACACAGCCTCCAGCGTGAGTTTATTACTCATTTCCCACTGGCGAGCGTTGAGACGTATATCTTCACCACTGATGCCGTCGAGCTTGCAGGAGAAGAACAGCAACAAGGAGAGCCATTGAGGCCATCCCTGATGCGCCGCCTCCGTCAACTACGCCGCCCAGAGATGGATCTTCGGCAAGGGCTTCTACTGGCGAGCCCATTCTTGTTGAGGAGGAGCCGGCAAGCACAGGCACCGACAGTCCTACATCGACAACTAATGTTGTCGGGAAAGGAGAAACCACCTCTCAATAGCTTGACGCAGGTAAACCGTTTGCCTCAGAGTACTTGTCATTATGTCTTTATATATCATATTTTTTTGTCTTCTTGAACTTCAACCTCGGTCTCGTCTTGTTTCCCTTTCTTTGTCTTTTAGATCTCCCTTTGATGGAACAAATGGATGTCGATGTTGTCATCGAGGAGACCGCCAGGAATGCTGCCACCGAGGCCGATAGAGTTGCCGCTGACGAGGCCGCCAAGGACGTACAGGAAGAAACCACCAAAGAGTCTACTGAGAATGCCGGCAAGGAGTCCAGTGACTGATATGTCTCCACCGTATCTATAATTTCTGATTGTTTCATGCCAATATTCTACAACTCTCATATACTTTTGGCAACTTTTTATATTATTTTGGGGACTAACATATTGATCCAGTGCCTAGTGTTAGTTCCTGTTTGTTGCATGTTTTTTGTTCGCAAAATATCCATATCAAACGAAGTCCAAACGAGATAAATACTTACGGAGATTTTTGTTGCCATCCTATGATGTCTGAGTAGATTTTTGTTGTCCTATTGGTTGATTGATGATCATGATTGGTTTGAGTTGCATGTTTTATTATTGGTGCTGTCCAATGGTGCTCTCCATGTCACGCAAGCATGAGGGATCCCCGTTGTAGGGTGTTGCAATGTGTTCATGATTTGCCTATGGTGGTTTGCTTGACTGACAGAAGCATAAACCCGAGTAGGTGGGTTGTTGCATATGGGAGTAAAGAGGACTTGATATCTTATAATGCTATGGTTGGGTTTTACCTTAATGATCTTTAGTAGTTGCGGATGCTTGCTAGAGTTCCACTCATAAGTGCATATGATCCAAGTAGAGAAAGTATGTTAGCTTATGCCTCTCCCTCATATAAAATTGCAATAATGATTACCAGTCTAGTTATCAATTGCCTAGGGACAATTCCGCAACTCCTACCACCACTTTTCCACACTCGTTAAACTAACTTAGTTGTTACTTTATTTAAACAGCCCCTAGTTTTTATTTACGTGCTCTTTATTATCTTGCAAACCTATCCTATCACACCTACAAAGTACTTCTAGTTTCATACTTGTTCTAGGTAAAGTGAACGTTAAGCGTGCGTAGAGTTGTATCGGTGGTCGATAGAACTTGAGGGAATATTTGTTCTACCTTTAGATCCTCGTTGGGTTCGACACTCTTACTTATAGAAAGAGGCTACAACTGACCCCCTATACTTGTGGATTATCAAGACCTTTTTCTAGCGTCGTTGCCGGGGAGCAATAGCGTGGGGTGAATATTCTCGTGTGTGCTTGTTTGCTTTATCACTAAGTAGATTTTATTTGCTGTTCTAAGTTGTTCTCTATCTTTAATTATGGATATGGAACACGAAATACCAAAAAAATTAGGTGTACTTGCTACCCATGGAGATGGGGAACCTCCTAAAACCCTCGATGCTGGTTATGTGAAAGAGATTATGCACTACTTTGATAATCCTAAGAAAACCCCATTCAACTTGATAATGGGAGACATGTTGGATCAACGTGAATACTTTAGGGATTATTGCCTGACTCAAAAAGGGAAACTGTTATGGGATCAAATTTATATGTTGAAATGGTATGCTTGGAATCTATGCCAGAGATATGATTATACTTGTTTATCTAGGATGAAGGCTCCATACCTTCCTTTTTCATGTAAATTTAATGATGATGAAACCTTGGCTTCTTATGCTAATGGTATTTATGATTACTATGATGTGGAACGAATAGAAGAATTCGTTGCTTTTAATGGTGCTTATGAAATTGAATCTTTGTTTCAGAAGTGTGAAAATTATGATGATGCTGTTTATAGACCTGAAAATTTTGCTATACTTAAATATTTCTATGAGAATTATGAATATAATTCCGACATTGATGCATTTATAGAGAGAATGTTTGCTGCCTTGGAGGAGACTAATATTTTGCAGGAATCTATTGAAGAAGAAATTGCTGAAACTATGAGCACATTAGATGAAAAAGATGAGGAGGAGAGCGGAGAACAAAAGGAGGAAGAGCGGATTAGCTACCCATGCCCACCTTCTAATGAGAGTAACTCTTCAACTCATACATTGTTTAATCTCCCTTTGTGCTTACCGAAGGATGGATGCTATGTTGATTGCTATGATCCCCTGGATACATTTCAAATATCCCCTTTTGATGAACTTGATGCTTGCGATGATTGTGGCCATGATGCCAATTTGAAAGATGCTTATGGAGATGAACTTGCTATAGTTCCTTATGTTAAGAATGAAATTGTTGCTATTGCACCCATGCATGATAGTCCTATTATCTTTTTGAATTCTCCCAACTACACTATATCGGAGAAGTTTGTACTTATTAAGGATTATATAGATGGGTTGCCTTTTACTATTACACATGATGATTTTGATAGGTATAACATGCATGTGATTGATGCTCCTACTTGCAATTATTATGAGAGAGGAACTACATCTCCACCTCTCTATGTTTCTAATATGATAAAATTGCAAGAAACTGTTTATACTATGCATTGGCCTTTACTTTGTGTGCATGAATTGTTCTTTAATGACATGCCGATGCATAGGAAGAGAGTTAGACTTTGTTGTTGTATGATATATGTTACTTTGTGCTCAATACTAAATTACAAATCATTGTTAATTAAAATTGGCTTTCATATACCTTGGGATCCGGGTGGATCCATTACTTGAGCACTTTATGCATAGCTTAATGGCTTTAAAGAAAGCGCTGACAGGGAGACAACCCAGAAGTTTTAGAGAGTCATTTAGTTCTGTTGTGTGATTTTATATAGTTTAATAACAAAAAAATAAAGAGGGGAACCTAAAACTTTTTCAAAAAGAAAAGTGAAAGTGAGAGAGACGAGCATTGTGAAAGTGGGAGCTAGCCTTGAACTTTGTTCATGCCCATGGAAACCTTGTGAATCTTAATTACAGAAACTTTTCAACAAAAATAATTATCCCCTTGTATAAATCAATTGTATTATAAAAATAATGTGCCAAGATTTGCCTTTAGGATGATTAGATTGCTTGTTTGGTGTGTGTAGTGCAAAAACAGAAACTTTGGCTGTAGTGCGTGAATTTACATTTTTATTGGAATGACAAAAGTTTCTGAAATTCTTAAACAGTACTTCTATGATTTTTTATTATTTTGTCCTAATTTTTCAGAATTTTTAGAGTTACATAAGTACAATGAATGTCCAGATTACTTCAGACTGTCCTGTTTAAGACAGATTCTGTTTTTGATGCATTGTTTTGCTCGTTTTGACGAAACTATCGATTGTATTAGGGGTATAAGCCATGGAAAAGTTATATTACAGTATATAAAATGCAAAAGAAATATGAATTGGTTATCAACAGTACTTAAAGTTGTGATTTGCTTTATTATACTAACGGATCTCACCAGGGTTTTGTTAAGTTTTGTGTGATTGAAGTTTTCAAGTTTTGGGTGAGATCACGATGGATGAAGGAATAAGGAGTGGAAAGTGTTGGGAATGTCGCATGGGAAACAAAATTTTTCCTACGCACACGCAAACCTATCCATGGTGATGAGCATCTACGAGAGGAGGAGTGGATCTACGTACCCTTGTAGATCGCTAAGCGGGAAGCGTTAAGAAACGCGGTTGGTGTAGTCGAACTTCTTCGCGATCCAAATCGCCGAGCGTCCCGCGATCCAATCACGAACCGTCCCGCGAACCAATCATGAACCGTCCCACGATCTCGTCATGATCCGTCCCACGATCCAATCACGAACGTCTCGTGGCCTTGATCACGATCCTTCCGATCTAGTACCGAACGGACGACACCTCCGCGTTCAGCACACGTGCAGCTTGACGACGATCTCCACCGTCTTGATCCAGAAAGAGGGGTGGAGAGGAGAGAGAGTTCACCGGCAGCATGACGGCGCTCCGGTGATGGTGGTGGAGCAATTCTGGCAGGGCTTCGCCTAAGCACTTCGGAACTACGATCTAGAGGAGAAACTATGCACCGGTGGAACGGGTAGCACGTGGCCGGAAATTCTGTCCAAAAACCACCCAGTACACTAGTATATATAGGAGGAGAGGAGAGGAGAGGCAGCCAAGGCCTTTGGGTCGGCCAAAATAGGAGGTGGGAGCAATCCTACTTCACCTCCAATCCTAGTTGGAGTAGGATTGCCTCCTATTGGCTGATTTTCCACTTTTTGCTTTAGGACTTTCTCTCCTGCGCCATGGGCCTTTGTGGCTGTTTTCCCAGCCCACTAAGGGCTGGTTATTACTCTCCCACAGCCCATGGATCTCTTGGGGTCGAAATACCCCTCCCGGAGGTCCCCCGGTACACTACCGGCACTCCCGGTACACTACCGATACTCCCGGTACACTACCGATGAGCCCGAAACTTTTCCGGTGACCAAACTGGGACATCCTATATATGAATCTTTACCTATGGACCATTCCGGAGCTCCTCGTGACATCCGGGATCTCATCCGGGACACTGAACAACCTTCGGTCACCACCATACATAACTCTATACTACCAAAACGTCACCGAACCTTAAGTGTGCAGACCCTCCGGGTTCGAGAACTATGTAGACATGACCGAGACACCTCTATGGACAATAACCAATGGCGGGACCTGGATGTCCACATTGGTTCCTACATATTCTATGAAGATCTTATCGGTTGAACCTCTATGTCAAGGATTTAGTTAATCCCGTATAACGTTCCCTTTGTTCTTCGGCGTGTTACTTGCCCGAGATTCGATCGTCGGTATCTCTATACCTAGTTCAATCTCGTTACCGGCAAGTCTCTTTACTCGTTCCGTAATGCAAGATCCCGCAACTAACAATTAGTCACATTTCTTGCAAGGCTTATTGTGATGTTGCATTACCGAGTGGGCCCCGAGATACCTCTCCGTCACACGGAGTAACAAATCCCAGTCTCGATCCATGCCAACTCAACAGACACCATCGGAGATACCTGTAGAGCACCTTTATAGTCACCCAGTTACGTTGCGACGTTTGATACACACAAGGCACTCCTTCGATATCCGTGAGTTGCATGATCTCATGGTCATAGGAACATATACTTTGACATGCAGAAAACAGTAGCAATAAACTGACACGATCATATGCTACGTTTGTAGTTTGGGTCTTGTCCATCACATCAGTCTCCTAATGATGTGATCCCGTTATCAAATGACATCACATGTCAATGGCTAGGAAACCCTGACCATCTTTGATCAACGGGCTAGTTCACTAGAGGCATACTAGGGACATAGTGTTTGTCTATTTATCCACACATGCAATGTGTTTCCGATCACTACAGTTATAGCATGGATAATAAACGATTATCATGAACAAGGAAATATAATAATAAACACTTTATATATTGCCTCTAGGGCATATTTCCAACAGTCTCCCATTTGCACTAGAGTCAATAATCTAGTTCACATCACTATGTGATTTACATGGTAATGAATCGAACACCCATACAGTTCTGGTGTTGATCATGTTTAGCCCTTGGTAGAGGTTTAGTCAACGGGTCTGCAACATTCAGATCCGTGTGCACTTTGCAAATATTTATGTCCTTCTCCTCGATGTAGAACCGGATGGAGTTGAAGCGTCGCTTTATGTGTCTGGTCCTCTTGTGAAACCTTGGTTCCTTGGCTAGAGCAATGGCACCAGTGTTGTCACAGAACAGATTTATTGGATTCAGTGCACTAGGCACTACTCCAAGATCTGTCATGAACTGCTTCATCCAGACACCTTCCTTTGCTGCCTCCGAGGCTGCGATGTACTCCGCTTCGCACGTAGAATCAGCTACCACGCTTTGCTTGGAACTGCACCAGCTTACCGCTCCCCCGTTAAGAATAAATACATATCCGGTTTACGATTTAGAATCGTCCGGATCAGTGTCAAAGCTTGCATCGACGTAACCCTTTACGACGAGCTCTTCATCACCTCCATAAACGAGAAACATGTCCTTAGTCCTGTTAAGGTACTTAAGGATATTCTTGACCGCTTGCCAGTGCTCCGTTCCAGGATCACTTTGAAACCTTCTAGCCATACTTATGGCAAGGCTGACATCGGGTCTTGTGCACAGCATTACATACATGATAGAGCCTATGGCTGAAGCATAGGGGATGACGCTCATCTTTTCTTTATCTTCTGCAGTCACTGGGCATTGAGTCTTACTCAACTTCACACCTTGCAACACAGGCAAGAACCCCTTCTTGGCCTGTTCCATTTTGAACTTCTTCAAAACTTTATCAAGGTATGTGCTTTGTGAAAGTGCTATTAAGCGTCTCGACCTATCTCTATAGATCTTAATGCCTAATATGAAAGCAGCTTCTCCTAGGTCCTTCATGGAAAAACTCTTATTCAAATATTCCTTCACGCTTTCGAGCATTTCTATATCGTTTCCGATCAGCAATATGTCATCCACATATAACACTAGAAACGCTACAGAGCTCCCACTCACTTTCTTGTAAATACAAGCTTCTCCATAAACTTGTATAAACCCAAACGCTTTGATCACCTCATCAAAGCGTTTATTCCAACTCCGAGATGCTTGCACCTGTCCATAAATGGATCGCTGGAGTTTGCAAACTTTGTCAGCATTCTCTGGATCGACAAAACCTTCGGGTTGCATCATATACAACTCTTCCTCAAGGAAACCATTGAGGAACGACGTTTTGGCGTCCATCTTCCAAATTTCATAGTCGAAATAAGCAGCTATTGCCAACATGATTCTGACAGACTTAAGCATCGCTACGGGTGAGAAAGTCTCATTGTAGTCAACTCCTTGAACTTGTGAAAAACCCTTTGCCACAAGTCGAGCTTTATAGACGGTGACATTACCGTCCGCGTCCGTCTTCTTCTTATAGATCCATTTGTTCTGAATGGCCTTTCGCCCTTCAGGTAGTACTTCCAAAGTCCATAATTTGTTTTCATACATGGATCCCATCTCAGATTGCATGGCCTCTAACCATTTCTCGGAATCCAGGCCCATCACTGCTCCTCCATAGCTCGTAGGTTCATTGTTGTCCAACAACATGACCTCTAAGACAGGGTTGCCGTACCACTCGGGAGTAGTACGCGTCCTTGTCGACCTACGAGGTTCAATAGCAGCTTGATCCAGAGCTTCATTATCATCATCATTAACTTCCTCTTCTACCGTTGTAGGTTCCACAGAAACATCTTTCTGTGCTGCGCTACGCTCTGGTTGAAGTAAAGGTTCAATAACCTCATCAAGCTCTATTTTCCTCCCACTCAATTCTTTCGAGAGAAACTCTTTCTCAAGAAATGTTCCGTTCTTAGCGTCAAACACTTTGCCCTCAGATTTGAGATAGAAGGTATACCCGACTGTCTCTTTCGGGTATCCTATGAAGATGCACTTTTCCGCTTTGGGTTCCAGCTTTTCAGGCTGAAGCTTTTTGACATAAGCATCACATCCCCAAACTTTAAGAAACGACAACTTCGGCTTTTTGCCAAACCATAGTTCATATGGCATCGTCTCAACGGATTTTGATGGTGCCCTATTTAAAGTGAATCCAGCTGTCTCTAATGCATAACCCCAAAACGATAGTGGCAAATCGGCAAGAGACATCATAGAACGCACCATATCCAATAAGGTCCGATTACGACGTTCAGACACACCATTACGCTGTGGTGTTCCGGGCGGTGTCAACTGTGAAACAATTCCACACTGTCTTAAGTGATTGCCAAACTCATAACTCAGATATTCACCTCCTCGATCAGATCGAAGAAATTTAATCTTCTTGTTACGATGATTCTCAAATTTACTCTGAAATTGCTTGAACTTTTCAAATGTTTCAGACTTGTGCTTCATCAAGTAAATATACCCATATCTACTCAAGTCATCAGTGAAGGTGAGAAAATAACGATAACCACCGCGCGCTTCGACATTCATTGGACCGCACACATCAGTATGTATGATTTCCAATAAGTCACTCGCCCGTTCCATTGTTCGAGAGAACGGCGTTTTGGTCATCTTGCCCATAAGGCATGGTTCACATGTGTCAAGTGATTCAAAATCAAGTGACTCCAAAAGTCCATCAGCATGGAGCTTCCTCATGCATTTTACACCAATATGACCTAAACGGCAGTGCCACAAGAAAGTGGTACTATCATTAACTACTCTACATTTTTTGGCATCAGTGTTATGAACATGTGTGTCATCACTATCAAGATTCAATATGAATAAACCCCTCACATTGGGTGCATGACCATAAAAGATATTACTCATATAAATAGAACAACCTTTATTCTCTGATTTAAATGAGTAACCGTCTCGCAATAAACAAGATACAGATATAATGTTCATGCTTAACGCAGGCACTAAATAACAATTATTTAGGTTCATCACTAATCCTGATGGTAATCGAAGAGAGAGCGTGCCGACGGCGATCACATCAACCTTGGAACCATTTCCCACGCGCATCATCACTTCGTCCTTTGCCAGTCTTCATTTATTCCGTAGTTCCTGTTTTGAGTTGCAAATGTGAGCAACCGAACCGGTATCAAATACCCAGGCACTACTACGAGAACTAGTAAGGTACACATCAATAACATGTATATCATATATACCTTGTTTGTCGTTGGCCGCCTTCTTGCCAGCCAGGTACTTGGGGCAGTTCCGCTTCCAGTGACCAGTTGCTTTGCAATGAAAGCACTCAGTTTCTGGCTTAGGTCCATGCTTAGGCTTCTTTGTAGGAGTAGCAACTGCTTTGCCATCCTTCTTGGTTTTACCCTTCTTGCCTTTGCCTTTGCCGTTTTTCTTGAAACTAGTGGTTTTATTGACCATCAACACTTGATGTTCTTTTTGGATTTCAGACTCAGCGACTTTCAGCATCGCAAACAGCTCAGCGACTGACTTGTTCATCCCGTGCATGTTATAGTTCATCACAAAGCTCTTGTAACTAGGTGGCAGCGATTGAAGAACTCTATCAGTGATCGCCTCCGGCAGAAGGGTAATTCCCAACTCCGCTAGACGGTTTGAGTACCCAGACATTCTGAGTATGTGCTCACTAATAGACCCGTTCTCCTCCATCTTGCAAGCATAGAATTTATCGGAGGTCTCATACCTCTCGATCCGGGCATTCTTCTGAAAGATAAACTTCAACTCTTGGAACATCTCATATGCTCCATGACGTTCAAAACGTCTTTGAAGTCCCGGTTCTAAGCCATACAATATTGCACACTGAACTATTGAGTAGTCTCCAGCACGAGCCTCCCAAGCGTTCTTAACGTCTTCGGAGGTCATGTCTTCTGGCTGGTCACCAAGCGGTGCATCAAGGACATATGACTTCTGGGAAGCCGTGAGGATAATCCTCAGATTACGGGCCCAGTCAACAAAGTTACTTCCATCATCTTTCAATTTAGCTTTCTCTAGGAACGCATTAAAATTCAGGGGTGCTACTGCGCGAGCCATTGATCTACAACATAAATATGCAAAGGTTACTTAGACTATTGTTCAAGATAATGAGTTTAGTTAATCAAATTACTAAAGCTCCCACTCAAATTGACATCCCTCGGGTCATCTGAGTGTCACATGATCCAAATTCACCAACTCAAGTCCGATCATCACGTGAGTTAAGGTGGCTTCAATGGTGAACATCATTATGTTGATCATATCTACTATATGACTCATGTTCGACCTTTCGGTCTCTTCTGTTCCGAGGCCATGTCTGTACATGCTAGGCTTGTCAAGTTTAACCCGAGTGTTCTGCACGTGCAAATCTGGCTTGCACCCGTTGTATGTGAACGTAGAGTCTATCACACCCGATCATCACGTGGTGTCTCGACACGACGAACTTTCGCAACGGTGCACACTTGGGGAGAACACAGTTCATCTTGAAATTTAAGTGAGGGATCACCTTATAATGCTACCGTCGTACTAAGCAAAACAAGGTGCATATAAGGATTAACATCTCATGCAATTCATAAGTGACATGATATGGCTATCAACTTGTGTTTAAGATCTCCATCTTCGAAACACCGGTATGATCTCCATCGTCACCGGCATGACACCATGATCTCCATCATCTTGATCTCCATCAACGTGTCGCCATCGGGGTTGTCACGCCCTCCATGCTTCTACTACTATTGCTACCGTAGCGATAAAGTAAAGCATTACATAGCGCTTAATGATTGACACGCAGGTCATACAATAATTAAAGACAACCCTATGGCTCCTGCCGGTTGCCGTAATCACCGACATGCAAGTCGTGATAATCTATACATCACATGATCATCTCATACATCACATATATCTCATCATGTAATTGGCCATATCATATCACAACATACCCTGCAAAAACAAGTTAGACGTCCTCTAATTGTTGTTGCATGTTTTACGTGGCTGCTACGGGTATCTATCAAGAACGATTCTCACCTACGTATAAACCAAAACGGTGATACATAGATTGCTTTTCAACCTTCTCAAGGACCGCCTTTGTCGGATCTGATCCAACTAAAGTGAGAGAAACTGTCACCCGCATGCCATCTAAGCAACAAGTTGCATCGAGGGAACCGGTCTCTCGTAAGCGTACGAGTAATGTTGGTCCGGGCCGCTTCATCTCACAATCCCGCTGAACCAAAATCCAACCAAGGGAGGAAGCAATCTAAGCATCAACGCCCCACAAACCTTTTGTGTTCTACTCGAGATCTCATCGAACCATGAACCTAGCTCTGATACCACTGTTGGGGAACGTCACATGGGAAACAAAAATTTTCCAACGCACACGCAAACCTATCCATGGTGATGAGCATCTACGAGAGGGGGAGTGGATCTACGTACCCTTGTAGATCGCTAAGCGGGAAGCGTTAAGAAACGCGGTTGGTGTAGTCGAACTTCTTCGCGATCCAAATCGCCGAGCGTCCCGCGATCCAATCACGAACCGTCCTGCGAACCAATCACGAACCGTCCCATGATCTCGTCACGATCCGTCCCACGATCCAATCACGAACGTCTCGTGGCCTTGATCACGATCCTTCCGATCTAGTACCGAACGGACGGCACCTCCGCGTTCAGCACACGTGCAGCTTGATGATGATCTCCACCGTCTTGATCCAGCAAGAGGGGTGGAGAGGAGAGAGAGTTCACCGGCAGCGTGACGGCGCTCCGGTCATGGTGGTGGAGCAATTCCGGCAGGGCTTCGCCTAAGCACTGCGGAGCTACGATCTAGAGGAGAAACTATGCACCGGTGGAACGGGTAGCACGTGGCCGGAAATTCTGTCCAAAAACCACCCAATCCACTAGTATATATAGGAGGAGAGGAGAGGAGAGGAAGCCAAGGCCTTTGGGTCGGCCGAAATAGGAGGTGGGAGCAATCCTACTTCACCTCCAATCCTAGTTGGAGTAGGATTGCCTCCTATTGGCTGATTTTCCACTTTTTGCTTTAGGACTTTCTCTCCTGCGCCATGGGCCTTTGTGGCTGTTTTCCCAGCCCACTAAGGGCTGGTTATTATTCTCCCACAGCCCATGGATCTCTTGGGGTCGAAATACCCCTCCCGGAGGTCCCCCGGTACACTACCGGCACTCCCGGTACACTACCGGCACTCCCGGTACACTACCGATACTCCCGGTACACTACCGATGAGCCCGAAACTTTTCCGGCGACCAAACTGGGACATCCTATGTATGAATCTTTACCTCTGGACCATTCCGGAGCTCCTCGTGACGTCCGGGATCTCTTCCGGGACTCCTAACAACCTTCGGTCACCACCATACATAACTCTATACGACCGAAACGTCACCGAACCTTAAGTGTGCAGACCCTGCGGGTTCGAGAACTATGTAGACATGACCGAGACACCTCTACGGCCAATAACCAATGGCGGGACCTGGATGTCCACATTGGTTCCTACATATTCTACGAAGATCTTATCGGTTGAACCTCTATGTCAAGGATTCAGTTAATCCCGTATAACGTTCCCTTTGTTCTTCGGCGTGTTACTTGCCCGAGATTCGATCGTCGGTATCTCTATACCTAGTTCAATCTCGTTACCGGCAAGTCTCTTTACTCGTTCCATAATGCAAGATCCCGCAACTAAAAATTAGTCACATTGCTTGCAAGGCTTACTGTGATGTTGCATTACCGAGTGGGCCCCGAGATACCTCTCCGTCACACGGAGTAACAAATCCCAGTCTCGATCCATGCCAACTCAACAGACACCATCGGAGATACCTATAGAGCACCTTTATAGTCACCCAGTTACGTTGCGACGTTTGATACACACAAGGCACTCCTTCGATATCCGTGAGTTGCATGATCTCATGGTCATAGGAACATATACTTTGACATGCAGAAAACAGTAGCAATAAACTGACACGATCATATGCTACGTTTGTAGTTTGGGTCTTGTCCATCACATCAGTCTCCTAGTGATGTGATCCCGTTATCAAATGACATCACATGTCAATGGCTAGGAAACCCTGACCATCTTTGATCAACGGGCTAGTTCACTAGAGGCATACTAGGGACATAGTGTTTGTCTATTTATCCACACATGCAATGTGTTTCCGATCACTACAGTTATAGCATGGATAATAAACGATTATCATGAACAAGGAAATATAATAATAAACACTTTATATATTGCCTCTAGGGCATATTTCCAACAGTCTCCCATTTGCACTAGAGTCAATAATCTAGTTCACATCACTATGTGATTTACATGGTAATGAATCGAACACCCATACAGTTCTGGTGTTGATCATGTTTAGCCCTTGGTAGAGGTTTAGTCAACGGGTCTGCAACATTCAGATCCGTGTGCACTTTGCAAATATTTATGTCCTTCTCCTCGATGTAGAACCGGATGGAGTTGAAGCGTCGCTTTATGTGTCTGGTCCTCTTGTGAAACCTTGGTTCCTTGGCTAGAGCAATGGCACCAGTGTTGTCACAGAACAGATTTATTGGATTCAGTGCACTAGGCACTACTCCAAGATCTGTCATGAACTGCTTCATCCAGACACCTTCCTTCGCTGCCTCCGAGGCTGCGATGTACTCTGCTTCGCACGTAGAATCAGCTACCACGCTTTGCTTGGAACTGCACCAGCTTGGATTGCCTGTTTCTCTACCCATTGAAAACCGCCATTTGTAGAATGCTCTTTTGCTTCAGTTATATTTGTTAGAGTGTGGGCATGTCTTTTGTAGAAAGAATTAAAACTCTCATGCTTCACTTATATCTATTTAGAGAGTTAACATGAGTTGGTCATTCACATGGTTAGTCATAAAATCCTACATAAAACTTGTAGATCACTGAATATGATATGTTTGATTCCTTGCAATAGTTTTGCGATATGAAGATGGTAATATGAGAGTCATGCTAGTGAGTAGTTCTGAATTGGAGAAATACATGTGTTGAAGTTTGTGATTCCCGTAGCATGCACGTATGGTGAACCATTATGTAACAAAGTTGAAGCATGATTTGTTTAATGATTGTCAACCTTTGTGTGAGGGTCGGGAGCGCGCGATGGTTAACTCCTACCAACCTATCCCCTAGGAGCATGCGTCTAATGCTTTGTTTGATAACTAATAGAATTTTGCAATAAGTATGTGAGTTCTTTATGACTAATGTTGAGTCCATGGATTATACACACTCTCACCCTTCCACCTTTGCTAGCCTCTCTAGTACCGCACAACTTTCGCCGGTACATCAAACCCACCTTCCTCAAAAAAACACCATATATTTTCCTCAAAACAGCCACCATACCTACCTATTATGGCATTTCCATAGCCATTCCGAGATATATTGCCATGCAACTTCCACCGTTCCGTTTAGTATGACATGCACCATCATTTTCATATTGCTTTGCATGATCGTAAGAAGGCTTGCATGATGTTTTCATGCCTTGTCCGTTTTTTGATGTCATTTGCTAGGCTAGATCCTTGCACATCCCGGTATCCTACCGGAAGCATTCATATAGAGTCATATTTTTGTTCTTGGTATCGAGTTGTAAGTAGATAAAAGTGTGATGATTTTCATTATGAGAGCATTGTCCCGTGTGAGAAAAAGATGATGGAAGCTATGATTCCCTCACAAGTTGGGAGGAGTCTCCGGACTTTACAGAAAAATAAAATTGGGCAGCGAAGCCGAAATAAAAAAAAGAGGCCAAAGATGCCCACCCAAAAAAATAAAAAAATAAAATAAAAACAGAAAAAAAGAAAAAAATGTGAGAAAGAGAGAAGGGACAATGCTACTATCTTTTTCCACACTTGTGCTTCAAAGTAGCACCATGATCTTAATGATAGAGAGTCTCCTATTTTGTCACTTTCATATAGCTAGTGGAATTTTCATCATTTGCACGACCACTTAGTTTTCTTTTTGAGCTTTCATACACTTATAGCTCTAGTGCACCCGTTGCATGGCAATCCCTACTCACTCACATTGATATCTATTGATGGGCATCTCCATAACCCGTTGATACGCCTAGTTGATGTGAGACTATCTTCTCCTTTTTCCTTATCACCTCCACCATATTCTATTCCACCTATAGTGCTATATACATGGCTCACGCTCATGTATTGCGTGAGAGTTGAAAAGATTTGAAAACATGAAAGTGTGAAACAATTTCTTGACTTGTTCATCGGGGTTGTGCATGATTTAGATACTTTGTGTGGGCAACATGGAGCATAGCCAAACCATATGATTTTGTAGGGACAACTTTCTAAGACCATGTTATTTCGAAAGGACACAATTGCCTTGTTGATGTGCTCGAAGTATTACCGCTTTTATGTCCATACAGATTATTGCTTTGAATCAGTCATATGTTAATATTCATGCCATGATTAGATTATATGATCAAGATTATGCTAGGTAGCATTCCACATCAAAAAGTATCTTATTTATCATTTACCTACTCGAGGACGAGCAGGAATTAAGCTTGGGGATGCTGATACGTCTCCGTCGTATCTATAATTTTTGATTGTTTCATCCCAATATTCTACAACTTACATATACTTTTGGCAACTTTTTATATTATTTTTGGGACTAACATATTGATCCAGTGCCCAGTGCCAGTTCCTGTTTGTTGCATGTTTTTTGTTTCGCAAAAAATCCATATCAAACAAAGTCCAAATGAGACAAATACTTACGGAGATTTTTTCTGGAATATATTTGAATTTTGGGAAGTGGAATCAACAGAAGGCGGTGCACGAGGGGCCCACAAGCCTGCCAGGCGCGCCTTGGGGGGTAGGGCGTGCCCAGAGGGCTTGTGGCCACCCCTTAGGTCGGTTGGAGCTTTCCTTTGGCCGCAAGAAAGCTAATTTTTGGATAAATAACCCCTCAAAATTTCAGCACGATCGGAGTTACGGATCTCCGGATATTTAACAAATTGTGAAAGGCCAGAATCTGGGAGCGCGGAAACAGAAGGAAACAGAGAGAGAGATCCAATCTCGGAGGGGCTCTTGCCCTTCTGCCTCCATGGAGGCCAAGTACCATAGGGTAAACCCTCCTCCCATCTAGGGAGGAGGTAAAGGAAGAAGAAGAAGGAGGGGGGCTCTCTCCCCCTCTCTCTCCCGGTGGCACTGGAACGCCACCGGGGCCATCATCGTGAGGGCGATCTACTCCAACAACTTTATCATCTTCACCAACACCTCCATCACCTTCCCCCATCTACATACAGTGGTGCACTCTCCCGCAACTCGTTGTACCTTCTACTTGAACATGGTGCTTTATGCTTCATATTATTATCCAATGATGTGTTGCCATCCTATGATGTCTGAGTAGATTTTTGTTGTCCTATTGGTTGATTGATGATCACGATTGGTTTGAGTTGCATGTTTTATTATTGGTTCTATCCTATGGTGCTCTCCGTGTCGCGCAAGCGTGAGGGATCCCCGTTGTAGGGTGTTGCAATGTGTTCATGATTTGCCTATGGTGGGTTGCTTGAGTGACAGAAGGATAAACCCAAGTAGGTGGGTTGTTGCATATGGGAGTAAAGAGGACGTGATACCTTATAATGCTATGGCTGGGTTTTACCTTAATGATCTCCGTGTCGCGCAAGCGTGAGGGATCCCCGTTGTAGGGTGTTGCAATGTGTTCATGATTTGCCTATGGTGGGTTGCTTGAGTGACAGAAGGATAAACCCGAGTAGGTGGGTTGTTGCATATGGGAGTAAAGAGGACGTGATACCTTATAATGCTATGGCTGGGTTTTACCTTAATGATCTGTAGTAGTTGCGGATGCTTGCTAGAGTTCCAATCATAAGTGCATATGATCCAAGTAGACAAAGTATGTTAGCTTATGCCTCTCCCTCATATAAAATTGCAATAATGATTACCGGTCTAGTTATCAATTGCCTAGGGACAATCCGCAACTCCTACCACCACTTTTCCACACTCGTTAAACTAACTTAGTTGTTACTTTATTTAAGCAGTCCCTAGTTTTTATTTACGTGCTCGTTATTATCTTGCAAACCTATCCTATCACACCTACAAAGTACTTCTAGTTTCATACTTGTTCTAGGTAAAGCAAACGTTAAGTGTGCGTAGAGTTGTATCGGTGGTCGATAGAACTTGAGGGAATATTTGTTCTACCTTTAGCTCGTCGTTGGGTTCGACACTCTTACTTATCGAAAGAGGCTACAACTGATCCCCTATACTCATGGGTTATCAGTGACCACACTGACGGCATTCCTGCCGTAGGAGCGCAAGGCGCTTGTGAGGACCCCGACTCATAAGTCATGATCACCGAATGCACGTGTACAGTGATCCCAGAGATCAATGCTCACTGAAGACACAGAAGCTGAATAACCAGAGTCTTACATCCACATTTGGCGTCTTACACGAATAAAGACCATGAAGGTCTAGTCTTACATAGATAGGGCCATAGGGGCCAAACACTTAAATAGAACAACAGCGGAAATCTTGATCGAAAGAGTGAACCCATTGCCATCTTCCTTAACCTACACGCATTCTAACTGGGAAGCGTCCTAGTTCGCATGTTCTTCACCAAAGAGCTCTTCAACAAACTCATGTTCTTCCATGACTGGCCAATTAAATAACCAGTGGCAAGCCAATGAGTACTTTGAATGTACTCGCAAGCAACCCAAGTTGTGGAACTAGGTAGTAATGATCCATGATATAGCACTAAGTAGGTAATTTGCAGAAAGCTAATTTTTAATGCAATGACATGATCAAGTAACTAGGTAAGCATGCATCAACAGTTGGCAGACGTCCATGTGGACAAGTTACAGATATCATCATAAGCAAAGTTTGAACATCTCATGTACATTCATTCACATCAAGTCTTCAGACTTGTCTCAAGTATCATTCTCTGACATCCGCACACACTCACACCAAGTTTACGAAAACATCTGGACGTAGTTTAAGAAGCACCACCCAACTTTCCTTGACCATGGACACGGCTATTTGAATAGTTTTACACTCTGCAGAGGTTGCACACTTTACCCACAAGACTGGGGGAACTTCCGTGTCATCCACGGCTCGCGGAATATAACATACCCGAGGCAAGCACCCGAACAATGCCTTTCCCCTGGCGATACTAAACAAAGAGTCCACTCAATTGGTACCCAACCCACATGATGTACATCACTCGTATCATCCATGCGGGGACCAACGGTGTGCCCGGTGCGTGTGAAGATAGTGCATGATCGTCATACCGGCACGACCCCGTATCGAGAGTGACCCCGCCACTCCTGCCACTAGTAATGCGGGACCCTTGCCAATACCCACCAAGGTAATCAATAAAGACCCATCCCATAAGGGGTATCGTGGTTGCGCATGTAAGGTTAGGACGGTCGACAAATCTTAAATCTAATCCGTTTTTGAAAACACATCTTCAACTTGTTCTAGCACACCCCTTGTTTCTCAAGTGGCCACCCATCTCATCATCATCTCCCTCGGGCATTAGTGGCACTCGACGGGGTTTTCAAAAAGTCTTTGAAATCGTTTCTCCCTTTCCATCACTATGCATAAATCCCATCCCACTTGCGTAGCATCTATTAGCATCCTATTTACACCCACCCACATAACCCTCATAAGGTGGTAGGGTCATGCACGATGCAAGTGTCAACGGTAAACGTACCAGAGGCACCCCACCGAAGGGGGAGCACCATATCATGATCAATCATCGAAACAACAAGTGCTATATGACATGCATGAAAAAGTTTCTTAACATGGTCAAAGGGCTGCTTGCCTGGCTCAACAAATTCGTCAGGGTCTTCAAAGTCTTCGGGTCCAACTCCCTCGTCAATAGCGCAATCTATCGTCGCGAATAAAAGCGATAAAAATAAGCATCACCCAAAAATAGAGCACACAAGCTATTATTAAAAATGCTACCCTACTTTCATAAATACTAAAAGCTATACTAAAAATATTTGTCTAGGGTTTTGAACTTAAAAAGGATTTCAAAAATATTTAGAACAAGGGCTAATAATGCCAAATAGGGGTTTTCAATTGAAACAATACAAAAAAGGTTTTCAAATATTTTTACAAGTGGCACTAATAAATTCTATGGAATATTCCAAGATTTTAGGTGAAAGAAATTTGGGCATTGGATTTATATTTTGCCCTTTGGAATTTTGGAAAGTTGTAGAAAAAGAAAAAAGAGAAGCCACACTGCTCAGCTGGGCCGAAACCAACCGCAGTCGAGCCGGCCCAGGGAAGAACCGGCCCAAGCGAAGCGGTGCGCGTGGCAGGTTTATTTTTAAACCTGCCCGCGGGCCCTACTTGACAGCGACAGAAGGGGAGGGGGAGGGGATGATAGGTGGGCCCCACCTGTCATCCCTCTCCTTGCGATAGGGAGCAGGGGATGCTCATTGGAGGGATTGCAGGTCACGGCGGCTCAAGCGGAGGGCACCGACACACTCAGGGGCTCCCCGCGCGTCGGTGGGTGGCCGAGGGCGTCGCCGGCGGGGAGAAAACTCGCACAACGGTGAGGGTTTGCTTCGGGCTCGAGCTCCCAAGCACGAGGACGAGGGTGCTAGGCACGGGGGAGTGGCTGAGGGGAGGAGAGAGCGAGGGGAGAGCAATGGGGGCTCGGGGAAGGCTTTATATAGCCGGGCGCCGGTGCACCGAGGACGTGGTGCTCCGGTGAGGACGGGGCCATCGCCACGGGCCATAGGGGGGCTTTGGGCCATGTCCTCGGAGTTCATGGGCACGGTCCATGTCCAGGGGAAGGGAGAGAGAGAGCGGGAAGGGCTCTAGCGTCCGCGCGTGCGAGCTCTTCCGTTAACCGGCTCGGGCGGCGCCGTGCGCGAGCGAGGGGGCAGCAGAGGAGGAGGGAGGAGGGGCCCGACCACCTGGCGTCTTGTGGACGTCGAGGGCATCTTGAGGGGACAAGGCTGGGGGTCCCGAGGTTGTTGGGGGCTCTGGTTGGGTGGCAGCTATAGTGCGGATGCGCACTGTAGCGCGCTATGGAGCACGCGCTTGGCATGCCTTGGCATGCCAACGGTGTCCTAGGTGCGACCATAGGTGTCTAGGGGGTAGAGGATGAAATAGGAAAGCTGGAAATGGCCTTGGATGCTCTGGTGGGTAGCTTAGAATAAGAGGGAAGGGGAGAGAAGAGGGTTTTACTGCTGTCCATGAGGTAAAGTGAGGGTTTTACCCCACTTACCTATTGAGTCTTGGCCATAGAAAGTTACTGGAGGTGAAATGCATTACTAGATAGTTGTGGCAAAAATTTGGGGGCAAGGGAAATAGTAAAAATGGTGAAAAAGGGTAGTTTCCAGAATTGACCAGAAGGTGTTTGATGGTGATTTGGCCCAATAGATGAATTCTACATGCCTTGATAATTAACAGGATCAAAGGGTGGTCAAAAGTAGGGCTTATCACCAAGTTTGATAGGGTTTGATGAAAGTTCACAATGTGGCTTTGTGGAAACCTAGAAATCAACAGATTCGGGTTTTTGTAGATCTAGTCATGCTAAGCTTTTACCCTTGATGCACCACTTAGTGTAGCATCATTATTTGGTGATTAAATCATGTCCACAAAGTTTGGGGTCCAGGGGAGAAACTTCAAAATGTAAAGTTGTTCAAATTTGAATCTGGACAGGAAGGGGCTTGGAATAGATTGATGAAACAAATCAACTTGGATTGAGATGAAACTTTTCGAGATCATCACTTATGATAGTGTTGACTTGCTGGAATTTTCCTGGAATTTATTGAGAATATTTCTTATAGAAATATTTCAAAATCTTGATTTGAACAGAAAGGGTTTTGAGGGGGTTTGCCCATGATTTGAACATGCTCATGTGTTGAAACTCATATATATGGAAAATATATGTCCAATGAGTTTTCCTAAATTTTCTCAAATATTTTGAAAGCATTTAAATTATTTTTCCCTATGAAAAACCATTTCTGGTCTTAAGAAAAAGCCTTTAAATAAAATATAAAAATAATCTTTAAAATCAATATTTGGTGGTTTTGGGAAGTCATATATATAATAGGTTTGAAATAAAGCCTTTGGGGAAGAAGGATCCACCCAATTTGAGGACTTGCAGTGCAAACCTCATCTCAGGGGTTTTTGAAAACTTAATTTGAATAAATCTTTTTGGTCAAAATAAAATTTGATAAAAATAGTTTTGGGCACTATTCACATGTCATGATCATAGGGAAAGAGGTTTGGGTCAAGGAAGATGAATATGGAGAGGCATAGAACCTAAGAGTGCCATATACCACAATCAACAAGCAAACAAGCAACAATTCAAACAAGCACAAGTATTGGAAAAAAATTAATTGGCTCCAAACTTTATAAATCCAAACATAACAAGGTGATACAAACATAGGGTGTGGCAGCGCTACGCCGGCTATGGAGCCCCTAGTTGCCAGTGAGGCGGTTGTTGAGGATCAGCCGTCAATATCAGAAGCCCCCTCTTCAAGCAGATATCTTAAGGTTGGCGAGAACCTGTTCATCAACATACCAAGAACGGCAAGCACTGGGGTGCCAACCAAAGGGGAAATTTCAACGAGTAAGTCATCACCACTGCCGGACTCAAAATTATTAACGAACCAAGCGCCAGCAGCAGAAAATCCAAGGAAGAACAGCTCCTCCAAACCATGAGAGAAAACTTTCAAAAGCTCCAGGCGCTCTACTGCACTCAAAAGGAGAGGTTGGACTCCAGGGCAGCAGTTATTGGAGCGGCAAAGGAGGATTTCTAGAAGCGCGTTGAGGAAACACAAATCTGATATGCCGAAGCTTTTCAAGAGTTCGAAACTGGTCGGCAACAGCTGAGTGAAAACTGGAACGAACTCCTCTTAAAGCAGTTTGACATCGAGAAGGCACAAGAGGAGGCCTCGCAACGAGCTGCTGGAGAGGAAGCTCGCCTAATGGAACATCGTGTAGGGCTTGATGCATATGAAGAGGACCTTGCCGGTCGCAAGAAGGCGCTTGACGACAAGCTTCGCGACAAGGATGAAGAAATTGATAAACTTGTCATGCAGTGAACCCAGGAGCTGGAGCAGAAACACAAGGAAGCCCTCGAGGCTCTGGCCACAGACCACGCCGGCATGCTGAACGAAGCCGTCAATGCTGCCGAAGCTGCAGAGTCCGCCAAGAACAAGCTTGACGATAAGGTGAAGAGGCTGGAGGCGGACTTTGAGGATCATGGCAAGGACATCTCGATTCTCAAAGCCGAAAGAGAGAAGAATCTCTACAGTCTGGCGGAGATGCAAACCGCCTTATCCGACAAGACCAAGCAACTCACCTCAGCCAATGAATCCATTGCCGATCTGAAACTGAAGCTGACCATGCTGACAGAGTCCCTTGAGAATAGCAAGGCTCGTGAGAAGGTCTTGATCAAAGATCTCCGAAATGAGAAGGACCTGCTCAAAAGCGTCGCTGCCTCTTATAATAACTATGAGGCAGGTGTGCAGATTTGGACTAAGCGCCTTGTCGATGTCGCGAAAAAGCTTACAACACAGCTGTCCACCATGGGCCTGCAAAACTTCAACTATTCTTCCAACGATGGGGTGTCTCCGAGCGCCATGTTGACCATGTTCTTTGAGGGCATGATTGACACCCTGAAGCTGCTCCATTATGATCGAGCAACCTATCTGGCCAACGAATCCCGCAAACTCTTCCAGGCCGTCCTCAAGGTGCTCATCAAAGTGGTGTACAAGAACCCCGGCGTCAACCTCACTAACGTTCTTGACCGCTTGCCGAAGTATGTGAACCTCAAGGCACTCGAAGAACTTGTTGCGCCCATCGTGGACAAGGTGGACCAAGTCAAGAGGGTTGAAGGCCAGCGCAGGGACTAGTTGCTTCACTTCTTTTTGTCGCCACCATTCCATGCCGAAGATAGTTTTACCTTAAGTTAGAATCACGGCAACTATTAATGTAATATAACTGGCTACATTTTGAATGAATGCACGCTATTCCTCATGTTTGATTTCTTTCTGTATGGTACACGCCCTATGCTTTATTGGAAACTTGCCGGTGCGCACAGCCTTGCCACGAGCGCTTTGATGAACGAATCCTTAGCAGCCTGCTGGAGGTGCCGCTGTCGGCAATATACCTTGGAATTTTTAGTGCGGCCTCTTAAGCTGTTGAGCAGACTCGAAACAAGGTAAGGGCGCAATCGATCATGACAAGGTTCCTTCGTGTGTAGGTTTTCCATACAAAAGTCAAAATCGTCCAAGGAAAATAACTTTATAGTGAAAAAATTACTTACAGTTTTGCAACTTAGTTTTTCGTTGTTGTACTTCTTTCTGCAAGATGTCAATTTTGAACATCGCCTATTGGCATCCATACCATCATCCTATTGACAAACTTGTACGCAAGGGAACCTTCTATCCTATAATAAAAAAGAAAGAGAAAATAGGGGTAGGGAACCTTGAAAGTTCGTTAATACTTACTGGAAATAAGTGTAATACAACATCTCAGACAAACATGCATATAAGTAAACATGAAAATTAGCAAGAATTGTAAAACACTTAATCTTATTCAACTATGCACAGGGTCTGCGCCTGGCTTTGCACAAAGGATTATATGCCTTGCCGGCAAAACTTGTACAAAAGATGGTTGCCGGGGAAACCACAACCGTGCCTTATGGATAGAACTTACAAAGATGTTCGATATTCCATGAATTGCTCACTGGAACGCCATCTTCGGTCTCCAGGTGGACTGCACCAGGCCTGGTGACTCGTACTACCCGATAAGGGCCTTCCCACTTTGGGGTCAACTTGTTAGAATTCTTGGTCATTTGAACGCGCCAAAGAACAAGGTCACCTTCCTCAAGACTTCGGGCATGAACCTTGTAGCTATGGTAGCGACGCAAGGCGTGCTGGTAGCATGCAGCTTGCACAGCAGCCTAAAGGCGATCTTCCCTCAAGGAGCGTAACGTCATCTTGCCGCCACTGCTCTTGCTCAAGATCATCATAGGCGAGCACTTGAGGTGACCCGTATGTGCATTCTATGGGGAGAACTGCTCCCGCCCCGTATACTAGGGAGAAGGGTGTCTGGCCGGTGGCTCAATTTGGTGTCGTTCTGATTGACCAAAGAACTGCCGGTAGCTCAGCAATCCAGCGTCTTCCGCACTTCCGCAGCTTGTCGAAAGTTCTTGTCTTAAGACCTCGGAATACTTCAGCATTTGCCCTTTTCACCTGGCCGTTGCTCCTTGGATGAGCAACAAAATCAAAACAGGTCTTGGACGTATTGCATGAAGGTGTGGCTTGTGAAATGTGTGCCACTGTCAGTGATGATCCTATTTGGTACACCAAAACGATAAACTAGTCCTTTGAAGAACTTGACGGCTGATTGTGCTGTCACCTTCCTCACTGTTTCCACTTCCGACCATTTTGTGAACTTGTCGATTGCAACGTACAAGTAGTCAAAGCCCCCAGTAGCACAGGGGAAAGGGCCCAAAATGTCAAGCCCCTAGACCGAAAATGGCCAAGAAAGAGGGATTGTCTAAAGAGGTTGAGCTGGTTGATGTAATTTCTTTGAATGGAACTGGCACACTTCACACTTGGTTACTAGTGCAGTTGCATCCTGGAGAGCAGTGGGACAAAAGAAACCTTGCTGGAATGCCTTACCAACAAGAGCTCTTGATCCTATGTGGGAGCCACATATGCCTCCATGTATCTCTGCCAACAACTCTAGTCCATCCTCCCGAGGAATGCACTTCAATTTCATACTGTTCAGTCTCTTTCTGTACAGGCCATTGTCCACAAACTGGTACATATTAGACTGACGGGCTACTTTATCCACTTCTTCCTGTTCTTTGGGGAGTTCTCATGTTTGGAGGAACTGAACAATGTGATGTGCCCATGCTAGAGCCTAAGGCTCGACAGCAAGGACTAAAGGCATGTCCTATGCCGTGGAAGCGTTTGTCTCTATGACAAGGGCTCGAGGCCCTGCCAGAGCTTGTTGCCCCCTGGCAGGTTTGGCATTGTGGTTTGGCATTGTTCCCGGCAACTTCCTTGCCGACAAGGTTCTTGCCGACAGCTTCTGGGAGCTCTACGGGAAAGTACTGGCCGAAACTCAACTTCCTTCTCTTATCTTACTTCGCCGATGGTGCAACGGATGGCTGAGTCAATTGAAGCACAAAAGTCCCTGGTTCCACATGTAACTTGAGGGCAACACGTTTTGACAGGTCGTTGGCAATGTTGTTCTCTACACGAGGAACATGCTCTGTTTGCAAACCGTCAAAGTGCTCCTCCAACTTCCACACTTCATCTACGTAAGCTCCATCAACGGGCTCTGATAATCTTTGTTGACTTGCTTGATGACAAGCTATGAATCACCTCTGGCGATGAGCTTCTTAATTCCGAGGTCTGCCGCGATCCTGAGACTGGCAAGCAGCCCTTCATATTCCACAATGTTGTTTGTCGACTTCTCCCGGGGAAAGCGCATCTAAATTACATATTTGAGGTGCTCTCCAGTGGGTGCGACAAGCAGCACGCCAGCACCGGCGCCTTACAGCGAGAAATCCCCATCAAAATACATAATCCATTCTCGACTCGTTTCCTTGCCGAGGAGAGTTCTTTCTTGAATCTCTTCGTCCGGCATTGGGGTCCATTCTGCAATGAACTCTGCCAAGGCTCTGCTCTAAATAGTTGAAGTGCTTTCAAATTTGAGACCAAAGCTTGATAGTTCCAATGCCCACTCCACAATCCTGCTGGTTGCATCTGGATTTCGTAAAATCCGTTGCAACGGAAAGCGAGTGACGACGGTCATCTCATGTGCCTGGAAATAATGGCGCAGCTTCCTCGAGGCCATAAGTAGGCCGAAGAGCAACTTTTGCACGCCAGAGTATCTTGACCTAGGCCCCCCCCGCAAAAGGGAGCTGACAAAATAAATTGGGCGCTGCACCATCTTCTTCCTCTATGTTGCTTCATTTGACTGTGTAGATTCTGCCTTGTCGGCACGAGACGCTGCCGAGGGAAATCCTAGCTCGTCGCTTGACGGTCCTACCCCTGATGCTGCTTCTTCGTTGACTTCTCTCTGCATCACTAACACAACGCTAACCACTTGATTCGTTGCCGCCAGGTATAGCAACAACGGGTCTTGTGGTTTAGGTGCGACTAGTGTTGGCGAAGAGAAGAGGTACCTCTTCAAATCCTGAAGTGCTTCCGGAGTCCAATTCATTAGACCTGCCTTTTTCAAGATTTTGAGAAAGGGCAGGGCGCGCTCTGCAGATTTGGAGATGAACCTACTCATAGCAGCAATGCAACCGGCAAGACGACGCACATCTTTGACGCGTCTTGGCGCTTCAATCTGCTCAATTGCCATGATCTTGTCGGGATTCGCCTCGATCCCACGCTGAGACACAAAGATCCCGAGAAGCTTGCCGGACGGAACGCTGAACACATAGTTCTCAGGATTGAGCTTCAAATTGATCTTGCGTAGATTTGCAAACGTCTCTTCTAGATCTTGTATGAGCGTTGCTTTTTCCTTGGTTTTAACCATTATGTCATCCATATAAGCTTCCATATTTCTATGTATCTAGGGATCAAAACCGATCTGAACCGCTCTTGCAAACATTGATCCAGCACTTTTAACCTAAAAGGCATACGTATGAAGCAATACGTACCACATGGGGTGATAAATGCGGTTTTGTCTTCATCTTCCTTAGCCATGAAAATCTGATGATACCCTGAATAAGCATCAAGAAATGACAGCAAATCACAGCCGGCAGTGGAGTCCACAATCTGGTCGATGCATGACAAAGGAAAAGGATCTTTTGGACATGCTTTATTGATATCTGTATAATCAATACACAACCTCCATTTTCCATTCGCCTTGCGCACTATAACTGGATTGGCCAACCATGTTGGATGGAGCACTCCTCAAACCAAACTCGTCGCTTCCAACTTCCTGATTTCCCCGGCAATACATTCTTGCTGCTCCAAGGCTTGCTTCCTAACTTTCTGCTTGACGGGCCGTGCATCAGGACAGATAGCAAGATGGTGATCAATCACCTCCCTGGGAACACTAGGGATATTAGATAGTTGCCATGCAAACACATCGACATTCGCCCGGAGGAAGGTAATGAGCGCGCTTTCCTATTTGTCGTCTTGGGTGGAACTTATGGTGAAAGTTCCTCCCGTACCATCCTCCTTGATGGGCACCTTCTTAGTTTCTGGTGGAGCCGCCTTGGATTTCTTGTTCTTGTTGGCGGAGCTCTCTGGCACATTCTCAACAGGAGCACAGCACTCCGAGGAGGTGCATTTGGCGGAGCGTGTGCTAGAGGTCTTGCCGGTCTTATCCCCCCGGGAGCTTCAGTGACAGGAGCAGGTGCCTTGGCGGCAGGTGCTGCAACTGCCTCCCGGTAAAGTTGGTTGGTGCAGATAAGCGCATCCTTCTTGTTGGAGTTGACAGTGATGATGCTCATCAGCCCGGGCATCTTCAATGTAATATAAGCGTAGTGTGATGCCGCCATGAACTTGACCAGCGCTGGACGACCAAGGATCCCATTATATGGCAATGGAATCTTGGCGATGTCAAAAATAATCTTTTCTGTTATGTAGTTCAGGTCACTACCAAATGTTACTGGTAGTGTGATCTTACCCTTCGGCTGGCTCCTCCCTGGATTGATCCCCTGAAACATGCACATTTCCTCGAGATCTTCATCAGGAATTTGCAACCTTTTGATCACATTAGGTGAGATCAAGTTCAAACCGGCCCCACCGTCAACTAACATTTTCATCATTTTGAGGTTGCGAATTGTTGGTGAAACCAACAATGGCAGACACCCGACCGCGGTTGTGTGATCAGGGTGATCCTCAGTGTCAAAAATGATAGGCGTGTTGGACCATTTCAAAGGTTTTCGGGCATCGACAGATGGCTCTGTCGCATTAATCTCGTGCACCCACTGTTTAAGTCGGTGGTGGGAAGAATGCAACGAGGCGCCCCCGTCAATGCACATGACTTCTGTAGCTTTTTGAAATTCGTGCTTGCTAGACTCGTCGTCCTCCTTGTTGTCATCGTCACCCTCTCTTCCTTGTCGCGGCCTCGAGCGGGCCTCTCCTTTTGTTGCTTCGCCATGCCGCGACGACCTCCTCGGCCACCGCGTTTCTTGCCGGACCCCTCTGCAGCATCCTGGGCCTTCTCCTTATCTCGCCTTTCATACTCAGCTTTCTGCTTCTCAACAAACTGCTCAACTTGCCGGCAGTTTTGGAGATCATGGCCCTTGGAGCAATGGATCTTGCAGTACTGCTTGTCGAAGCCCTCCGGCTTGTCGGCAACCACCAATGCCTGATAGGAGGCGCACTCGGCAACCTCCTTGTCGGGGCTGTCAACCTTGATCTTCTTGGCGGTGTCGAGGTTGCCGGATTCGTTTACAGCAAGCACGGCCTTGCCCTTGCGTTTCCTGCTATGCCGTCGGCCTTTCTTTGCCGAGACGGCGATGTCATCGTCTTTAGAGTCGATTCCTGCGCCACCATCCTCGAAGGGGAATCTCCTCCCTTCTTCAGCTCGAGCACATTTATCAGCCAGAGCATAGATCTCGGCAACATCCCTGACTTTGTTCATCGCCAGCTCTTCACGCATCTTGCGGTTGCGCACGTTCTCATGGAACACGCTGACAACAGCGGCAGGATGAACGTCTGGGATGTTGTGCTGTATATGGCTGTATGTACTTGCGCAAGGTTTCATCCTCTTTCTAGGGGATGAGATGCAAATCACTTTCCTGGCCAGCAGCTTGGTAGCCTTCGGTAAAGGCGCCGACAAACTCATGACACAGATCTGCCCAGGAAGAAATAGAATTTTCCGGCAAATGCATCAACCACGACCTGACGTTGGGCTTAAGTACCAACGGGAAGTAGTTGGTGAGTATCTTGTCCTTTTGAGCCCCGACTGCCTACACCGTAATGGCGTGGATGCTCAAGAACTTTGACGGGTGAGTCTTGCCGTCGTATTTTTCTGGGACCTCCGGTTTGAATGTTCGGGAATTGGGCCACTGGACTCGCCGTAGCTCACGGGTAAAAGCAGGACAACCCACCTCATAAGGTAGGTCATCAGGATACCCTGGCACAGGCTTGTCTACAGTGGGTCCTGCGCGCCTATGAAAGTGCAATAATGCCCTTAATCATATTTTGATATTGTTGAGAACATACATATAGGGAGCTAATCGGTTTCATCAAGTGCATCTCAGGTTTAGTTCCCAAGATATTATGGTGCAGACCATGGCTGACATATTGAGGATGCTTGAACTACAAAGAAACAAGATAAAATGTTCTATCTATTTTGGTTTACTCTTGAGTATCGGGATCCGCACTATTAAGAGGGGATCAGTGGCTCTCGCGATAGACTTGCTCAAAATCTAGAGAAAACCCTTTGGTTGAGTTTCTAGCCTTGATTATGTTCTTGTCCGGACGTCCGGCGACTTCCGGTCATCCGACACCCTCCGAAAATCCGGAATGAAGCCAGTATTTTATCAACATGTTTTCCTTGGATTTCCGGTCCTTCCGGTCGTCCGGGCTCCAAACGCCAGTGGGTGGTCGAAAATTCGACGGTACCCCTCCAGAATCTAAAGCTGTCAGACGACCAAATCCTGTCGGACGTCCGGTGCCTCCACTTGACCCGGACGACCGACGTCTGTTGAACGTCCAGTGCTTCCTCTTGATCCAGACGACCGACACCTGCCGGACGTCCGGATCATGCGCAGCTTAAGTGGCTTCCAACGGCCATTTTCGTCCTCCACTATATATAGTCTTCTTCCACCTCGGGTGGGAGTGGTCCAACACAGTCAAAAGACCCCAAGAACAACTTTCTATCTCTCTCTCACTACTCCTCACCAAATCCTAGATCCCAAGAGCATTTGTGAGGATTCTTGAGTGTTGTTCCAACCAAAAGATAGATCGTCTCTCTCTTCTCCTCTCAACCAAAGCAATTTGTGATTCGAGCAAGTTTTGAGCGGTTCCCTTGATCTTGTTACTCTTGGAGGTTGGAGACTCCTAGGCTGTAGGAGTTCTTCGGAGAGGAATCAAACCATTTTGATTACCCCTCGGAAAGTTTGTGAAGGTTTGGAGGCCACCTCAAGGCCTACCACTAGTGGTTGAGAAACGCCTTCGTGGTGTTGTCTCAAGGAGAGAATAGGGTGAGCCTTCGTGGCGTTGGTGTGCCTTCGTGGTAACATCCACCTCTCTAAATGGTGATGTAGCTTCCCTCCAAGGAAGTGAACACCGAGATACATCCTTGTCTCTCGGAGTTGCGTTTATTCCTAACCCTACCTTCTCACTTGTGGTTACTTGTTTCTTTACGTGTTTCACTTACTTCATATTGTTGGTGTATTTATCGATCTAGTTGATAATTCTATACCTCACTTGTCATCTTATCACCCTTGAAATTGTTAGGCTACATTTCATATTCCGCTTTATTGCCTAAAATGTATAAGTAACAATTAAAATTTGGAATTGTACCTATTCACCCCCCCTCTAGGTCCATCTCGATCCTTTCAATTGGTATCAGAGCCTCGTGCTCTAATCTTGTGGCTTAACCGCCCTAGAGTGAGATGGATACGGATGGTAACCCCCTTTGCACTTCCTCTTGAGAAGGGTTCATCTTCCACGGAAGTGCATAGATCTTTTACCTTTGAGGATCTTGAAAGGGCCCTCGCTAGGCAAAAGAAGGAGCATGATGCTTCTATTGAGGCCTTGGTCAAAATGAGGTTGGATGCATTCGGTGTACGAACTCCACCACTGGAGAACCCAGTAAGTGTGGTAAAGCCACCAAATGCATCTCTTCCTAATTTGGGCCAACAACCTCAAGTTGGTGATCACACTGGTGTTCCATGGTTATATGCAAAACCTAGAGTTGAGAAACCTAAGTATAATGCAGCGGGCAATCCCCCATTACTTGATGACACTGCCGATTTTTCTTTGTGGAGAGTTGGTATGCAGGATCATCTTAGGTTCGCCAACGTTTAGATGTTGGAGATCTTGGAGAAAGGCTACAACCCTGTGAATCCCAAGGATCTCACACCAGGTGAACTATATGACAAGCACCTCAATGACACCTCAAGCATGCTCATAAGAAAGGGTATGTCTGACAAGCAGAAGAGGCTCTACATTCACCTCTCAAATGCAAAAGAGCTATGAGATAGCATTGTGATGACCAAGACGGGAACGTCCTCACTTCGTTTGGCACAATATGAGATTGCAAAAGGGGCATTACAATATTTTTGCATGGAGAAAGGTGAAGACCCTAAGCATCTTCATGAGCGGTTGATGACACTAGCCGCCAACATTGAGTCATATGATGGTGACAAGAGCCAAGATGGATTCAACTTGACCAAACGCTTTCTTATGGACAAATTGCTAAATGCTATTGCTCCATATCACCATGAAATGGCGTGGGACATAAGAAGAGAACATGGATTCAAGGACATGTCTCCCGATGATTTCATTTCAACCTTTCAACTATTTGAAGAATCCAAGACCAATGCTACAAGACACCTTGCCATGCATGGTTCCTCATCACCTAAGACAAACCTTGCTTTGAAGGCCAAGCATGTAAAGGATGATGATGCTAGTGAACAAGAAGAAGATGATGATGATAAAGGTTATGAAGTTGACTCAGACGAGGGGCCTCATATGAAGACATGAATCTCTTTAAGAAGAAGTTTAGTGCAGGAAAATTCAAGGGAAGATTCCAAAAGAAGAAAGTAAGGACTTTGCTACAATTGTGAAGAAACCAATCATTTCTCAAATGAGTGACCCTATGAAAAGAGAGAAGATAAACCAATATTTTTGAAGATGTTTGTGAAGAAGTTGCCCAACCCATTGAAATACAAGTTCAAGAAGAGAGATGGGAAGGCTATGATTGCTCAAGACGAGTCTGACCCCGATGAAGTTAGAGGTGTTGCAGGTGTAGCCCAAGACACTCAAACCACATTGAGACTCGTAACCAAGACCGATGATGTCATCACATACAACTACATGAAGACTACCAGGGCAACGCACACAAATGTCTCATAGCAAAGACCGTGGTAGACGATGATGATGAGGGTCAAGTGTCTTCTGACAAGGTGATGGTAACTCCACGTCCAAACCCCCCTCTATTTACTCCTACCGCATCTAGTGATGAATATCTTGATGCAGAGGATCATGATCATGAAAATGAAATAAGTGATGCTTGTTGGGGAACGTCGCATGGGAAACAAAAATACTCCTACGCACACGCAGATCTATCCATGGCGATGAGCATCTACGAGAGGGAGAGTGGATCTACATACCCTTGTAGATCGCTAAGCGGGAAGCGTTTAAGAAATGCGGTTGGTGTAGTCGAACATCTTCGCGATCCAAATCACCGAGCATCCCGCGATCTCATCACGATCCGTCTCACGATCATGATCACGATCTGTCCCGCGAACTCATCATGATCCGTTCCGTGATCTCATCACGAACCGTCTCGCGATCTTGATCACGGTCCTTCCGATCTAGCGCCGAACGGACGGCACCTCCGCGTTCAGCACACGTGGAGCTTGATGACGATCTCCGCCGTCTTGATCCAGAAAGAGAGAGCAGAGAGGTAGAAGAGTTCATCGGCAGCGTGACGGTGCTCCGGCAATGGTGGTGGAGCTATTCCGACAGGGCTTCGCCTAAGCACTGCAAAAAAACCGATCTAGAGGAGAAACTATGCACTAGAGGAACGGGTAGCACGTGGCTATTAGGGTTAGCTTTTCCCTCTAGATCCTCTAGTATATATAGGAGGGAGGGAGGGGAGGAGGCAGCCTCAAACCCTCAAGATCTGGCCGAAATTGGAGGTGAAGGAGTCCTACTCCAATCCTATTAGGATTAGGACTCCTTCCTTATTTAGACTTTTTGCTTTTTTCCACCTTTTTCCTTTTGGGCTTTTCTTCCCAGCCTCATGGGCCTTGTGTGGGACTTTCGCCATCCCACAAAGGGCTGGTATTCACTCTCCCACAGATCATGTAGCCTCTTAGGTCGAAATACCCCTCCCGATGGTCTCTTGGTACACTACCGACACTCCCGGTACACTACCGGTGAGCCCGAAACTTTTCCGGCGACCAAAATAGGACTTCCTATATGAATCTTTACCTCCAGACCATTCCGGAGCTCGTCATGATGTCCGGGATCTCATCCGGGACTCCGAACAACCTTCGGTCACCACCATACATAACTCTACACTACCGAAACGTCACCAAACCTTAAGTGTGCAGACCCTGCGGGTTCGAGAACTATGTAGACATGACCGAGACACCTCTACGGTCAATAACCAATGGCGGGAACTGGATGTCCACATTGGTTCCTACATATTCTACGAATATCTTTATCGGTCGAACCTCTATGTCAAGGATTCAGTTAATCCCATATGATGTTCCCTTTGTTCTTCGGTATGTTACTTGCCCGAGATTCGATCGTCCATATCTCCATACCTAGTTCAACCTCGTTACCGGCAAGTCTCTTTACTTGTTCTGTAATACAAGATCCCACAACAAACAATTATTCACATTGCTTGCAAGGCTCATTGTGATGTTGTATTACCGAGTGGGCCCTGAGATACCTCTCCGTCACACGGAGTAACTAATCCCAGTCTCGATCCATGCCAACTCAACTGACACCCTCGGAGATACCTGTAGAGCACCTTTATAGTCACCCAGTTATGTTGCGACGTTTGATACACACAAGGCACTCCTCCGATGTCCGTGAGTTGCATGATCTCATGGTCATAGGAACACATACTTGACATGCAGAAAACAGTAGCAATAAACTGACACGATCATATGCTACGTTTGTAGTTTGGGTCTTGTCCATCATATCATTCTCCTAATGATGTGATCCCGTTGTCAAATGACATCTCATGTCCATGGCTAGGAAACCTTAACCATCTTTTGATCAACGGGCTAGTCTATTAGAGGCATACTAGGGACATGGTTCTGTCTATGTATCCACACATGCATCTAAGTCTCCGATCAATACAATTATAGCATGGATAATAAATAATTTATCATGAACAAGGAAATATGATAATAACTAATTTATTATTGCCTCTAGGGCATATTTCCAACAATGCTATGCTTGCTAAATGGATAAAGTCATGTGCTCTCTCAAAGGAAAGAAGTTCATTATGTTTCGTATGCTTATGGAGATGGTGAGTAAGCACACTGCCTCCATTAAGGAACTCGAAACCCTCATCACTGAGGAAAAGGAAAAATGTGAAATCCTTGAGCGGAAAGTCCTATATGAGGAAGCACGTAATGATAAATTGTGCTTAAAGATAGGTGCAAACATTGATATGCACACTAAAGAACTTGCCCCCTTGAAAAAGTCTAAAAGTGCTTATAATGTGTTAACAAATGACAATAGTAAGCTTGAAGAGTCTCACGCTACCCTTTCTAAGGATTGTGAGCTCTTATTGTTTCTCAAGACAAAGGAAGAAGAGCTCACAATCCTTACAAAGAAGTTTGATGAACTCAAGCTTACTTATCTCAACACACTTTGCAAATCTTATTCCACTCCTATTATAAATATTGATGCTTATGCTACTAACCCCAGTGGTGACCTAGCTAGCTTACTTGAGGAGAACCGGTTGCTAAAGGCTCAAATTGAAAAAGGGCTCATGTCATGTGCCCAAGGACAAAAGTGTTGGAAATATGCCCTAGAGGCGATAATAAATTAGTTATTATCATATTTCCTTGTTCATGATAATCGTTTATTATCCATGCTATAAATGTGTTGATCGGAAACTCAGATACATGTGTGGATACATAAATAACACCATGTCCCTAGTATGCCTCTAATAGACTAGCTCGTTGATCAAAGATGGCTATGGTTTCCTAGTCATGGACATGAGATGTCATTTGGTAATGGGATCACATCATTAGGAGAATGATGTGATGGACAAGACCCAAACTACAAACGTAGCATATGATCGTGTCAGTTTATTGCTACTGTTTTCTGCATGTCAAGTATGTGTTCCTATGACCACGAGATCATGCAACTCACTGACATCGGAGGAGTACCTTTTGTGTATCAAACGTTGCAACATAACTGAATGACTATAAAGGTGCTCTACAGGTATCTTCGAGGGTTTCTGTTGAGTTGGCATGGATCAAGACTGGGATTTGTTACTTCATGTGACGGAGAGGTATCTCAGGGCCCACTCGGTAATACAACATCATAATAAGCCTTGCAAGCAATGTGACTAATTGTTAGTCACGGGATCTTGTATTACGGAATGAGTAAAGAGACTTGCCAGTAACGAGGTTGAACTAGGTATGGAGATACCGATCGAATCTCGGGCAAGTAACATACCGAAGAACAAAGAGAACATCATACGGGATTAACTAAATCCTTGACATAGAGGTTCGACCGATAAAGATCTTCGTAGAATATGTAGGAACCAATATGGGCATCCAGGTCCCGCTATTTGTTATTGACCATAGAGGTGTCTCGGTCATGTCTACATAGTTCTCGAACCCGCAGGGTCTGCACACTTAAGGTTCGATGACGTTTCGGTAGTATAGAGTTATGTATGGTGGTGACCGAAGGTTGTTCGGAGTCCCGGACGAGATAACGGACGTCACGAGGAGCTCCTAATTGTCTGGAGGTAAAGATTGATATATAGGAAGTCATGTTTTTGTCACCGGAAAAGTTTCGGGCTCATCGATAGTGTACCGGGAGTGCCAGGAGGGTATCGGGGGACCATCGGGAGGGGTATCATGCCCCAAGGGGCCTCATGGGCTGTGGGAGGAGACAAACCAGCCCCTAGTGGGCTGGAAAAATCCTACACTAGAGCCCATTTGGTTTGAGAAGGAAAAAAAATCCAAAGGTGGAGAGGTGGAAAGAATTTCCAAGTGGAAAGGAGGAATCCTACTCCTAATAGGATTGGAGTAGGACTCCTCCACCTCCAATTTCGGCCAGATCTTGAGGTTTTGAGGCTGACTCCTCCCCTCCCTCCCTCCTATATATACTAGAGGATTTAGAGGGGATAGCTAATCCTAATATCCACGTGCTACATGTTTCTCTAGTACATAGTTTCTCCTCTAGATCGGTTTTCTGCAGTGCTTAGGCGAAGCCCTGACGGAATTGCTCCACCACCATCGCCGTAGCGTTGTCACGCTGCCGGAGAACTCATCTACCTCTCCGCTCCCTCCTGCTGTATCAAGAAGGCGGAGATCGTCATCGAGCTGTACGTGTGCTGAACGCGGAGGTGTCATTCGTTCGGTGCTAGATCGGAAGGACCGTGATCAAGATCGCGAGACAGATCATGATGAAATCGCGGGATGGATCGTGATGAGTTCGCGGGACGGATCGTGATTGGATCGCGGGACGGATCATGATGAGATCGCGAGATGCATAGCGATTTGGATCACGAAGACGTTCGACTACACCAACCACGTTTCTTAACGCTTCTCGCTTAGCGATCTACAAGGGTATGTAGATCCACTATCCCTCTCGTAGATGCTCATCACCATGGATAGATCTTGTGTGTGCGTAGGAAATTTTTTGTTTCCCATGCGATGTTCCACAACAGTGGCATCATGAGCTAGGTCTATGTGTAGATGAGATCTCGAGTAGAACACAAAGAGTTTGCGGGCGTTGATGCTTAGATTGCTTCCTCCCTTGGTCGTGTTTTGGTTCAGCGGTATTGTGAGATGAAGCGGCCTGGACCAACATTACTCGTATGCTTACAAGAGACCGGTTCCCTCAACCGCAACTTGTTGCATAGATGGCTTGCGGGTGCCAGTTTCTCTCACTTTAGTTGGATTGGATTCGACAAAGGCGGTCCTTGAGAAGGTTGAAAAGCAACTAGCGTATCACCATTGTTGTTTTTGCGTAGATGAGAATTGTTCTTGCTAGATACCCGTAGCAGCCACGTAAAACATGCAACAACAATTAGAGGACGTCTAACTTGTTTTTGCAGGGTATGTTGTGATATGATATGGCCAATTACATGATGTGATATATGTGATGTATGAGATGATCATGTGATGTATAGATTATCACGACTTGCATGTCGATGAGTACGGCAACCGACAGGAGCCATAGGGTTGTCTTTAATTATTGTATGACCTGCATGTCAATCATTAAGTGCTATGTAATGCTTTACTTTATCGCTAAATGGTAGCAATAGTGGTAGAAGCATGGTGGGCGCGACAATCCCGATGGCGAGACGTTGATGGAGATCATGGTGTTATGCCGGTGACGATGGAGATCATGCTGGTTCTTTAAAGATGGAGATCAAAAGGACAAGTTCATGGCCATATCATGTCACTTATGATTTGCATGTGATGTTAATCCTTTTATGCACCTTGTTTTGCTTAGGATGACGGTAGCATTATAAGGTGATCCCTCACTTAATTTCAAGATAAATTGTGTTCTCCCCGAGTGTGCGCCGTTGCGAAAGTTCGTCATGTTGAGACACCACATGATGATCGGGTGTGATAGACTCTACGTTCACTTACAATGGGTGCAAGCCAGTGTTGCACATGCATAACACTCAGGTTAAACTTGACGAGCCTAGCATGTACAGACATGGCCTCGGAACACAAGAGACCGAAAGGTCGAACATGAATCATATAGTAGATATGATCAACATGATGATGTTCACCATTGAAACCACCTCAACTCACGTGATGATCGGACTTGAGTTGGTGAATTTGGATCATGTATCACTCGAATGACCGGAGTGATGTCAATTTGAGTGGGAGTTCTTCGGTAATATGATTAATTGAACTCATTATCATGAACATAGTCAGTAGTGTCTTTGCAAATTATGTTGTAGATTACTTGCTCGTGTTGTAGCTCCCTTTAATTTTTATATGTTCATAGAGAAATAGAGTTGAAAGATGATGGTAGCAATATTGCGGACTGGGTCCGTGATCTGAGGATTGTCCTCATTGCTGCACAGAAGGCTTATGTCCTTAATGCACCGCTCGGTCCGCCAACCCCTCTAGCGTCGTTTGTAGATGTTGTGAACATCTGACAGGCACGTTTTGATGACTACTTGATAGTTTAGTACGTCATGCATTACGGCTTAGAATTGAGGATCTGAAACGTTTTGAACGTCACGGAACATATGAGATGTTATAAGAGCTGAAATTAGGATCTCAGGCTCGTACCCGTGTTGCGAGATATGAGACCTCCAACAAGATTCTTTGCCTGCAAGATAAAGGAGAATAGCTCAACCGTTGAGCATGTACTCAGATTGTCTGGGTGCTACAATCGTTTGAATCGAGTGGGAGTAGATCTTCCAGATAAGATAGTGATTGATATAGTTCTCCAAGTCACTGTCACTAAGCTACTAGAACTTGGTGATGAACTATAAAACGCCAGGGATAGAAATATTGATCCCTGAGCTGTTCGCGATGTTTGACACCGCGAAGGTAGAAATCAAGGAGTGTCTAGTGTTGATGGTTAGTAAAACCACTAAGTTTCGAGAAGGGCAAGGGCAAGGAGGGAAACTTCATGGATGGCAAGTCAGTTGCTGCTCCAGTGAAGCAACCCAAAGCTGAACCCAAATCCAAGACTAAGTGCTTCGATTATGACGAGAACGGTCGGTGAAGGGGAACAACCCTAGATACTTGGTAGATAAGAAGGCTGGCAACATTGACAGAAGTATATTTGACATACGTGTTATTGATGTGTACCTTGCTAGTACTCCTAGTAGCACCTGGGTATTGGATACCGGTTTGGTTGCTAAATGTTAAGAGCTCGAAATAAAAGCTACGGAATAAACAGAGAACTAGCTAAGGGTGAGGTGATGATGTGTGTTAGAAATGTTTCCAAGGTTGATGTGATCAACATCGCACGCTCTCTCTACCTTCGGGATTAGTGACAAACCTAAATAAATGTAATTTGGTGTTTTGCATTGAGCATGAAAGGTGATTAGATCGTGTTTATTGCAACACGGTTATTCATTTAAGTTAGAGAATAATTGTTATTCTGTTTACATGAATAATACCTTCAATGGTCATGCACCCGGTGAGAATGGTTTGCTGAATCTTGATCATAGTAATACACATGTTCATAACATTGATGCCAAAAGATACAAACTTAGTAATGATAGTACAACATACTTATGGCACTGCCGCTAAATGTCATATTGGTATAAATCGCATGAAGAAACTCCATGCTGGTGGATCTTTGGACTCATTCGATTTCAAATTGGTTGAGACATGCAAACCATGCCTCATGGGCAAGATGACTAAGGACCCCGTTTTTGGTTTAATGGAGCGGGCAAGGGATTTATTGGAAATAATACATGTTGATGTATGCGATCCATTGAGTCTTGTAGCGTGCGGTGGATATCGTTATTTTCTTACCTTCACTAATGATTTGAGTAGATATAGTGTATATTTAATTAATGAAACACAAGTTTGAATTTTTGAAAAGTTCAAGCAAATTCAGAGTGAAGTTTAAGATCATCGTGACAAGAAGATAAAAATGTCTGCGATATGATCGTGGAGGTGAATATCTGAGTTACAAGTTTGGCATACAACTTTAGACAATGTGAAAGTCGTTTCACGACTCATGCCACTTGGAACACCATAGTGTGATGGTGTGTCTGAATGTCATAGTCGTGCTCTATTGGATATGGTGCGGGCTATGATGTCTCTTATCGTTTTGCTGCTATAATTTTGGGGTTATGCATTAGAGACAACTACATTCACTTTAAATAGGGCACCATCTTAATCCATTGAGATGACACCGTGTGAATTATGGTTTGATGGAAACCTAAGCTGTCATTTCTTAATGTTTGGGGTTGTGACCCTTGTGTGGAAAAATGTTTTCACCTAATGAGCTGGAACCCAAAGCGGACAAATGCATCTTCATAGATTACCCTAAGAACATTTGGGTGAACCTACTATCTCAGATCCAAGCATAAAATGTTTGTTGCTAAAACTGGGTCCTTTCTCGAGAAGGAGTTTCTCTCGAAAGAATTAAGTGGGAGGAAGATAAAACTTGATGAGGTTGTTGAACCTTTGTTTCAACAAGAGATTAGTGCAGCGCAGAAAGATGTTTCTGTGGAACCTACGTCAGTTGAAGAGGAAGTAAATGATGATCATGAAGCTTCGGATCAAGTTACTATCGAACCTCGTAGGTCGACAAGGATGTGTACTGCTCCTGAGCGGTATGACAACCCTTTCTTGGAGGTCATGTTGTTGGACAACGATGAACCTACGAACTATGGAGAAGCAATGATGGGTCTGGATTCCGAAAAATGGTTAGAGGCCATGAAATCCGAGAAAGGATCCATGTATGAAAACCAAGTATAGACTTTGGTGGACTTGCACGTTGGACGGTAGGTCGTTGAGTACAAATGGATCTTTTTTAAATGAAGACAGACACTGATGGTGAATGTCACCATTTATAAAGCTCAACTTGTCACAAAGAAGTTTTCGGCAAGTTCAAGGAGTTGACTACGATGAGACTTTCTCACTCGTAGCGATGCTAAATTCTGTTGGAATTATGTTAGAAGTTGCTGCATTTTTCAATTATGAAATATGGCAAATGGATGCCAAAACATCGTTTCCTTCCTTAAGGAAAGGTTGTATGAGATACAACCAGAAGGTTTTGTCAGTCCTAGGGATGCTAAAAGGTGTGCAACCTCCAGTGATCCTTCTAAGAACTGAAGCAACCATCTCGGAGTTGGAATATACACTTTGATGAGGTGGTAAAAGTTTTTGAGTCTATACAAAGTTTATGAGAAACTTGTATTTGCAATAAAGTGAGTGGGACCACTATAGAGTTTCTGGTAAGCATATGTGGTTGACATATTGTTGATCAGAAATGATGTAGAATTTTTGGAAAGCATAAACAGTTGTCTGAAAAGAGTTTTTCAAAGGAAGACCTGGATAAAGCTACCTAATTGTTGAGCATCAAGATCTATAGAGATAGGTCAAGATGCTGGATGAGACTTTCAATGAGTACATACCTTGACAAGATTTTGAAAGAGTTCACAATGGATCAGTCAGAGAAAGAGTTCTCTCCTGATTTGTAAGGTGTGAAAGTTGAGTGAGACTCAAAGCTCGACAACGGCAGAAGAAAGAGAAAGGACGAACGTCGTCCCCTATGCCTTAGCCATAGGCTCTATATTATGCAATGCTGTGTACCGCAACTGGTGTGTGCCTTGCCATGAGTCTGTCAAGGGGTACAAGAGTGATCTAGGAGTGGATCACTGTATAACGGTCAAGATTATCCTTAGTAACTAAAAGACTAAGGAGATGTTTCTCGATTATGGAGGTGATAAAGAGTTCGTCGTAAAGAGTTACGTCGATGCAAGCTTTAACACCAATCCGGATGACTCGTGGTAGCAATCCAGATACATATAGTGGAGCAACCATTTGGAATAGTACCAAGTGGAGTGTGGTAGCAGTGTTTATAGTTTGACATAGAGATTTGCAAAGTACTCACGGATCTGAATGTCGCAGACCCGTTGACTATAAGACCTCTCTCACATGCAAAGCATAATCAAGCCCAAAACTCATTGGGTGTTAGATTCATAACAATGCGAATCACATGGTGATGTGAACTAGATTATTGATTCTAGTGCAAGTGGGAGACTGTTGGAAATATGCCCTAGAGGCAATAATAAATTAGTTATTATCATATTTCCTTGTTCATGATAATCGTTTATTATCCATGCTATAATTGTGTTGATCGGAAACTCAGATACATGTGTGGATACATAGACAACACCATGTCCCTAGTATGCCTCTAATAGACTAGCTCGTTGATCAAAGATGGCTATGGTTTCCTAGTCATGGACATTAGATGTCATTTGGTAACGGGATCACATGATTAGGAGAATGATGTGATGGACAAGACCCAAAATACAAACGTAACATATGATCGTGTCAGTTTATTGCTATTGTTTTCTGCATGTCAAATATGTGTTCCTATGACCACGAGATCATGCAACTCACTGACATTGGAGGAGTACCTTGTGTGTATCAAACGTCGCAACATAACTGGGTGTCTATAAAGGTGCTCTACAGGTATCTCCGAGGGTGTCTGTTGAGTTGGCATGGATCAAGATTGGGATTTGTTACTCCGTGTGATGGAGAGGTATCTCAGGGCCCACTCGGTACTACAACATCACAATAGGCCTTGCAAGCAATGTGAATAATTGTTAGTCACGGGATATTGTATTACCGGAACTAGTAAAGAGACTTGCCGATAACGAGTTTGAACTAGGTATGGAGATACAGACGATCGAATCTCGGGCAAGTAACATACCGAAGAACAAAGAGAACATCATACGGGATTAACTGAATCCTTGACATAGAGGTTTGACCGATAAAGATCTTCGTAGAATATTTAGGAACCAATATGGGCATCCAGGTCCCGCTATTGGTTATTGACCGTAGAGGTGCCTCGGTCATGTCTACATAGTTCTCGAACCCGTAGGGTCTGCACACTTAAGGTTCGGTGACGTTTCGGTAGTATAGAGTTATGTATGGTGGTGACCGAAGGTTGTTCGGAGTCCCGGATGAGATCCCATATGTCACGAGGAGCTCCGGAATGGTCCGGAGGTAAAGATTGATATATATGAAGTCCTGTTTTGGTCGCCGAAAATGTTTCGGGCTCATCGGTAGTGTATCGGGAGTGGCGGGAGGGTACCGGGGGACCATCGGGAGGGGTGTCACGCCCCGAGGGGCCTCATGGGCTGTGGGAGGATACAAACCATCCCCTAGTGGGATGTCAAAATCCTCCACTAAAGCCCATGAGGTTTGAGAAGGAAAAAAAATCCATAGGTGGAGAGGTGGAAAGAGTTTCTAAGTGCAAAGGAGGAATCCTACTCCTAATAGGATTGGAGTAGGACTCCTCCACCTCCAATTTCGGCCAGCTCTTGAGGTATTGAGGCTGACTCCTCCCCTCCCTCCTTCCTATATATACTAGAGTATTTAGAGGGGATATCTAACCCTAATAGCCACGTGCTACCTTTTCCTCTAGTGCATAGTTTCTCCTCTAGATCAGTTTTCTTCAGTGCTTAGGCGAAGCCCTGCCGGAATTGCGCCACCACCATCGCCGCAGCGCCATCACGCTGCCGGAGAACTCATCTACCTCTCCGCTCCCTCTTGCTGGATCAAGAAGGCGTAGATCGTCATCGAGTTGTCTGTGTGCTGAACGCGGAGGTGTCGTCCGTTCGGCGCTAGATCGGAAGGACCGTGATCAAGATCGCGAGACGGATCGTGATGAAATCGCGAGACGGATTGTAACATCCCAAACTTTGGAATGTTATAATAAATATAGAATGATTGTTTGTTTGCTTGAATGATTGAAAGTGAGTGAAATTTGAAACTTTTGAAACTTTTGAAAGTTTATTGAGAGGGAATGAAATGACTTTCCCAAAACTTTCAATCTGCATTTTGATCACCAGGAATTCAAATTCATTTCATCACAAAACCCTAGAGTGAAGATGACATGACTTCTTCCATTTAAAGAAATGAAAAGGGATTTGAAAATGATTTGAATTTCCATTTTGAAAATATTTCAAATTCAGAAAACTTTATGCAACTCAATGATTTTCATGAGAGAGGATAATATGACTTCCTCAAATTTTAAGAAATATGAGTTGGAAGTTTAAAAGAAGGTATTGAAAGAGCTTTTGAAAACCTCTCGATTATTTTGAAAATCCATTTCATATTGGTCCCTATCCAAAATTTTCAAAGAATTCAAAACCCTGACAAAATTTGAGAGGAGTAACATGACACTCCAAGACAGGGGGTAATTTTTGAAGTTTTTGAATCATCAAACCCAAAAAGTTATTTGAAAAATATTTGCAAAAGTAAATAAAGCCTATTAAGGCATTTTCTGAAAAATGGTTTTTTTAAAGTATTCAAATGCCAGAATAAAAATGTCCATTAAATGGCATTTATTATTCTGTTAATTTTGATATAAAGTTTGACTATATTTGGAATTTATTCGAATGCATTGATCAAGTTTTATGGCTCTGGTAAAATCATAAATAGGAAACGGTAACGGTTTATAATAAAACCGGCCGGCCCACAGCCTTTAAAGCCGATTTTATTTCATAACGGTCACCGCTAATAACACCCCCTCTCGCTCTCTCACTGACAGGCCGGTCCCACGCGCCCGACCGAAACCGTCGCCGGTCATCACCCTCCTCCCGCGCTCGACGCCGTCGCCGGTTTTCCCTCGACGCGGACCCCCTCCCTCCTTACTCCCCCGACCCCCTGAGACCCCTATAAGTAGCCGGCACTTCTCCTCTCTCCATTCCCCCCCCCCCTTCGCCCCTCTGCCCGTGCCTCTCTCTCGCCGGGATTCCTCGCCGAACATCACCACGGCCGCCGCGCCATTACCACGCCACCACTCCACCCTGCCCTCCCTGAGCTCTCCCGAGCCCATCACCGAGCTTCCCTCACTCGCCCGCATCTCCCCATCCCCTGCCTGAGCCTCGGAGACCCCAGAGCCGCCACACCGTCGACCTTGCCGGAGTCCGAACCGCCCCCGAGCTCGTACCTCTCATCTCCGTCGTCCCCAAGCTCGTCCGACGCCACCACTGGACGCGCCACTCATCGCCGCGTCGACCAGTGCCAACGCCGTCGTCGGAGACCCACCAGAGAGCTCGCCTGCATCACGCCGTCGTCGTCGCCGTCGCCGGAGACGCTCATTGCCGGCAAACCACCCCTGTGAGCTCACCCCCCTCTGTGTGCGTTGGATCTGGATCCAACGATCCAGATCATAACATTTAAATTCGCGAAACGTTTTCTGCTAAGTACCGGTCACCCGCTCGTATTCGCCCGCTCGCTCACATCCGTAGCCAACCAGAGAGCGACACGTAGCCCACCTGTCCGTTAGAAACGTATTTTCATTTCTGATTTAATTTCTGTTTCCAGAATAGTTTCAGATTTGTTTTGCTTATAACTTTTATGTTTTTAATTGTTTTCAATTGATTTCTTTTGCATTAGATCACAAATTTCGTCTAGTTTCTGTGAATACCAAATTTGACTATGTTTGAATAATTCAATTTGAATTTGGACAGATTTGATTTAAATTTTGTTTTCTGAATATCTTGAGTTCTAAATTGAATTTTTGATTGATTCTTTTTCCTACTTGTCACTAGTGATCTTAGTTATCATTAGGCAGAGTTTGAGAATTTTTAAAATAAAATTTATTAGGGTTTTAACTAGAAACAGAATCTGTTTAGTTTGTTAATATAGTTTAATTAGTTTTATTTTGTTAGTTTAAATCTGAGTTAATTATATATTTGATTTAGTATATTCTGTTAGTTAAACTTTAGGTGAATTACTTGTTGTTAAAATAAAAATAATTTGCTTAGTTTACTACCATGTTGTTATAGGAACACTATACATTTTCAAATAGGTTTAATTTGTGATAAACAAACTAGTTAGTAATAGCTTATTCCAACAAAGTTTATATAATTAGATTCTGTTTTCAAATAAAATTTGTAGTAATACCTTTCTGTTAAGTAATGTTTTGTTAATAAAATAATTTAGTTTTGCTCTATTATGATAGGAAAACTATATCCTTAATCATTAGGTAATGTCTTATAAAACAATTTAGTTTTTCATAGAAATTATTTTCACAAAGTTTCATATGATTTAATTCTGTTTTGTAATAAAGATTTTATTTAATTACTTTCTGTTAAATAAGTTGTTTCATAATTTGTCTTCTCTTAGTTTATGGTTGTGCTTGTAGTTAAGTTCATTAGGCAAACACTTATATTGTTTAGAAGGTTGTTTTTATAGTTCTAGTTGTCTTTCAAAAGTGATTCATTTTTTTCTAGAAAAATAGTTACAAAAATATTTTATTATATTTTACTTTGTTTTGGGTTTTGTGTTACTTTTGAAATTGTTGGAGTTTTGTGTTTCAACTTTGTCTTAAGTATTTCTTCCATCAACCTTGTTGCTTTTGTTTTGTGTTACTTTTGATTGTTAGAACTGATTGTTAGTATGATTGCTTATAAGTATGCAATGCTTGATTATAGATTTCATCGGAGAATGACGAATAGTCTATCAAGTTATTTCTAAGAGCGATATCTTATCTTCATCAACAGTACAGGCAAGTTCACTTTGACCATCTTTTCATACCTATGTTTTATTGCATGTAGTGACATCATTCAACATATCCCTCCCGTAGTGTTATTGAAATTCTTGTAGTTGAGTAGAATGCATGAGGTAGGAACCCACCACTGGTTACTAAAGCCCCGGGAACGCTAGTTAGCACAATGCTATGCTAAAGTAGACGGGGTCTGGTATGAGTGTTCGTGAGTGGTGTGAAGAAGGACTCCACGTCAAAACGATGACTTCATGAAGACATCTTCAAGTCCTGCATCTTCAAGACCTCAAGACTTCAAGACTCGAGAAGACAAGTTTTCAATACACACTACTGGGTGAAGGATGGTTGATTGGGCACCCTGGAGAAACCAGTGAGTGGCCGGGATGCATGGAGAAGCGCCATGACATCTTGCGGAAATCTTCACCCAGACTCAAAGAGAAGGATGAATACTTCATGCCTGGAAGCTTACCTGTGTAACCACAAGTCATTATGGGCTCTGGCTTGGTTGATCTTTGTTGTGACTCTGTTGGGCAGTGCTACGAGATGTAGTCGACGTTAGGATTGGGATGGGCACTGTCGGACAGTCAGGGAAGCACTCTGAAAGACCATGTTTCTTTCATCCTGTTCTCAAACACCAGGCAGTGCGAGGACTTACCAGGAGGGAAAGAATCTTGTGGGTAAAGTACACAACACTCTGCAGAGTTAAACCTAATCGATTAGCCATGTCCCCGGTTACGGACAATTTGAGCTTCTAGACTTGGATCTATCTCTAAACTCTCAACACTGGACTGATAACTAATTGTGGGCAACTTATGATACTTATGGGCATTGAGACATTGGTTGGCGGAACCATGTCATGATAGGTAACTCCATAGTGAAATTCCTGATATTCCTTTGTTGTAGGAAAATAAAATCAGCTTTTACGCAAAAACTCAGACACAGAGCCACAAAGCCTTTGCATATAGAATAGTCTTTATTTTTTTATGTTCTACTATGGTGATCTTGCCAGTACATTCAATGTACTGACCTACACGGCTGCAACATCTTATGTTGCAGATACTCTTCTACGACGGGTAAGAGTACGATTCAGGGTTACGGTCCGCACTCAACTTGCCGTTGGTGTTATTGGGACTCCATTCCCGTTGACTGTATCCGCTGCTATTTTAAGGTATATATCAGTTTTACGTTATTTACATGTGATTGCACTTTGATATATACATTGATGTATTGTGTGTGCCAGCATACTGATCCAGGGATGGCACAGAAAACACAGAGGCTTGACTCATTTTGAGTCAGGTCGCTACACGGATCGTGATGAGTTCATGGGACGGATCGTGATTGGATCGCAGGATGGATCATGATGAGATCATGGGACGCACATCGATTTAGATCGTCAAGACGTTCGACTACACCAACCGCGTTTCTTAATGCTTCCCGTTTAGCGATCTACAAGGGTATGTTGATCCACTCTCCCTCTCATAGATGCTCATCACCATGGATAAATCTTGCGTGTGCGTAGGAAATTTTTTGTTTCCTATGCGACGTTCCCCAACAAAAAGAACCTCAATGAAGTGTTGAGTCAACACAAGGAGGTAGTTGTTGGAAATATGCCCTAGAGGCAATAACAAATTAGTTATTATCATATTTCCTTGTTCATGATAATCGTTTATTATCCATTCTATAAATGTATTTATAGGAAAGTCAGATACATGTGTGGATACATAGACAACACCATGTCCCTAGTATGCCTCTAATAGACTAGCTTGTTAATCAAATATGGTCAAGGTTTCCTGGCCATGGACATGAGATGTCATTTGATAAATGAGATCACATCATTTGGAGATTGATAAGATGGACAAGACCCAAACTTAAACGTAGCATATGATCGTGTCAGTTTATTGCTACTATTTTCTGCATGTCAAGTATCTATTCCTATGACCATGAGATCATGCAACTCACTGACACCGTAGGAGTGCCTTATGTGTATCAAACGTCGCAACATAACTGGGTGACTATAAAGGTGCTCTACAGGTATCACCGAGGGTGTCTGTTGGGTTGGCATGGATCAATACTGGGATTTGTTACTCCGTGTGACGGAGAGGTATCTTAGGGCCCACTCGGTAATACAACATCACAATAAGCCTTGCAAGCAATGTGACTAAGTGTTAGCCATGGGATCTTGTATTATGGAATGAGTAAAGAGACTTGCCGGTAACGAGATTGAACTAGGTATGGAGATGCCAGTGATCGAATCTTGGGCAAGTAACATACCAACGAACAAAGGGAACAACATACGGGATTAACTGAATCCTTGACATAGAGGTTCAACCGATAAAGATCTTCGAAGATATGTAGGAACCAATATAGGCATCCAGGTCCCGCTATTGGTTATTGATCATAGAGGTGTCTCGGTCATGTCTACATAGTTCTCGAACCCGCAGGGTCTGCACACTTAAGGTTCGGTGATGTTTCGGTAGTATAGAGTTATGTATGGTGGTTACCTAAGGTTGTTTGGAGTCTCGGATGAGACCCAGGACGTCATGAGGAGCTCCGGAATGGTCCGGAGGTAAAGATTGATATATATAGGAAGTCTTGTTTTGGTCACCGAAAAAGTTTCAGGCTCATCGGTAGTGTACCGGGAGTGCCGAGGGACCATCGGGGGGGGGGGGTCTCGACCCAAAGGACCTCATGGGATGTGGGAGGAGTCAAATCAGCCCCTGGTGGGCTGGACTAAGCCCCCAATAGGTCCCATGCGTCTATGGGTGGGAAAAACCCAAAATATGGAGAGGTGGAAAGAGTTTCCAAGTGGAAAGGAGGAATCCTACTCCTAATAGGATTGGAGTAGAACTCCTCCACCTCCAATTTCGACCCAACCTTGAGGGTTTGAGGCTGCCTCCTCCCCTACCTCCCTCCTATATATACTAGAGGATTTAGAGGGAAGAGCTAACCCTAATTGCCACGTGCTGCCCTCTTCTTCCCTAGATCAGTTTCTCCTCTAGATTAGTTCTGCGGTGCTTACGCGAAGCCTAGCAGGATTAGTTCACTACCACCGCCACCATGCCATTGTGATGCCGCACAACTCATCTACCTCTCTGCTCCCTCTTGTTGGATCAAGAAGGCGGAGATCGTCATCGAGCTGTACGTGTGCTGAATGCGGAGGCGCCGTCCGTTCGGCGCTAGGTCGGAAGGACCGTGCGCATGAACGCGAGACGATTCGTGATTTGATCGCGGGACGGATCGTGATGTGATCACGGGGCGGATCGTGATTGGATCGCGAGATGGATCGTGATGGGATCGCAGGACACTCGGCGATTTGGACCGCGAAGACATTCGACTACATCCACCGCGTTTCTTAACGCTTCCCGCTTAACGATCTACAAGGGTATGTAGATCCACTCTCCCCCTCGTAGATGCTCATCAACATGGATAGATCTTGTGTGTGCGTAGGAAATATTTTTTTCCCATGCAACGTTCCCCAACAGTGGCATCATGAGCTAGGTCTATGTGTAGATGAGATCTCGAGTAGAACACAAAGAGTTTGTGGTCGTTGATGCTTAGATTGCTTCCTCCCTTGGTCATGTTTTGGTTCAGAGGTATTGTGGGATGAAGCAGCCCGGACCAACCTTACTCGTACGCCTACAAGAGACCAGTTTCCATCAACTGACGTGTAACTTCATTGCACAAAGATGGCTGGCGGGTGTCTATTTCTCCTACTTTAGTTGGATCGGATTCGACAAAGGTGGTCCTTGAGAAGGTTGAAAAGCAACTTAAGTATCACCGTTGTGGTTTTGCGTAGGTGAGAATTGTTCTTGCTAGATACCTGTAGCAGCCACGTAAAACTTGCAACAACAACAAGACGACGTCTAACTTTTTTTGCAGGGTATGTTGTGATGTGATATGGCCAATTACATGATAAGATATATGTGATGTATGAGATGATGAGGTGTTGTATAGAATATCATGACTTGCATGTCGATGAGTACGGCAGCCGGTAGGAGCCATAGGGTTGTCTTTAATTATTGTATGACATGCGTGTCAATCATTAAGCGCTATGTAATGCTTTACTTTATCGCTAACCGGTAGCTATAGTAGTATGAGCATGGTAGGCACGAAAACCCCGATGGCGAGACAATGATGGAGATCATGGTGTTATGCCGGTGACGATGGAGATCATGTCGGTGCTTTAAGTATGGAGATCAAAAGCACAAGTTCATGGCCATATCATGTCACTTATGATTTGCATGTGATGTTAATCCTTTTATGCACCTTGGTTTGCTTAGGATGACGACAACATTATAAGGTGATCCCTCAGTAAAATTTCAAGATCAATTGTGTTCTCCCCGAGTGTGCACCGTTGCGAAAGTTCGTCGTGTCGAGACACCACGTGATGATCGTGTCTGATAGACTCTATGTTCACATACTATGGGTGCAAGCCAGTGTTGCACATGCAGAACACTCGGGTTAAACTTCACGAGCCTAGCATGTACAGACATGGCCTCGAAACACAAGAGACCGAAAGGTCAAACATGAGTCATATAGTAGATATGATCAACATGATGATGTTCACCATTGAAACCACCTCAACTCACATGATGATCGGACTTGAGTTGGTGAATTTGGATCATGTATCACTCGAATGACCGGAGGGATGTCAATTTGAGTGGGAGTTCTTAAGTAATATGATTAATTTAACTCATTATCATGAACATAGTCAGTAGTGTCTTTGCAAATTATGTTGTAGATTACTAGCTCACGCTGTAGCTCCCTTGAATTTTTATATGTTCCTAAAGAAATAGAGTTGAAAGATGATGGTGGCAATATTGCGGACTAGGTCTGTGATCTGAGGATTGTCCTCATTGCTGCACAGAAGGATTATGTCCTTAATGCACCGCTCGGTGCGCCACACCCTGTAGCGTCATCTGTAGATGTTGTGAACATCTGACATGCACGTTCCGATGACTACTTGATAGTTTAGTGTGTCATGCTTTACGGCTTAGAATTGAGGCTCCAAAACATTTTGGATGTCACAGAACATATGAGATGTTCTAAGAGCCGAAATTGGGATCTCAGGCTCATGCCCGTGTTGTGAGATATGAGATCTCCAACAAGATTCTTTGCTTGCAAGACGAAGGAGAATAGCTCAATCATTGAGCATGTGCTCAGATTGTCTGGGTGCTAAAATCATTTGAATCGAGTGGGAGTTGATCTTCTAGATAAGATAGTGATTGATAAAGTTCTCCAAGTCACTATCACTAAGCTACTAGGACTTCGTGATGAACTATAATTATGCCAGGGATGGAAATGATGATCCCTGAGCTATTCACGATGTTTGACACCGTGAAGGTAGATATCAAGAAGGAGTATCAAGTGTTGATGGTTAGTAAAACCACTAGTTTCGAAAAGGGAAAGGGTAAGGAGGGAAACTTCATGGATGGCAAGTCAGTTGCTGCTCCAGTGAAGCAACCCAAAGTTGAACCCAAACCCGAGACTAAGTGCTTCTATTATGAGGAGAGTGGTCGCTGAAGCGGAGCAACCCTAGATACTTGGTAGTTAAGAAGGCTGGCAAAGTCGACAGAAGTGTATTTTATATACGTGTTATTGATGTGTACCTTGCTAGTACTCCTAGTAGCACCTGGGTATTGGATACTAGTTCAATTGCTAAATATTAGTAACTCGAAATAAAAGCTACGGAAGAAACGATGACTAGCTAAGGGTGAGGTGACGATGTGTGTTGGATATGTTTCCAAGGTTGATGTGATCAACATCGCACGCTCTCTCTACCTTCGGGATTAGTGACGAACCTAAATGTTATTTCGTGTTTGCGTTGAGCATGAACGTGATTAGATCGTGTTTATTGCAATACGGTTATTCATTTAAGTTAGAGAATAATGGTTTTTTTGCTTACATGAATAATACCTTCAATGCTCATGCACCCAATAAATGGTTTTTTGAATCTTGATCGTAGTAGTACACATGTTCATAACATAGATGCCAAAAGATACAGAGTTAATAATGATAGTACCGCATAATTGTGGAACTGCCGCTAAATGTCATATTGGTGTAAAGCATGCTGATGGATCTTTAGACTCATTCTATTTTGAATCGGTTGAGACATGAGGACCATGCCTCTTGGGCAAGATGACTAAAACCCAGTTTTCCGGCTTGATGGAATAGGCAAGTGACTTATTGCAAATGATACATGTTGATGTATACGGTCCAATGAGTGTTGTAGCGTGCGGTGGATATCGTTATTTTCTTACCTTCACTGATGATTTGAGTATATATAGTGTATATTTAGTTAATGATACACAAGTATGAAAAAATTGAAAAGCTCAAACAAATTCAGAGTGAAGTTTAAGATCATCATGACAAGAAGATAAAAATGTCTATGATATGATCGTGGAGGTGAATGTCTGAGTTACGAGTTTGGTATACAACTTAAGACAATGTGAAAGTTGTTTCACAACTCACGCCACCTGGAACACCATAGTGTGATGGTGTGTCCGAACATCATAGTCGTACTCTATTGGATATGGTGTGTACTATGATGTCTCTTATCGTTTTGCCACTATCGTTTTGGGGTTATGCATCAGAGACAACTACATTCACTTTAAATAGGGCACCATCTAAATCCGTTGAGATGACACCGTATGAATTATGGTTTGATAGAAACCTAAGCTGTCATTTCTCAGAGTTTTGGAATGTGACACTTATGTCTAATAAGCTCGAACCCAAAGCGGAAAAGTGCAACTTCATAGGATACCCTAAGAACAGTTGGGTATACCTTCTATCTCAGATCCGAGTGCAAAGTGTTTGTTGCTAAAAACGGGTCCTTTCTCGAGAAAGAGTTTCTCTCGAAAGAATTGAGTGGGAGGAAGATAGAAATTGATGAGGTTGTTGAACCTTTGTTTCAACTAGAGAGTAACGCAGCGCAGAAAGATGTTTCTGTGGAGCCTACGTCAGTTGAAGAGGAAGTTGATGATGATGATCATGAAACTTTGTATCAAGTTACTATCGAACCTCGTAGTTCGACAAGGATGCGTACTGCTCCTAAGTGGTACGACAACCCTGTCTTAGAGGTCATGTTGTTGGACAACGATGATCCTACGAGCTATGGAGAAGCGATAATGGGCCCGGATTCCGACAAATGGTTAGAGGCCATGAAATCCGAGAAAGGATCCATGTATGAAAACCAAGTATAGACATTGGTAGACTTGCCCGTTGGACGGCAGGTTGTTGAGTACACATGGACCTTCAAGATGAAGACAGACGCTGATGGTAAATGTCACCATTTATAAAGCTCGACTTGTGGCAAAGAAGTTTCCAACAAGTTTAAGGTGTTGACTGCGATGAGACTTTCTTACTCGTAGCGATGCTAAAGTCTGTTGGAATTATGTTAGCAGTTGCTACATTTTTCAATTATGAAATCTGGCAGATGGATGTCAAAACATCGTTTCCTTCCTTCAAGAAAGGTTGTATGAGATACAACCAGAAGGTTTTGTCAGTCCTAAGGATACTAAAAGGTGTGCAAGCTCCAGTGATCCTTCTATGGACTGGAGCAACCATCTCGGAGTTGGAATATAAGCTTTGATGAGGTGATCAAAGTTTTTGAGTCTATACAAAGTTTATGAGAAACTTGTATTTACAATAAAGTGAGTGGGAACACTATAGAATTTTTGATAAGCATATGCGGTTGACATATTATTGATCGAAAATGATGTAGAATTTATGGAAAGCATAAATAGTTGTTTGAAAAGAGTTTTTCAAAGGAAGACCTGGATAAAGCTACCTAAATTTTGAGCAGCAAGATCTATAGAGATAGATCAAGATGCTTGATGAGACTTTCAACGAGTACATACCTTGACAAAATTTTGAAAGAGTTCAAAATGGTTCAGTCAGAGAAAGAGTTATTGCCTGATTTGTAAAGTGTGAAGTTGAGTAAGACTGAAAGCTCGACCACAGCATAAGAAAGAGAAAGGACGAAGGTCGTCCCCTATGCTTTAGCCATAGGCTCTATATAGTATGACATGTGGTGCACCACACCTGTGTGTGCCTTGCCATGAGTCCATCAAGGGGTAAAAGAGTGATCCAGGAGTAGATCACTACACAATGGTCAAGATTATCCTTAGTAACTAAAAGACTAAGGAAATGTATCTCGATTATGGAGGTGATAAAGAGTTTGTCGTAAAGAGTTACGTGATGCAAGATTTAACACTAATCTGAATGACTCTTAGTAGCGATCCGAATATATATAGTGGAACAGCCATTTGGAATAGTTCCAAGTGCAGTGTGGTAGAAGTATTTACAGTATGACATAGAGATTTACAAAGTACACACCAACCTGAATATCGCAGACCCGTTGACTAAAAGACCTCTCTCACATGCAAAGCATGACCGAGCCCTGATACGTCTCCGACATATCTATAATTTTTGATTGTTCCATGCTATTATATTATCAACTTTGGATGTTTTATATGCATGAATATGCTATTTTATATGATTTTTGGGACTAACTTATTAACTCAGTGCCCAGTGCCAGTTCCTGTTTTTTCCATGTTTTTGATCTTTTTCAGATATTAATATCAAACGGAGTCCAAATGGAATAAAACTTTCGGTGTGATTTTTTATGAAAAATATCAAAAATACCTGAAGGAAGAAATACCAGAGAAGTGGGCCAAGGGAGCCACGAGCCTGGGAGGTGCCCCCCCTAGGCCACGGCTAGGGGGCTCGTGGCCTCCTCGTGGCCCACCTCCACTTGTTTCCGCCGCCATACGGTCTTATAAATACCCAAAGTCGCAGAAATAGACTAGATCGCAAGTTCCGCCACCGCAAGCCTCCAGAACCACCAAAAACCAATCGGGAGTCCGTTCCAGCATCCTGCCAGAGGGGAATCCATCTCCGGTGGCCATCTTCATCAACATCCTTGCCTCTCCGATGATGCGTGAGTAGTTCACATCAGACCTTCGGGTCCATAGCTAGTAGCTAGATGGCTTCTTCTGTCTCTTTGATCTTCGATACAAAGTTCTCCATGATCTTCATGGTGATCTATCCGATGTAATTCTCTTTTGTGGTGTGTTTGTTGAGATCCGATGAATTGTGGATTTATGATCAGCTTATCTATGAATACTATTTGAGTCTCCTCTGATTTCTTAGTGACAGAAGGGGTAGCGAGGTACGCATCGTGTTGTTGCCATCAAGGGTAAAAAGATGGGGTTTATATCATATTGCATGCATTTATCCTTCTACATCATGTCATCTTGCTTAAAGCATTACTCCGTTTGTTATGAACTTAATACACTAGATGCATGCTGGATAGCGGTCGATGTGTGGAGTAATAGTAGTAGATGCACACAATATCGGTCTACTTGTCTCGGACGTGATGCCTATATGTATGATCATTGCCTTAGATATCATCATGACTTTGTGCTATTCTATCAATTGCTCAACAGTAATTTGTTCACCCACCGTAATACTTGCTATCATGAGAGAAGCCTCTAGTGAATACTATGGCCCCCGGGTCTATTTTACATATTATATATTCAGATCTAAACATAAAATAACCAAAAATACCTTGCTGCAATTTTATTCACTTATTTATATTTACTCATTATCACTATCTGATCTCCCCTGCAAGTAATCGTGAAGGGATTGACAACCCCTTTATCGCGTTGGGTGCAAGCTTGTTTGTGTTTGTGCAGGCTTCTTGGTGCCTCATCTTGATACTCCTACTGGATTGATACCTTCCTTCTCAAACTGAGGGAAATACTTACCTCTACTTTGCTGCATCACCCTTTCCTCTTCAAGGGAAAAAACAACGCACGCTCGAGAAGTAGCAGGAAGAATTTCTGGCGCCGTTGCCGAGGAGTATTCAAGTGGAGCATATCTATCAAGTAACTATCACAAACTCATCTAGTGCATTTACATTATTTTCCATTTGCCTCTCGTTTTCCTCTCCCCCACTTCTAAAACAAAAAATTACAAAAATATCTGCCTTTCTTTATTTGCCTTTTTCATTCTCCCTTTCCTTTCGCTTGCTTTCTGTTTGCTTGTGTGCTTGTCTGCTTGCTAAATCACCATGTCTGAATCATTCAAACACAAGATTACTCTGCCTAGGTTTAGTGCCTGGGATAGCCCCTCTTTCCTCCCCAAACTCACAAATAATGAGTCTATGGGAAGACGTCCTGAGGTTGCTAGAGATGCTTTCAATAATGTTGATGATGGGGATCCTATACTCTTTCACTATTCACTTAATGAATCCTTGAAAGACGCTTGGGACTAACTATTGAGAATTCAAGCTAGTCATATCCCTCCTTGTCATATTGAGTTATATTTAAAAGGCTTTTACACCGGAATGCCCCACTCGTTTAAACAAATATTGGATTCTATATTTGATAAGGGTTTCCTTGCAGGAGATGCCTTTGACACTTATGAAAAAATAAAGTTATATTTGGGCATCCCAATGGAGAAAATGATACTACTACCCTCATATGTTTCTACCAAGATGAATCAATAAAACAAATGAAGGCTAGTTTAGACACGAACTTTCGTAATGTGCTTAATCTTTCTTCCGCTATAAATGGTGATGTACTTTCAAAAACTAGGAAGATAGATGCTCTAGACAAAAACGTCTCCCCTTGTTTTCAAAGAAAGGAGTATGACAATACTTGATTCATTGCCTTATGCCTAGCTAGGGGCGTTAAATGATAGCGCTTGTTGGGAGGCAACCCAATGAATAAATTTATTCTTGCTTTTTTACTTTCTGTTTTGTTGAGTCAACATCATCATGATTCTGTTATTATTGTGTTTTTTATGTTTTAATTAGTGTTTGTGCCAAGTAGAACCTATATGATTAGTTTTGGTGATAGTTGTTTAATCATGCTGGAAAAAGACAGAAACTTTCTGCTCACGTAATTATTTTTCATTCCTATACAGAAAGAGATTTTGAGTTGATTCTTTTTGCTGATTATTGATATGAAAATTTCCCTAATTTTCATAATTTTTTAAGAATTTTTTAGTTAGCAGAGGTTTTCGAAATATACAGATTTCTACAGACTGTTCTGTTTTTGACAGATTCTGTTTTTGTTGTGTTGATTGCTTATTTTGATGAAACTATCGTTAGTATCGGGGGGTACGAATCATGGAAAAGTGAGAATACAGTAATATAACATCAATCTAAATGGATATTAAGTTTACTACAGTACATGAAAAGTTGGTGGTTTGTTTTCTTATGCTAATGCTATCGCTAGTTTCTGTTTAAGTTTTGTGTTGTGAAGTTTTCAAGTTTTGGGTGATGTTTTTATGGACAATGGAATAAAGAGTGGAAAGAGCCTAAGCTTGGGGATTCCCAAGTCATCCCAAGCCAAATTCAAGGACACCAAAAAGCCTAATCTTGGGGATGCCCCGGGAAGGCATCCCCTCTTTCGTCTTCAATCCATCGGTAACGTTACTTGGAGCTATATTTTTATTCACCACATAATATGTGTTTTGCTTGGAGCGTCGTGTGTTATAGGAGTCTTTGCTTTTTGTTTTATCACAATCATCCTTGCAGCACACCTTTTGAGAGGGACACGCACTCATCGTGAATTTATTAGAATACTCAATAAGCTTCACTTATATCTTTTGATTTAGGCAATTTAGCTCACATGTGCTTCACTTATATCTTTTGAGCTTGATGATTTTGTTCACATGTTCTTAACTTATATATTTTGAGATTAGTAATATTAGCTCACATGTGCTTCACTTATATCTTTTGATCTTGATGATTTTGCTCCCATGTGCTTCACTTATATCTTTTGAGCTAGACAAATTTTGCTCTAGTGCTTCACTTAAATCTTTGTAGAGCACGGCGATGTCATATTTTGTAGAAATAAAACTCTCAAATCTTCACTTATATCATTTTGAGAGTGCTCTGTCTCTGAGAAACTTGGTAATTGGCATGTGTTATGAAATTAGTCCTAAATATGATAGGCACCCAAAGAGGATATAATAAAAACTTTCATATTCAAGTGCATTGATTAGTAAGAGAAGTTTGATTCCTCATGATTAGTTTTGAGATATGGATATGGTAATATGAGAGTTATGTTAGTAGGGTGTTGTGAATCTAGAAATACTTGTGTTGAGGTTAGTGATTCCCGTAGCATGCACGCGGAGCATAATTGATTTATTGATTGTCATCCTTTGCGTAGAGGTCGGGATCGCGCGATGGTTAACTCCTACCAACCCTCCCCTAGGAGTATGTGTTTAGCACTTTGTTTCGATTACTAATAAAACTTTTCCAACAAGTATATGAGTTCTTGATGACTAATGTGAGTCCATGGTATAGATGCACTTTCACCTTCCACCATTGCTAGCCTCTCTAGTGCCGCGCAACTTTCGCCGGTGCACAGACCCACCATATATCTCCTAAAAACAGCCACCATACCTACCTATTATGGCATTTTCATAGCCATTCCGAGATATATTGCCATGCAACTTTCATCATTCTGTCTCATGACATGTGCCATCACTTTCATTCATATAGAGTCATCATTGTTCTAAGTATCGAGTTGTAAGTAAATAAAAGTAAGATCATCATCATTATTAGAGAATTGTCCCATGTGAGGAAATAAAAGAGGCCAAATATGCCCACCAAATAAAAATAAAAAAGAGAGGCCAAAGAGCCCAAACAAAAAAAGAGAGAAAAAAAGAGAGAAGGGACAATGCTACTATCTTTTTCCACACTTGTGCTTCAAAATAGCACCATGTTCTTCATGATGGAGAGTCTCTTGTTTTGTCACTTTCATATGCTAGTGGAAATTTTCATTATGTAACTTGACTTGTACATTCCAATGATGGGCTTCCTCAAAATTGCCCTAGGTCTTCGTGAGCAAGCAAGTTGGGTGCACACCCACTAGTTTTCATTTTTGAGCTTTCATACACTTATAGCTCTAATGCATCCGTTTCATGGCAATCCCTACTCATTCACATTGATATCTATTGATGGGCATTCTCATAGCCTATTGATACGCCGAGTCGATGTGACCATCTTCTTCTTTTTGCCTCACAACCTTCACCACACTCTGTTCCACCTATAGTGCTATATCCATGGCTCATGCTCATGTATTGGGTGAAAGTTGAAAAAGTTTGAGAAAGTAAGAGTCTAAAAACAATTACTTGGCCAATACCAAGGTTGTGCATGATTTAAGTTTGTTGTGTGGGGGTGATGGAGCATAGCCAGACTATATGACTTTGTAGGGATAACTTTCTTTGGTCTTGTCATTTCAAAAGTTTATGATCACTTTGCTATTATGCTTGAAGTATTATTATTTTGTTGTCAATATTGAACTATTGTTTTGAATCTTATGGATCTGAACATTCATATCACAATAAAGAGATTACATAAAACAAATATGTTAGGTAGCATTCACATCAAAAATTCGGTCTTTATCACTTCCCTACTCGAGGACGAGCAGGAGTTAAGCTTGGGGATGCTTGATACGTCTCCGACATATCTATAATTTTTGATTGTTCCATGCTATTATATTATCAACTTTGGATGTTTTATATGCATGAATATGCTATTTTATATGATTTTTGGGACTAACTTATTAACTCGGTGCCCTGTGTCAGTTCCTGTTTTTTCTGTGTTTTTGATCTTTTTCAGATAGGAATATCAAACGGGGTCCAAATGGAATAAAAATTTCGTCGTGATTTTTTATGAAAAAAATCAAAAATACCTGAAGGAAGAAATACCAAAGAAGTGGGCCGAGGGAGCCATGAGCCTGGGAGGCGCCCCCCTAGGCCACGACTAGGGGGCTCGTGGCCTCCTCGTGGCCCACCTCCACTTGTTTCCGCCGCCATACGGTCTTATAAATACCCAAACTCACAGAAATAGACCTAGATCACAAGTTCCGCCGCCGCAAGCCTCCAGAACCACCAAAAAACAATCGGGAGACCGTTCCGGCATCCTGCCGGAGGGGAATCCATCTCCAGTGGCCATCTTCATCAACATCCTTGCCTCTCCGATGATGCATGAGTAGTTCACATCAGACCTTCGGGTCCATAGCTAGTAGCTAGATGGCTTCTTCTCTCCCTTTGATCTTCAATACAAAGTTCTCCATGATCTTCATGGTGATCTATCCGATGTAATTCTGTTTTGCGATGTGTTTGTTGAGATCCGATGAATTGTGGATTTATGATCAGCTTATCTATGAATACTATTTGAGTCTCCTCTGATTTCTTATATGCATGATTTCATATCCTCGTAAGTCTCTTCGAGTTATGGGTTTAGTTTGGCCAACTTGATCTATGATTCTTGCAATGGGAGAAGTGCTTGGTTTTGGGTTCATACCATGCGGTGTCCTCACCTAGTGAGAGAAGGGGTAGCAAGGCACGCATCATGTTGTTGCCATCAAGGGTAAAAAGATGGGGTTTATATCATATTGCATGCATTTATCCTTCTACATCATGTCATCTTGCTTAAAGCATTACTCCGTTTGTTATGAACTTAATACACTAGATGCATGCTGGATAGCGGTCGATGTGTGGAGTAATAGTAGTAGATGCAGACAATATCGGTCTACTTGTCTCGGACGTGATGCCTATATGTATGATCATTGCCTTAGATATCGTCATGACTTTGTGCTATTCTATCAATTGCTCAACAGTAATTTGTTCACCCACCGTAATACTTGCTATCATGAGAGAAGCCTCTAGTGAACACTATGGCCCCCGGGTCTATCTTACATATTATATATTCAGATCTAAACATAAAAACACCAAAAATACCTTGCTGCAATTTTATTCACTTATTTATATTTACTCATTATCACTATCAGATCTCACCTTGCAAGTAATCGTGAAGGGATTGACAACCCCTTTATCGCGTTGGGTGCAAGCTTGTTTGTGTTTGTGCAGGCTTCTAGGTGCCTCATCTTGATACTCCTACTGGATTGATACCTTGGTTCTCAAACTGAGGGAAATACTTACCTCTACTTTTCTACATCACCCTTTCCTCTTCAAGGGAAAAACCAACGCACGCTCGAGAACTAGCAAGCCCCAGAACTCATTGGGTGTTAGATTCGTAACAATGCGAATCACATGGTGATGTGAACTAGATTATTGACTCTAGTGCAAGTGGGAGACTATTGGAAATATTCCCTAGAGGCAATAATAAATTAGTTATTATCATATTTCCTTGTTCATGATAATCGTTTATTATCCATGCTAGAATTGTATTTATAGGGAACTCAGATACATGTGTGGATACATAGACAACACCATGTCCCTAGCATGCCTCTAATAGACTAGCTCGTTAATCAAAGATGATCAAGGTTTCCTGGCCATGGACATGAGTTGTCATTTGATAAACGAGATCACATCATTAGGAGAATGATGTGATGTACAAGACCCAAACTATAAACGTAGCATATGATCGTGTCAGTTTATTGCTACTGTTTTCTGCATGTCAAGTATCTGTTCCTATGACCATGAGATCATGCAACTGACTGACACCGGAGGAGTGCCTTGTGTGTAGCAAACGTTGCAACATAACTGGGTGACTATAAAGGTGATCTACGGGTATCTTCGAGGGTGTCTGTTGAGTTGGCATGGATCAAAACTGGGATTTGTTACTCCATGTGACGGAGAGGTATCTCAGGGCCCACTCAGTAATACAACATCACAATAAGCCTTGCAAACAATGTGATTAAGTGTTAGCCATAGGATCTTGTATTATGGAACGAGTAAAGAGACTTGTCGCTAATGAGATTGAACTAGGTATGGAGATGCCGACGATCGAATCTCGGGAAAGTAACATACCGAAGAACAAAGGGAACATCATACGCAATTAACTAAATCCTTGACATAGAGGTTCAACCGATAAAGATCTTCAAATAATATGTAGGAACCAATATAAGCATCCAGGTCCCGCTATTGGTTATTGACCGTAGAGGTGTCTCGGTCATGGCTAGATAGTTCTCGAACCCACAGGTCTGCACACTTAAGGTTCGGTGACGTTTCGGTAGTATAGAGTTATGTATGGTGATGACCAAAGGTTGTTCAGAGTCCCAGATGAGATCCCGGACATCACGAGGAGCTAGGGAATGGTCCAGAGGTAAAGATTGATATATAGGAAGTCCTGTTTTGGTCACTGGAAAAGTTTCGGGCTCATCGTTAGTGTATCGGGAGTGCCAGGAGGGTGCCAGGGGACCATCGGGAGGGGTGTCTCGACCCAAAGGACCTCATGGGCTATGGGAGGAGTCAAACCAGCCCCTGGTGGGGTGTACTAAGCCCCCACTAGGGCCCATGTGGCTAGGGGTGGGAAAAACCCAAAAGATGAAGAGGTGGAACGAATTTCCAAGTGGAAAGGAGGAATCCTACTCCTAATAGTATTGGAGTAGGACTCCTTATCGTGGATTTATCACGGCAGATGTCCGGGTTACTGAACATAGGTTCGAGCCGGTCGCCATTGCGGTGGAATCAAAGGGGTTGTTAGGGACAAAGGACACGGGTTTACACAGGTTCGTCCCCTCAAGTCGAGGTAATAGCCTATGTCCTGCTTGTGTTGTTATTGCTTGTTGTATCGATTACAAGGGAGCTAAAAGCTTGACCTAGTTCACGATTCTCTGCCCTCTAAGCCGCCCCAGGTCTATGTTTATATAGGAGGTAAAGACCCTGGGTCATACGATTACACACCTATTCTCTCTACATATCCGAGTCTTCCACGATCTCCCTTGCCAATTAACCTCTGGGCGGCTTACACGCCCGGGTCTTCTGGTCCGGGCTATCGGCGGCCCACCCAACGAGCCGCCTATCTTCTTGGGCCATCGTCCTTATAGCTTTATCCTTGGGACGGCTTACGAGCCGTCTGGTGTAACCCGAAGCCCATTGAGCGGGTCACACCGTCGGGTTATATCCCCTACATTAGACCCCAGGTTGATTTGAGCTCGCTCATGTCATCCTCTTCTTTTATTTCTCTGAGAGTCGCCCGGTGGTGACCCTCCATGACGTCACGTGACCTCTGTAAGAAAGATCCACTGACGTACCACAGAATTCGTTATTAAATGGTCAACCAGAGAACCGAGGCGTCCACTTCGGTCAACTGATTTCCGTTGCCTTGATTTTCGCGCCTGCCCCGCTATCCTTTTAAATAGGACCATGGCGGCTGGCACTTTTCACTTCTCCCGCTTCACTCTTCGTCTTCCTCCCGTCGACCACTCCATTCCAGCGTGCCGTGCTCCAGCGCCGTCTGCACGTCATCACCAACCAGGCCGCTGCATCAACCTGAACCGTACTAGAGCATCGTCCGCTTCCGGCGCTCCATCACCGGTGAGTCCTCGTTCTTCATAGCCCATCCGCCGCCGTAGTAGGGTTTCACCGGAAGTTCCGCCGTCACCGCCCAGGCTCCGGTACCGCCACCGCTAGTATACCTCGATGCCGTTAGCACCTTTAGTGCATGATCTTACCGCGCCGCCGCCCATGGGATGGGCGTGCGCAATGCGCGGACCATCACGGCTCCGTTTTGTTTTCTTTGTTTCCGCTGTTCTTGACTTGGTCGGAAATAAGATCCTTTTCTCCGCTTTTATAGATCTGTAATTTCTGCGGTAGTTTGTGAAACTTGTTTTTCAGGACTTAGCCGATTTTCGGTCTTCCGTTCCTCTGTTGAGTCGCCATGCTTCTCCGGCTCTCATCAGCCGAGTCTTTCCACATTATCCGTAGAACCCTTAAATTTGTAAGCCGTCATAAATTTTTGCTTGCGCTTGACTTGTCGTATCTTTTTAACTTTCACAGTCTTCAAGCCGTCATCATGTCTCGCGCCTCCAACTCTTGCAATTGGGTTGGATCTTGTGTTACGGAAGAATATCTAGCAGATTTTGTTGAAGAGGACACTCTCCCTTCCAAGGATGTCCTTCACTGGCGGGTCCCAGGTAATGAGACCCGGCCCTCTCCCCAAAAAGGAGAGGTAGTAGTCTTCACCGACCACATCGAACGAGGGTTAGTGCCACCCGGCTCTAAATTTTTCTAGGACATTCTTCATCTATATAAGCTTCATCCTCAAGATTTGGCCCCCAATTCTGTTTCAAACATCTGCAACTTCCAAGTGCTTTGCGAGGCTTATCTGCAGTCCAGGCCGTCTATGGGGTTTTTCCGCAAGTTCTTCTATGCCAACCGCCAAACCGAGATGAAGGGCGGTCCGAGTCTGGAGTTAGGCAGCATTTCTATTCAACGTCGCCGAGATATCATCTTTCCGGCTACCCCAATGCCGAGTCATCCAAAGGACTGGAATAAGACGTGGTTCTACTGCCAGGATACCTCTCCTGAGAAAGAGCACCCATTACCGGGTTATCGTCCCTCCCGTCTCAAAATAGATTCAGAGCTACCTGGCCAGGTCTCAGCCTCGGAGCGCGCCAGGTTTGAGCCGGCTCATGCCAAGATGAAGGCGCTCATGGCCAACGGATTAACATGAATAGATTTGATCTGCTGCTGGATTTCTTGGCGGATCATTCCCTTAAGCCGCAGAGGCCAGCTCATGTGTGAGTATGTAGGGAAGTACGACAGATCCTTGTGCTTCAGCAAGTCAACTCTGACAGAGGAGGATATTACTACTATCATCCGGAGCTTAGTTCACGAAGCCTCCGGCTCATGCAGCGCCATCGGCCCGGCGCTTTTCTGCGTCACCAATCCGGCTCCAAACGTAAGTTAATCTCTTCCCATCCGCTTCTTGGCTTTTGCTTGTATCTTGTTGATTTATTACTCTTCCCCGGGTTATTCCCTTAGGCCGACTCAGACTTCTGGAAGAAGGAATACGTTCCCCTCCGAAGAAGGTCAAGAAGAAGGGCGCAGTGAAGAAGGCTAAAAAAGACGCCCCGCAAGAGAACTTGTTTGACCCGCCACCGTCATCCAGCTCGGAGGTACTATTTTAATCGATTTACTTGATCCTTTGTCCTCTTGCTTTACTGATGCTTGTTTTACTCGTAGGATGAAGTGGAAACTAGTCGTGCCAATGCTCCTGAGGTAAACTATATTTCTTCCGGCTCAGAATGTTTTGTCCCCCTAAAGCCACGGCGGGTTGTCAGGAAAGTTCCTCTTTCTCATACTCTTGCTTACCTGGCTCCCGACTTTCTTTTGAAAAAGCAACAGCAGGCTGATCGTCGCCAGACCCGGAGCATAGGCTCCACTGAGCTTATGTCCGGCTTGTCGAATCCTCCGGTTCCGAGGAAACGCCCCGTAGAGGTTTACGTCCTCACTTTTTCTTTAACTTTCCTTTGCAAACTTGACGCATTCTCATCTTTCTTGTTTTATCCTTTTAGAAATCCCCTTCCTCGGGCGACTCTTCGGCATCGGTTCTACCACCGCCCAAGATAAATCCGCTGTAAGTATTTCTTACTATGTCATCCGGATATCCGGCTCTTAATACGATAATAACATCTTTAAATGCTGATCCTTCTATTTTGTAGTGCTCAAGCCAAGCGTCGCAAGACCAACAATCCCTCCCCCGGCCCTGTTATCCAAGAGCCGGAGCTCGAACAGCAAGAGGAGGCTCAACCAGAAGAAAATCCACCGGCTGCCTCCACGGAGCTGGCCGCTGAAGATGTCATCATGGAGAGCCCTCCAAGGACTCCTTCAAAGCCGCCAACTCCTGCCAAGACCCCTGCCACTCCGGAGGTTATTATCACCGGGTCTGCACACAAAACCCCTCCGGCCCATCTGCTGACTAGGCATACAGAGCCGGCCGAAGCCTCGAAGAAGCTGAATTTTGACTCTTCTTATGAGAAGATGACGGCTGATGAACTTCACGCCGGGTACATGAACCGGCTCAACACCAGCCGGGATTTAGAGCTTCGACTGGTGACCCTGATGAAGACGAAATATGAGGTACTCTTTCTTCTTACCATATCCTTACTTAGCCCCCAAGAGCCGGTTTAATCTAGTTGAGAGTTGAACCGGGTCTTTCTTTAACTTCTGTAGAAAATCAAATGTATTGTCCCCAAGGTCCAGCTAAATTTACTAGAGTTGATTTGGATTAACACTGCAGATATAGTGAACCGCCAATCGTATCCCCCAAGGGCCGACTCAAATTTATTTGAGCCGGGTCTTTAGTGTAGATAGCCTGAAGATCTAATCATAGCCCCCAAGGGCCGATTCAAATTTGATAAAATTGAATCGGGTCTTCCATCATAAGTAGTTTTGAAGAGCCATGTCATAGCCCCCAAGTTCCGGATTAACTTTGATGAAGATGACCCGGAACTGTTTAAGATCAAATATACATTAGCCCCCAAGTGTCAAACATATTTCTTGCAATCTGGTTGAGACTTGCATAATCTTGCTTTCAACACTCATCATTTGATATGACTTCTTCGGCGGCTTATCCTGTATTTTGATGTATTGTAGGAAGCTTTAAATGACGCCAGGTCGCAACTGATGGACGTGAAGTCAAACTTAGCGGCTCAACAAGAAGCCCGCGGCTTCTCTGACGAAAAGTGTCGGCTTCTGTCTGAAGAGCTGGTCAATATTAAGGTGGAGCTCGCTGCTCTCAAAGAATCTGCCTTGTCTTAAAAGGCACAACTAACCAAGCGGGCGGATGACGCTGAACAAGGGCTGAAAACTGTGTCTGAAGAACTGCAAACCCTCAAGCAGCAGATCTCTAAGATGACAGCCGCCCTATTTGGTAAACCCTTGACCTTCTCCTCTTACTTTCTGCATGACTTACAAGCTTGGCGACTCATTATGACTATGTCCGGCTTATACAGGTCCCAGAAGCCGGCAACTGGCCTCTGAGAGTCTCCTTCCTTTGAAGGCTATTTATACCTTTGCGGAGCAACTCTCTTGGGGCACCATTTTCATCATTAAGACTGTTCAATACAAAGAAAAGATCCCCTCAGCTCTGAAAGGTGTCTTAGAACTCTTCTCAATGATGACCAAACAAATAGAAGAGTTGAAGAAATCTGCCTTCCGCCAAGGAGCAGTCACCGGTCTAAGCCGGGCTCTGTCTTTTGCCCCTAAGCTCGTGCCGGCTGATATGATGGACGGTTATACCTCCAAGAAGGAGGACGGCTCAGAGTTCACGGAAGCTGACTACATCTGGTGTGTCAAAGACACTCGTTACCTGGCTTCCATTTAGCAGAAGAAGCCGACTTGGGAACTTATCAGGCAGGCTATGACGCTAAGCAGAACAGGATCCGCGGGCCTCTCTACTAGTGGAAAGCTCTAAGACCTGCCCGCAGTAAGGATCTCTTTCCTTGTGATCTTGACATGTCTCCTTTTCTTGAAGGGTCCTTCACCGCTCTGGCTGATTGCAATTGGGATTTGGAAAATCTCCAGATAAAGCCACAAGAAGAGCCGGAGCAGGATGAGTCGGCTGCTAAATGAACTTGTTGCTTTTAATCTTCTGAGCAGAGGCTCATGTAATGACCCGCCATGGGCGGCGAAACTTGGCAACACCGTTTGGCTCCCGTTGAGAGCATTTTTGTAGTAACAGAAGGATAGCTCTCCCTTTCTTGAATGTAGCTTCAGATGTATATACTTTCCGTTTATTCTCATGCTTTGCCGGCTCTTCATTGACTGATCACTCCCATGTACAAATGTGTCTTGAGATTTTATGATGAGAGGCGCTTGTCCTTGAAAATGCCACGCTTTCTCTAGAAAATTAGAGCCGGCCAATAACTTTGAAACTTGAAATTTGTCAACTGGATCAGCATGACTCCGGCTCTTGTAATATGAATCCATTCAAGAACCGGTTGTCTTAGGGTAATGTAAGCTATACCTAAAAGTAAGAAGCCTCCATCGACAACCGCGGCTAATGATAAGCCGGACGTGGCATAAGCCGGCTGTTTGTAGGGTAATGTAAGCTATACCTAACGGTAAGAAGCCTCCTGTTAACAGCAAATATTATAGACGCCGGTTGTCTTAGGGTAATGTAAGCTATACCGAAAAGTAAGAAGCCTCCATGGACAACCGTGGCTAATGATAAGCCGGAAACGGCATAAAGCCGGCTGTTTGAAGGGTAATGTAAGCTATACCCAAAGGTAAGAAGCCTCCTTTTAACAGCAAATCTTGTATGCGCGGACGCCGGTTGTCGATAGGTAATGTAAGCTATACCCGTAGGTAAGAAGCCTCCATCGACAACCGCGGCTAATGATAAGTCGGAAGCGGCATAAAGCCGGCTGTTTGAAGGGTAATGTAAGCTATACCCGTAGGTAAGAAGCCTCCTTCAACAGCTACTATTGATAAGCAACTGAGTTTTGGCATAAAATGCCGGTTGTTAGGGTGAGATAAGCGAACCCGTCGGTAAGAAGCCCCCTTCAACAACCGCGGTTAATAAGTAACCGGAAGTGGCATAAAGCCGGCCGTTAGGGTGAGATAAGCGAACCCGTCGGTAAGAAGCCCCCTTCTACGGCCGTAGTTGATAAGAAACTGGAATTTGGTGTACGCGCTGGTTTTCCTTAGGGTAATGTAAGCTATACCAAAGGTAAGAAGCCTCCATCGACAACCGCGTTTAATGTAACCAAACTTGGCATAAAGCCGGCTGTGCAAGGGTAACGTAAGCTATACCCTAAGGCAAGAAGCCTCCTTGCAACAGTGTGGCACGAACGCTGGTTGTTTCGGGTGAGATAAAGCTATACCCGAAGGTAAGAAGCCCCCTGCAACGATGATTAACTTTTCTTGAACCGGATGATGGCTCAGCCATCGTAACTCAGAATTTTGAGCCGGAATAATTCATCTTTGCCTGAGTAAGTATATATATAAGAGCAGAGGCCCCAGTCTTTGTAGGGATGCTAACTTTTATTCACATAAATATGATATGTACATTGATAGCGGTTTTCAACACCTGCTAAGTGAAATAAGGTCGTAGATGTGCGATATTCCATGGCCGCTGGGTCTCCTAACCCGCTGTGTCCGACTCATCCCGGATATCTATGAGGTAATATGATCCATTGTTAAGGTTTCTGCTAACCACAAAAGGCCCCTCCCATGGCGGAGATAACTTATGCATTCCTGATTGGTCTTGAATCAACCGGAGCACCAAGTCGCCTTCCTGGAACATCCGGGTCTTCACCCTGCGGCTATGATAGCGTCGCAGGTCTTGCTGATAAATCGCTGATCTAGCTGCCGCTAGCTCTCGTGCGTCGTCCAAGGCATCCAACGCATCTTGGCGTGCCACTTCATTGTCCGTCTCAACATAAGCCGCCACCCTTGGTGAGTCGTGTCGGATATCGCTGGGCAAAACCGCCTCGGCACCATACACCATAAAGAAAGGTGTAAAACCTGTAGACCTGTTAGGGGTAGTTCTGATGCTCCATAAGACTGAGGGCAACTTGTCAACCCAACATCCGGGTGTCCGTTTCAAAGGAACCATGAGCCGTGGTTTGACCCCTCTTAAAATTTCCTGGTTAGCGCGCTCCGCCTGACCATTGGGCTGTGGATGTGCCACGGCTGAAACATCAAGCCGAATATGCTCCTTATCACAGAATGCTTTCATAGCCCCCTTGGATAGATTTGTTCCATTATCAGTAATGATACTATGCGGGTAACCAAAGTGGTAAATCAACTTCTTAATGAATAGAACTGATGTAGCCGCATCACACTTGCTAACCGGCTCTGCCTCTACCCACTTAGTAAACTTGTCAACCGCCACTAATAGGTGTGTTTTCTTGTCCTTAGATCTTTTGAAAGGCCCAACCATGTCAAGCCCCCAGACCGCAAACGGCCAAGTGATTGGTATCATCCTTAACTCTTGAGCCGGAACATGAGCACGCCGGTCAAACTTCTGACAGCCGTCACACTTGCGGACTAAGTCCTCTGCATCCTTGTGAGCCGTCAACCAGAAAAACCCATGTCGGAAAGCCTTGGCCACCAAAGATTTTGACCCGGCATGGTGCCCACAATCACGAGCATGAATTTCACTCAAAATCTGCTGGCCCTCCTCTAGTGAGACGCAACGCTTAAAGACACCCGTCATACTACATTTGTGTAGCTCACCATTGATAATCGTCATAGACTTAGAACATCGGGTGATCTTCCTGGCCAGATCCTCATCCTGAGGTAACTCGCCGCGTGTTAAGTATGCCAAATAAGGAATAATCCAGTCTGGGATAGCGTGTAAAGCCGCTACCAACTCCGCCTCCGGGTCAGGAATAGCCAGATCCTCCTCAGAAAGTGTTTTGACAGTCGGATGATGAAAGATGTCCAGAAAAACATTAGGCGGTACCGGCTTTCATTGGGAACCTAACCGTGATAAGGCATCAGCCGCCTCGTTCCTGCGACAATCAATATGATCCACCTGATATCCCTTGAAATGACCTGCAATGATATCAACCGTCTGTCGATAAGCCGCCATCCGCGGATCCTTGGAATCCCAAGTACCTGAAACTTGCTGAGCCACAAGGTCTGAGTCGCCCAGACACCTGACCCGGCTTAAATTCATCTCTTTAGCGACTCTGAGCCCATGAAGCAGAGCCTCATACTCAGCCGCATTGTTAGTGCAAGGAAACATCAGCCGGAGCACATAACAAAACTTATCACCCTTCGGGGAGGTGAGAACAACCCCTACTCCGGACCCCACCAACTGTTTATATCCATCAAAGTGTATAGTCCAGTATGTGTTGTCCGTCTTTTCTTCAGAAGCTTGACACTCTGTCCAATCATTTATGAAATCCACCAAAGCTTGGGATTTTATCGTCGTACGAGGAACATACTTAATATTAAGAGGTCCCAGCTCTAAGGCCCACTTGGCAATCCTCCCCGTGGCCTCTCTATTTTGAATGATATCTCCCAATGGGGCAGAACTGACCACAGTTATCTGGTGCCCTAGAAAGTAGTGTTTTAACTCGCGGTTGGCCATGAAAACTCCATATACCAGTTTCGGCCAATGCGGATATCTCTGCTTAGATTCTGCCAAGACCTCACTGATATAATAAGCCGGCCTTTGCACAGGGTACTCTTTCCCTGCCTCCTTGCGCTCAACCGGAATCACAACGTTGACCGCTCTGTTGTTAGCCGCCACATAAAGGAGCGACGGTTCTTTCTCAGCCAGACCAGCTAATACTGGCGGCTCAGTCAACTGCTTCTTAAGAGCTTCAAGTGCTTTAGCTGCTGCTTTGCTCCATGTAAACTTTTCTGTCTTCTTCATCATCTGGTATAAGGGAATAGCCTTCTCCCCAAGCCGGCTTATGAACCGGCTCAACGCAGCAATCCGTCCTGCAATGCGCTGAACATCATTAATGCAAGTTGGCTCTCCCAGAGAAGTGATAGCCTTAATTTTATCCGGATTAGCATCGATGCCCCGCTCAGAGACCAAGAAACCCAAAAGCTTTCCTGCTGGAACACCAAAAACACACTTTGTCGGGTTAAGCATCATCTTGTAGACCCGGAGATTGTCAAAAGTTTCCTTCAGATCCTCCAAAAGAGTTTCCTTCTTTCTAGATTTAACCACGATGTCATCCACATAAGCATGAACATTACGTCCAATCTGATTGTGAAGGCAATTCTGCACACATCGTTGCTAAGTCGCCTGGGCACTTTTGAGCCCAAAAGGCATAGAAACATAACAGAATGCTCCAAAGGGCGTAATGAAAGTCGTCTTCTCCTGGTCTTTAACCGCCATCTTGATCTAATGATAACCCGAATAAGCATCCAGGAAACACAAACTTTCACACCCTGCGGTCGCATCAATGGTCTGATCAATACGAGGGAGTGCAAACGGATCAGCCGGACAAGCTTTATTAAGGTCCGTGTAATCCACACACATACGCCACGTGTCGTTCTTTTTAAGCACCAGCACCGGGTTAGCCAGCCACTCCGGGTGAAACACTTCAACGATGAAACCCGCCGCCAAGAGCCGGGCCACCTCCTCTCCAATGGCCTTGCGCCTCTCTTCATTGAACCGCCGTAGAAACTGTTTGATTGGCTTGAACTTCGGATCCACATTAAGGTTGTGCTCAGCGAACTCTCTCGGTACACCCGGCATGTCAGAAGGTTTCCATGCGAAGATGTCCCGATTCTCACGGATGAATTCGATGAGCGGGCTTTCCTATTTGGGATCCATATGAGCTCCAATGATAAACTGCTTGCATGAGTCGCCCGGAGTAAAATCCACCGCCTTAGTATCATCCGCCAAAAATTTAAGGGGCGGCTCAACCTATGTAGTAGGCTTCTTCAGCGGGGTCATATCCTCCGGGTCAACATTCTCCTTGTAAAACTTAAGATCCTCCTGGGCGTAGCTAGACTCTGCATAAGCCGCATCTCCTTCCTCGCACTCAATAGCCATATTCCGATTACCATGAACGGTAATCGTACCATTTAAGCCGGGCATCTTGAGCTGTAAGTAAACATAACAAGGCCTAGCCATAAATTTGGCGTAAGCCGGCCTCCCAAACAGAGCATTATAGGGACTCTTGATCTTAACCACCTCAAACCACAAGGATTCCACCATGTAGTTATACTCATCGCCAAAGGCCACTTCCAAAGAAATCCTGCCCACCGGGTATGCTGACTTACCCGGGACCACACCATGAAAAACGGTGGAGGAAGGTTTAAGATCCTTGTCAAGCAACTTCATCCGCCGAAAGGTGTCATAATAAAGGATGTTGATACTGCTGCCTCCGTCCATGAGCACCTTGTTCACTATATAACCATTCACCTGAGGGGCCACAACCAAAGCCAGCCGGCGCGGGTCATCCACCCATGGCGGGTGATCCTCCCGGATCCACATTATGTCATATTCAGACCACGGTAAGTACCGCGGCAGAGCCGACGCAACCGCATTGACCGCTCGCCTTCGCAACTTCTGGTCTCGTTTACTGTGACCGGTTGTGAAGACGTGATATTGCACGGAACTGAGCTATTTCGGGTTACTCTGATACCCGGATTGATTGTGTTGTTGTTGCTGTTGATTATCGTTGTTGTTGTTGTTGTTGTTGTTGTTGCCAGGATGCTGTTGGCGTCCCCCTTGGCTACTCTGTCCCGGATGTCCGGATCCTGAGCCGCCAGCGCCGAACCCAGCTCCTGATCCGCCGTGCCCCGGGCCGCCTGGCGGGCTGCCGCCCTGGTTGTTGTGTTCTGTGAATATTGGTTTCTGAACCTTTGCATGATAAAACAATCGCCCCACGCATGCGTTGCGGGCTTCTCAGGCGTGATGTGCTTCGGACAAGGTTTCTTCAGTGCCTCTTCTAAATTGAAAGGGGCCCTGTTCTTGTTATGAAACGGTCTGAACTTCCCGTTCCCCTGGGATGGTTCTGCCCTGTGTTGGTATTTGCCACTAGCTTTGACCCGCCATCAGAATTTTTCCGCTTATTCTGATTTCCGTTGTTTGCAAAGCCCTTGCATTGACTATTCTTCTTCCCTTGATTGACCTTTTCCTCGTCTGAACCCGGATCATTGGTATTATCTGAGTCGGCATATTTCGTCAGGGTTGTCATAAGCTCTCCCATATCCTGGCATGTACGTTTGAGCGGGCATAGTTTCTGCTTCAACGGGACAAAATGACAGTTCTTCTCCAGAATAAGCACTGCTTGAGCCGCCGTGATATGCTCCGAAGAGTGGATGATGGTTGACACCCGCCGGACCCAATGATGAGCCGACTCATTTTCCTGTTGAACACAATGATCCAAGTCTACGATGGTCATAGACTGCTTGCAGGTCCCTTGAAAATTCTTAATAAACTTCGCTCTCAACTCTGCACATGAACTTATCGTGTTAGGCGGTGAGCCGGACCCTCAAGCATCATGGTAAATTACTTTGCGCACACCGCTTCACTAACGTCTAACATCTCCATGGCCAGCTCATAACTCTCAACCCAAGCCTCAGGGGGCAGATCAGTCGTATAGTTTGGAACTTCCGAGGTCCCTTGAAGTCCTTCGGTAGCCACTAGCTGTTGTTCCGGCTCCCACCGAGACGGAGAGCGCGGGCTCCGGATGGACCGCTGCCGCCTCTGCCTCTCGTCTGTTCCTCGCCCAGTCCACAAGGGCTTGTGCATCTAGAGCCGCTTGCTCATGCTCCGATGGTCCCCGATGCGGTCCACTGCTGGAAACTGCTGGCGACTCGTAGCGCCGGCTGAAACTTCGGCTAGGGAGAGGGATAGAGTGAACCCGGCTCCGGTTGTGAGTATACTTCTCCTGCTGTGCCACGGCCGTCTGTAGGTACTCAATAGCGTTCTAGACCTCCTCCGCAAAAGGCGCCTCCTCTGGGATAGGGATTGTCCCAAGCCGGGTGGCCGCCGCCACCATATTCTCGGCTGGATTAGAATAATGACCCACCAGTGTCGAGAAACCTCCGGGTGGAGCTTGATCACGTCGGGACGTGTGAGCCGCCGTTCGTCCTAACTCAGGCATGGTTGCTGCTCTCCCTGAGCCAGGAGTGTTAAAAAGATTCCTCGCTTCGTAGCGCTCCGGCAGCCGAGACTGGTGCCTGCTATGATGCACAGCCGCCGCTGATACCTGTTCCAACCCTAAACGGAATGCATCGGTCTTGATACGCGTCGCCTCTTCTTCCATCTGGGTCTTTAGCTCCACCATCCTTTGCCGTTCCTCTGCCTCCGGCCCTTGATCCTTGCTATCTCCATGTTCCGATCTGCTTGATTGTCTCGTGTTACCTCCATGGCCATCAAAGCCTCGAGCTCGTCCATCAGCTCCACCAGAACTTGAGCTGCCGCCAGCGGCGGATTGTCGCCTGAGGTGGCAGCCCCTGGCCCCGCCATGAACACCGCGGCATGAACCGGCAGTCCAAGTTCATTCGTCTTAGAATGATCTGATTCAGGGCAGACGTCGCCGTAACCCCCGAGGCCACCATTGCTGAGCCGATACACTGATTCTGTCTCTCCGCTTGAGGACTCATCTTCCAGAAAAACGAGAGTTTCCTGTGACCCAGAAGCTTCCAGATCCATACCTTGAGTAAAGCCCACGAAGACGTGCCTCTGACCCGGATCAGCACGGGTTGGGCACACATCACGGGTAGATTGCAGGCGCCGAGCCGGCTCGACGATGTTGGTGCAGATGTCCAGCTCGGGTGTAGATCCGTCAACATTTCCAATGAAAACCTGGATCCCGCCAAACGGAACCCGGAATCCATACTCCACAGATGCAGCATGAAGCCCCCAGCCAGCATCGTCGATGTAGAGCTGGCCGCGGCGACTCTTTCTCATCCTTCCGACCACGTATCCTTTGAGCCCTGGAAGGGAGCCCTTTCAGAACGCAACACCACCAAGCACGAGCCCCACGGTGGGCGCCAACTGTCGTGGATTTATCACGACAGATGTCCGGGTTACCGAACTTAGGTTTGAGGCCGTCGCCATTGCGGTGGACTCAAAGGGGTTGTTAGGGACAAAGGACACGGGTTTACCCAGGTTCGGCCCCTCAAGTCGAGGTAATAGCCTACGTCATGCTTGCGTTGTTATTGCTTGTTGTATCAATTACAAGGGAGATAAAAGCTTGACCTAGTTCATGATTCTCTGCCCTCTAAGCCGCCCCGAGTCTACCTTTATATAGGAGGTAAAGACCCCGGGTCATACAATTACACACCGACTCTCTCTACATATTCGAGTCTTCCACGATCTCCCTTGCCAAGTAACCTCCGGGCGGCTTACACGCCCGGGTCTTCTGGTCCGGGCTATCGGCGGCCCACCCAATGAGCCGCCTATCTTCTTGGGCCATCGTCCTTACAGCTTTATCCTTGGGCCGGCTTACAATCCGTCTAGTGTAACCCGAAGCCCATTGAGTGGGTCACACCGCCGGGTTATATCCCCTACACTCCTCCACCTGCAATTTCGACCAAACCTTTAGGTTTTGAGGCTGCCTCCTCCCATCCCTCCCTCCTATATATACTAGAGGATTTAGAGGGAAGAGCTAACCCTAATTGCCACGTGCTGCCCTCTTCCTCCCTAGATCAGCTTCTCCTCTAGATTAGTTCTACGGTGCTTAGGCGAAGGCCTATAGGATTAGTTCACCACCACCGCCACCATGCCGTTGTGATGCCGGAGAACTCATCTACCTCTCCGCTCCCTCTTGCTGGATCAAGAAGGCAGAGATCGTCATCGAGCTATACGTGTGCTGAACGCGGAGGCGCCATCCGTTCGGCGCTAGGTCGAAACAACCGTGATGATGACCGCGAGACGATTCGTGATTTGATCGCGGGACGGATCGTGATGTGATCGCGGGACGGATCGTGATTGGATCGCGAGATGGATCGTGATGGTATTGCGGGATGCTCGGCGATTTGGATCGCGAAGACGTTCGACTACATCAACCGCGTTTCTTAACGCTTCCCGCTTAGCAATCTACAAGGGTATGTAGAACCACTCTCCCCCTCGTAGATGCTCATCACCATGGATAGATCTTGCGTGTGCGTAGGAAATTTTTGTTTCCCATGCAACGTTCCTCAACAGTAGTGGCCAAGGAAGGGCTTGGATTTGATCCAAGCACGAGCAAGAAGAAAGTGGGGACACATGAATCTACAACTCCCCTCAAGGATATATTTGTGCAAGAAGGGCACAGGGAGAAAGGAAAGGGTAAATATGATAAGGTTGTGAGTAGGAAGGCCACTAGAGGCAAGCCTACTCACAATAAGCCAAAAGAATTTATGACTCCATCTTATGAGCTTCTTAAGGCAAAAGATTGTGATGTTTATGCTCAATTTGTTGGTCCTAGAAATGCCTTTCATTTCTATGCAATTTGGGTTCCGAAGACCCTTGTTACTAACTTGAGAGGTCCCATTGTCGAATGGGTACCTCTAACCAAGACTTTAAATGTGTGTAGATTGCCGACTCCGGTGGAGTCAAATGGGTGATCGATAGCGGATGCACCAATCATATGACTGGATATAGCACTTTGCTCATGGACTTCATGGAAGCTATTCGGCCATTTATGAGCATTGTTTTTGGTGGAGGGTCTAAAGGACAGGTACTTGGATTGGGCAAGGTGGCTATCACCAACGACATGTCACTTGCAAATGTCATGCTTGTCCAATCCCTTAAATACCACTTGCTTTTCGTTCGTCAATTGGCTTCTGTTGGTTATGATACACTATTTGGACTAACGGATGTGAAAGTCTTTAAGAGGGATACTCTTGAAGTTGACTTTGTGGGGGAGTTGGATGGCAACCTTTACACGGTTGAGTTCTCGAAAGAGAGCACATTCCATGCAACTTCCCTCATGGCCAAGGCCGACAATGGATGGCTATGGCATCGCCGGCTAGCCCATGGCGGCATGATAAAACTTCAAGATCTCTTAAAGGGTGAACACATCCTTGGACTAACCAATGTATCTTTTGAGAAATATCGTGTGTGTAGTGCATGCATAGCCGGGAAGCAACATCAATCAAAGCATCTCCCCAAGAATATAGTATCAACCTCAAGCCTCTTGGAGCTCCTTCATGTGGATCTCTTTGGGCCTCCTTCGTGGGATAGTCTTGGTGGGAAGAAGTATGGGTTTGTTATTGTTGATGATTACTCAAGATACACGTGGGTGTTCTTCCTCAAGTCCAAGGACGAGACAAAGATCACTTTTATTGGTTTTGCCAAGGAATCTCAACGCAAGTTTAACAAATAGATCTTGGCAATAAGAAGTGACAATGGCTCCAAATTCAAGAACTACACCTTGGAAATGTTTCTTAGTGATGAAGGAATTGAGCATCAATACTCCACACCAAATACCCCACCAAAAAATGGTCTTGCGGAGAGAAAGAATCGCACATTTGTGGAGATGGCAAGGTCCATGTTGGATGAGTACAAATCACCTCATAGCTTTTGGGCTAAGGCCGTCAACACGGCATGCCATGCCTCAAATCGCCTTTTCCTTTGCAAGATCTTGATGAAGACACCATATGAGCTCATAACCGGAAACAAGCCAAATGTCAAGTATTTCTGGGTATTTGGTTGCAAATGCTTAATTCTCAACAGGAGAGAACAGTTAGCAAAATTCCAATCTAAAACAACCGACGGAATATTTGCTGGTTATGGATCAAACTCTCATGCCTATAGGGTCTATAACAAATCCATCGGATGCGTTGTAGAAACTTGTGGCATGGTGTTTGATGAATTTAATGGCTCCCATGAGGAGCAAGTTGATCTAAGTAATGCAGGTGAAGAAGATCCTTCACAAGACATTTTGACCATGGGTGTAGGTGCTCTCCTTCCGGTGGAAAATGTATCAGGACCTACGCCAGAGGTTCTGGTCGACTAGGACGAAGAGAGAAATTGCTCAGTATGTTGCTAACTGCGACGTTTGTTGTCGCGTGAAAGCAGAACATCAAAGGCCTGCTGGCACCCTTCAACCTTTAGCTATTCCTGAATGGAAATGGGATAAAGTCGGTATGGATTTCATCACTGGATTTCCCAGGACCAAGAGAGGGAACAATGCTATATTTGTGGTCATCGACTGCCTTTCCAAAGTGGCTCATCTTCTTCCTGTTCGGGAAAGCATTACTGCTAGCCAGCTAGCGGAGTTGTATGTTTCTCGAATAGTCTCCCTTCATGGTGTACCTTTGGAGATTAACTCAGACCATGGAAGTATCTTTACTTCTCGATTTTGGGAAAGTTTCCAAACCGCTATCGGGACTCATCTATCCTTTAGCACTGCTTTCCACCCTCAATCAAGTGGTCAAGTTGAGCGAGTTAATCAAATTCTCGAAGCCATGCTCCGAGCTTGTGTTATATCTTTTGGTATGAATTGGGAGAACTCTCTTCCATTTGCTGAATTTGCATATAACAATAGTTATCAATCAAGCTTGGGCAAAGCCCCTTTTGAAGTTCTCTATGGACGAAGATGTCGAACACCTCTTAACTGGTCAGAAACTGGAGAGAGGCAACTCTTTGGACCGGATATGATCCAGGATGCAGAGGAGCAAGTTCGCATTATTCGTGAAAAGTTGAAAACAGCCCAAACCCGTCAAAAGAGTCAATATGACCGCCATCATAAGTCTGTGACCTATGAAGTTGACGAGAAGGCTTACCTTCGGGTTACACCTCTGAAGGGTACCCATCGATTCGGTATCAAAGGCAAGTTGGCTCCTCGTTACATTGGACCCTTTCGCATTCTTGCTAAACGAGGAGAGGTTGCCTACCAATTGGAACTTCCGCCGCATCTTTCCAAGGTTCATGATGTCTTCCACGTCTCGCAACTCAGGCATTGCTTTTCGGACCCTGTCCGCGAAGTAGACCATGAAGCGCTTGATCTCCAAGATAACCTTACATATCGAGAATACCCTGTTCGTATTCTTGACCAAGCTGAGCGTACCACTCGGCGTCGAAACATCAAGTTTCTCAAGATTCAGAGGTCACATCATTCTGAAAAGGAGGCGACATGGGAAAGAGAAGATCGTCTTCGACTAGAGTACCCCGCGCTCTTCCCGACCTCTTCAAAATCTCGGGACGAGATTCTTTTGAGTGGGGGTGAGTTGTCACAACCCTAGTTAGATGTCATAGGATAAGCATGTGTGTTGCATCATGTTTTATTTTGCATCAACAAGAAATGGGGAGGAAAAGAAACCCCAAGCTCATTTTGAATTCACACAATTCAAATTTGGTGATAATTTCAACAAATCCAAAATGCCCATAAAAAATGTTCCCTATGTCTGATAATTAGGGACATGAATATATCAGGGACCATTCTAATTATTTGAACAATTAACACAATTTAAAATAATGATTAAAGCCTCTAAAATTGATAAATAAATCATTATCATTAATATTATTTTCAAAATACCCTGAAACTTTTTAGAGAAGTTTGAAATATTCAAACTTTATTTTAGAAAAGATTTGGGATGTTTTGAAAGTTATTTGAACCTGGAAATAAAATAAACAAAAGTCAGAAAAACCAGAAAAGAAAGAATTAGAAAGAAGTAAAAAGAAAAAAGCCTACCTGGGCCAGGGGAGAGAAGCCGGCCCAGCCCACAGGGGCGAACCGATCATCTCCCACCTCTGGCCAGGAGGACGCCGGGCGCGTGGTCGTTGCGTGCCGGCCACCTCCTCCCTGCCTGGCTCCTTGCCTGGAGTGCTAGGAGAGCGCCAGCGCGAAGCCGCCGTCGTGCCTTCTCCTTCTTTCTCTCTCTCTCGCGCGCGCGAGATCTCTCTCTCCCTCGCCTTCTCCCCCTCTGTCCTGCCATGGCCGCGACCTGCTCGAGCTCGCTGCCGCCATTCTAGCCGCCCCCGAACCCATCTGAACCCGCCAGTAGCTCCGCCCAGACCTCCTCTTCCTCCTAGCCAAGCAGCGCATCGTCGGAAGCCCCTGTCGCCATCACGCCATCGTCTTCTTCCTCGGGTCGCCGAAGAAGGAACCGAAGCTTGACGCCATTCCAGGCCCTCCCCGAGCCAGCTGTCGACGCCCCTGCGACCGCTGTGAGCTCCCGGATCTTCTCCCCTCTTTTTCCCCTTCGATAGGGCTCTGTTTCGCCGGATTCCTCCTAGCCCGAAAGCTTCCCGCCGCCGGCGAGGTCGTGGTCGCCGTTGTGGCGACCCAAGCTTGCATCCGAGCACGCGGTTGTGCTCAGAAGGCTTCTAGATAGCTTCTGGAGGCCTCAACTGCCCCGTTTGAGCTCCGGCTCGACGAGCCCGTGCTCGCCCGAGTTCCGACAGCCGTCGCGCTCATCACCGGCGTCGATTCTGACCACCCCAGCCCCTAGGAGGTGTCGGGTTCGACGCGCGCGAGCAGTGCGAGTCGTCTGATGCCCTCCGCCGTCCGTTTGGTCGCCGGAGACGTGGTTCCGGCGAGTCGCCGCCATGCAGATGGTCGCCACCGGCCTCACTTCGGTGGGCGCCAACGTGGCCATCATTAGGGGGCTAATCCCCCTAATTAATTCAGCCTCTGTCGCTGACAGTGGGACCCCAGAGGTGGGTCAAACCTCAGTCAGCACGGGATTAAGACCCCTGACGCTGACAATGGAGTCCTTGTAGCTTGCTATGACTCGCCTACACACGCTTGAGGCCGACACCTGCATTGCTGGGTTATGTATGCCTGTTTCCATACGGATGTGCCACTTGGGTTCTATGACTAGTCATGTCGGCCCGGGTTCTTTGTTGTGTGATTGCCAGCGACATGTTACATACGTGAGCCAAAAGACGCAAACGGTCCCGGCCAAGGTAAGGCTGCAGACGTGGAGCTTACCGTGCGTGAGGCCGCAAAGTGATGTGACTTGTTACAGTATGGAATCATATGACTTAGGATCGGGGTCCCGACAAGGAACAAGATGCATTGACGGAGAACGACTGGCTTGTTGCAATGCAAGAAGAGTTGAACGGCTTCGAGCGCAACAAGTTATGGTCCTTAGTCAAAAGGCCAACTAAGGAACACAATGTTATTGGAACAAAATGGATCTTCAAGAACAAGCAAGATGAGTATGGTGTAATCATCAGAAACAAGGCAAGGTTAGTGTCACAAGGATACTCACAAGTTGAAGGTTTGGACTTTGATGAGACTTTTGCCCCCATTGCTCGTCTTGAATCAATTCACATCTTACTTGCTCATGAGGCTTTCAATGGTTTTACTTTACATCAAATGGATGTGAAGAGTGCATTTCTTAATGGTCCTCTACAATAAGAGGTATATGGATCACAACCACCCGGTTTCGTTGATCCCGATCACAAATACTATGTGTACAAACTTCACAAGGCTCTGTATGGCCTTAAACAAGCACCTCGTGCTTGGTATGATCATCTTAAGAAGTTTTTACTCGATGATGGTTTTGTGAGAGGAGTGATTGACCCTACTATTTTTACTAAAAGGGAAAAGGGTGATTTGATCTTATGCCAAATTTACGTACATGATATCATTGTTGGTTCTCCTAACATTCATTTATGCAAGAAGTTTGCGGAATCTGTTAGGACCGGTTTTCCAGGATATTTATTTCCCAGTAAATGGCCCTTGTGCTCATCAGCCCCAGGATTACTGCTACCTGATGAGACACAATCTTGATACATAAATTCCAAGCAAAATTACAAAATATGAAGTACAAGACCATCATGGTCTACGAGTACAACAAAAGGTTTCTAGTGGTTGGTGGCGGAAGCGGTTCGGGGTCATCAGCGTCTATGGGACTCCATTTCCCAAAGGAACAGCTGACCTGGTTAACTCCTATCTTCGCGTGGCTGCAATCTTCGATGCCTAGGTTCCAGGGTTTTCGTCATAATGATCCTCTCCACATGCATAATCTGGCCAAGACAATAGCCAGGGACAAGCCAGTAATTACTTTGAATGTACTCGCAAACATTATGAAAACAGGTATAACATAGTAGTGGTATTCATGCACTGACTTAATCCACGGTCACTTAACCAGTCACAAAATAAAACTTCATGATATGAGCAAGCAGGTGATTCATATTAAACATTAATAAGCAATCAGAGGATGGAAATAAAATAGACCGATCGGGTGTCTGAAGTGACGCCTCGAAAGGATGATAATATAAAGCATGCCACAGCCGGGCGTCTAAGCGACGCCACATAAAGGGCTTATAAGGAGATAAACAACAAACGTGCCACAGTCGGGCGTCTAAGCAATGCCATAGAAAGGGCTTATAAGGAAAATAAATAGCCAACATGCCACAGTCGGGCATCTAAGCGACGCCATAGAAAGGGCTTATAAGGGAAATAAATAGCCAACGTGCCACAATCGGGCATCTGAGCGATGCCACAGAAAGGGCTTATATAAGAATAATCACAATGAATATCTATGAGGTAGAACCTTCCCACGGATACTCAATAATTCAACTAATATAAATGGTTAGTCCACAAAAATAATAATCATAACCATCATTCATCACTCGTCATGATCAATATTCCGGTTTAGACGTTTTCCTCCGAAGACCGACACTAAGACCGACACTTGACCCATCTGAGACTGTAGTCCTTAACCGCGGTTCGAATAGATATTAACTCTATAGAGGGTGTACTCTTTACCCACGAGTAACGCATTACTTTATTCCACCGGGACTAATTCCGCTTACGGTCTTTGAATTGAAAACACACCTGACCTGCACACACCAGCTTAACTTATCGGTGCCTGGAATCACCCACGGCGCTCGTTAAGCAACACTCTAAGTGGGGAGGCTATATCGACCTCGATTAGCATGGGATCACAAAATTTATAACGCGCACAAACTAGGGGAGCTACCCCCTCAGCTCCAACCGGAAACACCCATGCCCCCGGACTAGGTGGCATGCCTACCAGATGCAGCCGGTATCTTCCACCATGGTCTCTCTGTACGGTATGTGCTAAGAACGGGGTTGACAACTTACTGAACCGTACCCTACCGTCTGTAGGGACAAGTGGTAGTACGGAACAAGTATGGGGGTTACTGGCACAATACTCGATCTATGGTCGACTCAGGAGGTTATGTATTCTCTGCATGATTAGTACAACAAACATATTTCACGACATTAGACATAATCACCACTCATCATACCCCTTCATGCCTTACTGACCATTCTTGCTCCAACGAGATGTCAGCACCAAGCTCGTGTCTACCCGAGACAGAGATTTATCCTGATTCCTTCCGGTAGGCATGAAAGGTATACGAGGGTGAATACTGTCTGAAGCATATCAATTCCAACAGCAAGGAGTTTTCATCATGCACTCGTAAATTAACATGATCGCAGTATCTCATGAAATAACACATACTTCAAGTCAACTCGGTGTTGTAGCCACTTCAAAACAACACACAACAAATATTATACCAAGGTTCAGAATGCTTGCCTTCAATGTGTATGCATTCGAGGTGCACTCCAAAACTTTTCTCCTCACTCCAAATTCTTATTTGAAAATATTCTAATTAACATACAATTCAAAAACAGCACAAACAGTTGTCTTGGAAATTTTCAAATAAATAAGAAAATAAAGTAGATGGAATTTGGGAGACAACAGAAAAAGAATCGGGTCCATTAGAGTTATATTTTAAAAGTTATAGCCAGTCAAAGAATAGTCAAAGTTATGTTTCTAAATAAAACAAATAAAAGAAACGTTGGATGAACTACGCTTTCGGGAAAAGAACACGTACTCCAAGGATTACGCTTCCACTTATCTAGCTCATCCACCGCATCAGGTCACTAACAGTGGGCCCGTCTGGCCCACCGGTTAGGTTTGACTTGTCGTCGCGTGCTCCCTCTCCCTTGCCGACGGCAGAGGCGGAGCTCCGACGATCGCCGCCGGAGATTGGCGGTTCCTTTCGGGGGCCTGGTTGCAGTTAGGTTACAGTCTTGGTGAGTAGTTTACCTAGGTTTATCGACTTGGCTATGACAGGATTAGCCAATGGTCAGCCTGGCTCTGATACCAAGGTCACTAGAGCAAAATAAAATAGGGTCACAATACAAATCACCAAACTGGACCAGAATACAAATGTGGATGGTTTGCTCAAATTTTTCAAAACACAAAGTTGTATCTTTGCATAAAAGTGATGTACTAACCTCATATGTCTTCTACAAATTTTTGTAGAATTTTTAAGTGAAGTTACCAAATGGTTGTAGTGCAAATGAGGCTCCAAAAGTTATGAGAAACCATTTAAAATGAATAAAGCTTAGAAGAATAGTTGTAAAAATATTCCCACTGATCATACATAATGAAAAGAATTGTTCTTGAGGAGCTATTCAAGTCCAACAATTATTTTGAAAAGTTTCTATTTGGAGGGAAAACTCCACAATTCAGAAAAAAGAAGTGATTCTGAACTCAATAGTTGATTCTAGAAAATAAAAATTTAATTTCCTGGCAAAATTTTAATTAATAAAACATGGTCAAATGTTTGGGGTGTTACAGAATCCATGACCAAGACCTTTGAGATGTCACTCAATGAGGAGTTGAAGTTCTTTCTTGGTTTTCAAATTCAACAATTTCAAGAAGGAATTTTCCTATCGCAAACCAAGTATCTCAAGGACATTCTTACGAAATTAGGAACGACAGACGCCAGCCCATGCAAGACACTCATGCCAACCAAAATCATTCTTAACGAAGACACGAACGATATTCCGTTTGACCCATCTCTTTACCGCTCTATGATTGGTTCATTGCTTTACCTTTGTGCATCTAGACTAGACATCATGTTAAGTGTAGGCATTTGTGCAAGATTTCAAGCTACCTCTAGGGAAAGTCATCATAAGGCGGTTAAGCATATTCTCAGATACCTTGCTCACACCCAAAGTTGGGCCTATGGTACCCCAAGGATGCCAAGTTTGATCTTATTGGGTACACGGATGCGGATTGGGCTGGAGACAAGGTGGGAAGGAAGTCCACCTCCGGGACATGCCAGTTTCTTGGACGCTCCTTGGTAAGTTGGTCCTCGAAGAAGCAAAATTGTGTCTCCCTATCCATAGCTGAAGCCGAATACATTGCAACCGCAAGTTGTGCAACACAATTACTCTAGATGAGGCAAACTTTGAAGGATTATGGTATCACATATAGAAATGTGTAACATCCCAAAATTCCATTTTGGAATGTTATGATATAGCTATGCATCTATCATCATCATTGCTTGATTTTATGAAATAGTTGAAATGCCTTTTCTGACTTTCTGAAAGTCCTTTCTATTTTTTTTCCTAAGTTGCTTTCACCTATTTGAAATTTTGGTTAAAAGTTCAAATAAGAGAGGAGGAACATGACACTCCACACCAGGGACTAATTGGTGGTTTATTTGAACAAAAATAACCAGGGGTTATTTTGAAAATATTTGCAAAAAGGGTTTAAAAACAATTAGGCAATTTCTGAAAATATTATTTTTTCAAAGTGTTCAAATGACAGAATAGAAATGTTCATTAAATAGCATTTATTATTCTGTTAATTCTGATATATAATACCCCTATATTTAGAGACGATTTGAATGCTTTAAAAACTTTTGAATGTCTCTGGAATATTATTAAAAAGAAACGGTAACCGTTTCCGGTATTTAACGGGCCGGCCCACCGGCTTTAAAAGCCGAGACCGTTACCGGTCGGCCGACCGAGCGCATTCACTTCCCTCTCTCTCACTGCAACCGGACCCCACCCGACCGATCGTTGCCCCGAAACGGTCGTCTTCCCCGCACCCGCGAGCGCCCGACCCGACTCGCCGGCCGTTTCTCCCCTCCGCGGATCTCGCTCCCCATCACTCCCCCGCACCCCTCGAGCACTCTATAAGTACCGGCCAGCCCCGCCTCTCATTCCCCCCCCCCAAACCCCCTCTCTCCCTCGCCGGAAGGCTGCCTAATTGCTCGCCGTAGTTCCCACCCCCACCGGATCTCCCGTCGAGCGTAGCCACCGTCTCCGTCCACCTCTCGCCCATCTGAACTCACCATTCGACTCCGGAGACCCGTCGCCGTCGCCCGGACTACTTCCCCGTCTCCCCCGACCACCGGAGCGCCTCGCCGTCGCATTCGCCGCTACCGGACTCGCCGGAGAACCTTGACGCCGGCAACCTCTCCCCCCGTAAGCTCCCTCGACCATCGGATCCCGAATCAACGACCGTGATTAGATCGGATTTATTCCGAACCGTTTTCTTCTTCCGATCGGTCGCCCGCCCGTAATCCTCGAGCGCACACCCCCCTTAGCCAATCGGACAGCGCCACGTAGCCCCCTGACCGTCGCAAATTATTTTCCTTTTTCAGTTTTTGTTTTAATTAACAGAATGTTTTTAAAAATTGTTTTGCTTATATCTTTTAATCTATTTAGTGTTTTGAGTTGATTCTTTTTGCAATAGCTCACATTATTCATGTAGTTTAACCTTGTACTTTTAAATTTCAAATTTGAACTATAAAATTTGAATTGAATCAAATTTTCTTAAAATTTTCAAATCTGAATAACTAGAGTTTGAAAATAGATTTTGATATGAATCTTTTTGCTACTGTTTGGTATTAGTTAGAACTACCTTCATGCTTAGTTTGAAGATATTTAGGATATATTTGATTAATGTTTTAACCAAAAACAGAATCTGCCTAGTATTACAATATAGTTTTATATACTTAATTTTAATTAGTTTGATTTAGAATTTGGTTTTATTTGTTTATTAGGTTCTGTTAGTAAACATTTAGTGTTTTCACTCACTGTTAATAAAAATATAAATTTGCTTAGTTTAATTTTATTTAACATAGGAATCACAACTTATTTTCAAATAGGTTTATTTTGACTAAAACAACTAACTAGTAATAGTTTTGTTTTCAAACAAAGTTTTGTATATTTTAATTCTGTTTTCTAAGACAGATTTAATTGTAAATTATTTCCTGTTAAGAACATGTTTTACAAATAAATTATAAGTTTAGTTTTACATTCTTTTGTTAATATAACTATAGTTGATTCATATAGTGTTTATCACAAACTTGTATAAACTTTACTAAACTTTTCCCAACAAACTTAAATTGATTATATTCTGTTTATTAATAAAATATTCTATTGTTTCCTTGCTGACAACAATTGTTTTGTTATTACAAATGGTTTCATTATGTTAGTAGTGTTTCATTCCTCACCTTTTGAAAAAAACAAAACCTTGTGTGTTTTCTTACTTGAGATTTGTGCATTGTTTTTTTCTTGATTGTTTACTAGTTCTTGGTTGATGTTTGTGAGTTACAATATTCTGTTGTATGCTTATTGAGTGCTTGTTTGTTTCGTTAGATTATCCGGAGTGCGAAGCTTGTTACTTAGAGTCACTCACGTACGAAGATCATCAATCAGGCAAGTCACTTTGATCATATTTTTACCCATGTTTTATATGCATTAGTTCTACCATCTCCCCAATTGCATGCAAGATAGGTTAGTTGGAAACTTGGTTACATTGTAATAGTATCATGTGGTAGGTACCCCTCCTCAACCCTCTTTGACAACTTTGGCCTCGGGAAACGTTGTTTTACTTTTGCTATGCTATTAGTAGACGGGGTTGGTTGTGTGATTCATGAGAGTTGAGAAAGTTAATAATTTCAAGACCTACATAATGATCAAGATTTCAAGACTCCGAGTTTTCAACATACCTCTGGGTGGATGATGGTTGAATGGCACCCTGGAGAAACCAGTGGATTTGCCTAGGTGATGCTGGAGATGGCCAGCATTCACGCGGAAAGGTCCACCCAGGCACAAAGAGATAGATGGATGCTTTAAAACCCAAGGCTTACCTGCACAGCCACAAGTCATTATGGGCTCTGGCTTGGTTGGACATCGTGGTGACCCTGGACAGGCGGTGCTACGAGAGGTAGAAGAACGGTAGGAAAGGATGGGCACCGACAGAGTCGCAGGGAAACCCTTTGGAAGACCATGTTTTGGTCATCCGTTTCTCAAACACCCCGAAGTGCGAGAAATCAAACGGAGGCGACCAAATCTTGTGGGGAACGTGTGCAAAACTCTGCAGAGTATTCCAAACCTAATCGATTAGCCGTGTCCACGGTCATGGACGACTTGAGCCAAAGGAATTGGAACTTCCGGAACTCTCGACACAATTAATATGATGATGTGGGTATTTAATAATTTTGGGTATGAGAATTGGTTGGTGGAACCATCTCATTAATCAACCAACTTAGTAATATTTTGCTTAGCCCCTCTCTTGATGTAGGAAAAACTTGGCTTTACGCAAAAACTTACCACCCCACCTGCCATATATGCATATAGACTAGCTGATTATTTTCACACCTCTACTGTGACTTTGCCGGCATATTCCATATGCTGACCTACACGGCTGCAACGTATCATGTTGTAGAGTATTTTTCTGACCAGGAGTGAGGATGCGTTCTATGCTCAGTGAGATGCCCTTGGAGTCAGATGGACTCATCTACTGTCGATGCTTCCGCAAGATTTAGATATTCTCATGAGTTGGCCTTTGGCCACTTTATTGTAATATTATTGTAATAAAGGACTCGATATGAGATTTCGATTAATATAATGATGTGTGATTTCCCTTTGATATATACATTGATGTACCGTGTGTGTACCAGCATGATCTTGGGATGGTACGGAAACACCGGAGACTTGACCTTTCAGGTCGGGTCGCTACAAAATGTGCCTCTCTTATGTGACAATGAAATTGCCAACAAGATTGCTGAAAACCCTATTGATCATCCTCGCACCAAGCACATTGACAGTCGGTATCACTTCTTAAGAGATCATGTGCAAAAGGGTGACATTGATATTGCTCATGTTGGTATGGATATGCAACTTGCTGACATCTTCACCAAACCATTGGATGAAGAAAGGTTCTGTCAACTTAGGCATGAACTTGGTATCTTGGAGCTCGACGGCATTATGTGAAATCTTGCACACATGCATACATTTATTTCATGTCTTGTCTAGGTGTAGGCATGTATTTAGGGGGAGACACTCAACTCATGAGTTCTCTCACCCTATATGATGCATAAATAAACCAAACACTCTCAAAGTGTTCCTTGCTCACTCATGTGACTTGGTACTTTAAATGATGGAGTTGTGGTGATGGGATCAAGGTTCATATCTTCGTAGTTCCATGCCACGTTTACTCAAACATGGTGGCCTAAGCCACCACCCCCTCTATGAACAATGATTGAGAAAATTATCTAAATTATCTAGGGTCAACATTGTTTGGTTTGGTCATGCGCACTATATTATATATACTGTCGTGTATCATCGATTTGCCATGTGCATCACTAGAACTACCTCCTATCTTATTTTGGCATGTCCCTATTTTTGATAGTTTTCTCGGACGTCCGGCATCCTCCGGTCGTCCGGTCCCCGGTCGTCCGACGTGTTTCGGTCGTCCGTGCCCTAGGACTCCCCAGGCCTGGCTACTCCTGTCTGGCGAACCCTCTAGTCCCCGGACGTTCGACGCCTCTCGGTCGTCCGGCACTTTCTATCCCTCAGACGTCCGACACCTCTTGGTCATCCGGGCCTTCAGGCTCACTTATATAAAACGGGACCGGCTTGTGTGGCTAGGCAGTTGTACTGATCCACCGAGCCGCCCCCATCTCCACTCGCTCCCCAGTGCCGCTGGGCCGCCGCCGGTCAACTCCGGGCGCCTCCCGGCCGTATCCTCCTCTGTTTCTTCTTCCCAGGGTAAATCCATCCCTCCTCTTCCCTCTCCACCGATCCATTTCTCTGAAAAACTTAGAAACCTATGGATCTAAGAGCTTTCTCTCCCGTAGATCACTTCACTCAAAGGAAGGGCATCTCACAATGCCCAACGTCAAGCACACCGGGCACAAGGCCCCCGTGGGACCCTCTGCTCGTCCCTCCCATCGTGATGGCTCCGGGGACTCTCAAGAATGGGATCGTCCCCGCAAGAAGAGCCTCGCCAAGCGTCCCTTTCATGAAGTCGCATATTCTATGGAGGGGTCCAACTACGAGGAAGAGATGGAGTATGACGAACGGGCTGAATTTGTCGGCATGCGTGCAAATGCCCCAAAGCCCGGTACTCGGAGGCCCTCGTACATGCCTCCTCCGCCTCCGGATCAGCCTCAAGGTGATGCTCGCCGCATCTATCTTGAGCCTCCTCTCCCTCTTGGTCGCGAGATAAAGGACTACACCAAAGTCTCTAAATCTACTTATCTTAAGTTTCGTCGCGACACTGATCAGTTTGCTATTGAGCATGATTTCATGAATTCTCGTTTTTGCACCAATGTGCAGGCAGACATTTTCACCATTGTCATTGTTCCAAAGGGAAGTCTGTTCATCTCTATATTGTCTTAGAGCATATTCGCACACACCCGATGAAATATCCGGGTGCCATTGAACTCATTGAGTCTTCTGGACTTGCTGCCCCGTTTGCTTTTAAACATGATTTCAACCATGCTGCCATTCATCAGTTCTATGCCACATGTTTCTTTGGTCCTAACAAGACAGTCACTTGGATGACCTCTGACGCCGAGCTCACCGCTACTTATTCCCAGTTTGTTGCCACTCTTGGTTTTCCTGACATTGGGTTCAAAATCCATAAGGATGATCCCAATCATGCGCCCAAATCTATTGAGGCGTGTGGCTATCTTCTAAAAACCCTTACTGGACTTGACGAGGAAGAAAGGGGCAAGGATTTAAGTCAAGTTTGTATTTGGAGGTCTCCCTTCTTCATCATATTTCAATGTGTCATTCGCACCATCTATCCCAAGATGGGTGACAAGGGGACTTGTAGCGGGTATTGTATTGACCTCATGACTCGTCTTAATGATCATCATAAATGGAAGATCAATGTCCCCCACTTTCTATGGCATGAGATTCACCTCGCTAGTCTTCAATACAAGCGAGCCTTTCCTCATGCTCCTTTTATCCAAGCTCTCATTGAACATGTGGCCCCATTCCCCATTGCTCGAACTCATGTCCATGACAAATGGGTCATTCCATCTCATATGACAAATGATTGGGCTCCCAAGAAATCCTCCTTTTCTCCTGCTCGACAGGTTGCTGCTCGATCTCGTCCTACTCCCTCTAGGTCAGCCTCTTTCGGTCGCTTTGCTCATTTTCTTGGGAAGGCCCATTCTGCCATGATGAAGGCCTTCTCCTTTCAGTGCGCTCAAAACTACGATGTGGTCACTCGCATGATCTCCTCTAAGAATGCCTATAAGGCTAGTCTGAGAGCCACTGGGAACCTGATGTGAGTGAGGATGAGCGTCCTCCTGAGGCTCCCCTTCCGATTTTGGCTTCCCTTCTAGCCCTGAATGGGATGAATTCCTTGACGAGGCAGTGAAAGAAAACCATGCTCCCTTGGTGGTTTTGATAATTCGTTACAACATACATTGTCTCTTGAACTAACACCTCTATCTAGTGTATTTCAGATAATAGTCCATGGAGAGTTGGGTTGGCAAAAGGATTGTGGAGATTGTGGAATTACCCCAAGATGCAAGGAAATAGGTTGGCCAAGCTTCAAGCAAGAGGACTCTACATTTTACATTTGTGAGAAATCACTTTGAGTCCATAGGAAATCCAATACTATTAAAAGGGGGTAAGGTTTTGTTGGTGAACAAAATGCTCATACGTGCACAAGTGATATTCACCAAAAACATCCACAAGCTCTCCCACCAAAGTCTGTCTATAGCCAAACATTCAAAATCGATGCAACTGACATTCCTATCCTAGTGCCACTGATTCTAAAACCTAGACAGACTCAGCCAAACCCTAGCCACTTCAATGCAACCGATTCCATACCGGTGCCACCGAGTTTGGGTTGCCAACTTTCTGTTACGCAAATTCACATTTTTGGTACCACCGAGAATGTTGAGTCGGTGTCACCGATATTGGAAATCTGACAGTTGGTCACCTTGTCGGTGCAACTGAGTTTCATATATCGGTCTCACCGAGATTCAAAATGTTGCCACCTTTTGATCACTTCGGTACCATCAAGATTAACACATCAGTGTCACCGAGTTGGTCATTTTGTGTGTAACGGTTGGATTTTTGGGGATGCCTATATATACCCCTCCACCATCACCTACTCGAAATAGAAGCACTCAGAACTATTCCATACCTATCCTATCAGATTTTCTGAGAGAGAACCACCTACCCTTGTGTTGAGATCAAGATATTCCACTCCAACCATATGGATCTTGATTTCTAGCCTCCCCAAGTTGCTTTCCACCAATCCCATCTCTTCCACCAAGCCAAATCTGTGAGAGAGTGATTGTGTGTTGAGGAGTCTATCATCTTGAAGCACAAGAGCAAGGAGTTCATCGTCATTACCGAGCCTATTACCTTTTGGAGGGTGGTGCCTCCTAGATTGGCTAGGTGTCGCTTGGGAGACTCTCACTTAGTGTTGTGGAGTGAACCAAGAAGTTTGTAAGGGCAAGGAGATCACCTACTTCGTGAAGATATACCCATAGTGAGGCTAGTCCTTCGTGGACGGAAGCCATATGGAATAGTCAAGGTTGCTACTTCGTGGACCCTTATGGGTGGAACCCTCCGTGGACTCTCGCGACCATTACCCTTCGTGGGTTGAAGACTCCATAAACGTGGATGTATGATGGCACCACCTATCGAAACCACGGGAAAAATCTTCACGTCTCCTATTGCGTTTGATCTTCCTATCTCATCTCTTTACTTTCCGCTACCATATTTGTAGACATGCATGTGTAGGGCTGTTAGACTTGCTAGACTTGCTAAAACTATTAAAATCTGCCAACCAATTAACTTAGGAAAAGGTTAGGTTTTAAATGCCTTCTAGTAGTCTATTCACCCCCCCCCCTCTAGACACTCTTCTAGTGATCCTACAAGTGGTATGAGAGCATTGGTCTCCATTACTTCAGGTTTAATGACCGTGGAGGAAGATGGATGTGTCTAGTATAGAGAGTTTGAGTTGTAGAGTGCCTATTTTTGATGGAGAGTACTATAGGCAATGGAAGAATGCCATGATTGATCTATTTGATAAATTCCATTTGACAAAATTTATTGAAAACCCCTATGTGCTCCCTACTGATGAATTGCATCCCAGACACGAAGAGGAAATTAACATGCTTGGTAACCTAAGAACTGTCAATCTTATTGTTAGAGCCTTACCAAGATTCGTGATTTCTCAATTGAAGAACTTTGCATGTGCTTATACCTTTTGGACTGATTTGGAGAAATGATATCCAAATCTTTCATTTGGAAATCTTGATGAAATTCTTCATAAAACTGTTGCTTTTCACAAAATGAAGCCTAGTGATCCAAACTTTGATAAATGCCTATTTGAGCTCTGTGATCTTATGCGTGCTAAAGGAGATGTCACCAATATCAACAACATTATCTTTGAGGCCATTCGCATTCATAAACTTGAACATTGCCATGATCACAATTCTAACGAATCTCTTGTTCTTTATGACGAGGATTTCCCACTTGATGATGACAATGTGGAACATGACTACTTTGGCGAAGATGAGTTGTTCGACATCGAGCATGAAAAGATCATGAAGAATCTGAGTCTTATTGCAAACTTTAAGGATTACATGTCCGGCGGAAAAGAGTGGATTCCCGATAGCAGATGTACCGATCATATGACCGGGGATAGAGAGATGTTCGAAGAGATCACACTAAACCATGGACCGCGAAGGTACGTAACATTTGGAGATAACTCCAAAGGTAAGGTAATTGGTCTTGGTAAGGTGGCCATATCCCATGATAGCTCTATTCAAAATATCATGCTTGTCGAATCTCTTGGCTACAATCTTTTTTCCATATCTAGACTTGTCGACTTCGGTTTCAATGTGTTATTCATGAAAGTAGATTGCCAAGTGTTTCGTCAAGATAATCATAAAATGGTCTTTACCGGTTTCCGTAGAGGTGATCTATACATTGTTGATTTCACTAAGAGATCCAAACCTTGTACTTGTCTTATTGCAAAATCTTCTAAAGGGTGCCTTTGGCATAGAAGACCAGGACATGTTGGCATGCGTAATTTAGACAAGCTTATCAAGGGTGATCATATACTTGGTGTTAAAGATGTTATCTTTGACAAAGATAGACTTTGTAGTGCTTGTCAAGCTGGAAAGGAAGTAGGTGGAAGTCATCTCGTTAAAAACATCATGACTACTAGGAAACCACTCGAGTTACTTCACATGGATATTTTTGGTCCCAATGCTTACAACTGTCTCGGTGGAAATTCCTATGGTCTAGTTATAGTTGATAATTTTTCCAGATTTATGTGGGTATTCTTCTTGATGATAAGTCGCGGGTTCAAAAGATCTTCAAGAACTTCGCTCGCAATGCACAAAATCAGTTTGATGTGAAGATCAAGAAGGTTCGGAGCGATAACGGATCGGAGTTCAAGGACACCCATGTGGATACCTTTCTTGATGAAGAAGGTGTCCCACATGAGTTCTCGGCGACGTACACACCTCAACAAAATGGACTTGTTGAGAGGAAGAATCGGACGCTCATTGAGATGGAAAGAATGGTGCTTGACGAATACAAGACGCCAAGACACTTTGGGCAAAAGCCGTTGAAACAGCATGTCATGCCACAAACCGACTTTACTTGCACAAGCTTCTCGGTAAAACGGCATACGAGCTACTCACCGTTAACACACCCAAAGTCAGATACTTTCGGGTATTTGGCTCAAAGTGCTACATTCTTGATAAGCATCGTCGTACTAAATTTGCTCCTAAATCTCATGAAGTATTCCTACTTGGTTACGGATCGAACTCTCACACTTACCGTGTCTACAACAACTTCACTCGAAAAGTTGAAGAGACGGTAGATGTGAAGTTTGATGAATCTAATGGTTCGCAAGCCGAACAATTGCCAAAAGATGTAGGTGATAAGGACCCTTTGGAAGCTATTCTAGATCTACCCATCGGCAAGATTCGTCCCATGGAGGTGAAGGAAAGTACTTCATCAACTCAAGTGGAAGCCCCTACTTCACGTCAAGGTGGATCTCAACATGACGTGGAGGCATCCACAAGCAGTACACGACGAGATGATGAAGAGGAGGAAGTGCATCATGAAGATCCACCACAACCACCTTCACCACCACCTCAAGGGAACGACACCTTCAACAACAACGAAGATGAAGGAGATGATGAAGAAGAAGAAAAAGTTCCACCATCCAACAATCAGAAGATGACCCGAGTTTGTGCTCAAGTGACCAAGAACCATCCCCTAAACCAAATCTTTGGTGATATACAAATAGGGAGAATCACTCGCTCTAAAACCCGTCTAGCTAACTTTTGTGAGCATTATTCTTTCATCTCTAGCATTGAACCTTTGAAGGTAGAACAAGCTCTTGAAGACGTGGATTGGGTGAACACTATGCATGAAGAGCTTCACAACTTCGAAAGGAACGAAGTGTGGACACTCGTGGAGAAGCCCGACGACAAACAAAACATCATCGGAACCAAATGGGTGTTTTGGAACAAACAAGACGAAGACGGTCAAGTCGTGCGCAACAAGGCTGGTCTCGTAGCCCAATGATTTACGCAAGTCAAAGGTATGGACTATGGTGAGACTTATGCCCCCGTCGCTAGACTTGAAGCTATTCGTATTCTTCTTGCTTATGATAATCACCATGATATCACGCTTTATCAAATGGATATCAAAAGTGCATTTTTAAATGGTGAAATTGAAGAAGAGTTTTATGCTAAGCAAACACCTGTTTTTGTGAATCCTAAGAAACCTAATCATCTTTACAAGCTTCGTAAAGCTCTTTATGGTCTAAAACAAGCCCCTCGTGCTTGGTATAAATGTTTAACGAAGTTTCTCATTGAAGAAGGTTTTGAAATTGGTAAAATTGATGCAACCTTGTTCACTAAGAGAGTTAATGGTGAATTATTCTTGTGCCAAATATATGTGGATGATATTATCTTTGGTTCCACTAACCCTCAATTTAGTGAAAGGTTTGGAATGTTGATGTCCGAGAAGTATGAGATGTCTATGATGTGTGAGTTGAAATTCTTTATTGGTTTGCAAATCAAGCAATCAAGAGAAGGAACTTTCATCTCTCAAACTAAGTATACCAAGGACTTGATCAAGAAGTTCAACATGCGGGAGTGCAAAGGTATGAAAACTCCCATGCCCACTAGTGGACATGTTGATATTACCAGGGAGGATGAACCGGTTGATCAAAAGGTTTATCGATCTATGATTGGTTCATTGCTATATCTATGTGCATATCGTCCCAATATTATGCTTAGTGTTTGCATGTGTGCTAGATATCAAGCTGCACCTAAAGAGTGCCATCTTTTTCTGTGAAACGTATTGTGAGATACTTGATACAAACACCAAACTTTGGCATCTGGTATCCCAAGGGATCTTCTTTTAATCTTGTTGGCTATTCCGATTCGGACTATGCTGGTGAAAAGGTTCACAGAAAGTCCACCTTGGGTACTTGTCAATTTTTAGGTAGATCTCTTGTGTCTTGGTCCTCCAAGAAACAAAACTCAGTATCTCTATCTACTGCAGAAGCTGAGTATATTGTTGTTGGATCTTGTTGTGCGCAATTACTATGGATGACACAAACGCTTAAGGATTATGGAATTTATGTTAAAAATGTTCCATTACTTTGTGACAATGAAAGTGCTATTAAAATTGGTCATAATCATGTGCAACATTCTCGAATTAAGCATATTCAAGTTCGACATCATTTCATTCGTGATCATGTTGCCAAAGGAGATATTAATCTTAAGCATGTTTGCACTAACAAGCAATTAGTCGATATCTTTAACAAGCCACTTGATGAGAAAACATTTTGTCACTTGAGGAGTGAGTTGAACATCATTGATGCTTCAAACTTGAGCTAGACTCACTCGGTTGCAAGCAAGGGCATGAGCACTCTTATTATTTCCATGTTCCCGTAACTCGTTATCACATGCCATGGAATTCTATGCTCCCTTGTATTGCATCTAACCTTTTGAGGTACTTGGAAGAACTTCATTCCACAAGATTGCCATCAACTCCAATCATAAGCAATCTTGTCATTACCAAGTATCCACAACCCCTCTTGATGATGGAAGGAAGAAGACAACAAAAACATATCCTTGACATATACTTGATCTTAGTTGCAAAATCTTAAGTGGTATCATGTCAATTGGATATATCCATTGTTCTTCCTTCCATGACTAACCAATGTAGGTGACTAGTGTACTCAAACGAGAAGGATTGCTCCCAATTCAAGATGATTTTCATCAACCTCGAGCATCCTCAACAAGTTCACCTACGAGCAACGTCATCAACATCACTCAAAGGTATGTGCTCATATTCTTGAAAAGGCTTTACTCCATGTCATGGGCTAAAGCAACTCAAGTGATATGAAGACATTAAAATGCTTAGCCGAAAATGGTAGCCCCATTTTGAGCTTAACGTAGAATATGACCTATGATCAAGTATTCTTGCTTGGCTCCTAAGTCAATATACTCTAATATAGGTGACCTAGTCACTGCCCATCATCTAGTTAAGAATCTTGTGTGGTTTGCTCTCTATTTGCATGATTTCTCGTAACCACTCAAATCTTATCTAAATGATGTCATTTGTAAAAATTTCGCATTCCTTTCTTGAAACTATTTCTTTTGTCTCTGTGAAAACAGAAACGTGGTCTCTCATTCAGAGCCACCGATATAAACAACTCGGTTCTACCGAAATTGCAGATGAGCTGCACTACACAATCTCGGTACCATCGATTTATTTATCTCGGAGTCATCGATTTTCTTTCTTTTCTAAATCTGTGTTTCTTCAATGATTTTTTTAATTGGTATCTGTTCTTGTGATGTTCTTGTTCCTTCGATGATCCCCTCTATTCAAAAAAATGGAGAGAGAATAACAAGCTAGTCTTAGGGGGAGAAATTCTTTATTCAAGGATCCCTAGCTCCGAGGAGAAGAAGACTAAAATTTGCAAAAGTGAGAGAAGTTACATTCAGTGATTCCCTTAGTTCTTTTCTATGAACCCTACTTTCAATGACATTTGTTCTTGAGGATCCCTTCCTTGTCAATGATCCCTGTCACTACTCCTAAGTTTAACCTTTTTGGTAATTTATGCCAAAGGGGGGAAATATCAAAGCTTCATGCTCAAGGGAGTGTTACATGCTTATGCAAAGGGGAAGACATGATTTAGGGGGAGAGTAAAATATCGAAAGTTTATACTTATACAAGGTGAGAAAAATGTAGGGGGACAAAAAAAATATTTTGGAGAAAAATTTGCAGACTATTTTATCTTATTTGACTGTTCACTTTAGACTTTTTCTCACCCTATCAATCCCAATATCTACATGCTGAGATTCAGGGGGAGAGGATGAACTACCACTTTCATATCTAAGAGGAGAAAATCTATAAAAGATTAATGCTAAAGGAGGAGACATATTAATCTTAAGGATTATCATATTTTATATGTTCTTCATATCTTGGTATCCTTTGAGTTCTATTGCTTTTTTAGTAGAATACTCTTGTGTTTCCTAACATTGTTTTCTCAAGTGTGTCTCTAATACTAGAATGCTCAAGAACTCAAGGTAAGTATATGCATCATATCTTTGATCAATATGATCTCTTGCTTCTTGCACATATTGTTTGCAAGAGTGAAGTCTTGATCGAGGATACACCTCATTCGTATACATTTGATGCAAATGGCCAAGATACACATGAACTTTCATATCCCTTCTACTATTTGTGTCCATGCATTCCAAAGCAACTATCCTTTAAAGGACTGCACACATTTAGGGGGAGCAAATCTAAGTCATGTGTTTCTCAAAGTCTTCATTACATCCATGCATATCTTTATTTGAAGCTTTGATTGTATGTTGTCATCAATTACCAAAAAGGGGGAGATTGAAAGTTTTCGGGCTCATCGGTAGTGTACCGGGAGTGCCGGGAGGGTGCCGGAGGACCCCCGGGAGGGGTGTGACGACCAAAGGACCTCATGGGCTGTTAGATAAAGTGTGCCAGCCCTTATTGGGCTGGGAAAGACTTTTGCTAAAGGCCCATGCGGCTGGAGATAAGGAGATAAGGCAAAAAGGATTCAAAAGGAAGAGTTCCACCTCCCTTGTGGGAGGAGGACTCTCCCTTTAATTCGGCCAAACCTCTCCTCTTTGGAGTAGAGGCCAAGCCAGCCCTCCACGTCCCTCCTCCTATATATACTTGAGGTTTTGGATGTTTTGAGACAAGATTTGATCTCTCTCTCTCACGGCGAAGCCCTACCTCTCTTCTTCCTCCTCCGCAGCGCTTAGGCGAAGCCCTGCCGGAATACATTGCTACTCCACCACCACCACGCCGTCGTGTTTCTGTTGGATCCCTTCCCCAACCTCTCCTTCCTCCTTGCTGGATCAAGGCGTAGGAGACATCACCGGGCTGCACGTGTGTTGAACGCGGAGGCACCGTTGTTCGGTGCTCAGATTGGAGTCCACCACGATCTGAATCGCTGCGAGTACGACTCCACCAACCGCGTTCTTGTAACGCTTCCGCTTAGCGATCTTCAAAGGTATGAAGATGCAATCTATCCCCTCTTGTTGCTGGTTTCTCCATAGATAGATCTTGGTGAACGTAGGAAAATTTTTGATTTACTACTACGTCTCCCAACAGTGGCATCATGAGCTAGGTCTATGCGTAGAATCTATGCACGAGTAGAACACAAAGCAGTTGTGGGCATCGATCTTGTTAATATGCTTTCCGTTACTAGTCTTATCTTGATTCGACGGTATTGTGGGATGAAGCGTCCCGGACCAACTTTACACGTACGCTTACGTGAGACCGGTTCCACCGCCTGACATGCACTAGTTGCATAAGGTGGCTAGCGGGTGTCTGTCTCTCCCACCTTAGTCGGATTGGATTCGATGAAAAGGGTCCTTATGAAGGGTAAATAGCAATTGGCATATCACGTTGTGGTATTGGCGTAGGTAAGAAACGTTCTTGCTAGAAACCTATAGCAGCCACGTAAAACTTCCAACTACAAATTAGAGGACGTCTAACTTGTTTTTGCAGCATATGCCTTGTGATGTGATATGGCCAAAAGGATGTGATGTGATGCATTGTGATGTATGATATTGATCATGTTCTTGTAATAGGATTCACGACTTGCATGTCGTTGACTATGACAACCGGCAGGAGCCATAGGAGTTGTCTTATTTTATTGTATGACCTGCGTGTCAATCATAAACGCCATGTAATTACTTTACTTTATTGCTAAACGTTAGCCATAGTAGTAGATGTAATAGTTGGCGAGACAACTTCATGAAGACACGATGATGGAAATCATGATGATGAAGATCATGGTGTCGTGCCGGTGACAGTGATGATCATGGTGCCCCGAAGATGGAGATCAAAGGAGCAAGATGATATTGGCCATATCATGTCACTATATTGATTGCATGAGATGTTTATCATGTTTATATCTTATTTGCTTAGAACGACGGTAGTAAATAAGATGATCTCTCAATAAGATTTCAAGAGATGTGTTCACCCTAACTGTGCACCGTTGCTAAGGATCGTTGTTCCGAAGCACCACGTGATGATCGGGTGTGATAGGTTCTAACGTTCGCATACGGGTGTAAGCCAGATTTACACACGTGAAACACTTAGGTTAACTTGACAAGCCTAGCATGTACAGACATGGCCTCGGAACACGGAAGACCGAAAGGTCAAACATGAGTCGTATAGAAGATACGATCAACATAGAGATGTTCACCATGGATGACTAGTCCATCTCACGTGATGATCGGACATGGGCTAGTTGACGTGGATCATGTGTCACTTGGATGACTAGAGAGATGTCTATCTAAGTGGGAGTTCATTAATAATTTGATTAGATGAACTTAATTATCATGAACTTATTCTAAGAGTATCTTTGCAAATTATGTCGTAGATAGCTCACGATATAGCTCCCCTTATTTTATTGATACGGTCCCAGAGAAAAGCAAGTTGAAATTTGATGGTAGCAATAATGCGGACTGGGGTCCGTGATCTGAGGATTGTCCTCGTTGCTGCACAGAAGGCTTATGTCCTTGATGCACCACTAAGTGCACCACTCCCTCAAGCGTTGTCTGTAGATGTTGTGAACATATGACAGACACTTTTTGATGACTACATGATAGTTTAGTGCATCATGCATTACGGCTTAGAACTGAGGCTCCAAAACGTTTTGAACGTCACGGAACATAAGAGATGTTCTAAAGAGCTGAAATTGGGATTTCAAGCTCGTGCCTATGTTGAGAGGTATGAGACCTCCAACAAGATTCTTTGCCTGCATGATAAAAGAGAATAGCTCAATCAGTGAGCATGTGCTCAGATTGTCTGGGTGCTACAATCACTTGAATCGAGTGGGAGTTAATCTTCCAGATAAGATAGTGATTAATATAGTTCTCCAAGTCACTGCCATCAAGCTACTAGAGCTTCGTGATGAACTATAAAATGCCAGGGATGGAGATAATGATCCCTGAGCTATTTGCGTTGTTTGACACCGCGAAGGTAGAAATTAAGAAGGAGCATCAAGTGTTGATGGTTAAGTGAAAAACCACTAGTTTCAAGAAGGGCAAGGGCAAGAAGGGAACACTTCAGGAATGACAAGCCAGTTGCCACTCTGGTGAAGAAACCCAAGGTTGAGCCCAAACCCGAGACTATGTGCTTCTATTATGAGGAGAGCGGTCGCTGAAGCAGAACAACCCTAGATACTTGGTAGATGAGAAGGCTGGCAATGTCGACAGAAGTATATTTGATATACGTGTTATTGATGTGTACATTGCTAGTACTCCTAGTAGCACATGGGTATAAGATACCGGTTTAGTTGCTAAATGTTAGCAACTCGAAATAAAAGCTACGAAATGAATGGAGGCTAGCTAAGTGAAAGGTGACGATGTGTGTTGGTTCCAAGGTTGATGTGATCACCATCGTATGCTTTCTCTACCTTCGGGATTAGTAATGAACCTAAATAAATGTAATTTGGTGTTTGCGTTGAGCATGAACATGATTGGATCGTGTTTAGTGTGATACGATTATTCATTTAAGTTAGAGGATGATGGTTATCCTGTTTACATGAATAATGCCTTCAATGGTCATGCACCCAATCGGAATGGTTTATTGGATCTTGATCGTAGTAACACATATGTTCATAACGTTGGTACCAAAGATACAAAGTTAATAATGATAGTACCACATTCTTGTGGCACTGCCACAAACGTCATATTGGTGTAAAGCGCACGAAGAAACTCCATACTGATGGATCTTGGACTCAGTTGATTTTGAATCAGTTGAGACATGCGGACCATGCCTCTTGGGCAAGATGACTAATACCCGTCTTCCGGTTTGATGGAGCGGGCTAGTGGCTTATTGGAATTGATACATGTTGATGTATGTGGTCTAATGAGTGTTGAAACACGCAGTGGATATCGTTATATTCTTTACCTTCACTGATGATTTGAGTGAATATGAGGATATTTACTTAATGAAACACGAGTCTGAAATGTTTGAAAAGTTCAAGGAGTTTCAGAGTGAAGTTAAAGATCATCGTGACAAGAAGACAAAATGTCTACGATATGATCGTAGAGATGAATATCTGAGTTGCGAGTTTGGTATGCAATTTTAGACAATGTGGAAATTGTTTCACAACTCACGCCTCCTGGAACATCATAGTGTGATGGTGTGTCTGAACGTCATAGACGTGCTCTATTGGATATAGTGAGTACTATGATGTCTCTTATCGTTTTGTCACTATCATTGTGGGGTTATGCATTAAAGACAAATCCATTCACTTTAATAGGGCACCATCTAAGTCTGTTGAGATGACACCGTGTGAATTATGGTTTGACAGAAGCCTAAGCTGTCATTTCTTAATGTTTGGGGCTGTGACGCTTATGTGAAAAGGGTTTTCACCTAATGAGCTCGAACCCAAAGCAGACAAATGCATCTTCATAGAATACCCTAAGGAGACATTGGTTATACCTTCTATCTCAGATTCAAGCGCAAAAGTGTTTGTGGCTAAGAACGGGTCCTTTCTTGAGAAAGAGTTTCTCTCTCGAAAGAATTGAGTGGGAGGAAGATAAACTTGATAAGGTTGTTGAACCTTTGTTTCAACCAGAGAGTAGCGCAGCATAGAAAGAGTTTTCTGTAGAGCCTATGTCAGTTGAAAAGGAAGTTAATGATGATGATCATGAAGCTTCGGATCAAGTCACTATCGAACCTCGTAGGTCGACAAGGACGCGTACTGCTCCTGGGTAGTACGACAACCCTGTCTTGGAAATCATGTTGTTGGACAACGATGAACCTACGAACTATGGAGAAGCGATGGTGGGCCCGGATTCCAACAAATGGCTAGGAGCCACGAAATCCGAGAAAGGATCCATGTATGAAAACCAAGTATGGACTTTGGTACACTTGTCCATTGAATGGCAGGTCGTTGAGTACAAATGGACCTTTGAGATGAACACAGACGCTAATTGTGAAATGTCACCGTTTATAAAGCTCGACTTGTCGCAAAGAAGTTTCCGCTAAGTTCAAGGAGTTGACTACGATGAGATTCTCTCATCTGTAGCGATGCTAAAAGTCTATTAAAATTATGTTAGCAGTTGCTGCATTTTTCGATTATGAAATCTGGCAGATGGATGACAAAACGAGGTTTCCGTAATGGTTTCTGTGAGGAAGAGTTGTATGTGAGACAACCAAAAGGTTTTGTCAATCCTAAGGATGCTAATAATATGCAAACTCCAGCGATCCTTCTATGGACTGGAGAAAGCATCTCGGAGTTGGAATATATGCTTTGATGAGGTGATCAAAGTGTTTAAGTTTATACAAAGTTTATGAGAAACTTGTATTTGCAAGAAAGTGAGTGGGAGCACTATGGAGTTTCTTATAAGAATATGTGGTTGACATATTATTGATCGGAAATGATGTAGAATTTCTGGAAGAGCATGAAGGGTTGTTTGAAAAGAGTTTTTCAAAGGAAGACCCAGATAAAGCTACTATTTTATTGAGCATCAAGATCTATAGGGATAGATTAATTCACTTGATAAGTTTTTTCGACGAAGACATACCTTGACAAATTTTGAAGGAGTTCAAAATAGATGAGTCAAAGAAGGAGTTCTTGACTATATTGTAAGGTGTGAAATTGAGTAAGACTCAATGCCCGACCATGGCAGAAGATAGAGAAAAGATGAGTGTCATCCCCTATGCTTCAGCCATAGGCTCTATATAGTATGCCATGCTGTGTACCACACCTATATGTGCCTTACCATAAGTCTGTCAAGGGGTACAAGAGTAATCCAAGAGTGGATCACTGGACAGCGGTCAAAGTTATCCTTAGTAACTAGAGAACTAAGGAAATATTTCTCGATTATGGAGGTGATAAAGAGTTCGTCGTAAAGGGGTTACGTCGATGCAAGCTTTAACACCAATCCGAATGACTCTTAGTAGCAATCCGGATACATATAGTGGAGTGGCCATTTGGAATAGTTCCAAGTGCAGCATGGGAGTGAAGCCTACAGTATGACGTAGAGATTTGCAAAGTACACACGGATCTGAATGTCGCAGACCCGTTGACTAAAAACCTCTTTCACGAGCAGAACATGAACAAACCACAGAACTTATTGGGTGTTAATCACATGATGATATGATCACATGGTGATGTAAGTGTTAATCACATGGTGATGTGAACTAGATTATTGACTCTAGTGCAAGTGGGAGACTGTTGGGAATATGCCCTAGAGGCAATAATAAAATGGTTATTATTGTATTTCCTTGTTCATGATAATTGTCTATTGTTCATGCTATAATTGTGTTAACCGGAAACCATAATACATGTGTGAATACATAGACCACAACATGTCCCTAGTGAGCCTCTAGTTGACTAGCTCGTTGATCAATAGATGGTCACGGTTTCATGACCATGGACATTGGATGTCGTTGATAACGGGATCACATCATTAGGAGAATGATGTGATGGACAAAGACCCAATCCTAAGCATAGCACAAGATCGTGTAGTTCATTTGCTAAAGCTTTTCAATGTCAAGTATCGTTTTCGTAGACCATGACATTGTGCAACTCCCGGATACCGTAGGAATGCTTTGGGTGTGCCAACCGTCACAACGTAACTGGGTGGCTATAAAGGTGCACTTCGGGTATCTCCGAAAGTGTCTGTTGGGTTGGCACGAATCGAGACTGGGATTTGTCACTCCGTGTGACGGAGAGGTATCTCTGGGCCCACTCGATAAGACATCATCATAATGAGCTCAATGTGACTAAGGAGTTAGCCACGGGATGATGTATTACGGAATGAGTAAAGAGACTTGCCGGTAACGAGATTGAACAAGGTATAGGGATACCGACGATCGAATCTCGGGCAAGTATCATACCGATAGACAAAGGGAATTGAATACGGGATTGAATCCCCGACATCGTGGTTCATCCGATGAGATCATCATGGAGTACGTGGGAGCCAACATGGGTATCCAGATCCCGCTGTTGGTTATTGGCCGGAGAAGTGTCTCGGTCATGTCTACGTATCTCCCGAACCCGTAGGGTCTACACACTTAAGGTTCGATGACACTAGGGTTATAGGGAAATGGTATACGTGATTACCGAAGGTTTTTTGGAGTCCCGGATGAGATCCTGGACATCACAAGGAGCTCCGGAATGGTCCGGATTGATATATAGGAAGTCCAGTTTTGGTCACCGGAAAGTTTTCGGGCTCATCGATAGTGTACCGGGAGTGCCGGGAGGGTGCCGGAGGACCCTCGGGAGGGGTGTGACGACCAAAGGACCTCATGGGCTGTTAGATAAAGTGTGCCAGCCCTTATTGGGCTGGGAAATACTTTTGCTAAAGGCCCATGCAGCTGGAGATAAGGAGATAAGGCAAAAAGGATTCAAAAGGAAGAGTTCCACCTCCCTTGTGGGAGGAGGACTCTCCCTTTAATTCGGCCGAACCTCTCCTCTTTGGAGTAGAGGCCAAGCCAGACCTCCACGTCCCTCCTCCTATATATACTTGAGGTTTTGGATGTTTTGAGACAAGATTTGATCTCTCTCTCACACGGCAAAGCCCTACCTCTCTTCTTCCTCCTCCGCAGCGCTTAGGCGAAGCCCTGCCGGAATACCTTGCTACTCCACCACCACCACGCCATCGTGCTGCTGTTGGAGCCCTTCCCCAACCTCTCCTTCCTCCTTTCTGGATCAAGGCATAGTAGACGTCACCGGGCTGCACGTGTGTTGAACGCGGAGGCACCGTTGTTCGGTGCTAAGATCGGAGTCCACCACGATTTGAATCGCTGCGAGTACGACTCCACCAACCGCGTTCTTGTAACGCTTCCGCATAGCCATCTTCAAAGGTATGAAGATGCAATCTCTCCCCTCTCGTTGCTGGTTTCTCCATAGATAGATCTTGGTGAACGTAGGAATTTTTTTGATTTACTACTACGTCTCCCAACACCACCTACCCTTGTGTTGAGATCAAGATATTCCACTCCAACCATATGGATCTTGATTTCTAGCCTCCCCAAGTTGCTTTCCACCAATCCCATCTCTTCCACCAAGCCAAATATGTGAGAGAATGATTGTGTGTTGAGGATCCTATCATCTTGAAGCGCAAGAGCAAGGAGTTCATCGTCATTACCGAGCCTATTACCTTTTGGAGGGTGGTGCCTCCTAGATTGGTTAGGTGTCGCTTGGGAGCCTCCTACTCCGTGTTGTGGAGTCAACCAAGAAGTTTGTAAGGGCAAGGAGATCCCCTACTTCGTGAAGATCTACCCATAGTGAGGCTAGTCCTTCGTGGACGGAAGCCATATGGAATAGTCAAGGTTGCTACTTTGTGGACCCTTATGGGTGGAGCCCTCCGTGGACTCTCGCGGCCGTTACCCTTCATGCGTTGAAGACTCCATAGACGTGGACGTATGATAGCACCACCTATCGGAACCATGGGAAAAATCTTTGCGTCTCCTATTGCGTTTGATCTTCCTATATCATCTCTTTACTTCATCTGCAATATCTTTAGTTTCTGTTGCCATATTTGTAGACATGCATGCGTAGGGCTGTTAGACTTGCTAGACTTGCTAAAACTGTTAAAATCTACCAACCAATTAACTTGGGAAAAGGTTAGGTTTTAAATTCCTTCTAGTAGTCTATTCACCCCCCCCCCTCTAGACACTCTTCTAGTGGTCCTAAAGGCAGGAGGCAGTGGCACCCATGGTGATGATGATGATGACCATGATCTCTGATTGTGTGGCTGGTTGTTCTATTCCTTCCCCTTTTCGGTCCTTGATGCCAAGGGGGTGGAGACTATCTAGTGATTGATTTGTTAGTCTTCATGGCACAATGTGTTATGTTATGTAATGCTATTTATATGGAGTGAACCATTGTCAACCATTGTGATGAACCGTTATGCTATCTGTGAGTGTTGTGTTATGTAATGTTATTTCTATCGTGAACCATTATGATATCTATGAGTGTTGTCTTATCATGAGATATCCTTTGATGCCAACATATTATGCTTGATGCCGCTCTTATCATAAGATATCCTTTTATCTCGACATATTATGTTTGATGCGCTCATTATCAAGTAAGGGGGAGCTCCTGCCCATAATTATTTACTTACTTTCACTATGCATACAATAAGGGGGAGCTTTGTAACAAATCTGTCCTAAAGCTTTATAAGTCTACTTTATTTTTGAGAGCTATATGTATGTTGTCATCAACTACCAAAAAGGGGGAGATTGAAAGTGCAATAATGACATTAATCATATTTTGATATTGTTGACAGCATACATATAGGGAGCTAATCTGTTTCATCAAGTGCATCTCAGGTTTAGTTCCCAAGATATTATGGTGCGGACCACGACTGACATATTGAGGATGCTTGAACTACGGAGAAACAAGATAAAATGGTCTATCTATTTTGGTTTACTCTTGAGTATAGGGATCCCGCACTATTAAGAGGGGATCAGTGGCTCTCGCGATAGACTTGCTCAAAATCTAGAGAAAAACCTTTGGTTGAGTTTCTAGCCTTGATTTTGTTCTTGTCCGGACGTCTGACGACCTCCGGTCATCCGGCCTCTGGACGTTCGACACCCTCCAGAAATCCGGAATGAAGCTAATAATTTATCAGTATGTTTTCCTCGGAATGCTAGTCCTTCTGATCGTCCAGGCTCCGAACGTCCGTGGGTGGCCGGAAATCCGACGGCACCCCTCCAGAATCTAAAGCTGTCAGATGACTGAATCCTGTCGGACGTCCGGTGCCTCCACTTGGACCGGACGACCGACGTCCGTCGGACGTCCGGTGCTTCCTCTTGATCCGAACGACCGACACCTGTCGGACGTCCGGCTCCTGCGCAGCTTAAGTGGCTTCCAACGACCATTTTCCTCCTCCACTATATATAGTCTTCTTCCACCTCGGGTAGGACTGGTCCAACACAGTCAAAAGACCCCAAGAACACCTTTCTTTATCTCTCTCACTACTCCTCACCAAATCCTAGATCCCAAGAGCATTTGTGAGGATTCTTGAGTGTTGTTCCAACGGAAAGATAGATCGTCTCTCTCTCCTCCTCTCAACCAAAGCAATTTGTGATTCGAGCAAGTTTTGAGCAGTTCCCTTGATCTTGTTACTCTTGGAGGTTGGAGACTCCTAGGCGGTAGGAGTTTTTCGGAGAGGAATCAAACCATTGTGATTACCCCCCAAAAAGTTTGTGAAGGTTTGGAGGCCACCTCAAGGCCTACCAATACTGGTTGAGAAACGACTTCGTGGTGTTGTCTCAAGGAGAGAATAGGGTGAGCCTTCGTGGCGTTGGTGTGCCTTCGTGGTAACATCCACCTCTCTAAACGGTGACGTAGCTTCCCTCCAAGGAAGTTAACACTGGGATACATCCTCGTCTCTCGGAGTTGCGGTTATTCCTAACCCTAGCTTCTCACTTGTGGTTACTTGTTTCCTTACGTGTTTCACTTACTTCATATTGTTGGTGTGTTTATCGATCTAGTTGCTAAACTTGTATACCTCACTGGTCATCTAATCACCCTTGAAATTGTTAGGCTACATTTCATATTCTGCTTTATTGCCTAAAATTGCTAAGTAACAAGTAAAATTTGGAATTGTACCTATTCACCCCCCCCCCCTCTTGGTCCATCTCGATCCTTTCAGCCTATCAGATTGATGGCGCGCTTCCTGCCGCCGCTCGATGGTAGTCCGAGCGTCTTCTTTGCTTCGTTCCCGAAGAACTTGATGTTGATCGCAGCGAGTTCACGGATCAGACGACGCCATTGAATCATCATCACAGGCGCCGATCCTTCGAGTCAGCGACCGATGTTGCCATCGTGGAGGAGAGTGCATCGTGGTCGTACCGCCTCTAGTTTTTTGCCATCGGCACGCGTCGGCTCGATGGATTGCCGCCGCGAAGGCTCCGCCTGCTGCGGCCCATCTCCATTAGCGAGGTCGATGAGGCTCTGAATAGCAGCTCTCCATTCTTCGAGCTTCTCCGTAGCAGGAGCAAAATCCAGGAGCAGCTGTGCTCGTGCCAATGCTTCTGCTGGTGTAGGCGGCGGCAAAAGGTGTGGGGAACGTGAGGTGCTCTGACTCCTAACCCTGTTAGAAGGAGCTCCATCACGGTATCGCAACCGCGCATCGCTTCCACCAGTATTTTGGCGTGCATGCTAGCCCCGCGCATCTTGAGAGTGATGATCAGGAGTCTTTCCTTGGGGACGCTTAGAACCACCAACGTCGCGGCGATGTTCATCGCGTGTGACCTGAGAAGGCCGTGGCGCATGCGCCGGCGTGGGTGTCTTAAAAGACGCCCTTCCGTCCTTGGAGTTCACTACGTCGCCCGTAGGCAGCACAGCTCCGTCCTTAGATCTAGCGGCACGTGGGTCGCCGTCGCCGCTGCGAACGACGCCGCTCGCTTGGCTTTGATCACCAGAGCGTCGTGGAGGCTCAGGACCTCCGCCTCCTCCGCCTGCGTCCACATCGGCGCTCGTCCATGTAGCTACAGGCATACCGGACGCGGATGGATCAACCATCGTAAAACCCTTCTTCTTGGGAGCCATGGCGATGAAGATGATGAAGAAACTAGCGCGCTGATTGCTAGATCAGGTTCATGCAATCCCTATCCCCCTACCTGGCGCGTCAAGGATGTCGGCATATGACCCCTATGGGATCACGTGGGTCCCCTTTTATGGTTCGGCGGGGAAAAAGGCGTGCACAAAGAGCAGATACAGCGATCAACGCGAGGGATTTTTACCCAGGTTCGAGCCTCTGAGAAGCGTAAATCCTACTCCTACTTTAGTGTATTGTGAGTCTTTGAAGTCTACCCCAGGAGCGCTATGTGATAAACAGTACATAGCCGCTATGCATGCCGTCTGGGCGAGAAGGTCCTCTCCTTGTAGCTACGCCTTGGGCCTCTTTTTATATGTCGAAGGGGTCACCAACAGTGGCGTACAGTACATACAAGAGGTGTAAAGTTGCTATAGTGTTTACATGATTATCACTGACGTATTAGGACAAACGCATTAAATGCTCTGTTTAGGTGTTCCTAACTTTCTTGAGGACGGAAAAAGAGTCCGTCCCATCAGCACCGCTTAACCCCATCCGTTGTTAGCGCCTTGACACGCACCCAGGAGAACAAAACCTAAATGACAGGTTGGTCACTGCGCTGGAGTGGTGACAGGGTGGCGAGGCCTTGCCGGGTACGAATCTTGTCGAGGCTCCGCAAGCCATCCCGACAAGAATCTTGTCGAGATCCCAGCCTTCGGTCTTCTATCTTCTGATTATTGACTTGAATGCTTTCTTGACATTCTTGCGCTTGCATGTTGTTCCCCGACAGACCTTGCCGTTGATGTGGCTACAATCATCCGTGCACAAGTATGGGGTACTAAAAGACCCAAACTTTAGTACACCGACAGTCTACAAATGTCACATTGTTGGCCTACAGAATGTCCCAAGAAAATATTGGCCTTTGTTTTGAGCACCTCCTGCCCCAACCCTAGCTCCCACCCAAAGGTCTCTTCCATGCGCCCGCGTCTTCTCCGTCTGGTGGCCACGTCGACGTTCGATCTGGCGTTGACGAGGCGGTTAGAATTTGACTTCCTCGAATCTTGATAGTTGGTGTGTCTATCAATAAGAGCAATTGGCCGGCTTTTGGTGTCTTTTGTGTTGTTGTGAAGCATGGTCTAATTTTTTCAACTCCCTGTAGCAGTGATGATATATGTGATGATGGATTGTAAGTTTGTACTATGTGGATGTGGGTTAACCAATGTTTTCTCAACGATTTCTAAATCTTGTTTCAAATGCGAGTGGCTATTGCGATTTTGAAAGTCAATTATGATGAGGACGTTTGTAGGAGTCCCTTATCGACGACCGACGGTCAAAGAACGATGAAGTCTAGTACTCCCTTCGTCCCGTAATTCTTGTCAAGAGGGCATTTGAAAAAAAAAACTTCACCTCCTCCCGACAAAACCCACATTCTGCCTCCTCCGATAGAACCCGCAGTCCACCGCCACGCCCTGTCCCCCTCCGCCGGAGCCCCCCTGCTTCCCCGTCGCAGCTGCATCCTCCTTCACCGGTGCAGCTTCCTCCTCCGCCACTCCCTCCTGTTTGCGCAGCTCCCGCTCGTGCCTTCCCCAGCTTCCCCTCCCTTATACAGTAAAAATCCTTCATTTTTCCATGGACTGTCGCACTCTGCTCAGTTTGCGTCGCATCCGGCGAGGCTGACGGCGGTTGCGAGGCCGAATGCACCGGATCCGTACCACCACCAACCGGAGAAGACGGAAGCCGCAGCTGCTGCAAGAACTGGCGAACCCGCCGACGACAGCAAGCTAAAGGCTCCCCCTTTGCGAGGTCAAATGAGGAGTACGGCAGCGACGATGTCAAATGTCCTGGAGCAGCACGGGCGACTTGGACGGGGAGGAGGGTAACAACAGGTAGAGGGGCACGGCTGAGCCGTCGTGCTCTCTTCGGACGACCCTCCATGTCCGGCGCCCCAAGATCTTCCGGCTGCAGAAGGTGAATTACTTGCTCATCTGTTAATTCTTCTGAATTTGCAGCAGGATTTTGTCAAACTTAGAGCAGGATTTTGCGGCAAGAGATATCTCTCATAGCCACTGTGCAATCAACTCAACAGTGTAAATTTAGAGCAAGATTTTGTCAAACTGAATCTTGCTCAACAGATTTAGTTATTTTGCTAAAAAATCAGTATTGCATCCTGCTCTGAATATAAAGTGTACTGCTTATTGCAAGTAAGTTTAAAATTCAGTTAACTGAATTTTTACACAGTAGTTAACTGAATTTACTGTCATCTTTATCAAATGCAGTTTACCCGTTTGTCCTGCTTCTCACCTTCTGCTATGTTTGCTAAGAGAAGATTAACTTCCTTGTGTAGTTATTCACATGATAGATGTGCCAACTTCCTTCCGCAAAATCTTGCCACATTGACCAACATTTTGACAGACTTACTGCTAATCTAGAGCCACATGAGACATTGCAGGGTTAGTTATTTTTCTGACCAACCAGCAATGCATGGAAATCTGCTAGATAACCCCAAGTCCACATCAAAGGAGGAAAAAAGTGAAACATGAGGCTGATCAACTTATTCGTCAGCTAGATAACCCCAAGTGCAATTGGATTTAGGGCCTGTACTTGCTTACCGGAGGAAAAAGACAAATAATTGGATTGTTGTTTTCAACAATGGGTGTTGATGTTTGCATGATCAGTGTTAGTCCAAGCTAATCCAAGTACTGACCTACTCCTTGCTGGAGTACTGTCATTTAACAATAAACTAAATTACTTTCACTTAACAGTAAACTTAATTTTAAACTGAGTATGCAGCAAACTTGCTGGAGTACAAATTTATGCATTAATCCATATTTACTGAAGTTCTGTCATTTACTCTATACTCAAAATTTATGCATTACTCCTTGCTGGAGTATTTTAAAATACTCCCGGTGTTAAAATGGTCATGTCATGTAAAGTTCATCTGTATATGTGCTGAAAATTCAATTGTATTGATTTACTGAAAACTTTACTGAAAAATTCAGTTAAATTCAGTCACCATTCTGAATTTTGACAGTGCTTCATACAACTCCATCTAACTCCACCTACTCCTGTGCAAACTGAATTCGGTTAAATCCAGTCACCATTTTGAATTTTGGAGTAGTTATCATACATTTTATTAAAAAGATTTGTCCAGTCCCCATTTTGTTCAGCTCTAGTTGATGTCTAGGAGGAACTCGAGCAAATTCTGCTTGCCAGATTACATTTGAGCACAAAGCTCCTTAACTTGAAGGCCGAAGTGAACAAACATCCTAGCAATCCCAGCAATCTTGTCTGACTTTGATTTGTTCCAAAATTAACAGTGAATTTGCTTGAATTTACTCTGTACCTTCAGAGTGCACAGGAGCAGTTTTGGGCGGCGGCACAGGTCTGGGCGGAGGAGGCAGAGCAGGTCTGGGTAGGAGGGAAAGGGTCGCGACGGCGTAGGTGTGGACGGCGGCGGCGAAGCAGTTCTGGGCGGCGGCGGAATCGCGGCTGGAGGGGGTCGCGGCTGACCAGCACCGGCCCTGGCAACGCGCTGGCGACGAGCGAAGGAAGAAGACAGGGCGGAGGGGTCTGTTTAATACACTTTTCAGATTGCAAAGATGTTTTTGCAAATTTACCAATGAACTGGGTGCCCGACAAGAATTTCGGAACGAATGGAGTATGTTTTTTCATTGTAATATTACTTTTTTTTTCAATTGGTTGTTCTTCGTCACGTGCTGTTTTTCTTGTTTATTATCAGCGTCTTATGCTTTTTGAGTGTCAGGCGCTTTGTCTATGAAACAATAATAAGAAAACTGTAGGAGCTTCGGAGCAGCGCTGAGTGGAGTTGAGCCGACTCCAGTTCAGTTTGGCGGTAAGTCAGAACTCAAAAGAAACCTTGGGGGAACTTATATGAGATCTGACATTTAGATGAGATTGTGAGATCAATCTTAAAAAAATCATATTTAGACATTTTGAAAAAATCTGAAATTATTAGATAACATCCATGCGGGGGTATATCTACCACCGAAAAAATTAGCTCAAAATTCGACGTACATTAGAGATTCAGAAAAAACAAATTCGAATGTGAATAGTAGCAGCTTTGGATGAATAGTCCTTGACACTGTTCACATCCGATTTTTTTTTCTTTTTTGCTTCTATTAATGTTAGTTGGATTAGGAGCTGAAACTTTTTAGGATTGTACATCGAACATTCATGTGTGCCTACCAAAAAATTGAGAATGTTTGAGCATGTACTTTTTTCAAAAAAATCGATCTCATAGATCTCACCTAATGTGAGATCTCACACAAGTCTTCCCCAACCCTTGGTAGCCTATTCTATCAAGGCCACTGTTAGGAGCCAACATGTCGGCCGAAATCCAGCCATCCGATGCAGAGATTAAGGCCTGTCGGATTTGCGTCGGAGCCCCACACCACAACAAGAAACAAGGGAGTTGCATGCCTTGCGTCCGCTTGTCCCTGTTCCGCGACGACGACGGACGAATCCAACAGATCCATGGTGGCGGAAGGGCTCCCTCGCTAGCGCACCATCACGTGCCCCTTGGTGACCGCGCCCAACCCCACTGCCAACGAGCTTGAAAAAGCGTCTGCGATGAGCACTTTCATCCATCGTCGTTGCTCGCCTGACTCGTCGCACCGCTGGTCCTGCAGGTCGTCGCGGGTTGCAACTGCCGCAGGTCGTCATCGGTTGCAACTCCCGCCCCTCGCCTCCTACATTCTTCGCACAGATTTCCCGCGAATGACGGCTACCGGTCTCTACCATCCAAAAATGGATGTAACAAAAAAATCTCGTCCAGTTGTAGCAAAAACTAATTGCGGTTGCAGCAAAACGCCATCACCATCGTCACAGGTCGCTGCTCTACCATGATGGATCTAGTCGATTGTAGCAAACTCTAACACGGTTGCAGGAAAACGTCATCGTTGTCGTTGCAGGTCATAGCACTATCGTAAATCTATGTAGCAAATTTACTCGTTGGTCGTAGCCAAATCAAGCAATAGTTATAGCAAAACGTCACCGCCGTGTTGAATGCATGTAGTGAAAGCCATCACGGGTTCCAACAACTGGACGTCACGGTTACAACATTTTGGACGCCGTGGTTGCCACCTTTTTATCGTCGGTTCCAGCATTTCGTCATTGATTTCTAGCACCCCACAGTGGAGGTCATCGGCATGGCCAAGGTTGTTGTCGTGGTTGTAGCTCGCGTCGTAGCCGGTGCCAACAAAATCCAAGATAGGTTACAGCAAAAAGCGTTGCCCGTCATGGCAAAGTCTCCTTGCGGAGGAGGTAGTCGCCATTTGTGTGGAGATGAAGGACGCAAGCAGGCTACCTTTGCCGGGAAGGGGAAAAAAGGGAAGATGGGGCGCAGGAGGTGCAGGACAGCGTGAGTCTGAGGATGGCCGCCAGCAGCGAAGGCGTGGGGTGGTGGAACTTGCAAGGGAGTGAAATACGTCATTAGTCCATCAACTTAAACTGATTGCACACTTTAGCCCAACAACTTAAGACGTGACTAGATTTAGTCCGCAAACTCGTTGATTTGATCAAATAAGACCAAAACCGGTCCGGGAGTTCAAAAACCGACCATGTGGGTTCCATGTTATCAAGCCGCTAAGCGCTTGTGACTTCATTATTTTTTAGGATGGTCTGTTTGCAAATTGGAAGGGCTCTTTTTTAGAAACGAGGTTAAAAGCGTCTAGAGTGAAAATATATTTTAAAACTTGCGCCGCCCTAGACTTGAACCTAGGCTGTTCAGAAAATGGAATGTCTCACTGAACACCAAACCAACACCGTGCTTCTAGTGCTTTTACAATAACATACAATCCAAGCTCTCTCTATATATTCACGTAGAATCAAAAGAAAAATAATTATTAAAACATGAGTTCTGAGGACTTGAACCCAGGTCGTTGCATTAGAAGTACGTGCCTAACCTGATCTTTGACGAAAAACCATCCAATTTGTAAATAGACCCCCTTAGAAAATAGTGAAGTCACGAGCGGTCAACGGGTCGACGGCATGGCATCTACATGGCCGGTTTTGACCTTATTTGATCAAATCAACGAGTTTATGAACTAAATCTAATAACATCTTAAGTTGTGGAGTTGATGGACTCACTAAGGGTCGGGCCCATAGTTGTGCTCGACTGTGCGGCTCGCACAGGGCCCAAAAATTTGAGGGACTCATTTTTTTATACATACCTATGTATATATTTTTCATGGGGTAGGCTTGGGGCCGCGCATGGAGCTGTCCAGATGGGCCGCTGCCCGCTGTCGCCTGACTCCCCCGCTCGTGAATCCCCTCGAGCGACCCAGGTCGCTGCTCCATGGCTCGATGCTTCGATGCCTACTGCTAGCCGCCAGGTTTAGATTCAACAACCGTATAGGAAAAAAACGGCGCCAGGTTCATTGATCTGCTCGATTTCCCCTCATCAAAAATCAAAAGTCAAAAATAAAATAAAAAGCTGATAGATCTGCTCGATTGGAAACCAATCGGAGGTTCAGTTCTGCTCGATCAATTGCATCCAGACTCCATAGGCAGGTGACGCGGGGTATTCTCTTGGCTCCTATGGTCCTGCCATCAAGACTTCCAGATCCAACGACACTGTGAAAAATGATACGACAACAGGTACATGGCAGAGGCAGGATGAGGAGACGGCATACGACAGTTTTGGCATTGCAAATATGATAGTCGTCATTGGTTCGCAACTTCGCATCCATCGGTTATTCCTCTCGAGATCTCGGCTCTCAGAGTCAGAGAGGAATACCGTTGGCTTGTACTCCCATTTTCCTATTTCCTATTTTCAAACTAACATTTCACAGGGGTCATTAGAGAGATGGGTTCTTGCATGATTGCCTCCTCGGCTCTTGATTAAAGAGCAGTTATGTTGGAAATGTGCCCTAGAGGCAATAAGTAAATTGTTTATTATTATATTTCCTTATTCATGATAATCGTTTATTATCCATGCTATAATTGTATTGATTGGAAACACATTACATGTGTGGGTAAATAGACAACACACTGTTCCTAGTATGCCTCTAGTGAACTAGCTCGTTGATCAAAGATGGTCAAGGTTTCCTAGGCCATTGACATGAGATGTCATTTGATAACGGGATCACATCATTAGGAGAATGATTTGATGGACAAGACCCAAACTACAAACGTAGCATATGATCGTGTCAGTTTATTGCTACTGTTTTCTGCATGTCAAGTATGTGTTCCTATGACCATGAGATCATGCAATTCACAGACATCGGAGGAGTGTCTTGTGTGTATCAAACGTCGCAACGTAACTGGGTGACTATAAAGGTGCTCTACAGGTATCTCCGAGGGTGTCTGTTGAGTTGGCATGGATCAAGACTGGGATTTGTTACTCCGTGTAACGGAGAGGTATCCCGGGGCCCACTCGGTAATACAACATCACAATAAGCCTTGCAAGCAATGTGAATAAAGTGTTAGTTGCGGGATCTTGTATTACGGAATGAGTAAAGAGACTTGTCGGTAACGAGGTTGAACTAGGTATGGAGATACCGACGATCGAATCTCGGGCAAGTAACATACCGAAGAACAAAGGGAACATTATACGGGATTAACTGAATCCTTGACATAGATGTTCAACCGATAAAGATCTTCGTAGAATGTGTAGGAACCGATGTGGACATCCAGGTCCCTCCATTGGTTATTGACCGTAGAGGTGTCTCGGTCATGTCTACATAGTTTTCGAACCCGCAGGGTCTGCATACTTAAGGTTTGGTGACGTTTCGGTAGTATAGAGTTATGTATGATGGTGACTGAAGTTTGTTTGGAGTCCCAGTTGAGATCCCGGACGTCACGAGGAGCTCCGGAATGGTCCGGAGGTAAAGATTCATATATAGGAAGTTCTATTTTGGTCGCCGGAAAAGTTTCGGGCTTATCAGTAGTGTACCGGGAGTGCCGGTAGTGTACCGGGAGACCTCCGGGAGGGGTATTTCGACCCAAGAGGCTTCATGGGTTGTGGGAAAGTAATAACCAGCACTTAGTGGGCTGGTGAAACAACCACAATAGGCCCATGTGGCTGGAAGAAAGAAACCCAAAGGAAAAAGGTGGAAAAAAAGGCAAAAAGAAGGAATCCTAGTCCTACTAGGATTGGAGGAGGAGAGTCCTCCTCCACCTCCCACTTCGGCCGAAGCCTCCAAGGCTTGGAGGCAAGGATGCCTCTCCTCCTCCCTTCCTCCTATATATACTGGTGGAGGGTTTTGCACTAATTTTTCAGCCACGTGCTACCCGTTCCTCCAGTGCATAGTTTCTCCTCTAGATCGGATTTCTGCAGTGCTTAGGCGAAGCCCTGCCGGAATTGCACCACTACCATCGCTGGAGCGCCGTCACGCTGCCGGCGAGCTCTTCTACCTCTCCGCTCTCTCTTGTGGATCAAGATGGCGGAGATCGTCATCAAGCTGTACATGTGCTGAACGCGCAGGTGCCGTCCGTTCGGCGCTAGATCGGAAGGATCGTGATCAAGTTCGTGGGACGGATCGTGATCGAGTTCGCGGGACAGATCGTGATTAGATCGCGGGACGGATCGTGATTGGATCGCGGGACGCACGGCGATTTGGATCGCGAAGACGTTCGACTACACCTGCGTGTGCGTAGGAAAATTATTTTTTCCCATGCAACGTTCCCCAACAGTGGTATCAGAGCTAGGTCTATGTGTAGATGAGATCTCGAGTAGAACACAAAAGGTTTGTGGGAGTTGATGCTTAGATTGCTTCCTCCCTTGGTCGGATTTTGGTTCAGCGGTATTGTGAGATGAAGCGGCCTGGACAAACATTACTCGTACGCTTACGAGAGACCGGTTCCCTCAACCGCAACTTGTTGCATATATGGCTTGCGGATGACAGTTTCTCTCACTTTAGTTGGATCGGATTCGACAAAGGCGGTCCTTGAGAAGGTTGAAAAGCAAATAGTGTATCACCGTTGTGGTTTTTGCGTAGATGAGAATTGTTCTTGCTAGATACCCGTAGTAGCCACGTAACACATGCAACAACAATTAGAGGACGTCTAACTTGTTTTTGCAGGGTATGTTGTGATATGATATGGCCAATTACATGATGTGATATATGTGATGTATGAGATGATCATGTGATGTATAGATTATCACGACTTGCACGTCGATGAGTACGGCAACCGGCAAGAGCCATAGGGTTGTCTTTAATTATTGTATGACCTGCGTGTCAATCATTAAGCGCTATGTAATGCTTTACTTTATCGCTACGGTAGCAATAGTAGTAGAAGTATGCTGGGCGCGACAACCCCGATGGCGACACGTTGATGGAGATCAAGATGATGGAGATCATGGTGTCGTGCCGGTGACGATGGAGATCATGCCGGTGCTTTCATGATGGAGATCAAAAGCACAAGATCATGGCCATATCATGTCACTTATGATTTGCATGTGATGTTAATCCTTTTATGCACCTTGTTTTGCTTAGAACGACAATAGCATTATAAGGTGATCCCTCACTTAATTTCAATATAAATTGTGTTCTCCCCGAGTGTGCACCGTTGTGAAAGTTCGTCATGTCGAGACACCACGTGATGATCGGGTGTGATAGACTCTACGTTCACATACAACGGGTGCAAGCCAGTTTTGCACGTGCAGAACACTCGGGTTAAACTTGACGAGCCTAGCATGTACAGACATGGCCTCGGAACACAAGAGACCGAAGGGTCGAACATGAGTCATATAGTAGATATGATTGTTGGAAATATGCCCTAGAGGCAATAATAAACTAGTTATTATCATATTTCCTTGTTCATGATAATCGTTTATTATCCATGCTATAATTGTATTGATCGGAGACTTAAATGCATGTGTGGATACATAGACAAAACCATGTCCCTAGTATGCCTCTAATGGACTAGCTTGTTGATCAAAGGATGGTTAAGGTTTCCTAGCCATGGACATGAGATGTCATTTGATAACGGGATCACATCATTAGGAGAATGATGTGATGGATAAGACCCAAACTACAAACATAGCATATGATCGTGTCAGTTTATTGCTACTGTTTTCTGCATGTCAAGTATATGTTCCTATGACCATGAGATCATGCAACTCACGAATATCGGAGGAGTGCCTTGTGTGTATCAAACGTCGCAACATAACTGGGTGACTATAAAGGTGCTCTACAGGTATCTCCGATGGTGTCTGTTGAGTTGGCATGGATCGAGACTGGGATTTGTTACTCCGTGTGACGGAGAGGTATCTCGGGGCCCACTCAGTAATGCAACATCACAATAAGCCTTGCAAGCAATGTGACTAATTGTTAGTTTCAGGATCTTGTATTATGGAACGAGTAAAGAGACTTGCCGGTAACGAGGTTGAACTAGGTATGGAGATACCGACGATCGAATCTCGGGCAAGTAACATACCGAAGAACAAAGGGAACGTTATACGGGATTAACTGAATCCTTGACATAGAGGTTCGACCGATAAAGATCTTCATAGAATATGTAGGAACCAATGTGGACGTCCAGGTCCCGCCATTGGTTATTGACCGTAGAGGTGTCTCGGTCATGTCTACATAGTTCTCGAACCCGCAGGGTCTGCACACTTAAGGTTCGGTGACGTTTCGGTAGTGTAGAGTTATGTATGGTGGTGACCGAAGGTTGTTCGGAGTCCCGGATGAGATCCCGGACGTCCCGAGGAGCTCCGGAATGGTCCGGAGGTAAAGATTCATATATAGGAAGTCCCAGTTTGGTTTCCGGAAAAGTTTCGGGCTCATCGGTAGTGTACCGGGAGTATCGGTATTGTACCGGGAGTGCCGGTAGTGTACCGGAGGACCTCGGGGAGGGGTATTCGACCCCAAGAGGTCCATGGGCTGTGGGATAATAATAACCAGACCTTATTGGGCTGGGAAAACAGCCACAAAGGCCCATGGCGCAGGAGAGAAAGTCCTAAAGCAAAAAGTGGAAAATCAGCCAATAGGAGGCAATCCTACTCCAACTAGGATTGGAGGTGAAGTAGGATTGCTCCCACCTCCTATTTCGGCTGACCCAAAGGCCTTGGCTGCCTCTCCTCTCCTCTCCTCCTATATATACTAGTGGATTGGGTGGTTTTTGGATAGAATTTCCGGCCACGTGCTACCCGTTTCACCGGTGCACAGTTTCTCCTCTAGATCGGTTTTCCGCAGCGCTTAGGCGAAGCCCTGCCGGAATCACTCCACCACCATCACCGGAGTGCCTTCATGCTGCCGGTGAACTCTATCTCCTCTCCACCTACTCTTGCTGGATCAAGACGGTGGAGATCGTCATCAAGCTGCACGTGCGCTGAACGCGGAGGTGCCGTCCGTTCGGCGCTAGATCGGAAGGACCGTGATCGAGATCGCGAGACAGTTCGTGATGAGATCGCGGAACGGATCGTGATGAGTTCGCGGGACAGATCGTGATCAAGATCGTGAGACGGATCGTGATGAGATCGCGGGACGGATCATGATGAGTTCACGGGACGGATCGTGATTGGATCGCGGGACGGATCGTGATGAGATCGCGGGACGCTCGGCGATTTGGATTGCGAAGATGTTCGACTACACCAACCGCGTTTCTTAACGCTTCCCACTTAGCGATCTACAAGGGTATGTAGATACACTCTCCCTCTCGTAGATGCTCATCACCATGGATAGGTTTGCGTGTGCGTAGGAAATTTTTTGTTTCCCATGCGACGTTCCCCAACAGTGGCATCATGAGCTAGGTTGATGGTTCGATGAGATCTCGAGTAGAACACAAAAGGTTTGTGGGCGTTGATGCTTAGATTGCTTCCTCCCTTGGTCGTATTTTGGTTCAGCGGGATTGTGAGATGAAGCGGCCCGGACCAACATTACTCGTACGCTTACGAGAGACCGGTTCCCTCGACGCAACTTGTTGCCTAGATGGCTTGCGGGTGACAGTTTCTCTCACTTTAGTTGGATCGGATTCGACAAAGGCGGTCCTTGAGAAGGCTGAAAAGCAAACTAGTGTATCACCGTTGTGGTTTATGCATAGGTGAGAATCGTTCTTGCTAGATACCCATAACAGCCACGTAAAATATGCAACAACAATTAGAGGACGTCTAACTTGTTTTTGCAGGGTATGTTGTGATATGATATGGCCAATTACATGATGTGATATATGTGATGTATGAGATGATCATGTGATGTATAGATTATCACGACTTGCATGTCGATGAATACGGCAACCGGCAGGAGCCATAGGGTTGTCTTTAATTATTGTATGACCTGCGTGTCAATCATTAAGCGCTATGTAATGCTTTACTTTATCGCTACGGTAGCAATAGTAGTAGAAGCATGCAGGGCGTGACAACCCCGATGGCGTAACGTTGATGGAGATCAAGATGATGGAGATCATGGTGTCATGCCGGTGACGATGGAGATCATGCCTGTGCTTTCATGATGGAGATCAAAAGCACAAGATCATGGCCATATCATGTCACTTATGATTTGCATGTGATGTTAATCCTTTTATGCACCTTGTTTTGCTTAGGACGATGGTAGAATTATAAGGTGATCCCTCACTTAATTTCAAGATAAATTGTGTTCTCCCCGAGTGTGCACCGTTGCGAAAGTTCGTCGTGTTGAGACACCACGTGATGATCGGGTGTGATAGACTCTACGTTCACATACAACGGGTGCAAGCCAGATTTGCACGCGCAAAACACTCGGGTTAAACTTGACGAGCCTAGCATGTACAGACATGGCCTCGGAACACAAGAGACTGAAAGGTCGAACATGAGTCATATAGTAGATATGATCAACATAATGATGTTCACCATTGCAGCCACCTCAACTCACGTGATGATCGGACTTGAGTTGGTGAATTTGGATCATGTATCACTCGAATGATCGGAGGGATGTCAATTTGAGTGGGAGTTCTTAAGTAATATGATTAATTGAACTCATTATCATGAACATAGTCAAAGTGTCTTTGCAAATTATGTTGTAGATTACTAGCTCGCGCTGTAGCTCCCTTGTATTTTTATATGTTCCTAGAGAAATAGAATTGAAAGATGTTGGTAGCAAAATTGCGGACTGGGTCCGTGATCTGAGGATTGTCCTCATTGCTGCACAGAAGGCTTATGTCCTTAATGCACCGCTCGGTGCGCCACCCCCTCTAGCGTCGTCTATAGATGTTGTGAACATCTAACAGGCACGTTTCGATGACTACTTGATAGTTTAGTGCGTCATGCATTACGGCTTAGAATTGAGGCTCCAAAACGTTTTGAACGTCACGGAACATATGAGATGTTCTAGGAGCAGAGATTGTGATCTCAGGCTCGTGCCTTTGTTGCGAGATATGAGATCTCCAACAAGATTCTTTGCTTGTAAGATGAAGGAGAATAGCTCAATCGTTGAGCATGTAATCAGATTGTCTGGGTACTACAATCGCTTGAATCAAGTGGGAGTTGATCTTCCAGATAAGATAGTGATTGATATAGTTCTCCAAGTCACTGTCACTAAAGCTACTAGAACTTAGTGATGAACTATAATACACCAGGGATAGAAGTATTGATCCCTGAGTTGTTCGCGATGTTTGACACCGCGAAGGTAGAAATCAAGAAGGAGAGTCAAGTGTTGATGGTTAATCAAACCACTAGTTTCGAAAAGGGCAAGAGCAAGGAGGGAAACTTCATGGATAGCAAGTCAGTTGCTGCTCCAGTGAAGCAACCCAAAGTTGAACTCAAACCCGAGACTAAGTGCTTCTATTATGAGGTGAGAGGTCGCTGAAGCGGAACAACCCTAGATACTTGGTAGATAAGAAGGCTGGCAACATCGACAGAAGTATATTTGATATACGAGTTATTGATGTGTACCTTGCTAGTACTCCTAGTAGCACCTGGGTATTGGATACCGGTTCGGTTGCTAAATGTTAGTAACTCGAAATAAAAGCTACGGAATAAACGGAGAACTAGCTAAGGGTGAGGTGACGATGTGTGTTGGAAATGTTTCCAAGGTTGATGTGATCAACATCGCACGCTCTCTCTACCTTCAGGATTAGTGACGAACCTAAATAAATGTTATTTGGTGTTTTGCGTTGAGCATGAACATGATTAGATCATGTTTGTTGCAATACGGTTATTCATTTAAGTCAGAGAATAATAGTTATTCTGGTTACATGAATAATACCTTCAATGGTCATGCACCCAGTGAGAATGGTTTGTTGAAATCTTGATCGTAGTAGTACACATGTTCATAACATTGATGTCAAAAGATACAAAGTTAATAATGATAGTACCACATACTTGTGGCACTGCCGCTAAATGTCATATTGGTATAAAGCGCATGTAGAAACTCCATGCTGATGGATATTTGGACTCATCGATTTCGAATCGGTTGAGACATGCGAACCATGCCTCTTGGGCAAGATGACTAAAGGACCCCGTTGGATGGAGAGGGCAAGTGATTCATTGGAAATGATACATGTTGATGTATGCAATCTAGTGAGTCTTGTAGCGTGCAGTGGATATCGTTATTTTCTTACCTTCACTGATGATTTGAGTAGATATAGTGTATATTTACTTAATGAAACACAAGTCTGAATCGTTTGAAAGGTTCAAGCAAATTCAGAGTGAAGTTTAAAGATCATCGTGACAAGAAGATAAAAATGACCGTGATATGATCGTGGAGGTGAATATCTGAGTTACGAGTTTGGCATACAACTTAAGACAACGTGAAATTTGTTTCACAACTAACGCCACCTGGAACACCATGGTGTGATGGTGTGTCCGAACATCATCGTCATGCTCTATTGATATAGTGCATACTGTGATGTCTCTTATCGTTTTACTACTATAATTTTTGGGGTTATGCATTAGAGACAACTACATTCACTTTAAATAGGGCATCATCTAAACCCGTTGAGATGACACCGTGTGAATTATGGTTTGATAGAAACCTAAGCTGTCATTTCTTAATGTTTGGGGCTGCGATGCTTGTGTGGAAAATGTTTTCACATAATAAGCTAGAACCCAAAGCGGACAAATATATCTTCATAGAATACCCTAAGAACAGATGGGTATGCCTTCTATCTCAGATCCGAGTGCATAGTGTTTGTTGCTAGAACTGGGTCCTTTCTCGAGAAAAAGTTTCTCTCGAAAGAATTGAGTGGGAGGAAAATAGAACTTGATGAGGTTGTTAAACCTTTGTTCAACCAGAGAGTAGCGCAGCGCAGAAAGATGTTACTGTGAAGCCTATGTTAGTTGAAGAGGAAGTTAATGATGATGATCATGAAGCTTCAGGATCAAGTTACTATCAAACTTCGTAGGTCGACAAGGATGTGTACTGCTCCTAAGTGGTACGACAACTCGGTCTTGGAGGTCATGTTGTTGGACAACGATGAACCTACGAGCTATGGAGAAGAGATGATGGGCCCGGATTCCGACAAATGGTTGGAGGCCATGAAATCCGAGATAGGATCCATGTATTAAAACCAAGTGTAGACTTTGGTAGACTTGCTCGTTGGACGGCAGGTCGTTGAGTACAAATGGATCTTTAAAATGAAGACAGACATTGATGGTGAATGTCACTATTTGTAAAGCTCGACTTGTTGCAAACATGTTTGTGACAAGTTCAAGGAGTTGACTACGATGAGACTTTCTCACTCGTAGCGATGCTAAAAGTCTGTTGGAATTATGTTAGCAGTTGCTGTGTTTTCAATTATGAAATTTGGCAGATGGATGTCAAAACATCGTTTCCTTAATGGTTTACTTGAGGAAAGGTTGTATGTGATACAACCAGAAGGTTTTGTCAGGCCTAAGGATGCTAAAAGGTGTGCAAGCTTCGGTGATCCTTCCATGGACTGAAGCAAGCATCTCGGAGTTGGAATATACGCTTTGATGAGGTGATCAAAGTTTTGATGTTTATACAAAGTTTATGAGAAACTTGTATTTGCAATAAAGTGAGTGGGAGCACTATAGAATTTCTGATAAGTATATGTGGATGACATATTGTTGTTCAGAAATAATGTAGAGTTTCTGGAAAGCATAAAACGGTTATTTGGAAAGTGATTTTCAAAGGAAGACCTGGATAAAGCTACCTAATTGTTGAGCATCAAAATCTGTAGAGATAGATCAAGATGCTTGATGAGACTTTCAATGAGTGCATACCTTCACAAGATTCTGAAAGAGTTCAAAATGGATCAGCCAGAGAAATAGTTCTCGTCTGATTTTTAAGGTGTGAAGTTGAGTGAGACTCAAAGCTCGACAACGGCAGAAGAAAGAGAAAGGACGAACGTCGTCCCCTATGCCTTAGCCATAGGCTCTATATTATGCCATGCTGTGTACCGCACCTATGTGTGCCTTGCCATGAGTCTGTCAAGGGGTACAAGAGTGGTCCAGGAGTGGATCACTGGACAGCGGTCGGAATTATCCTTAGTAACCAGAGGACTAAGGAAATGTTTCTTGATTATGGAGGTGATAAAGAGTTCGTCGTAAAGAGTTACGTCGATGCAAGCTTTAACACCTATCCGGATGACTAGTAGTAGCAATCTGGATACGTATAGTGGAAAAGCCATTTGGAAATAGTACCAAGTGGAGTGTGGTAGCAGTGTTTACGGTTTGACATAGAGATATGCAAAGTACACACGGATCTGAATATCGCAGACCCGTTGACTATAAGACCTCTCTCACATGCAAAGCATGATCGAGCCCCAGAACTCATTGGGTGTTAGATTCATAACAATGCGAATCACATGGTGATGTGAACTAGATTATTGACTCTAGTGCAAGTGGGAGACTGTTGGAAATATGCCCTAGAGGCAATAATAAACTAGTTATTATCATATTTCCTTGTTCATGATAATCGTTTATTATCCATGCTATAATTGTATTGATCGGAGACTTAAATGCATGTGTGGATACATAGACAAAACCATGTCCCTAGTATGCCTCTAATGGACTAGCTTGTTGATCAAAGGATGGTTAAGGTTTCCTAGCCATGGACATGAGATGTCATTTGATAACGGGATCACATCATTAGGAGAATGATGTGATGGATAAGACCCAAACTACAAACATAGCATATGATCGTGTCAGTTTATTGCTACTGTTTTCTGCATGTCAAGTATATGTTCCTATGACCATGAGATCATGCAACTCACGAATATCGGAGGAGTGCCTTGTGTGTATCAAACGTCGCAACATAACTGGGTGACTATAAAGGTGCTCTACAGGTATCTCCGATGGTGTCTGTTGAGTTGGCATGGATCGAGACTGGGATTTGTTACTCCGTGTGACGGAGAGGTATCTCGGGGCCCACTCAGTAATGCAACATCACAATAAGCCTTGCAAGCAATGTGACTAATTGTTAGTTTCAGGATCTTGTATTATGGAACGAGTAAAGAGACTTGCCGGTAACGAGGTTGAACTAGGTATGGAGATACCGACGATCGAATCTCGGGCAAGTAACATACCGAAGAACAAAGGGAACGTTATACGGGATTAACTGAATCCTTGACATAGAGGTTCGACCGATAAAGATCTTCATAGAATATGTAGGAACCAATGTGGACGTCCAGGTCCCGCCATTGGTTATTGACCGTAGAGGTGTCTCGGTCATGTCTACATAGTTCTCGAACCCGCAGGGTCTGCACACTTAAGGTTCGGTGACGTTTCGGTAGTGTAGAGTTATGTATGGTGGTGACCGAAGGTTGTTCGGAGTCCCGGATGAGATCCCGGACGTCCCGAGGAGCTCCGGAATGGTCCGGAGGTAAAGATTCATATATAGGAAGTCCCAGTTTGGTTTCCGGAAAAGTTTCGGGCTCATCGGTAGTGTACCGGGAGTATCGGTATTGTACCGGGAGTGCCGGTAGTGTACCGGAGGACCTCGGGGAGGGGTATTCGACCCCAAGAGGTCCATGGGCTGTGGGATAATAATAACCAGACCTTATTGGGCTGGGAAAACAGCCACAAAGGCCCATGGCGCAGGAGAGAAAGTCCTAAAGCAAAAAGTGGAAAATCAGCCAATAGGAGGCAATCCTACTCCAACTAGGATTGGAGGTGAAGTAGGATTGCTCCCACCTCCTATTTCGGCTGACCCAAAGGCCTTGGCTGCCTCTCCTCTCCTCTCCTCCTATATACTAGTGGATTGGGTGGTTTTTGGATAGAATTTCCGGCCACGTGCTACCCGTTTCACCGGTGCACAGTTTCTCCTCTAGATCGGTTTTCCGCAGCGCTTAGGCGAAGCCCTGCCGGAATCACTCCACCACCATCACCGGAGTGCCTTCATGCTGCCGGTGAACTCTATCTCCTCTCCACCTACTCTTGCTGGATCAAGACGGTGGAGATCGTCATCAAGCTGCACGTGCGCTGAACGCGGAGGTGCCGTCCGTTCGGCGCTAGATCGGAAGGACCGTGATCGAGATCGCGAGACAGTTCGTGATGAGATCGCGGAACGGATCGTGATGAGTTCGCGGGACAGATCGTGATCAAGATCGTGAGACGGATCGTGATGAGATCGCGGGACGGATCATGATGAGTTCACAGGACGGATCGTGATTGGATCGCGGGACGGATCGTGATGAGATCGCGGGACGCTCGGCGATTTGGATTGCGAAGATGTTCGACTACACCAACCGCGTTTCTTAACGCTTCCCACTTAGCGATCTACAAGGGTATGTAGATACACTCTCCCTCTCGTAGATGCTCATCACCATGGATAGGTTTGCGTGTGCGTAGGAAATTTTTTGTTTCCCATGCGACGTTCCCCAACAATGATCAACATAATGATGTTCACCATTGAAGCCACCTTAACTCACGTGATGATCAGACTTGAGTTGGTGAATTTGGATCATGTGACACTCAGATGACCTGAGGGATGTCAATTTGAGTGGGAGCTTTAGTAATTTGACTAATTAAACTCATTATCTTGAACAATAGTATAAGTAACCTTTGCATATTTATGTTGTAGATCAATGGCTCGGGCAGTAGCACCCCTGAATTTTAATGCGTTCCTAGAGAAAGCTAAGTTGAAAGATGATGGAAGTAACTTTGTGGACTGGGCCCGTAATCTGAGGATTATCCTCACGGCTTTCCAAAAACAATATGTCCTTGATGCACCGCTTGGTAACCAACCAGAAGACATGACCTCCGAAGACGTTAAGAACACTTGGGAGGCTCATGTTGGAGACTACTCAATAGTTCAGTGTGCAATATTGTATGGCTTAGAACCGGGACTTCAAAGACGTTTTGAACGTCATGGAGCATATGAGATGTTCTAGGAGTTGAAGTTTATCTTTCAGAAGAATGCCCGGATCGAGAGGTATGAGACCTCCGATAAATTCTATGCTTGCAAGATGGAAGAGAACGGGTCTATCAGTGAGCACATACTCAGAATGTCTGGGTATTCAAATCGTCTAGCAGAGTTGGGAATTACCCTTCCGCCAGAGACAATCACTGACAGAGTTCTTCAATCACTGCCACCTAGTTACAAGAGCTTTGTAATGAACTATAACATGCACGGGATGAACAAGTCAGTCGCCGAGCTGTTTGCGATGCTGAAAGTAGCTGAGTCTGAAATCCAGAAAGAACATCAAGTGTTGATGGTCAATAAAACCATTAGTTTCAAGAAAAATGGCAAGGGCAAAGGCAAGAAGGGTAAAACCAAGAAGGATGGCAAAGCAATTGCTACTCCTACAAAGAAGCCTAAGCACGGACCTAAGCCAGAAATTGAGTGCTTTCATTGCAAAGGAACTGGTCACTGGAAGCAGAACTACCCCAAGTACCTGGCTGACAAGAAGGCGGCCAACGACAAACAAGGTATATATGATATACATGTTATTGATGTGTACCTTACTAGCTCTCGTAGTAGTGCCTAGGTATTTGATATCGGTTCGGTTGCTCACATTTGCAACTCAAAGCAGGAACTACGGAATAAACGAAGGCTGGCGAAGGACGAAGTGACGATGCGCGTGGGAAATGGTTCCAAGGTTGATGTGATCGCCGTTGGCACGCTCTCTCTTTGATTACCATCGGGATTAGTGATGAACCTGAATAATTGTTATTTAGTGCCTGTGTTAAGCATGACCATTATATGTGAATCTTGTTTATTGCGAGACGGTTACTCATTTAAATTAGAGAATAAAGGTTGTTCTATTTATATAAGTAATATCTTTTATGGTCATGGACCCAATGTTAGGGATTTATTAATATTGAATCTTGATAGTGATGACACACATGTTCATAACATTGATGCCAAAAGATGTAGAGTTGATAATGATAGTACCACTTTCTTGTGGCACTGCCGTTTAGGTCATATTGGTGTAAAACGCATGAGGAAGCTCCATGCTGATGGACTTTTGGAGTCACTAGATTTTGAATCACTTGACACATGTGAACCATGCCTCATGGGCAAGATGACTAAAACGCCGTTCTGTGGAACAATGGAATGGGAAAATGACTTATTGGAAATCATACATACTGATGTGTGCGGTCTAATGAATGTTGCAGCGCGCGGTGGATATCTTTATTTTCTCACCTTCATTGATGACTTAAGTAGATATGGGTATATTTACTTAAAGAAACACAAGTCTGAAACGTTTGAAAAGTTCAAGCAATTTCAGTGAAGTTGAGAATCATCATAACAAGAAGATTAAGTTCCTACGATCTGATCGAGGAGGTGAATATCTGAGTTATGAGTTTGGCAGTCACTTAAGGCAATGTGAAATTGTTTCACAGTTGACACCGCCCGAAACACCACAGCGTAATGGTGTGTCCGAACTTCGTAATTGAACCTTATTAGATATGATGCGTTCTATGATGTCCCTTGCTGATTTGCCACTATCGTTTTGGGGTTATGCATTAGAGACAGCTGCATTCACTTTAAATAGGGCACCATCGAAATCCGTTGAGACGACGCCATATGAACTATGGTTTGGCAAAAGGCCAAAGTTGTCGTTTCTCAAAGTTTGGGGATGTGATGCTTATGTCAAAAAGCTTCAGCCTGAAAAGCTGGAACCCAAAGCGGAGAAATGCGTCTTCATAGGATACCCAAAAGAGACAGTCGGGTATACCTTCTATCTCAGATCCTAAGGCAAAGTGTTTGTCGCTAAGAACGGAACATTTCTTGAGAAAGAGTTTCTCTCGAAAGAATTGAGTGGGAGGAAGATAGAGCTTGATGAGGTTATTGAACCATTACTTCAACCAGAAAATAGTGCAGCGCAGAAAGTTGTTTCTATGGAACCTACGACGGTAGAAGAGGAAGTTAATGATGATGATCATGAATCTTCGGATCAAGCTACTATTGAACCTCGTAGGTCGACAAGGGCGCGTACTACTCCTGAGTAGTACGGCAACCCTGTCTTGGAGGTCATGTTGTTAGACAACAATGAATCTACGAGCTATGGAGGAGCAGTGATGGGCCCGGATTCTGAGAAATGGTTAGAGGCCATGAATTCCGAGATGGGATCCATGTATGAAAACAAAGTATGGACTTTGGAAGTATTACCTGAAGGGCGAAAGGCCATTCAGAACAAATGGATCTTTAAGAAGAAGACAGACGCGGACGGTAATATCACTGTCTATAAAGCTCGACTTGTGGCAAAGGGTTTTTAACAAGTTCAATGAGTTGACTACGATGAGACATTCTCACCCGTAGCGATGCTTAAGTCTGTCAGAATCATGTTGGCAATAGCTGCTTATTTCGACTATGAAATTTGGCAGATGGATGTCAAAACGGCATTCCTCAACGGTTTCCTTGAGGAAGAGTTGTATATGATGCAACCCGAAGGTTTTGTCGATCCAGAGAATGCTGACAAAGTTTGCAAACTCTAGCGATCCATTTATGGACTGATGCAAGCATCTTAGAGTTGGAATAAGCGCTTTGATGAGGTGATCAAAGCGTTTGAGTTTATACAAGTTGATGGAGAAGCTTGTATTTACAAGAAAGTGAGTGGGAGCTCTATAGCGTTTCTAATATTATATGTGGATGACATATTGCTGATTGGAAACAATATAGAAATGCTGGAAAGCATGAAGGAATATTTGAACAAGAGTTTTTCAATGAAGGACCTAGGAGAAGCTGCTTACATATTAGGCATTAAGATCTATGGAGATAGATCAAAACGCTTAATAGCACTTTCACAGAGCACATACCTTGATAAAGTTATGAAGAAGTTCGAAATGGATCAGTCCAAGAAGGGGTTCTTACCTGTGTTACAAGGTGTAAAGTTGAGTAAGACTCAATGCCCAGTGACTGCAGAAGATAGAGAAAAGATGAGTGTCATCCCCTATGCTTCAGCCATTGGCTCTATCATGTATGCAATGCTGTGCACAAGACCCGATGTCAGCCTTGCCATAAGTATGGCCGGAAGGTTTCAAAGTGATCCTAGAATGGAGCACTGGCAAGCGGTCAAGAATATCCTTAAGTACCTGAAAAGGACTAAGGAAATGTTTCTCTTTTATGGAAGTGATGAAGAGCTCGTTGTAAAGGTTACGTCAATGCAAGCTTTGACACTGATCCGGATGACCTTAAGTCGCAAACCGGATACGTATTTATTCTTAATGGGGGAGCGGTAAGCTGGTGCAGTTCCAAGCAAAGCGTGGTAGCTGATTCTACGTGCGAAGCGGAGTACATCACAGCCTTCGAGGCGGCGAAGGAAGGTGTCTGGATGAAGCAGTTCATAACAGATCTTGGAGTAGTGCCTAGTGCACTGAATCCAATGAACCTGTTCTGTGACAACACTGGTGCCATTGGTCTCGCCAAGGAACCAAGGTTTCACAAGAGGACCAGACACATAAAGCGACGTTTCAACTCCATCCGGTATTACATCGAGGAGAAGGACATAAATATTTGCAAAGTGCACACGGATCTGAATGTTGCAGACCCGTTGACTAAACCTCTTCCAAGGGCTAAACATGATTAACACTAGAACTGCATGGGTGTTCGATTCATTACCATGTAAATCACATAGTGATGTGAACTAGATTATTGACTCTAGTGCAAGTGGGAGACTGTTGGAAATATGCCCTAGAGGCAATAAGTAAATTGTTTATTATTATATTTCCTTGTTCATGATAATCATTTATTATCCATGCTATAATTGTATTGATTGGAAACACATTACATGTGTGGGTAAATAGACAACACATTGTCCCTAGTATGCCTCTAGTGAACTAGCTCGTTGATCAAAGATGGTCAAGGTTTCCTAGGCCATTGACATGAGATGTCATTTGATAACGGGATCACATCATTAGGAGAATGATGTGATGGACAAGACCCAAACTACAAACGTAGCATATGATCGTGTCAGTTTATTGCTATTGTTTTCTGCATGTCAAGTATGTGTTCCTATGACCATGAGATCATGCAACTCACAGACATCGGAGGAGTGCCTTGTGTGTATCAAACGTCGCAACGTAACTGGGTGACTATAAATGTGCTCTACAGGTATCTCCGAGGGTGTCTGTTGAGTTGGCATGGATCAAGACTGGGATTTGTTACTCCGTGTGACGGAGAGGTATCTCGGGGCCCACTCGGTAATACAACATCACAATAAGCCTTGCAAGCAATGTGACTAAAGTGTTAGTTGCGGGATCTTGTATTACGGAACGAGTAAAGAGACTTGCCGGTAACGAGGTTGAACTAGGTATGGAGATACCGACAATCGAATCTCGGGCAAGTAACATACCGACGAACAAAGGAAACATTATACGGGATTAACTGAATCCTTGACATAGAGGTTCAACCGATAAAGATCTTCGTAGAATGTGTAGGAACCAATGTGGACATCCAGGTCCCGCCATTGGTTATTGACCGTAGAGGTGTCTCGGTCATGTCGACATAGTTTTCGAACCCGCAGGGTCTGCACACTTAAGGTTTGGTGACGTTTTGGTAGTATAGAGTTATGTATGGTGGTGACCGAAGTTTGTTTGGAGTCCTGGATGAGATCTCGGACGTCACAAGGAGCTCTGGAATGGTCCGAAGGTAAAGATTCATATATAGGAAGTCCTGTTTTGGTCGCCGGAAAAGTTTCGGGCTTATCGGTAGTGTACCGAGAGTGCCGGTAGTGTACCGAGAGACCTCCGGGAGGGGTATTTCGACCCAAGAGACTTCATGGGCTGTGGGAAAGTAATAACCAGCCCATAGTGGGCTGGTGGAACAACCACAATAGGCCCATGTGGCTGGAAGAAAGAAACCCAAAGGAAAAAGGTGGAAAAAAAGGCAAAAAGGAGGAATCCTAGTCCTACTAGGATTGGAAGAGGAGAGTCCTCCTCCACCTCCCACTTCGGCCGAAGCCTCCAAGGCTTGGAGGCAAGGTTGCCTCTCTTCCTCCCTTCCTCCTATATATACTAGTGGATTTCTAGGGTTTTGCACTAATTTTTCAGCCACGTGCTACCCGTTTCCCCAATGCATAGTTTCTCCTCTAGATCAGATTTCTGTAGTGCTTAGGCGAAGCCCTGCCGGAATTGCACCACTACCATCGCCGGAGCGCCGTCACGCTGCCGGCAAGCTCTTCTACCTCTCCGCTCTCTCTTGCTGGATCAAGACGGCGGAGATCGTCATCAAGTTGTACGTGTGCTGAACGCGGAGGTGTCGTCCGTTCGGCGCTAGATCGAAAGGATCGTGATCAAGTTCGTGGGACGGATCGTGATCGAGTTCGCGGGACGGATCGTGATTAGATCGCGGGACGGGTCGTGGTTGGATCGCGGGACGCACGGCAATTTGGATCGCGAAGACGTTCGACTACACCAACCGCGTTACTTAACGCTTCCCGCTTAGCGATCTACAAGGGTACGTAGATCCATTCTCCCTCTCGTAGATGCTCATCACCATGGATAGATCTGCGTGTGCGTAGGAAAATTTTGTTTCCCATGTAACGTTCCCCAACAAGTTCAACCTGACAAGACACGAGACTAGGTGAGTTTTCTGGCGGGGAAGAGACTAGGTGAGTTAGATGGTTCGTTTGATTGTCAAACATTGACGCATAATCTTCAATTAATATCTGTTGTTCTATCACTTTATTTTTATTTTATTCATCTTTTGTATCTTGAGATAGGGCCCCGTTATTTAGTTTTGCACATGGCCCCGAATTTTACGGGCCCGGCCCTGATTTCACTCCTTGCAAGGTGGCGGTGGAAAACGTGGGATAGCCCACGGCAGGATGTGCATGACGTGAGGGAAGATGTGGCGAAGGAAAAAGAAGAAACTAACGTGGGGCCACAACAGCATGTATCGTTGATGGGGTGTTGCGTGTCGCACGATTCAGTTAGATCTAGTGACACTCCACGACTTGGCCGGCACGCCGGGTCCAAACGTTTTCCTTCTATCAAAAACCGGATTCGTTGCAAGAGTGCTCGATCATTCGTCTCCGCCCTGGGCTGGAATACTAACGAATTGGATCAGACTAATTTCTGGTTGGACATTCCCTTGTTTCCGCTTTGCACGATGACGGCGTCGTAGCATGCACCTTATAGCTGCCTCGTCTGTCTTCTAGCTGAAGGTCCCTCTGTCGTCGGCTTGGGTAATTTGGACAGAAGAAGAACCGAGAGAGAGTAGTAAAAGGTTGCGAGGCCGGGTTACGAACAAAAACTCATGCCATGTTCCAATCGTCGGGCGGCTCTTTATTATTGCTTTAAATTTGTAGTTCTTCTTTCAAGTTACAATTTTTCATTCTCTATCAGTTTTGTTATATTGATGTTTTTTCACATTGCCTTTTATGATGTAATTCATAGACCATACACAGTGAAATCCTATAGAGGTCAAACTTTGCCTATTAGGCAAGAGGATGACAAGTTCTAAATTCTGTCTCGGTAGGACATGGATTTCTATTATTATGAAATTCATAAATAAAAATGAAGTAGTTAATGGGAGGGCTACCGTTATCCTTTTTCTTGTATGTGTTCCTAAGAGAAGTAATTTGTCTTCATGTTTCGAGGTCTCAAGAAAAGGGCATGAAAACAGATAGAAACTCTTGAATGGAAATTGAAAAGGCTACGGACATAAATGCATGAATATGCAGAGCCTGGTATAGCGAGTTTTATTTTATTTATTTTAATTGAATCAACGAAGCCTACCCGGTAGCATATACTGTACTATCCCTAGTGAGCTTGCAGGTGCAATGCATGTCCCGTTTAATTTATATATACTTAGTTAAACATGTTCAAAAGTTTAGAATTCAAATTGTTGATGAAACAACATATGTACCATATTCAAGGACATGGAAATATTACAATCAACAATTATATCTGCACATTTTCTTTCTTGCACCAAAAGCTAGAGAGGCTATATGCCTATATCACACTTCCAATTGTGAGTTGATAAATTATGTCATTAAAATTAGCTCGAAGCGTGTTTTCGAACGACGGTGCTAAGCACAGTTTTACTTTAGGAGGATCTTGTGGCAGTTCCTTATTTACTCTCATAATGCCACAACCTTAGACATTTGGTTGCAGCCATCCTGGAATCGTGCACATGCAATGCAGGACTAATAACAGATGGAAACTCTAGAAAACATTTCAGAGTTATGTTTTAGCTAATAATAATCAAAAGGAACATGTTGCAAGCACAAGAAATTCACATTTATGTATAATTGCATAAAGTATTTCGCTTAAATTGATAAATCACAAAGAATACAAACTGATAAACCACGAATTTCCTTCTCTTGAAAAAAATTACTATGATCCATATGTTACATAGTCTTGGTGCCCCTTTTATGTCTTCTAAGAAAAGACTAAAGAACTGAACGCGGAGAATTATACTTGCATGCATAGATGTGTGACATACCTACATCACTTAGCTTGACTTTTTTGTTTTGTCCCAGATGACCATTTGGTAAAGAAGGCTTCGAGGAGAGCCTCTCAATATTTCCCTTATGTAATTACAAGAACTTGCAACCTCATGCGGTTAGCACACATATGAAATACTCCAATGGGCCAGTTAAAAAAAAACAAGACTATTGTGTGAATTTATTTTACATGTCAGACCAAGAAAATGTTTTCCAAAATAGTCACTTGCCAAATCATCATCTAATGTTGAAAACAAGTAAGCATCTGCAGCAGCTATCTCAGTCCCTTCATGCATTTATTTATTTGGAAGGACAAGGCCAGCAGTAAAAGACAAAGCAATGATTAGATCATGGGTTTTGCAAACTGAAAGTTCAGCAAATCTGCAATCAGTATAAATAAAAGCAAGAAATCGATGAAAATAACACTTTTGAAAGGGGAGAATGATGCTAAAAACTAGAAACCAATTTTAACAACTCGTACCATTTTGTTCATTTATAAAGGATGATTAATGGAGTATATCATGTGTGTTGTTCTAAACCATTATTGTTATGACCGGCATCACTTATAGCGGAGAAGGCCCAATCGGCGCGTCTAGTTAGGGGCTTAGCCCAACTTATGTTATTTTTATTAGCAACAAGGATTATATAAACAGTTGTAAGGCCATCTTTTGGAATTAAGCAATAAGTCATAACTATTGCCCGGCTTCCCTTAGGAGCCGGAACCCTAAAACCCTAGCCCTCTCTCTCACCGCCGCCGCCTCCTCCCCACGCGATCACGGCGTCGTTGCGCCGCCGGTCGCGCCCAACCCCTCGCCATCCATCCTTCCACCCCTACAACCTACGGTCTAGGCCTGGTAGGACCCTAGCTCCTACCAATCTAGTATCAGGTAGCTCTGGTTCGATCATGTCCACGTCGCAGCCCACCCCGTCCCTTCCATTACCGACCACCTCGTCGCCCCCGATGACCACCATGGCCGGTCTCCTCCGTCGCAGCCACCACCGCCGTCCTCACACCAGAGGAGGTGTCCGGGGCGCTTCGGGATCTCGCCCAGGCGGTCCGGGGCATCCGGTTGTACCTGGCCGGGCCCTACGGGCCGCAACCGGCCGCACCGCCCGTCACCACCACCGGGCCGCCGTGGCTGCCGGCGTCCCTGGCGGCCTCCGCCGCGTCCATCGGGCCGCTGCAGCAGGCGCTGCAGCTGCCGCCGCCACCACCTGCCAGCTCCGGGCCGGCCCTTACCACGGCGGCGGGGGTTCCGATCCACCAAGTCAGGTTCTCCTCCTCGTCGTCACCGTTACCGGCATGGTTAGTCGGGACTTCGCAGCCGATCTACACTATGGCTTCGAGGCCGCCGCACGTCCAGTCGCCGCTGGCGCCACTCCTGCAATACGGCGGGCCCTCCAGCTGCATCGGCACTTACACCGACCCCGATGGTCCTCCGTCCCACGGGGGGGGGGGGGAGGGGGATCCAGGGCCAATGACCAGGTGCCACCCCTCTCGCTGCTCCGCGCCGATGAGGCATACCCCCACGACGGCCATAACCACACGCTGTCATGCTTTGCCAAGCTCGACTTCGCCACCTACGACGGCACCAAGGACCCCCTGAACTGGCTTAATCAATGTGACCAGTTTTTCCGGGGGCAACGCACGCTCGCGTGGGATCGCACCTGGCTCGCTTCGTATCACCTCCGAGGCACCGCACAGACTTGGCATTACGCTCTCGAGCAGGACGAGGGCGGCATGCCCCCATGGGAGTGATTTCGCGAGCTCTGCCTCTTACGCTTCGGGCCGCCGATACGCAGGAGCCAGCTGGCGGAGCTTGGCCGCCTACCCTTCACCTCCACGGTGCAGGACTTCACCGACCGCTTCCAGGCCCTGGCGTGCCATGCGCCCAGCGTGACGGCTCGCCAGCGGGCCGAGCTCTTCGTGGGCGGTCTGCCGTATCATATTCGCGTGGACGTGGAGCTGCGGAGACCTCGGGACCTCCAGACGGCCATGTATTATGCCCGCGCCTTCGAGCGTCGCGCGGAGGCCTTGTCGCCGATTCGGGGCGTCCGGCAGCCAGCCAGGCCGCCCCCGACACCACCCATGCCGGGGCGTCCGCCTCCGGCCTCTGCAGCGACCAACGCTCCGGCCGCGACGTGGCCCTTCTGACGGCCCACCCCAGCCGAGCAGCTCGAGCGCCGTCGCCAGGGGCTATGCTATAACTGCGACGAGCCCTACGTGTCGGGCCACGTCTGCCCGTGGCTCTTCTACTTGGAGGCGGGCGACTACATCGAGGAGGACACCGCCGCCAACGGGCTCGGCGACTTGCCCGCCCTAGTTGCTGCAGAGGTCGCACCGGTGCCCGCTCCGGCGACGGCTCTCGTGGTCTCCCTCCATGCTCTCACGGGTATACGAGCGGAGCAGACTATGCTCCTGCCGGTGATGATCAACGGCGAGCGCCACGTGGCCCTGCTGGATATGGGCTCCACCCATAACTTCCTGCCCGAGTCGACCATGCGCTGCTTGGCGCTTGAGCCGATGGGCGGGGAGCAGCTCCGGGTCACCATCGGCGACCGCCTCCGATGTCATGGGATTGCGCAGAACGTCCCCATCACCATCGGCGACGAGCACTTCACCATCACGTGTGCCGACATCGAATTGGGCTGCTTTGACTTCATCCTCGGCATCGACTTCTTGCGGACCCTAGGTCCCATCCTCTGGGACTTCGACGCCATGACGAGGACCTTCTGGCGCCTGGGTCACCGCGTCCGGTGGAAGGGCGTGGGTGGCGCCTCACCAGCGGCGCCGCATCTACAGCTGACGGCGACTGCTGCAGGGCCCGAGCACCCCCTGTTGGATCATCTCTTGCAGCAGCACCACGACCTCTTCGACGAGCCCCAGGGCCTTCCGCCAGCCCGGGCGTACAACCACCGCATTCACCTATTGCCGGGCATATCCCCTGTTGCGGTGCGCCCTTACCGCTACCCCCGGCTGCAGAAGGACGAGTTGGAGCGGCAGTGCACGGTCATGCTCGCCCTGGGCATCATCCGGATCTCTATCTCACCGTTTTAGGCGTCGGTCCTCCTCGTTCGCAAGGCGGACGACACGTGGCGTTTCTGCATCGACTACCGTGCTCTTAACTCCCAAACGCTCAAGGACAAATTTCCCATTCCGGTCGTCGACGAGCTCCTGGACGAGCTACATGGGGCACGCTTCTTCACCAAGCTCGACATCCGTTCCGGCTACCACCATTTCAAGTTCTTGGTGATGCCTTTTGGTCTCTCCAACGCATCGTCGACCTTTCAGGCCTTGATGAACGATGTTCTCCGCCCCTACTTGCGTCGGTTTGTGCTCGTTTTTTTTGATGACATTCTTATCTACAGTGCCTCGTGGGCGGATCACCTTCAGCACGTCGCCATCGGCTTCAACGAGCTTCGAGCGCACCATCTTCACCTCAAGCGCTCAAAGTGCTCGTTCGGCACGTCTTCGGTCGCCTACCTCGGCCACGTCATCTCGGCCGAGGGTGTCGCTATGGATGCCAACAAGGTGGCGGTTGTCGCAGCCTGGCCGACGCCGCACTCGCCGTGGGCCCTACGAGGCTTCATAGGCCTCACGGGGTACTACCGGAAATTCATCCGAGAGTTCGACCTCACTGCATCCCCGCTCACGCGCCTGTTGCGCCGCGACACCTTCGCCTGGAATGCTGAGGCAACCGAGGCGTTCTAGGGCCTCAAGCGGGCCCTCACTACGGGCCCGGTCCTCCAGATGCCCGACTTTGACAAGCCGTTCGTGGTGGACTGCGACGCCTCGGGCGTGGGGTTTGGCGCCGTCCTTCATCAGGGCGACAGGTCACTTGCGTTCTTCAACATGCCCTTCACCGTGCGCCAACATAAGCTCGCGGCCTATGAAAGGGAGCTCAATGGCTTGGTGCAGGCCATGCACCACCGGCGGCTGTATCTCTAGGGGAGGTCATTCCATATTCGCACGGATCACTACAGCCTCAAGTTCTTATTGGACCAGAGGCTCTCCACAGTGCCGCAGCATCAGTGGATCAGCAAGCTCTTTGGCTTCGACTTCACCGTCGAGTATCATCCGGGCGGCCTCAACACCGTGGCCAACGCATTGTCCCGCCGCGGCGCCGACCACGACTTGGACGTTGTCGACTCTGCGAGGGTGGTCCTTTGCATCCACTCGGGGCCCTCCTTCACCCTCATTGACGACATCCGCAGGGCCATCGCGGACGCTCAGCTCCTTCGGCAGCGCCTCGACGCTGGCGACCTGGAGGAGTCGTGGCGCTTGGCAGATGGCTTGCTCCTGCATGGGCGCCGGCTCTTCGTGTCGGATCACGGCGACCTCCGTCACCAGGTCTTGTTGCTGGCACACTCAGCCGGCCACGAGGGCGTACAGAAGACCCTCCACCGTCTCCGCGCCGATTTGTACATCCCTGGCGACTAGGGGCTGGTACGAGATTGGGTGCGGTCTTGCCTGACGTGCCAGCACAACAAGACGAAGACGTTGCGACCGGCTGGGCTGCTCTAGCCCCTGGAGGTTCCCTCTCAGGTATGGGCTAACATCTCCATGGACTTCATCGAGGGCCTTCCCAAGGTGGGCGGCAAGTCTGTCATCCTTACGGTGGTCGACCGCTTCTCCAAGTACGCGCACTTCATCGTGCTCGGCCATCCCTACATTGTCGCCTCCGTGGCGCGTGCCTTCTTCGACGGCATCGTCCACCTCCATGGGTTCCCCTCTTCGGTCGTTAGCGATCGGGACCCAGTGTTCATTGGGCATGTCCGGCGCGATCTCTTTCGGATGGTGGGCGTGAAGCTGCGCCTGAGTACGGCCTTCCATCCTCAGACGAACGGGCTATCTGAGGTGGTCAACAAGGTGATTGCCATGTATTTGCGTTGTGTTACAGGTGATCGTCCCCATGCTTGGGTGGACTGGCTTGCGTGGGCGGAGTACTGCTACAACACTTCAGACCACTCCGCCCTGCGCGCCATGCCTTTTGAGGTGGTATATGGTCGAGTGCCCCCGCCCATCCTGTTGGTTGACCCCGAGACGGCTAGGACGGAGGCGGCTGGCGACCTTCTTCGCAGTAGGGATGAGATCCTTGTCAAGGTGCGCCAACGACTTCTCCAGGCCTAGCAGCTGTCCAAGAAATACTACGACAGCCACCACCATGAGGCGGAGTTTGCGGTGGGCGACTAGGTGTGGCTACACCTCCTTCACCGCTCCACGCACTCACTCGACCCGCGCGCAAAGCGTAAGCTGGGCCCTCGCTACGCGGGGCCGTTTTCCGTGCTGGAACACATCGAAAAGGTTGCCTGCCGCCTTCAGCTTCCGGCCGGTGCCCGCATCCATGACTTCTTCCATGTGGGGTTGTTGAAGCCCTTCCGTGGGGAACCGCCGGTGCTCCCTCCAACCTCCGACGGGCGCCTTCTTCTAGGACCGAGGAAGGTGTTGCAGGTCCAGCAGCGTCCCTGGGTGTGGCATTTGTTGATCCAATGGCAAGGCCTTCCGGAGGAGGACGCCACTTAGAAGCAGCTTAAGGAGTTCCGCCAACATTTTCCAGACTTCCAGCTCGTTAGGACGAGCTGTTTGCGCAGACGGAGAGAGATGTTATGACCAGCGTCACTTATAGCCGGAGAAGGCCCAATGGACACGTCTAGTTAGGGGCTTAGCCCAACTTATCTTAATTTTACTAGCAGCAAGGATTATATAATAAGTTGTAAGGCCACCTTTTGGAATTAAGCAACAAGTCATAACTATTGCCCGGGTCCCCTTAGGAGCCAAAACCCTAAAACCCTAGCCCTCTCTCTTACCGCCACCGCCTCCTCCCCGCGCGATCACGGGGTCATCACGCCGCCGGCCACGCCCAACCCCTCGCCATCCATCCTTCCACCCTTACAACCTACGGTCTAGGCCTGGTAGGACCCTAGCTCCTGATTATATTGTGCAGAGTATTATGATGTTCTCTAACTCGATGCATGGAGAACAGGAATAGTGCTTCTATACATATATTATCCTGATTCAAATTCTAGTGACCGATACTCAGTTTTTTTAACGAACTTGCAATACTGCTAATCACCGTCTAGAGAGAAAAGGCCAAATTGAAAAATAATAAAGGAGCATAATCAATAGATAATTGCACAGAACTTTAATGTAGGGCAATTTAAAAGGTGACTCCTAAATCTGAAAGAATATGGAATGAATTAGCACGTTCATATATGGGATGCCTGTACTATGTTATTCACTTTATACATGTGACAATGGAGCGATATGAAAACATGTCACCTGAGATAATTAACCTCAACAAGCAAAACAAAATATATCTCAATAGGAGAGAACCGAACAAAACAAAGCTTAGCCACAGAATTCATAGATGCCTTACTTCAGTGGACTTCACAACTCTATAATCATGTGGGGGCATGGCTTTTGCAGCGTATTTCCACAATCTATCTTCTCTCTTCACACCGGTATATATGTATATTTATCGTACTGTTTCCCATGGACAAATCTGCACTCATCAGCCATAGAGAGTAGTAAGTAGGATATCATTGCCGTAGGCCATAGCTACAACAGGGTGACACTTTTTTTTACAGAAGAACTGGACAATATAGGCTCCACCAGATGGTCTTGCACTGGCCGGTAAGCTTGTTCATGCTCTCGTTGATTGTCCTCACGATCTTCCACTGCACCCACAACATCGACGCGAGCACGTTGCACTGACCACTGTCTTTCTTCGGTTTGATTCCTGCACAAGGAAACAATAACACAACTTGTTAGTGTACACCAGGCTAGCATCCTGAAAAAGAAATGAAATGTGTTTTAACAAAAAAAAATATCCACCGACTCCGGTGCATGCTGGCATACATACCCTGAGCTCTTGAAGTTGTGCTTCTGTGAAGCCTCCTCCCTCCTCTGTCCTCAATTTTGCCATGAGGCCCGTGATCCAAGATGGTGGTAACTGTATCTTTAGTTGGCGGTTCAACTGTATCAGGCTGCTGTCAGTTGTCAACATTGAAAATGCCTGCAAGATTGATTTGTTTAAAAAAAACTACAGAATTATAATTCTGACTATTGAAATAAGATGCAGCCATTCAGAGTAACAGTTTGAACTTGTTACATTTGGTGCCCTGTTGTGTGGATAGGCATATGTGGTGCCTTGAGCGAAGTGTAGAGATGCAGCTAACAATACAACATGTTTCAAACGTATTCCAAGACATTCGCAAAAAATAGAAAATACTGTTTCTCAAGTTATGTGTACCAAGCAAACACATAAATACAACTACTCTGTAGGTATATGAGGCCCAATCTGTATATGTCGAATCTGTCAGTAAGATTCAGCTGTCAAGAAAATTTGTTGCATCAGGTCAAGCAGTTATGTTGATTGGAACTGAAACTAAAGCATACCAAGTCCTTCTATTTTCTACTGGGCATAGCCTGACCAGGTCGCCACGTCCTCCGTCAACGATGCTCTGACAACCTCCTTTTCTTCACATGGACATGCTTGAAGATGTAGATGGTGACCTCCTAGACCTGCGGCGATGTGCTCCGATGGCAGCGACGGACGCCTCCTTGGCCTTCCTCCGAGTCATCGACGCACGTGGTTGTTTCTGGGAGAAGCTTGTCGCAAGCAGTAACTCGCGTGCCCCTGTCCTACGGCCGCCATCACGCATGAGCCAGCGATCTGGCTTGAGGACGGATCGGTAAGAGGAAAACGCAAGGATGAAGGTTGGGAGAGAGTGCGCAACACCGATGGCGACGGCGGTTGCGATTACTAAAGGTGCTGGCGGCAGGGAGAAGCAGAGGAGCGACAGGAGGGAGAGACGGAGTGGAGGAAGGAGGGGTCGGTTCCAGAGGGACATGCGTGGGGAGTGGCTTCACACGCAGGAGGTGGAAAGCAGTTTCATTTTTTTTAAAGGAGTTTTGTTTTTTGTCGAGGGCAAATCGATACGGGAGAGCTTAGATTTGTGGTGGCAGCGTGGGTAATTTCGTGGAGTTGTGCGCTAAACGATTTCTTTAGTGTCAAAATTGTAAGGTTTTGAACCATTGATTTTGTGATAGACGGCCTAGATGGTGATTTGGATCTGCCCTCTCGTGTTTTTATAGGGATAGTTGTAAGGGCATATTTCTCCTTAAGTGGTTTTGGTAATTGATGACAATGCCTTTGCGGACTAATCGTGTGCATTGAGCATTTCAAATATCTCATGTCTAGGCACAAGACGATTCGGTGCCCCTCGGAGCTTATCGAAGACGGTTGTTCTCTACGTTTCCTTTCGGTGGATTTGAGTCGTAGGAAAGCCATACTATTAAGAGGGGGCCCGCTTCGGAAAGGTTTGGGTGGAATCAACATGTACACATCTATTCTATTTGCACCACCTTTCCTTTACTTCGATGGAGCACCAACTGTTTTCCTCGTCTGTGCAAAGTGAAGCCTGCGGGGGTACTTGCGTTCAGTGGCCAGCGGTAGTACCGCTCAAGGGAGTGGTAGTACCGCAGGCGCCCGCGATAGTACCGCTCAAGCACTAGAGCAGTAGTACCGCTGTCCCCTGCCCTAGTACGTACGCCTGCAGTACTAGGCGCGGATGTAATTTTTTACATCCGCCCTAGTGCGGTAGTACCGTATGCTGCTCCGGTACTATCGTGCATCTCCAAGTGCCAGCCTCTACCGACCATGCGGTAGTACCGCATGGGCTCGCGGTAGTACCGCTCCGGCGATTCTACCGCTAGCTGCCTAGTGCAATCGGCCTGAGTCTGATACACCCGTCCGAGAGGTAGTACCGCATGTCGCAGCGGCAGTACCGCAAGCCCTTGCGGTAGTACCGTAGTATTTTGCGATAGTACCGCGACGCACGGGGCTGAGGGTGGGGATAACTGTTGGATCTTTTCCCCCACTATAAAAGGGAGGTCTTCTTCCTCAAGAAGACCACCTCTTCCTTTCCCAAGCTCCATTGTTGCTCAAAGCTCCATTTTAGCCCGATCTCTCTCCCTAGCCAATCAAACTTGTTGATTTTCTAGGGATTGGTTGAGAAGGCCTCGATCTACACTTCCACCAAGAGAAATTTGATTCCCCCCACTAATCCCTTGCGCATCTTGTTACTCTTGGGTGTTTGAGCACCCTAGACGATTGAGGTCACCTCGGAGCCACATTCCATTGTGGTGAAGCTTCGTGGTGTCGTTGGGAGCCTCTAATTCAGTTGTGGAGATAGCCCCAACCTCGTTTGTAAAGGTTCGGTCACCGCCTTCAAGGGCACCAAAAGTGGAATCACGGCATCTCGCATTGTGTGAGGGCGTGAGGAGAATACGGTGGCCCTAGTGGCTTCTTGGGGAGCATTGTGCCTCCACACCGCTCCAACGGAGACGTACATCCTCACAAGGAAAGGAACTCCGGTAACACATCCTCGTCTCCACCAGCTCCACTTTTGGTTATCTCTTACCTTTACTTCTTGCAAGCTATTATTGTATTGTACCCCTTGCTTGCTTGTGTACTTGTTGTGTTTAGCATCACATAGGTTATTCACCTAGTTGCACATCTAGCCAACTTATTTGATGCTAAGCCCAAACTGTTAAAGAAAAGTTAAAAAGTGTTAGTTGCCTATTCACCACCCTCCCCCCCCCCTCTAGTCAACCATATCGATCCTTTCAATTGGTATCAGAGCCACGTCTTTTTATTAAGAGTTTCACCACCCGAAGAGTATGGCTGGCGAAGAGGAGCGTGTGGGAGAACTTCCCGAGGCCGTGGGAGTGAACACGGTCTCACGCGAGGATTTGAATGAGGCCTTGTCCTTACTCAAATCCTCCATGGCGACCGAGGTTCAATCCATGTTCAAAGATTTTCATAATACTCTTAAAGTGTCTACCGATGCGATGCAAGTGGTCAAACCCACTAACTCGACAACGGATGCCAACTCCGCGAAGGAGGGGGCTAGTGCTGATAAGGATAATCGTTCTCAAGGAGTTAATGGGTCGGAGAGCTTTGCCTCAGTTCCCCCTCCTGTGGTCTATGGAGGACCGGTGCACCCACCTCATATAGTTAATCATGGTCCTCCTCCTAAACTTGTTAAGAATGATTTTGCTAACTGGGTTTTCAGTATCAAGTCTCATTTAGATCACAGCTCAATTCATCTCATGAGAGTCATTGAAGAAGGATACTATCCTCATGATCCACGCAATCTTACTCCAAGAGAACAAGCGGATAAACAGCTAAATTCTTCTGCCTTGTTCATACTCCAAGCAGCTGTTCCTACTGAAGGCCTACCACACCTGCGGCCCTTCACTGTTGCTAAAGAGTGTTGGGAACACATCATCTCCATGTACAAGGGCAGTTCAAGCATTCAACGGTCAAACTATGAAGTTGTCCTTGATCAGTCAGATGAGTTTGTGATGATAGAGGATGAGGAACCGCATGAGCTCTATAGAAGGGTGACTGCTCTCGCCGTTCCCCTCAAGGATCATGGCAGCAAAGATGTGGATGATACTTGGATCAAGCGTAAGTTTCTGAAGGCCATCATGCCCTACAACAAGACCATGTTCGCTGTCATCCGTCAAAGGCCGGACTTCCACACCTTGTCTTCTGGTGATGTGTTGGATGAATTTATTGCAATGAACATCCTAAACACGACAGCTGACAATGCTCTCGCTCGCGTTCAACGGTCAAAGAAATCCTCCCCCAACCTTGCTTTGAAGGCCAAGGTCAGTCAAGAGAAAGAAGAAGAGGGTTGCCCCGAGGACACCAAATATGCTTACCATGAGCACATGGCTCTCGCGTGCAGACAATTTTGGGGCAACAAGAGAAACACAAGGCCCAACTTCTCCAAGAACAACTTAAGTGGGTCAAAAGGCAAGCAACGTGTGAGAACATGCTACAAGTGTGGTAATGTGAGTCACTTTGTGGTGGATTACCCATATGAGAAGAGGGAAGACAATGGTGACAAGCTCATTCGCAAAGATAAGGTCAAGTCCTTCCCCAACAAAACCAACTCCACCAAGAAGGCTCCTCACAAAGTATTGGTGGCTCAAGAAGAGTATGCCTCGAATGATGATGTTGATGACGAAGACACAAGCGGTGAAGGAATGGCAATGGCATCCGTGGCAATTGCTTCCTCTACCCCAACAAAGGTGTCACTCTTCGACGCCCCCAATGAGAACATCGTCGCGAGGTGCCTCATGGCTAAAGGTATCACCAAGGTAATCTTCAACGCCAAAACCTCAAATATTAAGAATTTAATTTTTCCACTCCGTCTTTAGAATGTGTGGATGAACATGAGGAGGCGAAAGAGGACAAAAATGAGTTTGACAAATTCATGTGTAAACTCAAGGGAGAGTCCAAGAAGCACTTCGTTGCTCTCTTGGAACAACTTGGTGAAGCCGATGACAGAGTCCCAAGAAGAATTTCTTGAGGAGTTGAGAGGTCGTAGTCGTGATTACGCCGACGAGATAACAGATCTATCTATTGCTCTTGAGGAAGAGCGAGGTCTTCGTATGACTCTTGAGGAGTCACAAAATGATGACCTTCCTAAATTACGTAAAGATTATGATCATGCTATTGTTCTTAACCGTGTGCTCAAGTCTGAAAAGGGTGCACTTGGGGTTGACCATGATCGACTCAAGGATGAGCTTGACACACTTGACAATGCTCAATGCGTTGAAGTGTGCTCATGCCTCTCTTAAGGAGTCGCATGATCAACTCCAAGTGAAACTCGCTAAGGAAATTGCCACGTGTCCTCCATTTGTTCTAATTGATAATGCATCTGCTACTAACCCGTGTTGTGAGCATGCACATCTTGTGGAGGAAAATGCTAAGCTAAAAGAGCAGCTTGAAAAGGGCTTGGTGACGTGTATCCAAGGTGAGAAGACGCTCAATGACCTTTTGAGTAATCAGAAGGAAGTTGTGGCAAAAGAAGGAGTGGGGTTTGCACCCAAAAAACAAGAAGAAGAAGGTGAACACCAAGGAAGTTCCACCGCTCAAGGAAACCTTTGTAAGAGCAGGAGAAGGTCCTCATGAGAAGAAGAAAAACAAAGTTATAGTTGGGAATGCCAAGAAGGGCAAGAACACCCACCCCAACAAGACCGCGACTTTAACCCCTCTTATGTTTTGTGCCGTGCTAGTGATGGGCATGTTTATGCCAAATATGTTGGTTCTTCTTATGAGTACATTGAATGGTGTATTTGGGTTCCTAAGACCCTTGTTGCTAACATGAAAGGACCCATTAAAGAATGGGTACCTAAAACCAAACATTGATCTCTTGTAGGGGTTTGCTTCCGGAGGAACGTCATGGTTGTTCGATAGTGGAGCGACAAATCATATGACCGGAAGCAAGGACTTGATGGTGGACGTTCATCCTGACACATTTGTGGCCACCCAAGTCTCATTTGGTGATGATGCAATTTCAAAGGTATTGGGTCTTGGCAAGGTGATAATCTCTCCGGAACTCTCCATAGAGAATGTTATGCTTGTTGAGACCCTCGCATACAATTTACTTTCTGTTCACCAACTCGCAATCATGGGTTTTAGTACCTTTGGTATTGACTCTGTGACCCTTTTGTGGAGCAAGACTCTTAAAATAGCTTTTGTTGGGCATGTCGAGAACGGCCTCTATGTGGTGAACTTCTCGGAGCGACCCACTAAGACCGCGACTTGCTTAATGGCTAAAGTTGATGTGCAATGGCTCTGGCATCGCCGGCTAGCCCATGTCAATATGAGATCTTTGCAAAGCCTCCTCAAAGGGGATCACATTTTTGGACTAACAAACGTGAGTTTTGCCAAAGATCGTGCTTGCAGTGCTTGTATCGAAGGAAAGCTACATGAAAAGGCTCATCGTCCAACTACTACAATCTACTCAAAGAGGACCTTAGAGCTCCTTCACATGGATCTCTTCGGGCCTCCATCTTTTGACAGTCTTGGTGGAAGAAGATATCGCTTGGTGATTGTGGATGATTACTCGAGATATACTTGGGTATATTTCTTCAAAAGGAAGAGTGAGACCCAACAGACCGTCATCGACTTTGCAAATGAAGTCCAACGTCAACATGATGCGAAGATTCTGATGATCAGAAGTGATAACGGCACTGAGTTCAAGAACTACACCCTAAATGAGTTTCTCAGTGATGAAGGGATAAAGCACCAATATTCCACACCTTACACGCCCCAACAAAACGGTGTTGCAGAGAGGAAGAACCGGGCGTTGATGGATGCGGCAAGAACCATGATGGCGGAGTTTAAATCTCCGTACAACTTTTGGGCCGAAGCCATCAACACAGCGTGTCATGCATCAAATCGGCTCTATCTCCGCAAAGGCTTGAACAAGACTCCTTGTGAGATTCTTACCGGGAACAAGCCCAACCTTAAATACTTCCGGGTGTTCGATTGTAAGTGTTTCATTCTCAAGAAAGGTGCTCGTTTGTCTAAATTTGAATCTAGAGCCCATGAGGGCATATTTGTTGGTTATGCTGCAAACTCTCATGCTTACCGTGTCCTCAACAAGTCCACGGGACTCATTAAGGAGACGAGTAACGTAGAGTTCGATGAAAATAATGGCTTCCCAAGTGGAGCAAAGTGGTATTTGTGATGTAGGTGATGAAATTCCTCCCCAAGCCATAAGAAGAATGGGTGTGGGATACTTCCTACCCGTTGAGGAACCCCTTGTAGCCGAAGGAGAAGGACAATGTTCCACTCAAGTGGAACCATCACCGACGCAAGACCCACACGCTTCCGAAGAACAAAATGAAGGTCCTCTACCACATGGACAAGATCAAGGGCAAGATCAATCTACTGATGATGGTGTTTCACCAAGTGATGCCCAAGATCAAGTTCATGTCTCCGAGCAAGCTCAAGATCAAGATCTTCCTCAAGATCAAGAGCAAGCTCACGAAGGCGCTCAAGATCATCAAGAAGATGACTCTCAGAATATTGTCCTTCAACCTTCCATGAAGGAAATCTTAGAGAGACGAGCCGCCAAGAATGCTGCCAAGCTCAAACTTAGACAACATTTGTTGGAGAACGTCTACGGCGACTTGCAAAAAGGGGTAACCACTCGTAAACAATTAACAAACTTTTGTGAACATCACGCGCTTGTTTCTTGCATTGAGCCCCTTAAGGTACAAGATGCGCTCGAAGATATGGAGTGGGTTGAAGCTATGCACGATGAACTCAACAACTTCGAGCGCAACCAAGTATGGCGATTGGTGCCAAGACCTCAAGAGAACCACAATGTTATTGGAACTAAATGGATCTTCAAAAACAAGCAAGATGCGAATGGTATCGTCATTCGCAACAAGGCAAGATTGGTGGCACAAGGATACTCCCAAGTCGAGGGTATCGAATACGGTGAAACTTTTGTTCCTCTTGCTCGCCTTGAATCTATTCGCATGTTGCTTACATATGCCTCTCATTATAACTTTAAATTATATCAAATGGATGTCAAGAGTGATTTTCTTAATGGTCCTCTTAAGGAGCTGGTATATGTCAAGCAACCCCCAGGGTTCGAGGATCCCAAGTTCCCCAATCATGTATACGTTCTTGATAAGGCTCTCTATGGCCTTAAGAAGGCCCCACGCGCGTGGTATGAGCACCTTATCGAGATGTTGCAAGACCGTGGGTTTGAAATTGGGAAAATCGATCCCACTCTTTTTACAAAGAGGGTCAACGGGAACTTGTTCATATGCCAACTATATGTTGATGATATTATTTTTGGTTCTCCTAACAAAGCTTTCAATGAAGAATTTGCCACTTCGATGACAAACAAGTTTGAGATGTCTATGATGGGAGAGTTGAAGTTCTTCCTTGGTTTCGAAGTCAAGCAACAAAGTCAAGGTACCTTCATCAATCAAGCTAAATACACTCAAGACATGCTCAAAAGGTTCAAGATGGATGAGCTCAATCCTTCCAAGGCCAACACTCCCATGCCACTCAAATGCCATCTTGAAAGTGATCCCAATGGTAAAGCGGTGGATCAAAAGGTATATCGCTCCATGATTTGATCCTTGCTTTACCTTTGTGGATATCATGTTAAGTGTGGGTATTTGCACGATTTCAATCCGCACCTAAGGAGAGTCACCATGTGGCTGTCAAGCGAATCTTTCGATATTTGGCTCATATCCCAAACTTTGGCTTATGGTATCCCAAGGGGGCTTCGTTTGATCTCGTTGGATATACTAACTCGAATTGGGCAGGAGACCGTGTGGATAGAAAGTCCACTTCCGGAGGCTGCCAATTTCTTGGTCGGTCTTTGGTAAGTTGGTCTTCAAAAAAACAAAATTGTGTTTCTCTCTCGTCCACCGAGGCCGAGTATGTAGCTGCTGCCAGTTGCTGTGCACAGATTCTTTGGATGAGGCAAACTTTAAAGGATTATGGTGTCAATTATGATAAAGTGCCTCTTTACTGTGATAATGAAAGTGCCATTATGATCTCCAGCAACCCAGTTCAACATTGCAAGACGAAGCATATTGATATTCGTCATCACTTCCTTCGGTAACACGTCAAGCGAGGAGACATCAATCTCATCCATCTGAGCACTAACGAACAACTTGCAGATATATTTACGAAGCCATTGGATGAAGCAAGATTTCGCGAGTTAAGGCATGAGCTAAATATCATTGATTCGAGCAATGTGGATTGATTTAGTGCACACCTCACCACACTCATCATCATGTCTTGCCTAGGTGTAGGCATGAATTTAGGGGGAGTCTAGTTCTCTCAATGAACTATCCCTCCCCTTATTATGCATAAACTAATCAAAGTCTTTCACATCCACCATTTTTGATGGTTACTGTGCTTCAAAAGACGAGTCTTGGTCATGGGCCCAAGGATAATTCTTCGCGGTGCCATACCATTTGACTCAAACATAGGTGGCTCTAGGCCACCGCCCTCTCTTCATGCGAAATAGTGGCTCACTGTTTGGTCCTCATTTCTCTTTCTGCTCTGTCGGACCATGCTCGTGTTTTGACTTGCATCTTTGTCTTATCGTGTCTCGTTTTTGTGCGAAAAGAAATTTTTTTCTTTTCTCTTTCTCTTTTCTCTTTGAAATCTTGCATTTTGTGGGCAGCACGGTACTACCGTGGCAATCCACGGTACTACCACTGGAGTTGGACTGCCTCTGTGCTTGCACAGGTGCGACCCCAGCACGGTACTACCGCCCCAAAACACGGAAGTAAAAAATTACTTCCGCTCCCGAAGCGGTACTACCGCTTAGCGCACAAAAGTAAAAAATTACTTCCGCTCGTTGAGCGGTACTACCGCAATGACCGCAGTACTACCGTGTCGTCGAGTGTGCGTGGGGATTAAGAGCCGACAGGGGGAGTTCAAACTCCCCCATACCCATTATCTCTTCCCCTCACGTCTCTCTCCTCCTCACAACCGGCGCCGAAGCACCTCACCGGATCTCCGTCTCCGACCACCCTCCTCTCATTCCCCCCGGTGGGATCGTTCCCCACCTCGTCCTCTTGCCATGGACCCCGGTATTTCCCCGAACTCTTCTCGTTTTGCTTCTCTATTTTTGAATCTAGGTTTAGGGGAAATATGAGTTGGTCTAGTGTTTTTTGATCCAATCTGTGCATGAGGGGGTGTTACTGCGGTAGAAGTGCGTATTGATAGGATACAACGGGATAACTTTTGATCTACGGTAGTACCGATCTGGTGTTTGATCTATGTTCATGCGAAATCTGCCCCGTGCGGTACTACCGCTCGTCGGGCGGAAGTAAAATTTACTTTCGCTCCTGCCACGGTACTACCGCTCGCCGCGGTACTACCGCGTCCGGAGTGGTAGAAATTTTTTACTTCCGCTCGTTGGGCGGCAATAAAATTTTACTTCCGCTCCAGCCACAGTACTACCGCGTCCGGAGCGGTAGAAATTTTTTACTTCCGCATGAACCACCGGTACTACCGCTCGATCAGAAGCTACCTCATTTTGTCCTGTTTATTCTCACCTCTACATGGTTTTCGTGTCTGCTTTCGTCTTTGCCTTACCTTTTTCGTTTGTCTCTTGTGTTTGCGTTGTGTGTCATAGATGGTGGCTCTGGTTCCGGCTCCGGTCCAAGACGCTCGAATCCCTCTCGCGACACTAGCTCAAAGCGTCTTCGCCATCCAGATGCTCCTGAGGGGTCCAATGCTCCGCCACGCCATTTCAAGAGGACCGCATCCAAGCTAAAGGAGCCTGTTGACAATTATGAGGACATGCCTCAAGCTGAGTTTCTGTCTCGTCGGTTGATCGACCACTATGTCAAACCAAGGGAACATTCCAGGGCCAATGAGTTTTTTTGGACCAAGCAATAGTTTCTCATCCACATTGATGTGATCAAGGGCAAGAAGAATCTATATGTTCTTGTCCAATGGATTGAGATGGCTCATATGAGGAAGCACCCGGCATACTTTGGTGAGGCTTTGAGTTTGGTGGAGCAGTTTGCTATCAAGAACATCATCTCGTTCCACCTCGACTTTGATCCCGAGATTGTGGGTCAGTTCTTTGCCTCTGTCCATTTCCACACTGATGTGCAGCGGACCATGACTTGGATGACCAATTGAGAGAGGTTGTCTGCTAACTGGAAGGAGTTCATAGACCTACTGCATGTTCGTGATGAGGGGCTTGAGACCGTTGGATTGCGCCCTCACGGCAACCCCCAGCCAGCACGGAAGGAGCACCTCGTGCCATACTATATTCTGAAGACTTTACCCTCTGGTGAGCAAGTTTCTGTGCTCAACCCATTCCTTGATGTCATGCACCGGATCTTCCGCAACACTCTGTTTCCTCGCATGGGAGACAAGGACAAGATGCACTCCTATCTGGTGGATATGTTGCTACTATGTGAGAAAGGATGAACTGAAGAACTTGACCCCCTTGATGTTTCTCACATTATGTGGACTAAGCTTCGCACTGCTGTGTTTCACCGTAAGGTCCCCATTTATGGGCCCTACTTGTTCCTCCTGATTCGTACTACTTGGGAGAAGACCCTTCCAGATGAGGACTTTCAGGAGCACTTGTTTCTTCATGAGCCCATTCGTCTGCGTATGAAGGACAGGTGGGCCAACACCACCACTAAGCCAGCTCCTGCTCGTATGGAGGTTGATGAGGATGAGATCGAAGAGGAGGAAGATGACAGTTCTGAGACGTATGAGCCACCGTCTTCTGAGCCATCTTGGGCCAAGAAGCTCTCTCACAAGATGAAGACCTTGTTTTGCATGCAGGCCAAGGGACAATATCAGGCTCACATTGCTCAAAAGGAGAGTCGCCAGCGTGACAAGCGGATTCTGAGAAATCTTGGCGAGGCCATCTCGAGTGGGTCTGAGAAGGACATCACTTCTGAGGCTACTTGGATGGCGAAGCAGCAGTTCCAGTGGGCTGATTCAGATGAGGAGTCCATTCCAACTGCATCAAAGGAGGAGCCAGATGACTGATCTTTCTGCATGGGAGCTACCGCCTATGTGTTAGGTGTCCTCTCTGCCTTTTTTGCGTCTCAATGCCAAAGGGGAAGAGAGAGTAGGATTTGCGAGTATTTGTGTTGTTTTTTCGTCGTCTCTTTGCTTTCGTTGATCTTTGGTTTATGTCATTTGTGTATGAGACCAGGAGACTTCCTCTTATCATATGGTGTGAGACATATGCTATCACTCCTACCTTATTATTGTCCAGTATGATTCGTAGCTTGTGAGTCTGTCTCATATGTATCCTTATCTTCATGCTCACTTCTATGCCTTGTTTCCGTACTTAGTGTTATTCATTCTGTTACAAGGATTGCATTGTTTATAAAATATAGGAGGAGTGTTGATCCTAGTGTGTGTGCCTTGCAGTCCAAATCATATCTATAGAATGCACACATCTAGGGGGAGCCTGTCTATATTTTATAGATCTTGGGTTTGCATATGCTCATTTTATATCTTTATGTGCAAATCCCGTATTGTCATCAATCCACCAAAAAGGAGGAGATTGTAAGGGCATATTTCTCCTTAAGTAGTTTTGGTGATTGATGACAAAGCCTTTGCGGACTAATCGTGTGCATTGAGCATTTCAGATATCTCATGTCTAGGCACAAGACGATTCGGTGCCCCTCGGAGCTTATCGAAGACGGTTGTTCTCTACGTTTCCTTTTGGTGGATTTGAGTCATAGGAAAGCCGTACTATTAAGAGGGGGGTCCATTTCGAAAAGGTTTGGGTGAAATCAACACATACACATCTATTCTATTTGCACCACCTTTCCTTTACTTCGATGGAGCACCAGCTGTTTTCCTCGTCTATGCAAAGTGAAGCCTGCGGGGGTACTTGCGTTCAGTGGCCAGCGGTAGTACCGTAGGCGCCCGCGGTAGTACCGCTCAAGGGAGCGATAGTACCGCAGGAGCCCGCGGTAGTACCGCTGTCCCCTGCCCTAGTACGTACGCCTGCAGTACTAGGCGCGGATGTAATTTTTTACATCTGCCCTAGTGCGGTAGCACCGTGATGCTGCTCCGGAACTACCGTGACGGACTTTTTCGCAGCTTCGTCCTCAACGGAGGTAGGCACGGAAGTAATTTTTTACTTCCGTGCATCTCCAAGTACCAGCCTCTACCGACCATGTGATAGTACCGCATGGGCTCGCGGTAGTACCGCTCCGGCGGTTCTACCGCTAGCTGCCTAGTGCAATCGGCCCGAGTCTGATACACCCGTGCGAGCGGTAGTACCACAAGCCCTTGCGGTAGTACCGTACTATTTTGCGGTAGTACCGCGACGCGCAGGGCTGAGGGTGGGGATAACTGTTGGATCTTTTCCCCCACTATAAAAGGGAGGTCTTCTTCCTCAAGAAGACCACCTCTTCCTTTCCCACGCTCCATTGTTGCTCAAAGCTCCATTTTAGCCCGATCTCTCTCCCTAGCCAATCAAACTTGTTGATTTTCTAGGGATTGGTTGAGAAGGCCTCGATCTACACTTCCACCAAGAGAAATTTGATTTCCTCCACTAATCCTTTGCGGATCTTGTTACTCTTGGATGTTTGAGCACCCTAGACGGTTGAGGTCACCTCGGAGCCACATTCCATTGTGGTGAAGCTTCGTGGTGTCGTTGGGAGCCTCCAATTCAGTTGTGGAGATAGCCCCAACTTCGTTTGTAAAAGTTCGGTCGCCGCCTTCAAGGGCACCAATAGTGGAATCACGACATCTCGCATTGTGTGAGGGCGTGAGAAGAATACGATGGCCCTAGTGGCTTCTTGGGGAGCATTGTGCCTCCAAACCGCTCCAACGGAGACGTACTTCCTCACAAGGGAAGGAACTCCGGTAACACAGCCTCGTCTCCACCGGCTCCACTTTTGGTTATCTCTTACCTTTACTTCTTGCAAGTTATTATTGTGTTGTACCCCTTGCTTGCTTGTGTACTTGTTGTGTTTAGTATCATATAGGTTATTCACCTAGTTGCACATCTAGCCAACTTATTTGATGCTAAGCCCAAATTGTTAAAGAAAAGTTAAAAAGTGTTAGTTGCCTATTCACCCCCCCCCCCTCTAGTCAACCATATCGATCCTTTCAGTAGTAGATGAGATCAAATTTAATAGATGACAGACCTGAAAACATGTTGTCAAATTTGATGACCGAGAAAGAGAGACCTGGGATCTTTTGATCTACCTCTAGATGTGAGGATGATGGCGATGAGGACGGGGACATGTATGGCAGTACTGTCGGTAAAATCAGTGTAATGATTTAAAAATATACGCACTTCATATAGTACAAAAAAAGGAAAACCTGAATGATCCGAATGCTATTGATTATTTGACTTCATATACTGAAGAAATGTGGATTTTAACAGAAATAGTGTGAAGAAACATGTATGATGGATCTCATGCAAGGTATAACTATCATCTCATAAGCACAATATAAAATTAAACTCAAGCAACAAATATCCAGAAGGCAGAAGTGGTCCAACTCGTGGACAGAGCATGATAATTTAAGAAACTTCAACATAGTGATATAATCTAGTAATACATCTCTGCAGATACCTTGTAGGCACTCATTGAAACAAAAAGACTAAAAGAGAGGCGACAATGTGCATAATTCAGAACAAACATGCTCGGAGCAAATGTGAGTATTAATAAGACCAAGTGGAAATACAAACGTCAAAAGCGAGTCATGTTTGCTAATACCAATTCGAACATGATTATTTGGATACTAATTTGACCCATGTTAAGGTCTCAGGAAAACTAACTTACCCTGTACAACTTCATCATCGTAGTTCATCGCATTCCAATATTCATTCAGCAAGTTATAAGCCTAGTAAAACAGGGAAATGCTTACCAAGTTTTCCAGCCAAACTTATACATGTGCAGCAACAACAATTATAAATAAATAATTTAAGATGGTAATCTTTTGCACACACACAAGCATTGATATTCATACTGTACTCAATCAGAACTATCAAATTTGACATGAACAAAAGCACGCGTTGTATATCAATCAAAGCTTAGGATCTCTGAAGTCTGAAGTGCAACAGCCATTACTGAAATCCCAATGACAAAAACATATAACCGGTTACTACCTGCTATCCAGGTCTTCAGGTTCTTTTTCACATCCTCGGGAATTTTTTGCAACTCTAACAGACAGCAAACAAGAGATATTGAATAGATGTTCATACATTAAAAATGCACTTACAAGATTTCATAGCTTCAACCGATTTCAGATGCATTCATGGCATTGATGGCTTCAGATTGGATGTTGTGAGCAGCCATGGCCATATTCATAATTGAAACTCATGCTAAACTGAGAATTTGCATATCCTACATTATGTCTTACGGAAACTTTTCATATGCTAAACTGAGAATTAATTAAAAGAAGCAAAATAATTAAGCAGGAGATGAGATGGGACGGGGGCATACTGTCGTTGGGGCCATGGAAGTGGATGAATAACTCTTGGTCGACGCAGCTCTCTCCGGACGCGCCGCTGCAGTTGCCGTTGTGCTGCACGAGCAGCAGCGTGCCCGGGACTGCCCGGACCAGATCATGCTCTCCCGCTCCCGACACGTCGCCGACAACCCCGTTGAACCGGATCCGCGCAGCATCTCCCGGCCATGAAAACAAATGCAGCCTCATTACTGTATTCTGTATTCTGAAGAAGTTTCAGAAATATTGGTGCTCACCTAAATATGATCGAAGAAGAAAATGCATCATGACATTCTATATTGCAAAAAATAGGAAACCAAATTACTTGATGTCTTACAGGGCTGTACACGAGTGTACCTCAACCAAACCCGTCCATGACCATAATGAGTGAAGGTGAATCAAAATTCATGTTAACATGATGTTGTTCATAATTAATTTCTGCTGGCAGAACTGGAAATTATAAAAACTCTAATGATTAAAAAAGCAACATAGTTTGAAGAAATGCAATCCTGTGGTAAGAGAAAGTAGGCAACTTAGATCATGTGGGTGTTTGAATAGGTTGGCTTTGTTATGAAATGAGCTTCTGTATATTATCGGGGCCAACAGGCCAGCACATATACATGAAGGGAAATAAGCAAAGAAGCCCCTATACAATGTGATAACTACACACACTACACACAGCACAACACCCTGTTCTAACACCACCACCACCACCACCACCCCTCAAACTCAAGGGGGATCTTGGACACTGAGTTTGGACAGGAAAAAGTTGTGTTGTGACCGTGTCTGAGCTTTCGTGAGAAAATCAACAAGCTGAAGCTCCGAGGGCACATACTAAGGGCCACAATCCTCTCTTGCACCTGGGAACGCGTGTAGAAGGCATCAACACCGATGTGCTTGGTGAGCTCATGCTTAACAGGATCACGGGCAATGCTGAGCGCCCCAGTGCTATCGGAGAGCAAAGGGGTCGGTGTAGCAGTGGTAACACCAAAATCCTAAAGAAGCCACCGTAGCCAAGTAATCTCTGCAGTCACGAATGCCATAGCTCGCAACTCAGCCTCAGCACTGGAGCGAGATACAACAGTCTGCTTCTTGGTCTTCCAGGCAATCAGAGAGGAGCCAAGAAAAACACAATAGGCAGAGAGAGAGCGGCGATCAGTGGGATCGCTGGCCCAGGTCGCATCACAATAGACCTTAAGCTGAAGAGAGCTGGTGCGAGGGAAGAATAAGCGACGAGTCACAGTACCACGAAGGTAACGAAGAACCCGAAGAAGATGACTGTAGTGAAGTTGAGTGGGAGCAGAGACAAACTGACTCAGAATGTGCACAGCATAAGAAATGTCAGGACGAGTAATGCCTAGATAGACAAGGCTCCCAACAAGATGGCGGTAGCGTGTGGGATTTGCAAGGGCTTCACCCTCACTAGGACAAAGATCGAGACCAAGCTCCATAGGTGTGACATCCCAAGTGATGTCCCTACCTTATTTGGCATGTAACCCCATGTATGAACCTTGTGTCATGAGTTTAATGTATGAGTTTCACTTTGTCATCCATGTGTGGGTTGCATTCATACATCATTTCATCTCATCCATCATATCATTCATTTTGCATGCTTGTTGGTTCTCATGGGTCTTGCTATGAGGTGATAGTGGTGAGTGTGTTTGATATGTGATGTGTGAGGTGTTGTGTGTGGTTGGATCCATGTGTGCATCTCCTTTTTTCTTCCCCTCTCTTTTCCTTTGCAACATCCCATTCCAAGACCCCCCTTCCTTCCTATTATTATTTATCATCAGATTTAAGTTGTTTTAAAAAATTGTTTAAAATGTTCATGAGGTGGCCCCATATGTTTTATGTATAGTGAGTATGATAGTTTTGAGGTTTGAAGATTGTGTGACTTGTGTTTTAAATAAAACAGGAGCTGCCATTTTATATATTAAATAAATTACATGCTCTATAAATCAACTTAATATTTTTATTTAATAGGGCTCTTTATTTCATCCACAAAAATATTTTACTTTTCTCCAAAAACCTTTACTTTTCTCAGGGTTTTATTTTGTTGTGTGGTTGGTTTTATGAAAAGGAAGACCCTTCATGTTATTTAAGTGAGGAGGGAGGACAGGTGGGCCTGTTCCCCTGCGGCCCAGCCCAGATGAGCAGACGCGCACCTGCCCCGTTGCCTGTCGCCGTCAGTTCAGTGAGAGACGGCAGAGCTCCGCCTTGCCTTTCCGTCGCCGTCGCTGTCTGCCCCGTCGCTTTATAGCCCTCGACGTGCGTGCCCTCTCCTCGCCTAGGGTTCCTCTTCCTCCCTCCGCCGCCGTAGCTCCCCTCTTCCTCTCTTTCTTCCTCCTCCCTCTCTTGTTTTTCCCCTGCGAAGCAAGGTTCAGAGAGGCAGTGAGGTGCAGAGGTGTTCGCCGATCGTCGTCGCCGCGTCTCCGGCGGGTCTCGTCCCCAGTGGCGATGGCGGGGAGCTAGTGGGTTCTCCCGCCGTTCCATTCCCGCCGCTAGGAGGTGAGGAGCACCTCCCGGAGGTGCAAATTGACGTCGTCATCGCCGCAAGGAGCAGGGCGTCGCCGGCCTTCTTCCTCGTCGACGTCGCGTCCCCGCCTCTCCTTCCCCTTCATCGCCGTCGTATCGAGCCGCCCGTCGCCTCCTTCCCTCGGTGAGCAGCCTATGCCCATGTCGCCGTGCTTGCGGGTCTCGTCGTAGCTCCGTCGCCGCCGTCTGCAAGACGAGCACCAGCCGCTCGTCTCCGCCCCCCTCTGCGCGAGAGGAGCAAAGGGATGGGCTCGCCGTAGCCCCCGCGTGCCGCGTCAGGACCAGCCGCTCCGTTATTGCTCGCCGTCGCCGGAGATTCGCTCGCCGTCGCGCTGTCGCCGTAGTTGCAGTGCGGGTTCAGTTTCGTCAGAAACTGAACCCGCGAAACTGAACCCGCGCGTGTGTGTACTAGAGCAGCTGAGCCCCTCCCCTGTTAAGTATCGTCAATGTAGCGCAGTGGTAGCACCAGGGGGATTCGACCAGGAGGTCAGGGGTTCGACCCCCGAACCCTCCCCTTTTTCTTTTTTTGTGTTTTCTTTTCTTCTTTGTTTTTCTTTCTCTCTTGCTATGTATTAGTGTGTGTGTGTGCATTTCCATCATGTGTGTGTGTTGTTTTCCTTTGTCATGTGAGTGTAGTGTGCATATGTGTGTATGCACATATGCATGGGTGCATATGTGTATGTATGTGTATGCTATGCATACACACATGAGTGTGTGTGTGTGTGTTTCCTTATGTTACTCATGTGAGTGTTGTGTGCATGGTTGTGAATTGTGAGTGTGCATGTGGGTGTGTGGTGCACCATGCACGACACATGTGTGTGTGTGCTCTTTGCACACCCATACATGTGTGGTTCTTCTGGGCGTGTGTGTAGTGTAGGATATGTGTGTGTGCTTCTTGCATACACCCATATATGTGTGTGAGGGGGTTGTATGCATGTGTGTTGCTAGTGTGTGTAGTGTGTAGGAGTGTGCATGTGTATGTGGGCATACATGTATGAAAGTGCATGTGTGCCTACACATACACATGTGCTTGTGTAGATATGCATGTATAGGTGTGTGGGGTTTCTTCTTGCATGTTGCTGCCATGTTTAGTGTAGATGAGTGAGTGAGTGGATGCTAGACCTTGTGCATGTGTAGATCTATGTGTATGTGAGAGCTCTCATGTGTATATGTGCATGTATATCTCTCCTAGCTTGTTTTCTTTTCTTGTTCTTGATGCTATGCTATGCCTAAATACCTTATTCATGCCTCTTTACCTTTTCCATCAAGTGTCCAATAGAGGGCATGCCATTTTGGCCTCTTACATAAGTGTGTGCAAGTGACATAAATCATTCATGCTATTTTGGTGATTATTTCGACCCCCCTTATCCCCCACTTTCTCCAAGCAAGCATAGGGGTATGAGTAATGCATTTGGGGTGGAATCAACCCAGGAATGCATCTGTGAAGTCAGATTTGACTTTGGGGCAACTTGACAAAACTGCATTTTTATGCTGTGATGGCCTTTTGTCTTTTTAATATGAATTAATCTATGCATGATTTTAAGTTCTTGCCAACATGAGTTTGTTAGTTAAAGTTGCTGGGAATGTCCCAATATTTTTGTTATTTATGATGAGTCATCAGATGAGTGGGAACCATGCTGTTAAGTTGCCTACTTTCTGTTTCTGTCAACCTGCTTAAAAATGAGTCTGGAAGATCTGCTGGTATTGTTTTGCCATGTTGAGAGGATGGTATCTTGTAATGTGTTGTGAATTTGAGCTTGCTCAGTGTTAGTTAATTGTAGTAGGTATTGTCTTCTACCATCCTGTTAATTTTCATGCCAATACGAGCTCTCTAGCATATTTAACCAGTGCTGTCAACTTGCTACTTTATTAACCCAGATTCCAGGAAACTGGAATTTTCACCAAAGTCCCTAAAAACCTGTTTCATCATGTCAACTTGCTTGATCCATGCATATTGTTGTGTAGCTCTTTTGCTGGTTGCATAGTTGGATAAATTGATGTGGGTGTAGAGTAGAATCTGCCCATATCTTGTTTGTGGCTGTAGGGTCCCTGTAGCTCTAGTTGTGAGCTTCTCAAGTTGCTATGTTGCTGTTTGTGACAGATTTGGCGTGATTTTGTTTCGTGACTTGTGAGAGCTATACTCCATGGAATTGATTGATTCTTGAGCCTATTGTGATTGATTTTTCATCACCTATCCAGTGGCTACCTGGGAATGCCAAGAATGAGCCCTGGTATTTGATGGTCTTGTGTTTTGCCTCCATACCTTGTCGTGGGCGTACCTCGAGAACCGTAGCTCTGTTTCTCGCGATCCTTATATGCATTTCCATCGATTTTGCATGATGCATCCATATTTGCCATGATCATGCATGTCTAAATAACTTAACATGAGGTTCTGTCCAGATTCACTAATATACCAACTTTGCACGTGAAACTTGACTAGTTTGGGTTTGCCATGTTGAATTCTTCATAAATGAATTATACATCATCTTGGTTGTGCATTGCACCTTGGTTGGTTATTTATTTGTTGTTTCTCTTGGGTAGACGCGAGTGTCGAATCTGAGTTCGAGGACCCTGGAGAGTATCACTACGAGGATCCCGCTACTTGTTCCGCTGAAGAACCAACAGGCAAGATGATCGTACCCGGATCCCAATACTATCTTTGCTTGCTAGTTTCTCGCTTTTATCGTTACGATTGCGCTACCTACCACTTGATATCAGCCCCCATGTTGTCATGACAGCCTCTAACCTCCACATCCTAACAAACCTTTGATTGGCTAAGTTACCGCTGCTCAGCCCCTCTTATAGTATTCTTAGTTGCAGGTGCAGGTTGTTCCATGTGATAACATGGATTGGATATCACAATAAATTCTGTTATTTAATTTAATGCACATATATCTGGTATTGGTGGAAGGCTTGGCCTTTTGCTAAGTGATTTGTTCCGCTATTACCGTCATTAGTTCCTTGTTACCGGTGTTATGTTTTTCATATTTTGCGCTCCTAACACGCTTGGGGTTGTTATGGGGACCCCCTTGTTTATACGGTTGAGATTAAAACTTGTCTGGCAAGACCCAACATTGGTACTACATTTGCTAATAACTTAATGAACTTGCATAGGGCTTTGCAACCCCATGGATAATTTAATCAACCCTCGGGCCAGTGCTCCGCATGAGTGTTGGTCCAAAAATGCCAACCGCCGGTGGCCACCAGGGGCAACTCTGTGTTTGGCCTACCGGAAGTTTGGACAATCCGTCATGTCCTGAGACTGAGATACGCGGCTCTTATCGGGTTCGTCGACACGTCGGGAGGTCTTGCTGGACTTGTTTTACCTTTATCAAATGTCTTGCGTGTGGACTCTGACTTTCTTCGGGTTTACTCGAAGTGTTGGAATTCCTTTGGAATTACCGATGAAGACCACGAGATCCGTGGTCGAGGAATTCCCACGAAGTGTGGTTATTTGTGATGGACTGGTTGGAGCACCCCTGCAGGGTTAAATCTTTCGGAAAGCCGTGCCCGCGGTTATGTGGCAACTTGGATATTTGTTTAACACCCGGTTCTAGTAAACTTGAAGTAAACTCTAACTAAAATACACCAACTGTGTGAGTAACCATGATTGTCTCTGCTCGTGAACATGATCCGAGAGAGGACACGGTGGGGTTATGATTGACGTAAGTAGGTGTTCAGGATCTCTTAGAGATTATGCTAGATTCGATCGCTTATCGTAGACCACTCACATTTACATTCTTGTTGCGTAAGCTAGCCACCATATAATGCTTAGACCTGCTGCAAACTAAACATCACTCCTTCCATCCTAAAGCTTAAATAGTCTTGGTACACGGGCACATGATAGCTGAGTCCTCTGTGGCTCACAGTTTACTACAACAACTCCAGGTACAGGTGCAGATGAGCAGATAAAGGATGATCTCACCCAGCTCCAGTGGGAGTACGATGAAGAAAGAGGCCGTATGTACGTGACATATCCGGATGAGCGAGGACCTGGTCGTGATTTTGGGGCAGCTTGATAGTATCATCGCAATGGCTTTTATCGTTTGATTTCGTCCGTAGTCGGACCCTGTGTTCCTCTTGATGTTATGAACTGAGTGATATTGTAATTTAGCATGTGGCGAGTGTAAGCCAACCTTGTATACTCTTCTCTCTCTTTAATGTATGATTGTGATGATGCTTATCTTGCTAACGGCAAGATGCGCATCTATCCCTTACGAGGACCTCGTGTCTCAGAAATGGATAGGCGCGCATCTTGGGCGTGACAATAGGAGTGTCAACCATACGCTGATCAGTGAGGCACGCACGAGTGAGAAGATCTTGGATGTACTTTGCTTGAGAGAGATAAATGCCCTCAGGGGAAGAAGTGATCTCAAGTCCAAGAAAGTAGCAAAGAGAACCCAAATCAGTCATCAAGAATTGCTCACGTAGACGTTTCTTCACAAAATCAATGAATTGGTGGTCATCCCCTGTGATAATCATGTCATCAACATAGAGTAGTAAAAGGGTGCGACTACGAGGTGAAGTGTGAATAAACAGAGCAGGATCATGAGCACTAGCAAAGAAACCGGTCCCTATGAATTCAAACCAGGTACGAGGAGCTTGTTTCAGCCCATAAAGAGAGCGCCGAAGGCGACAGACAGTGCCATCAGAGACTGTATAGCCAGGAGGCGGCTGCATATAGACCACTTCCCGCAGCTCACCATTCAAGAAGGCATTCTTGACATCTAATTGAGAGATGGACCACTGCCGAACAGCAGCAACAGCCAAAAGAGTGCGAACAGTGGTCATGTGAACAACAGGAGCAAAAGTCTCATCATAGTCACGACCATACTCCTGCTGGAAGCCACACGCAACAAGATGAGCTTTGTAACGCACGATGGAACCATCTGAATGTGTCTTAACCTTGTAGACCCATTTGCAAGTGATGGGTCTAACGCCTGTAGGCAGGGGTACAAGGTCCCAAGTGCATGTGCGCTCAAGAGCATGAATCTCCTCTGCCATAGCATCCTGCCATTCAGAATGAGCAGCCCTCACGATACGTAGACGGCTCAACAATAGTGGTAGCAGCAGCTACATAGTAGGCAGGAGGCTGGAGAGTGTGGCGATCACACAGATTATACCAAGGAGCAGGGGGTAGGTGGTTCTGAAGGAACGGGACCCAACAGGAAGGAGTGGAAATCGAAGTGGGAGCATCCGAGGGAGAAGGGTGCTGAGCACGACGGGAGTAGACAAAAGGAAATGGAGAGAGAGGAACAGAAACCTCATCCTGTGTAAGCTGAGGCTCATGAGCAGACACAGGTGAAGGGCTAGGACTGGACCTAACAGGTGACGGTGAAGGTGGAGAATCAGGTAGAGTCAAAAAAGAGAGAGGCTCGACTAACGACTCGGTGGTGGCAGAAGAATGACGAGGGTAGAAGAAACGAGGCTCATCAAAAGTGACATCTTTGGAGATTCTCGGTCTCCTAGCAATAGGATCCCAGCAACGGTAACCCTTGTGCTCCAAGATGTAGCCAAGGAAAACACATTCAACAGATTGAGCAGTCAATTTAGTGCATTCATGAGGGTGGAGAAGAACAAAACAGGCACAACCAAACAGGCGTAGACCACTATAATCAGCTGGACCATCACCTAGATGATCAACTGGTATCCCCCCTGAAGAGCAACAGAAGGCTGAATATTAATGAGGTAAACAGCGGTAGAGACAGCCTCAGCCCAAAAGTGCGGGGGGATAGCAGAAGATAAAAGAAGAGCCCGAGAAGTCTCAAGGATGTGACGATGTTTGCATTCAGCCACCCCATTTTGAGCATGGGCACCAGGACAAGAATACTGAGCAAGCGTACCCTGTTCAGCAAGGAAACCACGAAGCACACGAGATAGATACTCGCCAGCCGAATCAGCACGAAAAACTCGAACAGAGGAATCATACTGAGTGCGAACCATGGTAGCAAAAGACTTGTAAATTTGAAGCACTTGACTACGAGATGACATAAAGTAGATCCAAGTGTGGCGAGAAAAATCATCAATGAAAATTATATAATATTTGTGACCCCCTTTCGAAACAAAGGGGGCGGGACCCCATACATCAGAGTGAACAAGTTCAAAAGGTCGTTGAGAAACAAAATTACTAGAGGGATAGGGGAGTTGTATCTGCTTGCCAAGCTTACAACCCATACAATTGAGGGAACTATCACCAGAGACAGACCCTAGAACACCACTCCTAACCAAAGAAGACAAGCGGGAGCCACAAATGTGACCCAGTCGATGATGCCACTGAGCGAAGGATGTGGTGGAAGTGGCAGCTGAAGCAAAAGGGGTGGTGATGTCCGACTGGCTAGAGAACGCAGCGGAAGGAAGGCGCAGCCAATCGAGCTCCCAAAGGCGTTGGGAGTCATGGCGCCGAGGACCGATCCCAACCAGAGTCCCCGTACGACGATCCTGAACACAAGAGTCAGAATCCAGAATAACACGACAACCCAAGTCAGTAAGTTGACCAGCAGATAGAAGTTGCATAGTCAGTTTAGGAACATGAGAAACGGCAGGGACATGAAAAGAAGACGTATAAAGAGTCCCTCTTGCGGCAACAGGAAGAGAAGCGCCATCTGCAGTCTGAACCGTAAGTGGAGAAGGCACAGAGGTGACAGCACAAAGGTGATCTATGTGTGGTGTCATGTGGAAGGAGGCCCCGGAATCAAGAATCCAGGACAAAGATGTACCTGACGAAGAGTGTGGTGGTGGACCAGACGTCTGACCAGCAGAACCAGCAGAACCTGAGGATGGTGCAGAAGCAACAAGGCGGCGCAGCAAGGTGAGCATCTCCAGCTGAACCTTTTCAATGGGGGCCTCACGAGAATTTGAGGAGCCTCCTGAGTCCTTTTGAGGACGACCACCACGGCGCCCCTGCCTCCTCTTGATGCAGTCCATGATCACTTGACCATCCTGCTTGCAGTAGTTGCAGAAAGCACTAGTGGAGTCTGCTGCCACCGGTGTAGAAGAGGGCACATGAGGCAACGATGGTGGAGCGCGGGCAGCCAGGACTGCTGAAGAGGATGACAACAAGCCCGTGCTTCGTAGACGCAGCTCCTCAGATCGCACCTCAGCAAGGGCCTCCAGAGTAGAGAGCCGAGGATGGCGTGCCAATAACTGAGCACGACTCTGCTCGAACTCCGGACGGAGGCGAGTGAGGAAGTCGTAGAGGCGACGAACCTCCAACTTAGCTTGTTGCTGCACACAACAATGACATCTACGACAAACATCAGCTCCCAGAGAGTCCAATTGGCGCCACACCGCCGACATCTCCTTGTAGAAGTCATCCACAGTACATCTCCCTGTTGTAGTTGTTGCTCTTGACGAATAACAGAGAGATACATGGCATCCCCTGTAGACTCATAGCGGCAACGAAGGTGCTCCCACATCTGATATGCAGTGGTAAGGGCCACCACATCCATGGTGAGATCAACATTCATGTTGTTCACCAAGATAGAAGTGGCTCGAGCATCATCATTAGTCCATTGCTTGTACAGGTGGAGTTGATTCTGATACTCTTCAATGGCTTCTTCAAAGGCATCTAGCATCTCACGTTGCTTGGTTTCATCGGCATCAACCGGGAAGGCCAACTCATCCGAAGGAGTGGGCAGCAGGGGGCAAGGCAGAGCACCAGAGAGGTGCTCCCAGACCAGCTGGCCCCTCATGTGCAGCTTCATGTGCTGCACCCAGTCCCTGTAGTTCTGTCCGTTGAAGATAACAGGACATCGTGGGATTGGGACAGCACCGATGGTGGAGAGCGGCATTCCAGCAGAGCAGCAGCAGCAGCTCGTTGAATACAGCAGCAGCAGGGTGCACAGCTTGATGGCGACAGCAGACCAGGAAGAGCAGCAGCAGCTCAGCAGCACAGCAGCAGCAGCAGTAGCAGCTCAGTTGCAGACCAGGAAGAGCAGCAGCAGCAACAACAGCAGCTGCGGATGAAGAGGCAGGAGGCCGGTGGCCAGGGAGGCTGGCGGCGGAGGCGGCGGCGGTGCCGGCCGGGAAGGACGGCGGCAGCGGCCTGGACCAGCAGGCGGCGGCAGCTACCAGCAGCAGGTCCGCATGGAAGAAGAGGGGAGAGGCTCGATGGAGAGAGGAGCGGCGGCGGCGGCCGGCGACGGCCGCGGCAGCGGCGACCGGAGGCGGCGACGAAGGCGGCTGGGAAACCTAGCTCTTATACCATGTTATGAAATGAGCTTCTGTATATTATCGGGGCCAACAGGCCAGCACATATACATGAAGGGAAATAAGCAAAGAAGCCCCTATACAATGTGATAACTACACACACTACACACAGTACAACACCCTGTTCTAACAGGCTTAACCTCTTTCTCTTTGTTAGTGAGCAGAAAATTGAATCTGAGAGAAGTCGTTGTACACTATCCTATGGTGCGAAAATAGTTAAGGGGATGCTTGCAGAACTCAAAGATTCTATAACTTTCCAAAAAAATGTAGTGCATCAGAGGGTATATGTAGAAAAATGGAACGCGAGTATGAGATGTGGTCTATTTAGTAAAGGATAGAAAAGTTAGAAAAAGCCGAGATAGCCGACGTGGTGATGGAGAAAGACTCGACGATATACAACAGCAGCACAAGAGTGTGCAACCAAAATAACAGCTAAAATAACAAACCGAGGCCAAGTAACTGAACTTATTTCAAAGAGATCCCAAACAGTACCTGAACTGCAGAGGCGATTCACTCAGTCCACCAAACGTCAAATCAAAGTCGAGAATGAGCTACCAATGTCGTCAATCTTTTTTCAAGAATGAGCTCACTCGTGCGATTTCTGACAAAAGAAAGGAAAATCTCAGGCCATCATATGGATGGAGCATAGCATCAAACACCTAATGAGCGTGAATCGACCAACATACATACGAATCCAAGGACATCGCAAAAACACTCAACCACATGGACGAATATAGCAAGAAACACACCTTGACTACAAACGAAGCAGGAGTGCACCACAGGAACATAAGCAACACGATCGATAGGTGAAAGGCCACAAAACCGGTGCTCACCCGACAATCACCTGCGAACAGAGGAAACACACATACAAAAACTGGATAAAATACTTGGTTCACACATACAAAAACAGAGGAAACACACAGACAAAATAATAATAAAGGTTATTTATCCCAAACACATCAAAAGGTACTACTCCCTCCGTTCACTTTTATAAGTCCTTTCAGACAACTGAAATTAAACTATTTTGCACTATGTCTGGAATGTCTACAAGGACTTATAAAAGTAAACAGAGGGAGTAGTATTTTTTAGGGGTTCTGGTGCAATTTTACTACTACAAGTCGGAGTGGTTAACCAGAACTCTGCCAAACGTACATAGATGGAGGGAATTTCACAAGCAATAACTACCGGTCTATGATTATGTGGCCATCACACGACCCAAATCAAGGTTAACTGTCCTGCCAGGAAGAGGGAGAAGGAGAAGGGAAGGAAGAGGAGGAAGATCTTACTGATCATAGAAGCCGGAGGCGGACTGCGCAATGACTTGGTGGTGCTCCTGGCTCTCACCGACGCCGGTGCACGGGAAAGGGCTCAACTCAGATCCTATCATCCGTCCCTGTGGTGGCAGCAGTGGGAGATCACAGATTGAAACCGCCGCCGCCGCCTTCTCATCCCAGCCAATCCTCCCTCAAGGTGCACAGTCGGTGGCATGCTCGCAGCTGCTTACCCTCCTACTCATCCGCCCCACCTTCCCGGTCGTCGCCAACTGCTCTGCCTCCTCCAGCTCTGCTGGCGTCGGGGGCAGAAGGGCTGGAGGCGTGAAGGGGCGGCCAGCATCGGGGGCACTGGGGCTGGCGACGGGCCTGGGCGATGGGTGCGGCCGGCGGCGTTAAGGGACGGCGGTGCAGGAGCGCCGAGCGGCTGGCGGCGTCAAGACGAGGCGGGGGCGGGAGCGGTTTGCGGATGGCGACGTGCGGGATGAGAGGAAGCGGGGATGGGGGAGGGATTAGCGTTTCGTGTGCGGGATGAGAGGAAGCGGGGGTGAGGGAGGGGTTAGCGTTTCGTTAACGCAGCAATTTTGTTAACAATGTATTTAGACCCTTGATGATGTAATTAGACGGCCTAGATTTTAAGTTATATTTATCCTCATCCTTTTATACGGATAGTAGATAGACGGGCAAAGGAAGCCATCAGTTGAGGTCGAGGAAGAGCTCGCATAGTGACTACTAGATCGGCATCGCGTCTTGATGCCAGGATACCGGTATCAACATTGTGGTCAAGCAGGTAATGCTCAAGATAGTAAGAATACATGTTTAACGTGCACATTCAAAAAGGATAACAAAATAAGAAAACAAGAAGCATTCGTATGTGATAGAAGCAAGATATTATAGAGTTGAACACATGCATGAGATTATAAGGCAGCATCGGGTAGTCGTTTGATTTCACACGAGGAATGTCCAATTCACCTTCATAGATACAATCATGTTTAAAGACGTCGAAACTACCCAACGTCTATGCTTCGCTACATGTGATCTAAACCTTCCGTTACTTGGTACGTCGGTGTTTTTAATAAAATTTCATCATACCAACAGGGCAGTTATAATATCGTCGTTGGGTGTATGGCTCATCACATTATCCCAACATTTAATTAAAGAGTTTAGTGCTCCTAAAAGAAATTAGAACAGTCTGTCAAGATGAACTATCTCAGTACATTAAGGATGTACCATAAAGGGGCAGGATAACCAAGTTCATTACATATCAATATGTCAAAGTCATGCCAAAGGGCTAAGCAATTAGATATACTCCCTCCATTCCTTTATATAAGGCCACAAACTCATATTACAGGTACCAAGGTAGAATTTAATGACCCCATAAAAAGTCAAGTTTTATTTTCGTTAATCGGAATCATTAATACACTGCATGCATGCAACGAATGAGTGAGAAGAAAGTAGCTAAGTGTCATTATGAATATATGCATGCAAGTATTAAACAAGTTGCTAGTATGAGAAAACATCATTAATGTTACCTCGATTACTGTTGGTGGTTTTATATAGATGCAAAATGTATTTTTCATAGTGGCCTTGTATAAGTGAATGAAGGGAGTACCAAAAGAAAGGCGAACAGGATTGTTGCCTGGCTAACACATGAATTGGACGTGTAAAAAACTACAAATTGTTGCCGGAGTAGTTGTTGAGAATAAATCTATTTAATGCATATAAACATATGATTGTCTTTATAGATAACACAACTGTTGCCAAAACATAGAATTTGCCCAGACAACACCAAAAGGGCATACAATCGGTCACACCAAAGGCTTAACAGTGTTTTGGTTACAAAAAAGTAATCCAACACAATGGCTTGTCAGAAAATAGATACAACCGCAGCCGTAGCCTCTGACCTCTCCCACTACACGCTGCAACCAGCCTCCGCCCACTAGCCTAGATCTGGTCGGCCCGTCCGCAACTGCACGCCATCGCCTCACCAACGAGCCCCAGCATGCTCGTCGGATCCGCTGACGTCCGCTGCACTTCAGGCCGCCAGCCAGTCGGATCCACCGCACCGGCACCAAGGGCGCTCGCTGCAGCAGCAGGCCACTCCGCGCAGCCCGACACCTCCGCTCCGCCTCACACACCGGCGATTGCGCCAGATCCACACAGCCCCGAGCCATCTCCACGCACCCACGCCGGATCCGATCAGCCCCGCGCTATAGTGCGCCAAGACGCAAGAACCTCGCGCTCCTCCGCGTGCCTCGCCTCGCCGAGCTTCAGCCCCCGCCAGATCGAGACGCCCGCGCGTCGGTCGAGCCTGTGCACAAGGGACTGACGGCCCCGCCGCCGCCGACGCTGCACGAGCTTTGCCCGGCTGCGTACACTGGAGCCCGTGCAGCGTACACTGGCGACGGCGAGAGGAGCAGCTGCGGTGGGTGGCTTCCCGACGGCGGGCTAGATTTTGTTCTCCCGAGCCGCCCACGGGAGCGGCACGAGAGAGCTTCCCGTATTCGCTCGGATGTATGGGATATAACGGTTGCTTGCCAAGAAGATGGAGTAGTGATTCATTGGAAAGATATACAAAGTTGTCACAATGACATGGTTTAGCCAATGAAATTATAGGAAGCATTTGTATAACAGCACGTGTGCGACTTTGTAACCGACCATCTCAAAGTGGGTAGACAGTGAGCGACAGATTGCCCATTTAAGTGTTTAAGGCAAAGGCACATACCTATGATCTGCAATCTCTGCTGTTGTCACAAAGTCTGACAAATTTCTTGTGATAGTCGCTTTCCCATCGGCACCCTTCATAATTCTAACCTGCTCCATAGCGCACCCACATGCAATCAATTGGCTGATCAAGGTACCTTCCAAGGCATCTCCTTGTAAACAGAGATGAGAAATAATGGAAACGAAAAGGATACAACGGTCAAGATCAATTTGCCATGTTGTGCTCTACATGTTTTAATCAATTTGCCATGTTCAAAAAAATTCAAAGAAAAAATGTCCATGTTCTACTCAATGTCTACAAGGTCAGTAGTAAGTAGAAATCTAAGTCAAAAAACGGAGAGGACTGTAAAAGACATGATCTACAGACTTTAAAATTGGCATCCTGCTGTAAAATGGCCCTGTGCCAACGTGTGTACAAGAACTACTATGGTTTGGAGTACTGATAAGGGCTTTATAACCAAAAAACATAACAACGGCATATGCTCAAATTAGCATCACATCAGACGGACGCGGATTTTTGAGACATACGGCTACGCGCTGTCGGAATCCAGCCCGTCCGTTCGCGTGTTGCGATGGCTACTTAATATAGCCCACTGGCAAATACCTGATAAATACCTGATTTGTTTATCACCAGCTTGGAGAATACCTCTCGTTATACGACACGGAAGAGGCCCCTAGGCATTTATCACCGTGAGGGATACGGGAGTCATCTGTCAGCGGCCCCGGTGAAAATAAATGATTTTGTTGATGGGTGCGCATGTTCAAGCACGCGCCCCTGCTCGTTCCTTGCACTAAATGACTCTCCCCTCGCCCGAAATCGTCGCCCGTGAAGGAACAGAGCGAGCTATGGAGATCAGGTTAGCCATTGAAACTATCCGCCTCATGTCTTCTTCTGCCCATGATCACTCCTTGAACAAAATCAAGCATGGCTGAAGAACATGTTCATCCTGAGTGTCGCGAACCTGAATCGACCCCTTGTGCGACCGGGCGCATGCAGCTAGCACCCACGTGTACTCGATGGATGTACATCCACCCCGACGACAATAATTTTCCACTCTGCCAGCCGACATGCATCACAGCGTATTGAATAAAATCAGGCGATTCAATACACCTATCTGCCCTGCACACGTGAGGGCACCCAGCATGGCATTGATGGCCCATACGTGTTTGCCATCCTCTCAAGCTTCTTCTCTTTCAGAATCCGTCGTATCTACGCACTGGTGAACATCAACCGAATCCAACAAATCAACAAATCTGTCGCTGGGATCATCTTCAGAGGGTGTTTGTTTCCAGGGACTTATTGGTTTAGGGACTTAAAAAAGTCCCTATAAGTCCCATCTAAACCAAACAGGAGGAGCTTATTGGGACTTATAGTGGTCATTTGGGACTTATCAAAAAAGACTCTCAGGAAGGAACTTAGTGGGACTTATCGCGGCCCGCACCTACCGCATCGCCTCGCTCGTTCCCTGCCTCCTCGCCTCGCTCCTTCCCCGCGTCGCTCCAATCGCCGCCGCCGCCGACACCCTCAACCGCCGCCGCCATGGCCGATGAGGAGGAGGACCAGATCCCCTTCTTCTCCCAGTTCCCCTTGCATCAACAGGCAAGCCAAGGCTCATCCGCCGGCGGAAATCTCGGGAGGGGAATGGGTTTCTTGGATCTCAACAGCAACGTCGACGTCTTCTCGGAGTTGGGCTCGTACCAGCAACTCCTCTTCGACCAGTCGGCCGGTCATGGCCTTCCTCCGGTTGGACCTGGTCGTGGGAGGCCTGTGCCCCAGGGCGGAGGAGGCCGCAGCCGGTCTCTAAACATCGGAGGCCGAGCTGGCTCTCACCTGCGTTCGTTCGTCGCCCCGGGCGCAGCTGCCGTTGAGGGAGGCGTCATAGGGCGTGGAAGGACCGTGTCCCAGGTCACCGAACGCGGCGTAGGTCGAGCCAATGGGTCCTCATCGGCCAGCAGTAGAGGAAAAACCGCGGGGAAGCAACGTGTGTCGTCAACTGCTGCGTCTTCAGAAGATGTCGACGAGAATGAAGGCTTTGAAGATGAAGATGACAACAATGCTTTTGGAGAGGTAAATTTTTGAATTGTGTACGTAGTTCTTTTTTTTTTGTCTCAGGGTGCAAATTCATCTTCTTTTTGTGCTAGCTAATTGTGTGTACTTGTTATATTTTGTTTGAATTGTGTACATGTTATTTTTGTTTGAATTGTGTACTTGTTATTTTTGTTTGAATTGTGTACTTGTTATTTTTGTTTGAATTGTGTACTTGTTATTTTTTGTTTAGAAAAACATTGCCAAGGCTGATTGGACAGACGCGCATATTACTGTATTTTGTAACATCGCCTGTGAGGAAGCTAGGGATGGGCACTGTGTGAATGGTGTTTGGACAAGTAGAGCCTACAATAACATGAGGAAAAAAATTATCAGCATGCTGGCCTCCTGCATAGTACCAAGCAATTCAAAAATTGCATAACTAGACTCAAGAGCTACTATACTGCTTGGGTGTGGTTGGGGCAGCAAACTGGTTGTGGCCGAACTAGAGATGGAGCTATAACCGCATCAAATGAGTGGTGGAAAAAAATAATTAAGGTACATACATTATTCTGCAAATTACATCTGAATTGCTCACACTTGGTTACATTATTCAGCCTTATCCTAATTACCTAACTAATGTTGCAGGAGAGACCAGATGTCAGAAAATTCAAGGGTGACAATCGTGAGTATTTGGATATGCTAATAGAGCTATTTCAAGGTGTGGCAGTTGATGGATCATCAGCTTATGTGCCCTTAGATGAAGATGATGAAGAAGAATGTGATGTTGCCGATGATGGAAATGAGCAGAGTCCAATGAGCACCACTAGCAGGAAGAGGGGAAGCAGCGGCGGTGAACAGTCAGCTTCAAGCCCAGGAAAGAAACACAAGAGCCCAATGGTGAAACTAATGACAGGGCTCATCAATAATATGAATAGTGAGAACACTTCTGACATGATCACTGAATATGCAAACAAAAGGCAGGAAGCAAAGGACAAGGCAAGAGAGAAGAAATCAAACAACACTAAGGAATCCATTACTCATTGTCAACTGTTGGCAGTTCAATGTGGTGCAGAAGAAACAAGTGTTAAGTACTTCATGGCAACTCAACTGTTTGCAGATGAGGCAAATAGAGTCATATTTGAGAACATTTCAAGTAATGAGGCTAGACTGACTTGGTTGAAGAGGTGGTGCATGATGAAGAAGTTGTACTAGTGTACTAGTTATCTTGATTGTCCTTTTTATAATATAACTATGTAATGGACCTGTGCTGTGTGACCTTGTTAAATGATCATTGCATGTTAATGTGTTCCATTTGCATGTACTAATGTTTTCAAGTTGAAGAGGTGGTGCATGATGAAGAAGTTGTACTAATGTTTGCATGTTTCAGGATGATGACAACAGTGTTGATGGAATCAGCAGTGATGACGGGAGCAACAGTGATGATGAAGCACTGATGTTGTTCATGCACCAAAAAAGGAAGAGAAGAATGATGCAGATGGCCTGCATGATTGGTATGTACTACTTGGACTCTTACTGTAACAAAGGACCTAGAAGAGTACCAATAGAGTCTGGGCATGATTGGGTTATGACAACACTAGGCAACGAAACTGCCTGTTACAACATGTTTAGAATGCACAGACCAGTGTTTGAGAAATTTCATAGTGTGCTTGTTGATTCCTATGGTTTGAATTCCACTAAAAAAATGTCATCAGTTGAGTCTCTAGGCCTGTTTCTGTGGATAGTAGGTTCCCCTCAATCTGTAAGACAAGCAGAAAACAGATTTGTTAGGTCATTGGAGACAATTGTAAGGAAGTTTGATAAGGTTTTGGCATGTCTGATCAAGCTTGCAAAAGACATCATCAGGCCAATAGATCGTCAATTCAGAACTGTGCATTCAAAATTAAGATCTAGAAAGTATGCACCGTTTATGGATAATTGCATTGGTGCAATAGATGGGACACACATAGAAGTTGTGGTACCAGTTGCCACTGCTGCCCAGCATAGGAATAGACATAAGGAGAAGAGTCAGAATGTGATGTGTGTGTGTGACTTTGATATGAGATTCACATCTGTCCTAGCTGGTTGGCCAGGATCAGTGCATGACATGAGGGTCTTCAGTGATGCCCGATCCAGATTTGGTGACAAGTTTCCAAAACCTCCACCTAATAAGTTCTATCTTGTGGACTCAGGGTACCCAAATAGACCGGGTTATCTTGCACCATACAAGGGTTTAACCTATCATTTCCAGGAGTACCGTGATGGCACAATGCCTAGAGGAAAAAAAGGAACACTTCAATTTCACCCATTCTTCACTTAGAAATGTCATCGAGAGGTGTTTTGGAGTCTTGAATAACAAGTGGAGGATTTTGTTTCACTTGCCTAGTTATCCACAACAGAAACAAAGCAAAATCATTGTGGCTTGCATTGCACTGCACAATTTTATTAGACAAAGTCAACTCGTCGATATAGATTTTGACTTGTGTGATCAAGATGAAAATTATGTACCATTGTATATGCCAACGACTACAACAAATGATTCAACAAATGAGATGGACAGTGCTGCTATGAATCAATTTAGAGCTTGGGTCGCTGATGGGTTGTGGTCCTTGAAACAACAATGATATGAACAAGTGTTCTTCGCTTATGTAATTTTTGTTATCTCGGTTGTTATGTACTCTCTCTTATTTTGGTTCTTATGAACAAGTGTTAATTCGGTTGTCACTATTCTGTAATTCGTTTGTATGAACAAGGGTTATGTGAACAAGTGTTTTATTATTAGGGGTAACATGGACTTATAAGTCCCTGTAAACAAACAGGTAGGGACTCGGGACTTATAAGTTGGGACTTAAAAAAGTCCTATGACTTATGAAACAAACAGGGCCTCAGCCACCTCCTTCACTGTTTTGATCCGACCGGAACGGGTTCCAAATACCACGGAATCATGGGGAACCATTCTCCTGGCCTTGGACGAGAGCATGGAGGTGAAGCTGATGAACCGAGTAGAATGGTTCGCCGGCAAGAGAGCGGCATTGCAGAGACCGGGCTCCAGGGAGCCCAGTATACCGATTTTTTTTCTAAAAGTACTTAAAAGTTTTAAAAATTACTATTTTTTACACAAATACATACTCATGGTAGCCAAGTATGTAAAAGAATTTATTAGGTAAGTCGATTATTTGCATGCTACACAAAAAAAATAAGTATCCGGCCCAAATACACTAAAGATAAAAGCCCATTTTAACATGTGTATTTATCTTTTTTATATATGTTACATGAAAACATATATGTTCGTGAAAATTTATACGTGTATATTACAAATACACATGTATGTGTATGCTGGGAGACGTAGTAGTAAATCAAAAAAATTCCTACGTGTCACCAAGATCTATCTATGGAGAAACCAGCAAACGAGCGGGGAGAGATTGGATCTTCATACCTTTGAAGATCGCTAAGCGGAAGCGTTGCTAGAACGCGGTTGATGGAGTCATACTCGCAGCGATTCAGATCGCGGTGGATTCCGATCTAAGCACCGAACAACGGTGCCTCCGTGTTCAACACATGTGCAGCCTGGTGATGTCTCCTATGCCTTGATCCAGCAAGGAGGAAGGAGAGGTTGGGGAAGAGTTCCAGCAGCAGCACGACGGCGTGGTGGTGGTGGAGTGACAAGGTATCCCGGCAGGGCTTCGCCAAGCGCCGCGGAGGAGGAAGAAGAGAGGTAGGGCTTCGCCGTGAGAGAGAGAGTTCAGATTTGTTCTCAAGAGGCAAAACCCTTGGGTATATATAGGAGGAGGGAGAGGGAGGGCTGGCTTGACCCCTCCTCCAAGGAGGAGAGGTTCGGCCGAGCTAGGGATAGAGTCCACCTCCCACAAGGGAGGTGGATCTCCTCCTTTTTGAACTCCTTTGCCCTTATCTCTACTCCCTAGCCGCATGGGCCTTTCTAGGAGGTCTTGGCTGGCCCAATATGGGCTGGCACACCTCCTCTAAGGGCCCATGTAGTCCTCTGGTCGTCACACCCCTCCCGGGGGTCCTCCGGTATCCTCCTAGCACTTCCGCTACAATACCGATGAGCCCAAAAACTTTCCGGTGACCAAAACTGGACTTCCTATATATCAGTCTTTACCTCCGGACCATTCCGGAGCTCCTCGTGACGTCCGGGATCTCATCTGGGACTCCAAACAACCTTCGGTAATCACGTATACCATTTCCCTATAACCCTAGCATCATCGAACCTTAAGTGTGTAGACCCTACCGGTTCGGGAGACACGTAGACATGACCGAGACACCTCTCCGGTCAATAACCAACAGCGGGATCTGGATACCCATGTTGGCTCCCACGTACGTACTCCACGATGATCTCATCGGATGAACCACGACGTCAGGGATTCAATCAATCCCGTATACAATTCCCTTTGTCTATCGGTATGGTACTTGCCCGAGATTCGATCGTCGGTATCCCTATTGTTGGGGAACGTCGCATGGGAAACAAAAAATTTCCTACGCACACGCAAACCTATCTATGGTGATGAGAATCTATGAGAGGGAGAGTGGATCTACGTACCCTTGTAGATCGCTAAGCGGGAAGCGTTAAGAAACGTGGTTGGTGTAGTCGAACTTCTTCGCGATTCAAATCGCCGAGCGCCCCGCGATCCAACCACGAACCGTCCCGCGATCCAATCATGAACCGTCCCGCGATCCAATCATGAACCGTCCCGTGATCTCGTCACGATCCGTCCCGCGATCCAATCACGAACGTCTCGTGGCCTTGATCACGATCCTTCCGATCTAGTACCGAACGGGCGGCACCTCCGCGTTCAGCACACGTGCAGCTTGATGACGATCTCCACCGTCTTGATCCAGCAAGAGGAGGTGGAGAGGTGAGAGAGTTCACCGGCAGCGTGACGGCGCTCCGGTGATGGTGGTGGTGGTGCAATTTCGGCAGGGCTTCGCCTAAGCGCTGCAGAAATCCGATCTAGAGGAGCACCGGTGAATCGGGTAGCACGTGGCCGTAAGTTGTGTCCAAAAACCACCCAATCCACTAGTATATATAGGAGGGAGGGAGAGGAGGGGGGCTGGCGCACCAAGACCCCCTAGGGGATTCAGCCAGCCAAGGTGGGAGCAATCCTACTCCTACTCCAATCCTAGTTGGAGTAGGATTGCTTCCTATTGGCTGATTTTTCCCTTTTCCTTTTAGGATTTCTTCTCCCTGCGCCATGGGCCTTTGTGGCTGTTCTCCCAGCCCACTAAATGCTGGTAATTAGTCTCCCACAGCCCATGGACCTCTTGGGGTCGAAATACCCCTCCCGGGGGTCCCCCGGTACACTACCGGCACTCCCGGTACACTACCGATGAGCCCCAAACTTTTCCGGCGACCAAACTGGGACTTCCTATATATGAATCTTTACCTCCGGACCATTACGGAGCTCCTCGTGACGTCTGGGATCTCATCTGGGACTCCGAACAACCTTCGTTCACCACCATACATAACTCTACACTACCGAAACGTCACCGAACCTTAAGTGTGCAGACCCTGCGGGTTCGAGAACTATGTAGACATGACCGAGACACCTCTACGGCCAATAACCAATGGCGGGACCTCGACGTCCACATTGGTTCCTACATATTCTACGAAGATCTATCGGTCAAACTTCTATGTCAAGGATTCAGTTAATCTCGTATAACGTTCCCTTTGTTCTTCGGTATGTTACTTGCCCGAGATTCGATCGTCGGTATCTCCATACCTAGTTCAATCTCGTTACCGGCAAGTCACTTTACTCGTTCAGTAATACAAGATCCCGCAACTAACAATTAGTCACATTGCTTGCAAGGCTTATTGTGCTGTTGCATTACCGAGTGGGCCCCGAGATACCTCTCCGTCACACCAAGTAACAAATCCCAGTCTCGATCCATGCCAACTCAACAGACATCATCGGAAATACCTGTAGAGCACCTTTATAGTCACCTAGTTACGTTGCTACATTTGATACACACAAGGCACTCCTCCGATATCCATGAGTTGCATGATCTCATGGTCATAGGAACATATACATTGACATGCAGAAAACAGTAGCAATAAACTGACAGGATCATATGCTATGTTTGTAGTTTGGGTCTTGTCCATCACATCATTCTCCTAATGATGTGATCCCGTTATCAAATGACATCACATGTCAATGGCTAGGAAACCCTGACCATCTTTAATCAACGAGCTAGTTCACTAGAGGCATACTAGGGACACAGTGTTGTCTATTTACCCACACATGCAATGTGTTTCCAATCAATGAAATCATAGCATGGATAATAAACGATTATCATGAACAAGGAAATATAATAATAAACACTTTATATATTGCCTCTAGGGCATATTTCCAACAGTCTCCCACTTGCACTAGAGTCAATAATCTAGTTCACATCACTATGTGATTTACATGGTAATGAATCGAACACCCATGCAGTTCTGGTGTTGATCATGTTTAGCCCTTGGAAGAGATTTAGTCAACGGGTCTGCCACATTCAGATCCGTGTGCACTTTGCTAGTATTTATGTCCTTCTCCTCGATGTAGAACCGGATGGAGTTGAAGCATCCCTTTATGTGTCTGGTCCTCTTGTGAAACCTTGGTTCGTTGGCTAGAGCAATGGCACCAGTGTTGTCACAGAACAGATTTATTGGATTCAGCGCACTAGCCACTACTCCAAGATCTGTCATGAACTGCTTCATCCAGACACCTTCCTTCGCCGCCTCCGAGGCTGCGATGTACTCCGCTTCGCACGTAGAATCAGCTACCACGCTTTGCTTGGAACTGCACCAGCTTACCGCTCCCCCATTAAGAATAAATACGTATTCGGTTTGCGATTTAGAACCGTCCGGATCAGTGTCAAAGCTTGCATCGACGTAACCCTTTACGATGAGCTCTTCATCACCTCCATAAACGAGAAACATGTCCTTAGTCCTGTTAAGGTACTTAAGGATATTCTTGACCGCTTGCCAGTGCTCCATTCCAGGATCACTTTGAAACCTTCCAGCCATACTTATGGCAAGGCTGACATCGGGTCTTGTGCACAACATTGCATACATGATAGAGCCTATGGCTGAAGCATAGGGGATGACGCTCATCTTTTCTTTATCTTCTGCAGTCACTGGGCATTGAGTCTTACTCAACTTCACGCCTTGTAACACAGGCAAGAACCCCTTCTTGGCCTGTTCCATTTTGAACTTATTCAAAACTTTATCAAGGTATGTGCTCTGTGAAAGTGCTATTAAGCGTCTCGACCTATCTCTATAGATCTTAATGCCTAATATGAAAGCAGCTTCTCCTAGGTCCTTCATTGAAAAACTCTTATTCAAATATTCCTTCACGCTTTCCAGCATTTCTATGTCGTTTCCGATTAGCAATATGTCATCCACATATAACACTAGAAACGCTATAGAGCTCCCACTCACTTTCTTGTAAATACAAGCTTCTCCATAAACTTGTATAAACCCAAACGCTTTGATCACCTCATCAAAGCGCTTATTCCAACTCCGAGATGCTTGCACCAGTCCATAAATGGATCGCTGGAGTTTGCAAACTATGTCAGCATTCTCTGGATCGACAAAACCTTCGGGTTGCATCATATACAACTCTTCCTCAAGGAAACCATTGAGGAACGCCGTTTTGACATCCATCTGCCAAATTTCATAGTCGAAATAAGCAGCTATTGCCAACATGATTCTGACAGACTTAAGCATCGCTACGGGTGAGAAAGTCTCATCGTAGTCAACTCCTTGAACTTGTGAAAAACCCTTTGCCACAAGTCGAGATTTATATACGGTGACATTACCGGCTGCGTCCGTCTTCTTCTTATAGAGCCATTTATTCTGAATGGCCTTTCGCCCTTTAGGTAGTACTTCCAAAGTCCATACTTTGTTTTCATACATGGATCCCATCTCAGATTTCATGGCCTCTAACCATTTCTCGGAATCCGGGCCCATCACCGCTCCTCCATAGCTCGTAGGTTCATTGTTGTCTAACAACATGACCTCTAAGACAGGGTTGCCGTACCACTCGGGAGTAGTACTCGTCCTTGTCGACCCACGAGGTTCAATAGCAGCTTGATCCGAAGCTTCATGATCATCATCATTAACTTCCTCTTCTACCGTCGTAGGTTCCACAGAAACATCTTTCTGCGCAACGCTACTCTCTGGTTGAAGTAAAGGTTCAATAACCTCATCAAGCTCTATTTTCCTCCCACTCAATTCTTTCGAGAGAAACTCTTTCTCAAGAAATGTTCCGTTCTTAGCGACAAACACTTTGCCCTCGGATCTGAGATAGAAGGTATACCCAACTATCTCTTTCGGGTATCCTATGAAGACGCATTTTTCCGCTTTGGGTTCCAGCTTTTCAGGCTGAAGCTTTTTGACATAAGCATCACATCCCCAAACTTTAAGAAACGACAACTTCGGCTTTTTGCCAAACCACAATTCATATGGCGTCGTCTCAACGGATTTCGATGGTGCCCTATTTAAAGTGAATGCAGCCGTCTCTAATGCATAACCCCAAAACGATAGTGGCAAATCGGCAAGAGACATCATAGAACGAACCATATCTAATAAGGTCCGATTATGACGTTCAGACACACCATTACGCTGTGGTGTTCCGGGCGGTGTCAACTATGAAACAATTCCACACCGTCTTAAGTGACTGCCAAACTCATAACTCAGATATTCACCTTCTCAATCAGATCGCATAAATTTAATCTTCTTGTTACGATGATTCTCAACTTCACTCTGAAATTGCTTGAACTTTTCAAATGTTTCAGACTTGTGTTTCATCAAGTAAATATACCCATATCTACTCAAGTCATCAGTGAAGGTGAGAAAGTAACGATAATCACCGCGCGCTTCGACATTCATTGGACCGCACACATCAGTATGTATGATTTCCAACAAGTCACTCGCCCGTTCCATTGTTCCAGAAAACGGCATTTTGGTCATCTTGCCCATCAGGCATGGTTCACATGTGTCAAGTGATTCAAAATCAAGTGACTCCAAAAGTCCATCAGCATGGAGCTTCCTCATGCGTTTCACACCAATATGACATAAACGGCAGTGCCACAAGAAAGTGGTACTATCATTAACAACTCTACATCTTTTGGCATCAATGTTATGAACATGTGTGTCATCACTATCAAGATTCAAAATGAATAAACCCCTTACATTGGGTGCATGACCATAAAAGATATTACTCATATAAATAGAACAACCTTTATCCTCTGATTTAAATGAGTAACCGTCTCGCAATAAACAAGATCCAGATATAATGTTCATGCTTAACGCAGGCACTAAATAACAATTATTCAGGTTCATCACTAGTCCCGATGGTAATCGAAGCGAGAGCGTGCCGACGGCGATCACAGCAACCTTGGAACCATTTTCCACGCGCATCGTCACTTCATCCTTTGCCAGTCTTCGTTTATTCCATAGTTCCTGTTTTGAGTTGCAAATGTGAGCAACCGAACCGGTATGAAATACCCAGGCACTACTATGAGAACTAGTAAGGTACACATCAATAACATGTATATCATATATACCTTGTTTGTCGTTGGCCGCCTTCTTGTCAGCCAAGTACTTGGGGCAGTTCCGCTTCCAGTGACCAGTTCCCTTGCAATGAAAACACTCAGTTTCTGGCTTAGGTCCATGCTTAGGCTTCTTTGTCGGAGTAGCAACTGCTTTGCCATCCTTCTTGGTTTTACCCTTCTTGCCTTTGCCCTTGCCATTTTTCTTGAAACTAGTGGTTTTATTGACCATCAACACTTGATGTTCTTTCTGGATTTCAGACTCAGCGACTTTCAGCATCGCAAACAGCTCGGATGATGACTTGTTCATCCCGTGCATGTTATAGTTCATCACAAAACTCTTGTAACTAGGTGGCAGTGATTGAAGAACTCTATCAATGATCGCCTCTTGCGGAAGGGAAATTCCCAACTCAGCCAGACGGTTTGAGTACCCAGACATTCTGAGTATATGCTCACTGACAGACCCGTTCTCCTCCATCTTGCAAGCATAGAATTTATCGGAGGTCTCATACCTCTCGATCCGGGCATTCTTCTGAAAGATGAACTTCAACTCCTGGAACATCTCATATGCTCCATGACATTCGAAACGTCTTTGAAGTCCCGGTTATAAGCCATACAATATTGCACACTGAACTATTGAGTAGTCCCCAGCACGAGCCTCCCAAGCGTTCTTAACGTCTTCGGAGGTCATGTCTTCTGGTTGGTCACCAAGCGGTGCATCAAGGACATATTGTTTCTAGGAAGCCGTAAGGATAATCCTCAGATTACGGGCCCAATCAACAAAGTTACTTCCGTCATCTTTCAACTTAGTTTTCTCTAGGAACGCATTAAAATTCAGGGGTGCTACTGCGCGAGCCATTGATCTACAACATAAATATGCAAAGGTTACTTAGACTATTGTTCATGATAATGAGTTTAGTTAATCAAATTACTAAAGCTCCCACTCAAATCGACATCCCTCAGGTCATCTGAGTGTCACATGATCCAAATTCACCAACTCAAGTCCGATCATCACGTGAGTTAAGTTGGCTTCAATGGTGAACATCACTATGTTGATCATATCTAGTATATGACTCATGTTCGACCTTTCGGTCTCTTGTGTTCCGAGGCCATGTCTGTACATGCTAGGCTCTTCAAGTTTAACCCGAGTGTTCTGCACGTGCAAATCTGGCTTGCACCCATTGTATGTGAACGTAGAGTCTATCACACCCGATCATCACGTGGTGTCTCGACACGATGAACTTTCGCAACGGTGCACACTTCGGGGAGAAGACAGTTCATCTTGAAATTTAAGTGAGGGATCACCTTATAATGCTACCACCATACTAAGCAAAACAAGGTGCATAAAAGGATTAACATCTCATGCAATTCATAAGTGACATGATATGGCCATGAACTTGTGTTTAAGATCTCCATCTTCGAAACACCGGCATGATCTCCATCGTCACCGGCATAACACCATGATCTCCATCATCTTGATCTCCATCAATGTGTTGCCATTGGGGTTGTGGCGCCAGCCCTGCTTCTACTTCTATTGCTACCGCTTAGCGATAAAGTAAAGCATTACATAGCGCTTAATGATTGACACGCAGGTCATACAATAATTAAAGACAACCCTATGGCTCCTGCCGGTTGCCGTATTCACCGACGTGCAAGTCGTGAAAATCTATACATCACATGATCATCTCATACATCACATATATCTCATCATGTAATTGGCCATATCACATCACAACATACCGTGTAAAAACAAGTTAGACGTCCTCTAATTGTTGTTGCATGTTTTACGTGGCTGCTACGGGTATGCAGTAGAACGATTCTCAACTATGCATGAACCACAACGGTGATACATAGATTGCTTTTCAACCTTCTCAAGGACCGCCTTTGTCGGATCCGATCCAACTAAAGTGAGACAAATTGTCGCCCGCAAGCCATCTAAGCAACAAGTTGCGTCGAGGGAACCGGTCTCTCGTAAGCGTACGAGTAATGTTGGTCTGAGCCATTTTATCTCACAATCCCGCTGAACCAAAATCCGACCAAGGGAGGAAGCAATCTAAGCATCAACGCCCACAAACCTTTTGTGTTCTACTCGAGATCTCATCGAACCATCAACCTAGCACTGATACCACTGTCGGGGAACGTCGCATGGGAAACAAAAATTTTCCTACGCACACACAAACCTATCCATGGTGATGAGCATCTACGAGAGGGAGAGTGGATCTACGTACCCTTGTAGATCGCTAAGCGGGAAGCGTTAAGAAACGCGGTTGGTGTAGTCGAACTTCTTCGCGATCCAAATCGCCGGGCGTCTCGCGATCCAATCACGAACCGTCCCGCGATCCAATCACGAACCGTCCCGCGATCTCGTCATGATCCGTCCCACGATCCAATCACGAACGTCTCGTGGCCTTGATCACGATCCTTCCGATCTAGTACCGAATGGACGGCACCTCCGCGTTCAGCACACGTGCAGCTTGATGACGATCTCCACTGTCTTGATCCAGCAAGAGGAGGTGGAGAGGTGAGAGAGTTCACCGGCAGCATGACGACGCTCCGGTGATGGTGGTGGTGGTGCAATTTCGGCAGGGCTTCGCCTAAGCGCTGCAGAAATCCGATCTAGAGGAGCACCGGTGAATCGGGTAGCACGTGGGCGTAAGTTGTGACCAAAAACCACCCAATCCACTAGTATATATAGGAGGGAGGGAGAGGAGGGGGGTTGGCGCACCAAGACCCCATAGGGGATTCGGCCGGCCAAGGTGGGAGCAATCCTACTCCTACTCCAATCCTAGTTGGAGTAGGATTGCTTCCTATTGGCTGATTTTTCCCTTTTCCCTTTAGGATTTCTTCTCCCTGTGCCATGGGCCTTTGTGGATGTTCTCCCAGCCCACTAAGGGCTGGTAATTAGTCTCCCACAGCCCATGGACCTCTTGGGGTTGAAATACCCCTCCCGGGGGTCCCCCGGTACACTACCGGCACTCCCGGTACACTACCGATGAGCCCAAAAAAATTTTGGCGACCAAACTGGGACTTCCTATATATGAATCTTTACCTCTGGACCATTCCAGAGCTCCTCGTGACGTCCGGGATCTCATCCGGGACTCCGAACAACCTTCGGTCACTACCATACATAACTCTACACTACCGAAACGTCACCGAACCTTCAAGTGTGCAGACCCTGCGGGTTCGAGAACTATGTAGACATGGCCGAGACACCTCTATGGCCAATAACCAATGGCAGGACCTGGACGTCCACGTTGGTTCCTACATATTCTACGAAGATCTATCGGTCGAACTTCTATGTCAAGGATTCGGTTAATCCCGTATAACGTTCCCTTTGTTCTTCGGTATGTTACTTGCCCGAGATTCGATCGTCGGTATCTCCATACCTAGTTCAATCTCGTTACCAGCAAGTCTCTTTACTCATTCCATAATACAAGATCCTGCAACTAACAATTAGTCACATTGCTTGCAAGGCTTATTGTGATGTTGCATTACCGAGTGGGCCCCGAGATACCTCTCTATCACACGGAGTAACAAATCCCAGTCTCGATCCATGCCAACTCAACAGACATCATCGGAAATACCTGTAGAGCACCTTTATAGTCACCTAGTTATGTTGCGATGTTTGATACACACAAGGCACTCCTCCGATATCCGTGAGTTGCATGATCTCATGGTCATAGGAACATATACATTGACATGCAGAAAACAGTAGCAATAAACTAACACAATCATATGCTACGTTTGTAGTTTGGGTCTTTTCCATCACATCATTCTCCTAATGATGTGATCCCGTTATCAAATGACATCACATGTCAATGGCTAGGAAACCCTGACCATCTTTGATCAACGAGCTAGTTCACTAGAGGCATACTAGGGACACAGTGTTGTCTATTTACCCACACATGCAATGTGTTTCCAATCAATGCAATTATAGCATGGATAATAAAAGATTATCATGAACAAGGAAATATAATAATAAACACTTTATATATTGCCTCTAGGGCATATTTCCAACACCTATACCTTGTTCAATCTCGTTACCGGCAAGTCTCTTTACTCGTTCCGTAATACATCATCCCGTGGCTAACTCCTTAGTCACATTGAGCTCATTATGATGATGTCTTACCGAGTGGGCCCAGAGATACCTCTCCGTCACACGAAGTGACAAATGCTAGTCTTGATTCGTATCAACCCAACAGACACTTTCGGAGATACCCGTAGTGTACCTTTATAGCCACCCAGTTACGTTGTGACGTTTGGCACACCCAAAGCATACCTACGGTATCCGGGAGTTACATAATCTCATGGTCTAAGGAAATGATACTTGACATTGAAAAGCTTTAGCAAACGAACTACATGATCTTGTGCTATGCTTAGGATTGGGTCTTGTCCATCACATCATTCTCCTAATGGTGTGATCCTGTTATCAATGACATCCAATGTCCATGGTCATGAAACCGTGACCATCTATTTATCAACGAGCTAGCCAACTAGAGGCTCACTAGGGACATGTTGTGGTCTATGTATTCACACATGTATTACGGTTTCCGGTTAACACAATTGTAGCATGAATAATAGACAATTATCATGAACTAGGAAATACAATAATAACCATTTTATTATTGCCTCTAGGGCATATTTCCAACAGTGTATACTTTTTCTCGGAATTTTTCCGTGTGTAAAAAATGTATTTTGGCTGGAAAAAATTACCGAGCTCCCTGGAGCTTGGTCTCTGCAATCACTTTTCGCGCCGGCAGGGGCTTTTATAAGCGAGACAGAAATTTGCAAAGCTTCCTGCCTTTAGCCGTTGGAGGTGGGATGCTAGCAAAACAGCCGGTTGGAATCAATTGCCAGCACCTGCATGCAGGCCGTGTGGTGCAGTTGTCAGGTGCCGCAACTGTGACGTGGTCAAATACGCTTCTACATATAATGCAAATACGGTGTGAGTGCAAACCGGCTCGGGGGTATTGTGGTTTCACGAATCACGGGGGGGGGGGGGGGGGAGCTGCGTGGATTCCGGCAGCGCGTCCGCATGTCCACCCGCGATTTATCGCACATCAGACTAAGTACTCCCTCCGTTCCTAAATATAAGTATTGTAAGAGATTTCACAATGAATAATTCAGACACACCATTGCAACAGACAAAAAATTATTCAGTGCAACAGGACGGCGTAAACGAAGAGGGGCGGGCAACACATAAAGCACAAGAAGAGGAGGCGGCGACGACACCGGGCGGGGGCCCGGCGGGGGGCGACTCTCGGCCCCTTGCCGTCATCAACCCGCCCCCGGCGGCGAGTCCGAGCGGCAGCGGCAGCCGGGCCCGGAGGATCCCGTGGTCGATGCAGGAGGTCTATCGGGATTGGGATGCGCTGGCAAGCGTGCCGGCCCTGCCAGCTCCTTAGGCAGGCGGCTCGGTCCCTTACCTTGTGGATCTGGGGAGTGTCCTGGACCGGTGCCGGCAGGAGCTGGCCCGGTTTGCGGAGGCGGCGGACGCCGCCCTTCAACACGCGGAGGTAAGCTGGCTCCTTGCCTTAGAGTTTTAGTGGGGGCACGCGCGCGAATCCACTGGGTGTAGCCCCCGAGATGCGGGTCGGCTGACCGGCTGACGGGCAGCCAGGCCGGATCTCCTTCGAGCACATCTTGACCTTTGCCTCTTTTGCAACAGGAGGGAACCTCCCTGCGGCAGAAGCTCTTCGCGGAAGCGGTCGCCATCCATGACCGCGGCAACTACGGCTTCTACCGCCTGGAGGAGGAGCTGGCGTGCGTGCAAGGTAGGTTGCACTTTGTAGGGGGGCATATAGCCCCCGAGAGTCGGCTGTTGCCACCGCCCACTGACGTTGGTTGTGTCATGTAGGCGAGCTGGCCACCCTTTGGGGGGACAAGAACGGACTCGTCGCCGAATGGACCGGCTGATGCGGGACGTCTAGGCGGCCGCACGGGAGACGGACCAGCTGGCCGCACTGCTAGTCGATGGGGAGGCGGTCCGGGACCGGCTCAAGGCCGAGGCGGCAAAGGAGGTGGCGGCCCGGGAGGCGGTCGTCAAGGAGGCGGCTGACGCCGCCCTGAGGACCGCCGCCCTTCAAGGCGAGGTGACACGCCTCGAGAGGGCGCTCGAGGAGCTTAAGGGTTCCCTCGCCGCCTCGGAGGCGGCCCAGAAGTCAGAGGGCGAAGTGGCGCTCCACTTCACCATCGGCGTGGACGACGCGATTGAAGGTATGTGCCGATCTCTCTCCTTCCCCAGCCAGTTGCACTTTCCTCTGCCATTTCTCGTGTCTCATCTTGCTTTTTCTATTCTTCTCTTCTTCTTCCCTCCAGCGTGTTTCCCGAAGACCCATCGCGGCGCCACGCGCGCCATTGAGGAGTATCGGGAATACCTTCGGGAGTGCGGTCGCTCCATCGAGGAGCACGCCGCATGGGACATGGGGGGCTCGGGGGGTTTATAGGCCAACCCCCTAGCTCTTACAATATGTTTTGAGTACTCAGGTGGAGGGACCCAGCTGGCAGCCTCTCCGGCTGGCCAGGGGGTCCCACTGCTCGCGTCGTCTTGTCGTGGGCGGGGCCCGCCGGCCGAGCGGTCCCATATCCCATTAGGGCCCGCCAACCGACTCTGCGATTGGGTCTCGCCCACCTGCCCCGGCACGGGTCGCGTGGGGGAGCGACGTTTAGCACCAGTCGGCCGAAGTCTCCGGTACGGCCGGCGGCACTATAGCCACGCCGAGACAGGTAATCGAGTGGCGAGGGCGTGCCGGCACTGTTCCCCCGCGCGGTCGCGCTCACCGAAGTCAGCGGCCAGGATGGTTCAACTGTAGCCATGCGCAGCGGTGCGTAAGCGGCCACTATAGCCACAGGGCCGCCCGTCGTGCAGGTCACGTCGCATCGCTGTACCCGCGGACAGAGGGACGGGACCGGGCACGTCCATCCCAAAGTCAACGGAGGAGCCGGCCCATGGGCAGCTGGCTACTTGACCAGCCGGCCGAGGGCCCAGCCGGTTACTTAACCAACCGGCCAGGACGCCAGCCGGCGCCGGCTTGCGTTGGGCGCCCTCCAGCTGGCCACGTCCAGCCGGCCACATAGTTTTCCTTCAAGTGAGCGGGGGAGGACCCCGTTGCTTTGGCCTACCTGGGGGTATAAACCCCGTCAATCATCATGCGATTAACACCCAATGAGTTATGGGTTTTGATCATGTCTTGCTTGTGAGAGAGGTTTTAGTCAACGAGTTTGTAACACTCAGATCCGTGTGTACTTTGCAAATCTATATGTGATACTGCAAATGCTACAACGCTTCACTTGGAGCTATTCCAAATGGTTTCTCGACTATACATATCCTGGCTGCTACTCAGAGTCGTCCGGATATGTGTCAAGGCTTGCATCGACGTATCCCTTTACGACGAACTCTTTATCACCTCCATAATCGAAAAATATTTCCTTAGTCCTTGATATGTCTCCAACATATCTATAATTTTTTTATTGTTCCATGCTATTATATTATCTGTTTTGGATGTTTTATATGCATTAATGTGCTATTTTATATTACTTTTGGGACTAACCTATTAATCTAGAGCCTAGTGCAAGTTTTTGTTTTTTCCTTGTTTTTGAGAATTGTAGATAAGGAATATTAAACGGAGTCCAAACGGAATAAAATCTTCGGAATAATTTTTCTTGGACCAGGAGACTTGGAGATGAAGTCGGGACAGCCACCGTGGGGCCACAAGCCCTAGGGGCGCGCCAAGGGGGGTAGGGCACGCCTCCCAGGCTTGTGGGCCCACGACAACTCTCCTAACCCTATTTCTCGGCCTAAATATTCCCAAATATTCCCTGTATACCAGAACAAGCCACGGAAACACTTTTTCGCCGCCAGAAGCCTCCGCTCCCGAGAGATCCAATCTTGGAGCCTTTTTCGGTAATCTGCCGAAGGGGATTCGATCACGGAGGGCATCTACATCAACTCCATTGCCCCTCCGGTGATGCATGAGTAGTTCATCACAGACCTTCGGGTCCATAGCTAGTAGCTAGATGGCTTCTTCTCTCTCTTTGCTCTTCAATACCATGTTCTTCATGATCTTCATAGAGATCTATCCGATGTAACACTCTTTTGTGGTGCGTTTGTCGAGATCTGATGAATTGTGGGTTTATGTTCAGATTATCCATGAATATTATTTGAATTTTTTCTAATTTCTTACATGCATGATTTTATATCTTTGCAAGTCTCTTCGAGTTGTTGGTTTGGTTTGGCCAACTAGATTGGTAATTCTTGCAATGGGAGAAGTGCTTAGTTTTGGGTTCAATCTTGCGGTGTCCTCACCCAGTGACAAAGTAGGGGTAGAGAGGCATGTATTGTATTGCTGAAATCAAGGATAAAAAGATGGGGTTTTCATCATATTGCTTGAGTTTATCCCTCTACATCATGTCATCTTACCTGATGCGTTACTCTATTCTTCATGAACTTAATACTCTAGATGCAGGCGGGATTCGGTCGATGTGTGGAGTAATAGTAGTAGAGGCGGAATCGTTTCGGTCTACTTGACACGGACGTGATGCCTGTATGCATAATCATTGCCTTGGATATCTTCATAAATATTCGCTTTTATATCAATTGCTCGACAGTAATTTGTTCACCCACCGTAATACTTGCCATCATGAGAGAAGCCTCTACTGAAACTTATGGCCCCCGGGTCTATTTTCCATCTTATACTTTTAGATCTAAAACCAAAAATACCAAAAATACTTTGTTACATTATTTTTACCTTTAGTTTTACTTTCCGTTCAAGCATCCTATCATATCTATCTCTATCAGATCTCATCCTTGCAAGGAACCGTGAAGGGATTGGCAACCCCTTTATAGCGTTGGGTGCAAGAGTTTGATTCTTTGTGTAGGTACATCTATTGGGGACTCGCTTGTATCTCCTACTGGATTGATACATTGGTTCTCAACAACTGAGGGAAATACTTATCTACTTTGCTGCATCAAACCGTTCCTCTTCACGAAAACCAACGCATGCTCGAGAAGTAGCAAGAAGGATTTCTAGCGCCGTTGCCGGGGAGATACATAGCAAGTCAGGATAACCAAGTACCCATCACAAACTCATATCTTGCATTTACATTATTTTCCATTTGCCTCTCGTTTTCCTCTCCCCCACTTCTAAAACGATTTTTAGAAAATACCAAAAAGATTTGCCTTTTTGTTCACCCTTTTTCGTTTGTCTTTGTTGGGAGACGTAGTAGTAAATCAAAATTTTCCTACGTGTCACCAAGATCTATCTATGGAGAAACCAGCAACGAGAGGGGAGAGATTGCATCTTCATACCTTTGAAGATCGCTAAGCGGAAGCGTTACAAGAACGCGGTTGGTGGAGTCGTACTCGCAGCGATTCAGATCGCGGTGGATTCCGATCTAAGCGCCGAACAACGGCGCCTCCGTGTTCAACACACGTGCAGCCCGGTGACGTCTCCTACGCCTTGATCCAGCAAGGAGGAAGGAGAGGTTGGGGAAGAGCTCCAGCAGCAGCACGACGGCGTGGTGGTGGTGGAGTAGCAAGGTATTCCGGCAGGGCTTCGCCCAAGCGTTGCTGAGGAGGAAGAAGAGAGGTAGGGCTTCACCGTGAGAGAGAGAGAGAGTTCAGATCTGTTCTCAAAGGGCCAAAATCTCAAGTATATATAGGAGGAGGGAGAGGTAGGGCTGCCTTGGCCCCTCCTCCAAGGAGGAGAGGTTTGGCCGAACTAGGGGGAGAGTCCACCTCCCACAAGGGAGGTGGATCTCCTCCTTTTAAATCCTTTTGCCCTTTATCTCTAGATCTCCAGCCGCATGGGCCTTTCTAGAAGGTCTTGGCCATCCCAATAAGAGCTGGCACACCTCATCTAAGGGCCCATGAAGTCCTCTGGTCGTCACACCCCTTCGGGGTTCCTCCGGCACCCTCCCGGCACTCCCGGTACAATACCGATGAACCCGAAAACTTTCCGGTGACCAAAAATGGACTTCCTATATATCAATCTTTACCTCCGGACCATTCCGGAGCTCCTCGTGAAATCCGGGATCTCATCCGAGACTCCTAACAACCTTTGGTAATCATGTATACCATTTCCCTATAACCCTAGCGTCATCGAACCTTAAGTGTGTAGACCCTACGGGTTCGGGAGACACGCAGACATGACCGAGACACCTCTCCGGCTAATAACCAACAGCAGGATCTGTATGACCATGTTGGCTCCCACATACTCCATGATGATCTCATCGGATGAACCACGATGTCGGGGATTCAATCCCGTATTCAATTCCCTTTGTCTATCGGTATGATACTTGCCCGAGATTCGATCGTCGGTATCCCTATACCTTGTTCAATCTCGTTACCGGCAAGTCTCTTTACTCGTTCCGTAATACATCATCCCGTGGCTAACTCCTTAGTCACATTGAGCTCATTACGATGATGTCTTATCGAGTGGGCCTAGAGATACCTCTCCGTCACACGGAGTGACAAATCCCAGTCTCGATTCGTGCCAACCCAACAGACACTTTCGGAGATACCCATAGTGCACCTTTATAGACACCTAGTTACGTTGTGACGTTTGGCACACCCAAAGCATTCCTACGGTATCCGAGAGTTGCACAATCTCATGGTCTAAGGAAACGATACTTGACATTGAAAAGCTTTAGCAAACGAACTACACGATCTTGTGCTATGCTTAGGATTAAGTCTTGTCCATCACATCATTCTCCTAATGATGTGATCCCGTTATCAATGACATCCAATGTCCATGGTCATGAAACCGTGACCATCTATTGATCAACGAGCTAGCCAACTAGAGGCTTACTAGGGACATGTTGTGGTCTATATATTCACACATGTATTACGGTTTCTGGTTAATACAATTGTAGCACGAACAATAAACAATTATCAAGAACTAGGAAATACAATAATAACCATTTTATTATTGCCTCTACGGCATATTTCCAATAGTCTTTTTGTTTGCTTTTTGCTTGCTTGTGTGCTAGATTGCTTGCTTTGTCACGATGACTCAAGAGAATACCAAGTTGTGTGACTTTTCTAATACTAATAATAATGATTTTATTAGTACTCCAATTGCTCCCGCCACTAGTGCGGAATCTTGTGAAATTAATGCTGCTTTGCTCAATCTTGTTATGAAAGATCAATTTTCCGGCCTTGCTAATGAAGATGTGGATAATGATATTGTTAAATTGAAGCTATTCCCGTTCTTACTACGAGATCGTGCTAAAACTTGGTTTTCATCTTTGCCCAAAAATAGTATTGATTCATGGAATAAGTGTAAAGATGCTTTTATTTCCAAGTACTTTTCGCCCGCTAAGATCATCTCCCTTAGGAACGATATAATGAATTTTAAGCAACTTGATCATGAGCATGTTGCACAATCTTGGGAGAGGATGAAACTTATGATTAGGAATTGCCCCGCGCATGGTTTGAGTTTACGGATGATTATACAAATTTTCTATGCTCGATTGAATTTTTCTTCTAGGAATCTCTTGGATTCCGCCGCGGGTGGTACTTTTATCGAAACCACATTAGGAGAAGCTACTAAACTCCTAGATAATATTATGGCAAATTACTCTCAATGGCACACCGAAAGATCTCCTACTAGTAAAAAAGTGCATGCTATTAAAGAGATTAATACTTTGAGTGAAAAGATGGATGAATTGATGAAATTATTTGCTAGTAAGAGTGCTCCTATTGATCCTAATGATATGCCTTTGTCTTATTTTATTGGAAATAATAATGAATCCATGGATGTGAATTTTGTTGGTAGGAACAGTTTTGGTAATAACGCTTATAGAGGTAATTTCAATGCTAGGCCGTTTCCTAGTAATTCCTCTAATAATTATGGTAATTACTACAGAAATTCTTATGGAAATTATAATAAGATGCCCTCTGATCTTGAGAATAACATTAAAGAATTCATTAGTACGCAAAAAGGTTTCAATGCTATGATTGAAGAAAAATTGCTCAAGATTGATGATTTGGCTAGGAACGTTGATAGAATTTCTCTTGAGATTGATTATTTAAAAAATAGATCTATTACACCCAAGCATGATATTAATGAGTCTTTAAAAGCTATGAGAATTTCGATTGATGAGTGTAAGGAAAGAACCGCTAGAATATGTGCTAAGCCTGAATGGCTTGAAAAAGTGTGTTCTCATGATAATACTGATGAAGATCTTAAAGTGATTGATGTGACTCCTGTTGAATCTTTGTTTTCCAATGTTAATCCTGATAAATATGGGACTGGAGATGAGTCAACTTTAGTTAAAAGGCGTCCCAATGATTCGGAGTTTATAGATCTTAATGCGAAGATTGATAAAAGTGGGATTGAAGAGGTCAAAACTTTAAATAGCAATGAACCCACTCTTTTGGATTTCAAGGACTTTAATCATGATAACTGCTCTTTAATTCGTTGTATTTCCTTGTTTCAATCCATGTTGAATTCTCCTCATACTTATAATCAAAACAAAGCTTTTACTAAACATATTGTTGATGCTATGATGAAAGCTTTCGAAGAAAAACTTGAGTTGGAAGTTTCTATACCTAGAAACCTATATGATGAGTGGGAACCTACTATTAAGATTAAGATTAAAGATTATGAGTGCCATGCTTTGTGTGATTTGGGTGCTAGCGTTTCCACGATTCCAAAAACTTTATGTGATGTGCTAGGTTTCCGTGAGTTTGATGATTGTTTCTTAAATTTACATCTTGCGGATTCCACTATAAAGAGACCTATGGGAAGGATTAATTATGTTATTATTGTTGCAAATAGGATTTATGTGCCCGTATATTTTATTGTTCTTGATATAGATTGCAATCCTACATGTCCTATTATTCTTGGTAGACCTTTCCTTAGAACGATTGGTGCAATTATTGATATGATGGAAGGGAATATTAGATTCCAATTTCCACTAAGGAAAGGCATGGAACACTTTCCTAGAAATAAAACAAAATTACCTTATGAATCTATCATGAGAGCTACTTATGGATTGCATACCAAAGATGACAATACCTAGATCTATTGCATTTTGACTAGCTAGGGGCGTTAAACAATAGCGCTTGTTGGGAGGCAACCCAATTTTATTTCTTGCTTTCTGTTTTTGTTTATGTTTTGGTGTGTTTTGCACATTATTACTTCTGTAGTAATTTTGTTTTGGTGTTTTAGTTAGCGTTTGAGCCAAGTGAAACCTTTCGGGTGATCTATGGTAGTTGTTGATTTGATCTTGCTAAAAAACAGAAACTTTTGCGCTCAGTCCAGGAATTTTCTAAACATTTAAGAGCGTCGAATTGATATGAAATTTTTACACAAGATTTATATAAAATTTTCCCTAATTTTCCTAATTTCTCAGAATTTTTAGGGTTCCATAAGTATTCGAAGTCTACAGATTGCTACAGACTATTCTGTTTTTGACAGTTTCTGTTTTCTTTGTGTTGTTTGCTTATTTTGATGCATCTACAGGTCGTATAGAGGGGTATTGTAAGAGCACATTTATCCATGTATGGTTTTGGGTAATTGATGACAATCCCTATGGACTAATAGTTGCCTTGAGTTATATTCGAAGGATTTGTCCATAGGCACTTCTTGAAGTCCATCTGTTGGGTTTCAAGGAGTTTATATGATGACTAAGGTGGTATTCAAGGTTTATCCAAAGATTTGTCATGTGAGAGTTGAGCTTATTGCAAACATGTCTTGAAGAAGGAGATTGTGTGAGCATTCATAATTACCTTCAAGACATCATCTTTATGAAGAGAGAAGATAAGATACAAGGTTGATCAAGACTAAGTCAAAGAGTGAATCAAGTGATCAACACACAAAGCATACAAGATGTACTGAGAGGGATCAAGTGATCCCATGGTATGGTAAGCATTGTACATTACACTTTGTGTACTAACCCATGTTCCTTGTGAGAGTTCTTTATGGGGTTAGGCATATTTCCATGGGATTGCATCAAGAGTAAGATCCCATACAACCCATGGAAGTTGACATCAAGTGGTGATCGTTATCAAGGTTGAGGTGTGCAAGTTCAAGTGAAGCATCACGGAGAGATCAGGCTTGAAGCTTGCCACCCATTGTGTTGTCAATGGACTTGTGAAGATGTGTCTAAGAGTATCTCACCCATAGTGGAGTATGGGGGAGCAATCATCTAGTCTTCATCAAGCCAACGCAATCAAGAAATGTGGTCCATCTTGAAGAAGTCAAGATCATCATAATCTAGCTCAAGTGGACTATGCGCAAGGCTAAGGTTTAACCTTGATAGGGTTTTCTATTTTACCGGTCTCATGGTGGTAGTTGAGAGACCGGGTTATAGGATCGATTGCCGTACTATCAAGGGGGCTCTCAAATGAGTAGCTTGATCGCATCGTTCGTTGAGAGCTCAAACCATTGCATTCTTGGCATCATCATATTTCTTGGTTCTTGGTTGCCTTTTCTCTATTTGGGTTCTTGATCTTGTGGTTATCTTCGTGACAACCTCTAGTACATAAAAAACGGATTTCATATGCTTCGTCTATTGCGTTTTCGGTGTTGGAAGTTTTACCGGTCTTATCGAGGAAGGGTCTTCACCATTTTCTTATGGGCCTTTTATCATTTGCTTCTTATTGATATTTCAATCAAGGTTGTGTTAGCACATGTCGTTATCTTTCCAAAAAAACTTTGTTTCATTGAATTCCGAGTCCGTTTGCAAAAGTTGTGGCAGTTTTGGTGTTCTTAAAAGGCTGTAGCGGTACTACCACGGCTAGAGCGGATGTAATTTTTTATACCGCTCCAGAGCGGTACTACCGCGGCTCCAAAAGAGGTACTACCGCTCCGGACCAAAATCTCGTGTTATTTACAGCCGTGGTAGGCACGGATGTAATTTTTGTTGGGAGACGTAGTAGTAAATCAAAATTTTCCTACGTGTCACCAAGATCTATCTATGGAGAACCCAACAACGAGAGGGGAGAGATTGCATCTTCATACCTTTGAAGATCACTAAGCGGAAGCATTACAAGAATGCGGTTGGTGGAGTCGTACTCGCAGCGATTCAGATCGCGGTGGATTCCTATCTAAGCGCCGAACAACGACGCCTCCGCGTTCAACACACGTGCAGCCCGGTGACGTCTCCTACGCCTTGATCCAGCAAGGAGGAAGCAGAGGTTGGGAAGGGCTCCAACAGCAGCACGACGGCGTGGTGGTGGTGGAGTAGCAAGGTATTCCGACAGGGCTTCGCCTAAGCACTTCGGAGGAGGAAGAAGAGAGGTAGGGCTTCGCCGTGAGAGAGAGAGGGTTCATATCTGTTCTCAAGAGGCCAAACCCTTGGGTATATATAGGAGGAGGGAGAGGGAGGACTGCCTTGGACCCTCCTCCAAGGAGGAGAGGTTCGGCTGAAGGTGGGGAAGAGTCCACCTCCCACAAGGGAGGTGGATCTCCTTCCTTTCAAACTCCTTTTGCCTTATCCCTAGATCTCCAGCCGCATGGGCCTTTCTAGAAGGTCTTAGCCAGCCCAATAAGGGCTGGCACACCTCCTTTAAGGGCCCATGAAGTCCTATGGTCATCACACCCATCCCGGGGGTCCTCCGGCACCCTCCCGGCACTCCCGGTACAATACCGATGAGCCCGAAAACTTTCCGGTGACCAAAACTGGACTTCCTATATATCAATATTTACCTCCGGACCATTCCGGAGCTCCTCGTGACATCCGGGATCTCAACTGGGACTCCGTACAACCTTCGGTAATCACGTATACCATTTCCCTATAACCCTAGTGTCATCGAACCTTAAGTGTGTAGACCCTATGGGTTCGGGAGACACGTGGACATGACCGAGACACTTCTCCGGCCAATAACCAACAGCGGGATCTGGATACCGATGTTGGTTCCCACATGCTCCATGATGATCTCATCGGATGAACCACGATGTCGGGGATTCAATCAATCCCGTATACAGTTCCCTTTGCCTATCGGTATGATACTTGCCCGAGATTCGATCGTCGGTATCCTATACCTTGTTCAATCTCGTTACCGGCAAGTCTCTTTACTCGGTCCATAATACATCATCCCGTGGCTAACTCCTTAGTCACATTGAGCTCATTATGATGATGTCTTACCGAGTGGGCCTAGAGATACCTCTCCATCACACGGAGTGACAAATCCCAGTCTCGATTCATGCCAACCCAACAGACACTTTCGGAGATACCCGTAGTGCACCTTTATAGCCACCCAGTTACGTTGTGACGTTTGGCACAACCAAAGCATTCCTACGGTATCCGGGAGTTGCATAATCTCATGGTCCAAGGAAACGATACTTGACATTGAAAAGCTTTAGCAGACGAACTACACGATCTTGTGCTATGCTTAGGATTTGGTCTTGTCCATCACATCATTCTCCTAATGATGTGATCCCGTTATCAACGACATCCAATGTCCATGGTCATGAAACCGTGACCATCTATTGATCAACGAGCTAGCCAACTAGAGGCTTACTACGGACATGTTGTGGTCTATGTATTCACACATGTATTACGGTTTCTGGTTAATACAATTGTAGCACGAACAATAGACAATTATCATGAACTAGGAAATACAATAATAACCATTTTATTATTGCCTCTAGGGCATATTTCCAACAGTCTCCCACTTGCACTAGAGTCAATAATCTAGTTACATTGTGATGAATCGAACACCCATAGCATTCTTGTGTTGATCGTGTTTTGCTCGCGAGAGAGGTTTAGTCAACGGATCTGCGACATTCAGATCCGTATGCACTTTACAAATATCTATATCTCCCTCCTGAATGTAATCACGGATGGAGTTGAAGCGGCGCTTGATGTGTATTTTATTCTTGTGAAACCTGGGCTCCTTCGCAAGGGCAATAGCTCCAGTGTTGTCACAGAGTAGAGTCATCGGGCCCGACGCATTGGGAATTACTCCTAGGGCGGTGATGAACTCCTTCATCCAGACTCCCTCCTTTGCTGCTTCCGAAGCATCTATGTACTCCGCTTGACACGTAGATGCCGCCACGACACTTTGCTTGCTGCTTCACCAGCTGACTGCCCCTCCGTTCAAAATATACACGTATCCGGTTTGCGAATTGGAGTCGTCCGGATCTGTGTCGAAGCTAGCGTCGACATAACCCTTTACGACGAGCTCTTCGGCACCTCCATATACGAGAAACATGTCCTTTGTCCTTTTCAGGTACTTCAGGATATTCTTGACCGCTCTCCAGTGTTCCGCTCCGGGATCACTTTGGTACCTCCCTACCAAAATTATGGCAAGGATCACATCAGGTCTGGTACACAGCATGGCATACATAATAGAGCCTATGGCTGAAGCATAGGGGATGACACTCATCTCTTCTCTATCCTTTGCCGTGGTCGGGCATTGAGTCGCACTCAATCTCACACCCTGTAACACACGCAAGAACCCCTTCTTGGACTGATCCATATTGAAATTCTTCAATATCTTTTCAAGGTATGTGCTTTGTGAAAGACCTATGAGGCGTCTCGATCTATCTCTATAGATCTTAATACCTAATATGTAAGCAGCTTCTCCAAGGTCCTTCATTGAAAAACACTTATTCAAGTAGGCCTTTATACTTTCCAAGAGTACTATATCATTTCCCATTATCACCATGTCATCCACATATAATATAAGAAATGCTACGGAGCTCCCACTCACTTTCTTGTAAATACAGGGTTCTTCATAAACCTGTACAAAACCAAACCCTTTAATCACCTCATTAAAGCGAATGTTCCAACTCCGAGATGCTTGCACCAGCCCATAGATGGATCGCTGGAGCTTGCATACTTTGTTAGCATCTTTAGGATCGACAAAACCTTCCGGTTGCATCATATACAGTTCTTCCTTGAGGAAGCCATTAAGGAATGCCGTTTTGACATCCATTTGCCAGATCTCACAAAATGCGGCAACTGCTAACATGATTCGGTCAGACTTCAGCATCGCTACGGGTGAGAAAGTCTCATCGTAGTCAACTCCTTGAACTTGTCAATAACGCTTAGCGACAAGCCGAGCCTTATAGGAGGTCGCATTACCGTCCGCGTCAGTCTTCTTCTTAATGATCCATTTATTTTCAATGGCTCGCTTAACATCAGGCAAGTCCACCAAAGTCCATACTTTGTTTTCATACATGGATCCTATCTCGGATTTCATGGCCTCAAGCCATTTGTTGGAATCCGGGCCCGCCATCGCTTCTTCATAGTTCGAAGGTTCATCGTTGTCCAACAACATGATCTCTAGGACAGAGTTGCCATACCACTCTGGTGCGGAACGTGTCCTAGTGGACCTTCGATGTTCAATAGTAACTTAATCTGAAGTTTCATGATCATCATCATTAACTTCCTCTCTAGCCGGTGTAGGCTCCACAGAAACAACTTCCTGTGCTATGCTACTCTCCAGTTCGAGTGGAGGTACGATTACCTCATCAAGTTCTATTTTCCTCCCACTTACTTCTTTCGAGAGAAACTCTTTCTCGAGAAAAGATCCATTCTTGGCAACAAAGACTTTGCCCTCGGATCGTAGGTAGAAGGTATACCCAATAGTCTCTTTGGGATATCCTATGAAGACACACTTTTCCGCTTTGGGTTCAAGCTTCTCAGGTTGAAGTTTCTTCACATAAGCATCGCATCCCCAAACTTTTAGAAACGACAACTTAGGTTTCTTTCCAAACCATAATTCATACGGTGTCATCTCAACGGATTTAGACGGTGCCCTATTTAAAGTGAATGCGGCAGTCTCTAATGCATATCCCCAAAATGATAGCGGTAAGTCGGTAAGAGACACCATAGATCGCACCATATCCAATAGAGTGCGATTACGACGTTCAGACACACCATTTCGCTGAGGTGTGCCGGGCGGCGTGAGTTGTGAAACAATTCCACATTTCCTAAGGTGCGTGCCAAACCCGTGACTTAAATATTCTCCGCCACGATCAGATCGTAGGCATTTTATTTTCTTGTCACGTTGATTCTCTACCTCACTCTGAAATTCCTTGAACCTTTCAAAGGTTTCAGACTTGTGTTTCATTAAGTAGACATACCCATATCTGCTCAAGTCATCAATGAGGGTGAGAACATAACGGTAGCCACCGCGAGCCTCGACGCTCATTCGACCGCATACATCGGTATGTATTATCTCCAACAAGTCCGTTGCTCGCTCCATTGTTCCGGAGAACGGAGTCTTGGTCATCTTGCCCATGAGGCATGGTTCGCACGTCTCAAATGATTCGAAATCAAGTGACTCGAAAAGTCCATCAGCATGGAGCTTCTTCATGCGTTTGACACCAATATGACCAAGGCGGCAGTGCCACATGTAAGTGGGACTATCATTATCAACCTTACACTTTTTGGTACTCACACTATGGACATGTGTAACATCACATTCGAGATTCATCAAATATAAACCATTGACCAGCGGGGCATGACTATAAAACATTTCTCTCATATAAATAGAACAACCATTATTCTCAGATTTAAATGAGTAGCCATCTCGCATCGAGCGAGATCCAGATACAATGTTCATGCTCAAAGCTGGTACTAAATAACAATTATTAAGGTTTAAAACTAATCCCGAAGGTAGATGTAGAGGTAGCATGCCGACGGTGATCACATCGACTTTGGAACCATTCCCGACGCACATCGTCACCTCGTCCTTTGCCAGCCTCCGCTTATTCCGTAGCTCCTGCTTGGAGTTACAAATGTGAGCAACTGCACCGGTATAAAATACCCAGGAGCTACTACGAGCATTGGTTAAGTACACATCAATAACAAGTACATCACATATACCTTTAACGTTGCCGTCCTTCTTATCCGCTAAGTACTTGGGGCAGTTCTGCTTGCAGTGACCGGTACCCTTGCAATAAAAGCACTCAGTCTCAGGCTTGGGTCCATTCTTGTTCTTCTTCTTCCTGGCAAATTGCTTACCGGGCGCGGCAACAGCTTTGCCGTCCTTCTTGAAGTTCCTTTTACCCTTGCCTTTCTTGAAACTAGTAGTCTTATTCACCATCAACACTTGATGCTCATTTTTGATCTCGACCTCTGCTGATTTCAGCATCGAGTACAACTCAGGAATGGACTTCTCCATACCCCGCATGTTGTAGTTCATCACAAAGCTTTTGTAGCTAGGCGGAAGCGTCTGGAGGATTCTGTCAATGACCAAATCATCCAGGAGATTAACTCCCAGCTGAGTCAAACGGTTGTGTAGCCCAGACATCTTGAGGATGTGCTCACTGACAGAATTGTTCTCCTCCATCTTACATCTAAAGAACTTGTCGGAGATGTCATATCTCTCGACCTGGGCATGAGCTTGGAAAACCAGTTTCATCTCTTGGAACATATCATATGCTCCGTGTTGCTCAAAATGCTTTTGGATCCCCGGTTCTAAACTGTAAAGCATGCCGCACTGAACAAGGGAGTAATCATCATAGCGAGAATGCCAAGCGTTCGCAACGTCTTGTTCTGCTGGGAGAAGGGGTGGGTCACCTAGCGGTGCATCAAGGACATATAGTTTCTTGGAAGCTATGAGGGTGATCCTCAAGCCACAGACCCAGTCCGCATAGTTGCTTCCATCATCTTTCAGCTTGGTTTTCTCTAGGAACGCGTTGAAATTGAGGTTGACGTTTGCGTTGGCCATTGGATCTACAATATAGATATTAAAGGCAATTTTAGACTAAGTTCATGGTAATTAAGTTCACATAATCATATTATTCAATGAACTCCCACTCAGATAGACATCTCTCTAGTCATCCAAGTGATACATGATCCATGTCAACTAGCCCGTGTCCGATCATCACGTGAGACGGACTAGTCATCCATGGTGAACATCTTCATGTTGATCGTATCTTCTATACGACTCATGTTCGACCTTTCGGTCTTCCGTGTTCCGAGGCCATGGCTGTACATGCTAGGCTCGTCAAGTCAACCTAAGTGTTTCGTGTGTGTAAATCTGGCTTACATCCGTTGTATGCGAACGTTAGAACCTATCACACCCGATCATCACGTGGTGCTTCGGAACAACGATCCTTAGCAACGGTGCACAGTTAGGGTGAACACTTCTCTTGAAATTTTATTGAGAGATCATCTTATTTACTACCATCGTTCTAAGCAAATAAGATGTAAACATGATAAACATCACATGCAATCAATATAGTGACATGATATGGCCAATATCATCTTGCTCCTATGATCTCCATCTTCGGGGCACCATGATCATCACTGTCACCGGCACGACACCATGATCTCCATCATCATGATCTCCATCATTGTGTCTTCATGAAGTTGTCTCGCCAACTATTACTTCTACTACTATGGCTAATGTTTAGCATAAAGTAAAGTAATTGCATGGCGTTTATGATTGACACACAGGTCATACAATAAAATAAGACAACTCCTATGGCTCCTGCCGGTTGTCATACTCATCGACATGCAAGTCGTGAATCCTATTACAAGAACATGATCAATCTCATACATCACGATGCATCACATCACATCCTTTTGGGCATATCACATCACAAGGCATATGCTGCAAAAACAAGTTAGACGTCCTCTAATTTGTAGTTGCATGTTTTTACGTGGCTGCTATAGGTTTCTAGCAAGAACGTTTCTTACCTATGCCAAAACCACAACGTGATATGCCAATTGCTATTTACCCTTCATAAGGACCCTTTTCATCGAATCCAATCCGACTAAGGTGGGAGAGACAGACACCCGCTAGCCACCTTATGCAACTAGTGCATGTCAGGCGGTGGATCCGGTCTCATGTAAGCGTACGTATAAAGTTGGTCCGGGCCGCTTGATCCCACAATACCGCCGAATCAAGATAAGAATAGTGGTGGTAAGCAAATTAACAAGATCGATGCCCACAACAAGTTTGTGTTCTACTCGTGCATAGATTCTACGCATAGACCTAGCTCATGATGCCACTGTTGGGAGACGTAGTAGTAAATCAAAATTTTCCTACGTGTCACCAAGATCTATCTATGGAGAACCCAAAAACGAGAGGGGAGAGATTGCATCTTCAGACCTTTTTAGATCGCTAAGCGGAAGCGTTACAAGAACGCGGTTGGTGGAGTCATACTCGCTGCGATTCAGATCGCGGTGGATTCTGATCTAAGCGCCGAACAACGGCGCCTCCGCGTTCAACACACGTGCAGCCCGGTGACGTCTCCTACTCCTTGATCCAGCAAGGAGAAGGAGACGTTGGGAAGGGCTCCAACAGCAGCACGACAGTGTGGTGGTGGTGGAGTAGCAAGGTATTCCGGCAGGGCTTCGCCTAAGCACTTCGGAGGAGGAAGAAGAGAGGTAGGGCTTCGCCGTGAGAGAGAGAGTTCAGGTCTGTTCTCAAGAGGCCAAACCCTTGGGTATATATAGGAGGAGGGAGAGGGAGGGCTGCCTTGGCCCCTCCTCCAAGGAGGAGAGGTTCGGCCAAAGGTGGGGAAGAGTCCACCTCCCACAAGGGAGGTGGATCTCCTTCCTTTCAAACTCCTTTTGCCTTATCCCTAGATCTCCAGCCGCATGGGCCTTTCTAGAAGGTCTTAGCCATCCCAATAAGGGCTAGCACACCTCCTCTAAGGGCCCATGAAGTGCTTTGGTCGTCACACCCATCCCAGGGGTCCTCCGGCACCCTCCCGGCACTCCTGGTACAATACCGATGAGCTCGAAAACTTTCCGGTGACCAAAACTGGACTTCCTATATATCAATATTTACCTCCGGACAATTCTGGAGCTCCTCGTGACTTCCGGGATCTCATCTGGGACTCTGAACAACCTTAGGTAATCACATATACCATTTCCCTATAACCCTAGCATCATCGAACCTTAAGTGTGTAGACCCTACGGATTCGGGAGACACGTGGACATGACCGAGACACTTCTCCGGCCAATAACCAATAGTGGGATCTGGATACCCATGTTGGTTCCCACATGCTCCACGATGATCTCATTGGATGAACCACGATGTCGGGGATTCAATCAAACCCATATACAATTCCCTTTGCCTATCGGTATGATACTTGCCCGAGATTCGATCGTCGGTATCCTATACCTTGTTCAATCTCGTAACCGGCAAGTATCTTTACTCAGTCCGTAATACATCATCCCGTGGCTAACTTCTTAGTCACATTGAGCTCATTATGATGATGTCTTACCGAGTGGGCCCAGAGATACTTCTCCGTCACATGGAGTGACAAATCCCAATCTCGATTCATGCCAACCCAACAGACACTTTCGGAGATACCCGTAGTGCACCTTTATAGCCACCCAGTTACGTTGTGACGTTTGGCACACCCAAAGCATTCCTATGGTATCCGGGAGGTGCATAATCTCAAGGTCTAAGGAAACGATACTTGACATTGAAAAGCTTTAGCAGACGAACTACACGATCTTGTGCTATGCTTAGGATTGGGTCTTGTCCTTCACATCATTCTCCTAATGATGTGGTCCCGTTATCAACGACATCCAATGTCCATGGTCATGAAACCATGACCATCTATTGATCAACGAGCTAGCCAACTAGAGGCTTACTAGGGACATGTTGTGGTCTATGTATTCACACATGTATTACGGTTTTTGGTTAATACAATTGTAGCACGAACAATAGAAAATTATCACGAACTAGGAAATACAATAGTAACCATTTTATTATTGCCTCTAGGGCATATTTCCAACAATTTTTTAGTACCGCTCGCAAGCAGTAGTACCGCTACCCGTAGCGGTAGTACCATGATAACCCACAAGTATTGGGGATCAATTGTAGCCTTTCTCGATAAGTAAGAGTGTCGAACCCAGCGAGGAGCTAAAGGTAGGACACATATTCCCTCAAGTTCTATCGACCACCGATACAACTCTATGCACACTTTACGTTTGCTTTACCTAGAACAAGTATGAAACTAGAAGTACTTTGTAGGTGTGATAGGACAGGTTTGCAAGATAATAAAGAACACGTAAATAAAAACTAGGGGCTGTTTAGATAAAGAAACAATTACGTTAGTTTAATGAGTGTGGAAAAGTGGTGGTAGGAGTTGCGGAATTGTCCCTAAGCAATTGACTATGTTACTAGACCAATAGCAAGTTTTATGTGGGAGAGGCCACTGCTAGCATGTCATCCCTTACTTGGAATTCTATGCACTTATGATTGGAACTATTTGCTAGCATCCGCAACTACTAACGTTCATTAAGGTAAAACCCAGCCTTAGCAATAAGATATATTGGTCCCCTTCAATCCCGTATGCATCAATTTCTATGCTAGGCTGAAGCTTCTGTCACCCTTGCCATCCAACACATAGTCCTATCAACATACAGCTAACCCTATGGTGTGATCCACGCGCGCGCTCATATGATGGGAACCAAAGGACATCAACATAACCGCAAGCAATTTAAACCAATCATAGCAATTCATCAATCATCGATAGGACAACGAAAATCTACTCAGACATCATAGGATGGCAACACATCATTGGATAATAATATGAAGCATAAAGCACCATGTTCAAGTAGAGGGTACAGCGGGTTGCGGGAGAGTGGACCGCTGAATATAGATGGGGGAAGGTGATGGAGGTGTTGGTGAAGATGACGGAGGTGTTGGTGTACATCGCCGTCACACGATGATGTCCCGGGCGGCGTTCCGGCGTCGTCGGGAGAGAGGGGGAGAGAGCCCCCTTCTTATTCTTCTTCCTTGACCTCCTCCCTAGATGGGAGAAGGGTTTCCCCTCTAGTCCATGGTTTCCATGGCGACGGAGGGGCGAGAGCCCCTCCGAGATTGGATCTCTCTCTTTGTGTCCTTCTGTTTCTGCGCTCCCAGATTCTGGCCTTTCACCGTTTCTTAAATTCCCGGAGATCCATATTTCCGATCGGGCTGAAATTTTGAGGGGATTTTCCTTATAAAAATATATTTCTTGCAGCGAAAGAAGGGTCCCAACCGCCTTAAGGGTTGGTCACGAGACTGCCAGGCGCGCCTGGGGGGTAGGACGCGCCTCCTGGGCTCATGACCTCCTCGGGCATCGTTTCACGTTGATTCTTCTTCCCAAAAAGCATAAATATTCTGAAAAAATCCTCGTAGGTTTTTTATTGCGTTTGGTCTTCGTTTGGTATGGATATTCTGCGAAACAAAAAACATGCAACAAACAGGAACTGGCACTAGGCACTGGATCAATATGTTAGTCCCAAAAATACTATAAAAAGTTGCCAAAAGTATATGAAAGTTGTAGAATATTGGCATGAAACAATAAAAAATTATATATACGACGGAGACGTATCAGCATCCCCAAGCTTAATTCCTGCTCGTCCTTGAGTAGGTAAATGATAAAAAAGATATTTTTTGATGTTGAATGCTACCTAGCATAATCTTGATCATATAATCTAATCATGGCAATATTAAGACACGAGTGATTCAAAGCAATAGTCTATCATTTGACATAAAGACAATAATATTTCAAGTATACTAATAAAGCAATCATGTCTTCTCAAAATAACATGGCTGAAGAAAGTTATCCCTACAAAATCATATGGTCTGGCTATGCTCCAACTTCATCACACAAGGTATTAAATCATGCAGAACCCTGGTTTTAGGCAAGCAATTGTTTCATACTTTAGTATTCTCAAACTTTTTCAACTTTCACGCAATACATGAGCGTGAGCCATGGACATAGCACTATAGGTGGAAGAGAATATGGTGGTTGTGGAGAAGACAAAAAGGAGGAGATAGTCTCACATCAACTAGGCGTATCAACGGGCTATGGAGATGCCCAGCAATAGATATCAATGTGAGTGAGTAGGGATTGCCATGCAACGGATGCACTAGAGCTATAAGTGTATAAGATCTCAAAAAGAAACTAAGTGGGTGTGCATCCAACTTGCTTGCTCACGAAGACCTAGGGCAATTTGAGGAAGCCCATCATTGGAATATACAAGCCAAGTTGTATAATGAAAATTTCCCACTAGTATATGAAAGTGACAATATAGGAGACTCTCTATCATGAAGATCATGGTGCTACTTTGAAGCACAAGTGTGGTAAAGGATAGTAGCATTGTCCCTTCTCTCTTTTCTCTCATTTTTTTATTTTTTCTCTTTTTTTGGTGGGCTTCTTTGGCCTCTTTTTTTTATTTGGGCTTCATTGGCCTCTTTTATTACTTCCTCACATGGAACAATGCTCTAATAATGATGATCATCACACTTTTATTTACTTACAACTTGATATTTAGAACAAAATATGACTCTATATGAGTGCCTCTGGTGGTGTACCGGGATGTGCAATGATCTAGCATAGCAATGACATCAAAAAACGGACAAGCCATGAAAACATCATGCTAGCTATCTTACGATCATGCAAAGCAATATGACAATGATGGTGCGTGTCATAATAAACGGAACGATGGAAGTTGCATGGCAATATATCTCAGAATGGCTATGGAAATGCCATAATAGGTAGGTATGGTGGCTGTTTTGAGGAAGGGTATATGGTGGGTGTAATGCACCGGCGAAAGTTGCGCGGTAGTAGAGAGGCTAGCAATGGTGGAAGGGTGAGAGTGCGTATAATCCATGGACTCCACATTAGTCATAAAGAACTCACATACTTATTGCGAAAGTCTATTAGTCATCAAAACAAGGTACTACACGCATGCTCCTAGGGGAAGGGTTGGTAGGAGTTAACCATCGCACGATCCCGACCTCCACACAAAGGATGACTATCAATAAATAAATCATGCTCCGACTTCGTCACATAACGGTTCACCATACGTGCATGCTACGGGAATCACAAACCTTAACACAACTATTTCTACGAATACACAATTACTCACTACCATGACTCTAATATCACATATTCATGTCGTAAAACTATTGCAAGGAATCAAACACATCATATTCAGTGATCTACAAGTTTTATGTAGGATTTTATGACTAACCATGTGAATGACCAACTCCTGTTAACTCTCTAAATAGATATAAGTGAAGCATGAGAGTTTAATTCTTTCTACAAAAGATATGCCCCGCTCTAACAAATATAAGTGAAGCAAAAGAGCATTCTACAAATGGCGGTTTTCTATGTGTAGGGAAACAGGCAATCCAAACTTCAAATGATATAAGTGAAGCACATGAAGCATTCTATGTTACCGATAGATTGTAGACGAAAGAGGGGATGCCTTCCGGGGCATCCCCAAGCATAGACGCTTGATTATTCCTTGAATATTACCTTGGGGTGCCTCGGGCATCCCCAAGCTTAGGCTCTTGCCTCTCCTTATTCCTTCATCCATCATGGTCTCACCCAAAACTTGAAAACTTCAATCACACAAAACTCAACAAAACCTTCGTGAGATCCGTTAGTATAATAAGGTAAATCACCACTTTAGTACTGTTGTGAACTCATTCGAAATTCATATTAGCATTATATATACTGTAATCCAACTTCACCATGGTTCATACCCCCCGATACTACCCATAGATTCATCAAAATAAGAGAACAATGCATAGAAAACAGAATCTATCAAAAACAGAACAGTCTATAGTAATCTGAACATATACCATACTTCTAATTCTCCATTTTTTTTGAAACAATTATGATAATTAAGGAAATTTTTATATCAATCAGCAGCAAAAAGAATCAACTCAATAGCACTCTCTGTATACAAATAAGAAATGATTTCGTGAGTGCAAAATTTCTGTCTTTTTCAGCATGATCAAACAACTATCGCCAAACTAATCATAAAGGCTTTAATTGGCACATTATTTTTATAATACAATGGAATTGTACAAGGGGATAATTACTTTTGCGAGAAACTTCCATGAAAAATTCTACATTGTTTCCATGAGCATGAACACTAGTGTTCAAGGTCGACCCTCACTTCCGCGATGCATCACCTTTCAATCGCTTCTCTTTTTGAAAAAGTTTTAAGTTCCCCTCTATATTTTTTTGTTTTTAAACTATATAAAAGCACTCAACAGAAATAAATGACTCTCTAAAACTTACGGGTTATCTCCCAGGCAGCGCTTTCTTTAAAGCCATTAAGCTAGGCATAAAGTGCTCAAGTAATGGATCCACCCGGATCCCAAGGTATATCAAAGCCAATTTTAATTAACAATGATTTGTAATTTAGTAGTGAGCACAAGGTAAAATATATCATGCAATGACGAAGTCTAACTCTCTTCCTATGCATTGGCATGTCATAAAAGAACAATTCATGCACATCAAGTAAAGGCCAATACATAGCATAAGCAGTTTCTTGCAATTTTATCGTATTGGAAACATAGAAAGGTGGAGATGTAGTTCCTCTCTCATAATAATTGCAAGTAGGAGCAGCAAGAACATGCATATTATATTCATCAAAATCATCATGTGTAATAGTAGAAGGCAACCCATCAATGTAATCCCTAATAAGAGCAAACTTCTCTGATAGAGTGTAGTTGGGAGAATTCAAAAAGACAATAGGACTATCATATGTGGGTGCAATAGCAACAAGTTCATGTTTAACATAAGGAACTATAGCAAGTTCATCTCCATAAGCATCATTCATATTGGCATCATGGCCACAAGCATAGCAAGCATCAAGTTCGTAAAAAAGGGATATTTCAAACGAATCCAAGGGATCATAGCAATCAACATAGCATTCATCCTTCGGTAAGCACGAAGGGAAATTAAACAATGTATGAGTTGAAGAGTTACTCTCATTAGAAGGTGGGCACGGGTAGCTAGTCCGCTCTTCCTCCTTTTGTTCTTCGCTCTCCTCGTCATCTTTTTCATCTAATGAGCTCACAGTTTCAGCATTTTCTTCTTCCATAGTTTGCTGCAAAATATTAATCTCTTCTTCGGCAGCAGAGAATTTCTCCATAAATCGATAAATATGGGCATTATATTCATAATTAGTATAACAATAACGAAGCATAACCAAATTTTCAGATCGTTAAAAAGCATCATCATTATCATCACACTTTTTAAATAGAGCTTCAATTTCATAAGCACCCATAAAAGCAACAAACTCATCTATTTGTTCCACATCATAGTAATCATATATACCATTAGCACAAGAAGCCAAGGTTTCATTAGCATTAAATTTACAAGAAAAGGGAAGGTGTTTAGCCTTCATCCTAGAGCAACAAGTAATATCATATCTCAAGCATAGATCCCAAGCATACCATTTCAACATATGAATTTTATCCCATAATAGTTTTCCTTTTTTAGTCAAGCGATAATCCCTAAAGTATTCACGTTGATCCAATGTGTCTCCCATTATATAATTGAATGGGGTTTTCTCGGGATTATTAAAGAAGTGCATAATATTTTCCACATAACGAGCATCGAGGGTTTTAGGAGGTTCCCCATCTCCATTAGTAGCAAGTACACCTAATTTTTTTTGGTATTTCGTGTTCCATATCCATAACTAAAGATAGAGAACAACTTAGAACAGCAAATAAATCTACTCAGTGATAAAGCAAACAAGCACACATGAGAATATTCACCCCACGCTATTGCTCCCCGGCAACAGCGCCAGAAAAAGGTCTTGATAACCCACAAGTATAGGGGATCAATTGTAGCCTTTCTCGATAAGTAAGAGTGTTGAACCTAACGAGGAGCTAAAGGTAGGACAAATATTCCCTCAAGTTCTATCGACCACCGATACAACTCTATGCACACTTTACGTTCGCTTTACCTAGAGCAAGTATGAAACTAGAAGTACTTTGTGTTGGGGAACGTCGCATGGGAAACAAAAATTTTCCTACGCACACGCAAACCTATCCATGGTGATGAGCATCTACGAGAGGGAGAGTGGATCTACGTACCCTTGTAGATCGCTAAGCGGGAAGCGTTAAGAAACACGGTTGGTGTAGTCGAACTTCTTCGCGATCCAATCACGAACCGTCCCGCGAACCAATCACGAACCGTCCTACGATCTCGTCACGATCCGTCCCACGATCCAATCACGAACGTCTCGTGGCCTTGATCACGATCCTTCCGATCTAGTACCGAACGGACGGCACCTCCACGTTCAGCACACGTGCAGCTTGATGACGATCTCCACCGTCTTGATCCAGCAAGAGGGGTGGAGAGGAGAGAGAGTTCACCGGCAGCATGACGGCGCTCCGGTAATGGTGGTGGAGCAATTCCGGCAGGGCTTCGCCTAAGCACTGCGGAACTACGATCTAGAGGAGAAACTATGCACTGGTGGAACGGGTAGCACGTGGCCGGAAATTCTGTCCAAAAACCACCCAATCCACTAGTATATATAGGAGGAGAGGAGAGGAGAGGCATCCAAGGCCTTTGGGTCGGCCGAAATAGGAGGTGGGAGCAATGCTACTTCACCTCCAATCCTAGTTGGAGTAGGATTGCCTCCTATTGGCTGATTTTCCACTTTTTGCTTTAGGACTTTCTCTCCTGCGCCATGGGCCTTTGTGGCTGTTTTCCCAGCCCACTAAGGGCTGGGTATTATTCTCCCACAGCCCATGGACCTCTTGGGGTCGAAATACCCCTCCCGGAGGTCCCCCGGTACACTACCGGCACTCCCGGTACACTACCGATACTCCCGGTACACTACCGATGAGCCCGAAACTTTTCCGGCGACCAAACTGGGACATCCTATATATGAATCTTTACCTCCGGACCATTCCGGAGTCCTCGTGACGTCCGGGATCTCATCCGGGACTCCGAACAACCTTCGGTCACCACCATACATAACTCTATACTACCGAAACGTCACCGAACCTTAAGTGTGCAGACCCTGCGGGTTCGAGAACTATGTAGACATGACCGAGACACCTCTACGACCAATAACCAATGGCGGGACCTGGATGTCCACATTGGTTCCTACATATTCTACGAAGATCTTATCGGTTGAACCTCTGTGTCAAGGATTCAGTTAATCCCGTATAACGTTCCCTTTGTTCTTCGGCATGTTACTTGCCCGAGATTCGATCGTCGGTATCTCTATACCTAGTTCAATCTCGTTACCGGCAAGTCTCTTTACTCGTTCCGTAATGCAAGATCCCGCAACTAACAATTAGTCACATTGCTTGCAAGGCTTATTGTGATGTTGCATTACCGAGTGGGCCCCGAGATACCTCTCCGTCACACGGAGTAACAAATCCCAGTCTCGATCCATGCCAACTCAACAGACACCATCGGAGATACCTGTAGAGCACCTTTATAGTCACCCAGTTACATTGCGACGTTTGATACACACAAGGCACTCCTTCGATATCCGTGAGTTGCATGATCTCATGGTCATAGGAACATATACTTTGACATGCAGAAAACAGTAGCAATAAACTGACACGATCATATGCTACGTTTGTAGTTTGGGTCTTGTCCAACACATCAGTCTCCTAATGACTACTAGTAACAAGACTTATCTCATGTCCTCAGGAACAAAAGTAACTACTCACAAAGCATAATTGTGTTCATGATCAGAGAGGATTTGAATAGCATTAAGGATCTGAACATATGATATTCCACCAAGTAAACCAACTAGCATCAACTACAATAGGTAATTAACACTACTAGCAACCTCACAAGTACCAATCGGAGTTGCAAGACGGAGATTGGGTACAAGAGATGAACTAGGGTTTGGAGATGAGATGGTGCTGATGAAGATGTTGATGGAGATGAGTCCCCTCTGATGAGAGGAGTGTTGGTGATGACGATGGCGATGATTTCCCCCTCTGGGAGGGAAGTTTCCCCAGCAGGACGGCCCTGTCGGAGCTCTAGATTGGTTCTGCTCAAGTTCCGCCTCGTGGCGGCGGTGTTTCTTCCCGAGAGGTGTCTCCTAATTTTTTCTGGGATGAAAGCCATCATATAGGAGAAGATGGGGGCCAGAGGAGCCACAGGGGGCCCATGAGCCCCCAGGCGCGGCCAGGGGGGTGGGCCGCACCTGACAGGCTCGTGGCCTCTTGATGGGTCACCTCTGGTATTTATTTCGCCTAGTATTTTTTATATATTCCAAAATAATTCCTCGTTGATTTTCACGGCTTTTGGAGTTGTGCAGAATTGACATCTCAAACTTGCTCCTTTTCCAGCCCAGAATTCCAGCTGCCGGCATTCTCCCTCTTCATGTAAACCTTGTAAAATAAGAGAGAAAAGGCATAAGTATTGTACCATAATGTGTAATAACAGCTCATAATGCTATATATATCAATATAAAAGCATGATGAAAAATCGACGTATCAACTCCCGCAAGCTTAGACCTCGCTTGTCCTCAAGCGAAAGCCGAGATCAATAAATATGCCCACATGTTTAGAGATGGAGGTGTCGATAAAATAAAATATGGACATGCAAGCATCATGATCATTTTCAGAACAACAATGTCGTCATATAATCCCTTATGCCAAAGTGACAATTCATTCACAATGTAAAGCATGCATCAAGAATCTTATTGAAAATTAACAATCAATAGTCCTTAGTCATTGAAACAATTGCAATTTATCATAACATCGGAAAGAGTCAAATAAGAGCTTGTAAGGCAAATCCACATACTCAATCATCTTTTAGCCTTCCACAATTGTTAAAACTCACTCGGTACTCATGAGATCAAAGTTTATTACAATTTTTCATGCTTTTGTTCCTCGATTATAATTTTCTTTAAATCATGGCAAGAGGCAAAGCCCTTAACTAAAACACTCTTTATTATATAACTTACGAACTCGATTACATTGGGGGTAACACAAAGCAAAACTCAAGCCTAGATCATACTAAGAACTTTATTCTTCTAGATAACGATATTACCAAAAGTATCGAACTAAGATAAAGGTAAAGGCAAAAGATGTGATAGTGATACGATACCAGGGAAGCTCCCCCAAGCTTGGCACAAGCCAAGGGGAGTGCCCATACCCGTGTGTTTAATTGTCTTCCTTCGGAGGTAATGGTGGTGGAGTTGTTGGAGTCCGGGGTTGATTCTCTGTCTTCCAAGGCATAGGTTCTCCATCATGGAAAGATGATCGAGTCTCCGGGATCCTCAAATCTGCAGCCAACCGCATTGGTTTAAATCTATACTCATACTCACAGTTCTAGAGGAAATATGCCCTAGAGGCAATGATAAAATGGTTATTATTGTATTTCCTTGTTCATGATAATTGTCTATTGTTCATGCTATAATTGTGTTAACCGGAAACCATAATACATGTGTGAATACATAGACCACAACATGTCCCTAGTGAGCCTCTAGTTGACTAGCTCGCTGATCAATAGATGGTCACGGTTTCATGGCCATGGACATTGGATGTCGTTGATAACGGGATCACATCATTAGGAGAATGATGTGATGGACAAGACCCAATCCTAAGCATAGCACAAAGATCGTGTAGTTCGTTTGCTAAAGCTTTTCAATGTCAAGTATCATTTCCTTAGACCATGAGATTGTGTAACTCCCGGATACCGTAGGAATGCTTTGGGTGTGCCAAACGTCACAACGTAACTGGGTGGCTATAAAGGTACGCTACGGGTATCTCCGAAAGTGTCTGTTGGGTTGACACGAATCGAGACTGGGATTTGTCACTCCGTGTGACGGAGAGGTATCTCTGGGCCCACTCGGTAAGACATCATCATTATGAGCTCAATGTGACTAAGGAGTTAGTCACGGGATGATGTATTACGGAACGAGTAAAGAGACTTGCCGGTAACGAGATTGAACAAGGTATGGGGATACCGACGATCGAATCTCGGGCAAGTACCATACCGATAGACAAAGGGAATTGTATACGGGATTGATTGAATTCCTGACATCGTGGTTCATCCGATGAGATCATCGTGGAGTACGTGGGAGCCAACATGGGTATCCAGATCCCGCTGTTGGTTATTGGCCGGAGAGGTGTCTCGGTCATGTCTACGTGTCTCCCGAACCCGTAGGGTCTACACACTTAAGGTTCGATGACGCTAGGGTTATAGGGAAAAGGTATACGTGATTACCGAAGGTTGTTCGGAGTCCCGGATGAGATCCCGGACGTCACGAGGAGCTCCGGAATGGTCCGGAGGTAAAGATTGATATATATGAAGTCCAGTTTTGGTCACCGGAAAGTTTTCAGGCTCATCGGTAGTGTACCGGGAGTGCCGGGAGGGTGCCGGAGGACCCCCGGGAGGGGTGTGACGACCAAAGGACCACATGGGCTGTTAGATAAAGTGTGCCAGCCCTTATTGGGCTGGTCAAGACTTTTGCTAAAGGCCCATGTGGCTGGAGATAAGGAGATAAGGCAAAAAGGATTTAAAAGGAGGAGATCCACCTCCCTTGTGGGAGGTGGACTCTCCCTTTAATTCGGCCGGCCATCTCCTCTTTGGAGTAGAGGCCAAGCCAGCCCTCCACGTCCCTCCTCCTATATATACTTGAGGTTTTGGATGTTTTGAGAGAGGATTTGATCTCTCTCTCTCAAGGCGAAGCCCTACCTCTCTTCTTCCTCCTCCGCAGCGCTTAGGCGAAGCCCTGTCGGAATACCTTGCTACTCCACCACCACCACGCCGTCGTGCTGCTGTTGGAGCCCTTCCCCAACCTCTCCTTCCTCCTTGCTGGATCAAGGTGTTGGAGACGTCACCGGGCTGCACGTGTGTTGAACGCGGAGGTGCCGTCCGTTCGGCACTTGATCGGATCTACCGCGATCTGAATCGCTGCGAGTACGACTCCATCAACCGCGTTCTTGTAACGCTTCCGCTTAGCGATCTTCAAAGGTATGAAGATCCAATCTCTCCCTTGCTCGTTGCTGGTTTCTCCATAGATGGATCTTGGTGAACGCGTAGGAAATTTTTGATTTACTACTACGTCTCCCAACAGTGGCATCATGAGCTAGGTCTATGCGTAGAATCCATGCACGAGTAGAACACAAAGCAGTTGTGGGCGTCGATTTTGTTAATATGCTTGCCGTTACTAGTCTTATCTTGATTCGACGGTATTGTGGGATGAAGCGGCCCGGACCAACCTTACACGTACGCTTACGTGAGACCGGTTCCACCGCCTGACATGCACTAGTTGCATAAGGTGGCTAGCGGGTGTCTGTCTCTCCCACCTTAGTCGGATTGGATTCGATGAAAAGGGTCCTTATGAAGGGTAAATAGCAATTGGCATATCACGTTGTGGTTTTGACGTAGGTAAGAAACGTTCTTGCTAGAAACCTATAGCAACCACGTAAAAACTTGCAACTACAAATTAGAGGACGTCTAACTTGTTTTTGCAGCATATGCCGTGTGATGTGATATGGCCAAAAGGATGTGATGTGATGCATTGTGATGTATGAGATTGATCATGTTCTTGTAATAGGGTTCACGACTTGCATGTCGATGACTATGACAACCGGCAGGAGCCATAGGAGTTGTCTTATATCATTGTATGACCTGCGTGTCAATCATAAACGCCATGTAATTACTTTACTTTATTGCTAAACGTTAGCTGTAGTAGTAGAAGTAATATTTGGCGAGACAACTTCATGAAGACACAATGATGGAGATCATGATGATGGAGATCATGCTGTCGTGCCGGTGACAGTGATGATCATGGTGCCCCGAAGATGGAGATCAAAGGAGCAAGATGATATTGGCCATATCATGTCACTATATTGATTGCATGTGATGTTTATCATGTTTACATCTTATTTGCATAGAACGACGGTAGTAAATAAGATGATCTCTCAATAAAATTTCAAGAAAGGTGTTCACCCTAACTGTGCACCGTTGCTAAGGATCGTCGTTCCGAAGCACCACGTGATGATCGGGTGTGATAGGTTCTAACGTTCGCATACAACGGGTGTAAGCCAGATTTACACATGCGAAACACTTAGGTTGACTTGACGAGCCTAGCATGTACAGACATGGCCTCGGAACACGGAAGACCGAAAGGTCGAACATGAGTCGTATAGAAGATACGATCAACATAGAGATGTTCACCATGGATGACTAGTCCGTCTCACGTGATGATCGGACACGGGCTAGTTGACATGGATCATGTATCACTTGGAAGACTAGAGAGATGTCTATCTAAGTGGGAGTTCATTAATAATTTGATTAAATGAACTTAATTATCATGAACTTAGTCTAAAAATGTCCTTGCAAATTATGTCGTAGATAGCTCGCGCTGTAGCTCCCCAGTTTTATTGATACAATCCTAGAGAAAAGTAAGTTGAAAGTTGATGGTAGCAATAATGCGGACTGGGTCCGTGATCTGAGGATTGTCCTCATTGCTGCACAGAAAGCTTATGTTTTTGATGTACCGCTAACTGCATCACTCCCTCAAGCGTTGTCTGTAGATGTTGTGAACATATGACAGGCACTTTTTGATGACTACGTGATAGTTCAGTGCGTCATGCATTACGGCTTAGAATTGAGGCTTCGAAATGTTTTGAACGTCACAGAACATATGAGATGTTCTAGGAGCTGAGATTGTGATCTCAAGCTCGTGCCTATGTTGAGAGGTATGAGACCTCCAACAAGATTCTTTGCCTGCAAGATAAAGGAGAATAGCTTAATCGGTGAGCGTGTTCTCAGATTGTCTGGGTGCTACAATCACTTGAATCAAGTGGGAGTTAATCTTCCAGATGAGATAGTGATTAATGCAGTTCTCCAAGTCACTGCCACCAAGCTACTAGAGCTTCATGATGAACTATAACATGCCAGGGATGGATAAGATGATCCCTGAGTTGTTCGTGATGTTTGACACCACGAAGGTAGAAATCAATAAGGAGCATCAAGTGTTGATGGTTAAGTGAAAACCACTAGTTTCAAAAGGGGCAAGGGCAAGAAGGGAAAAACTTCAGGAATGGCAAGCAAGTTGTTGCTCTAGTGAAGAAACCCAAGGTTGAGCCCGAACCCGAGACTAAGTGCTTCTGTTATGAGGAGAATGTTCGCTGAAGCGGAAAAACCCTAGATGATTGGTAGATAAGAAGGCTGGTAATGTCAATGGAAGTATATTTGATATACGTGTTAGTGATGTGTACCTTGCTGGTACTCCTAGTAGCACCTGGGTATTAGATACCGGTTCGGTTGCTAAGTGTTAGCAACTCGAAATAAAAGCTACGGAGTAAATGGAGACTAGCTAGGTGAAAGGTGACGATGTGTGTTGGAAGTATTTCCAAGATTGATGTGATCACCATCGCACGCTCTCTCTACCTTCAGGATTTGTGATAAACCTAAATAAATGTTATTTGGTGTTTGCGTTGAGCATAAACGTGATTAGATCATGATTAGTGCGATACGGTTATTCATATAAGTTAGAGAATAATGGTTATTCTGTTTACATGGATAATGCCTTCAATGGTCATGCACCCACTCGAAATGGTTTATCGAATCATGATCGTAGTAGTACACATATTCATAACATTGGTACCAAAAGATACAAAGTTAATAATGATAGTACCACATGCTTGTGGCACTGCCACGTAATGTCATATTGGTATAAATCGCATGAAGAAACTCCATGATGATGGATGTTTTTTGACTCACTCGATTTCGAATCGGTTGAGACATGCGAGCCATGCCTCTTGGGCAAGATGACTGAGACCCCGTCATCCAATATGATGGAGCGGGCAAGTGGCTTATTGGAATTAATACATGTTGATGTATGTGGTCCAATGAGTGTTGAAACACACAGTGGATATCGTTGTTTTTCTTTACCTTCACTGATGATTTGAGTAAATATGGGGATATTTACTTAATGAAACACGAATCTGAAATGTTTGAAAGGTTCAAGGAGTTTCAGAGTGAAGTTAAAGATCATCGTGACAAGAAGATAAATGTCTATGATATGATCATGGAGGTGAATATCTAAGTTACGAGTTTGGTATGCAATTTTAGACAATGTGGAAATTGTTTCACAGCTCACGCCTCCTGGAACACCATAGTGTGATGGTGTGTTCGAACGTCGTAGTCGTGCTCTATTGGATATAGTGAGTACTATGATGTCTCTTATCGTTTTACCACTATCGTTATGGGGTTATGCATTAAAGACAAATCCATTCACTTTAACAGGGCACCATCTAAGTCTGTTGAGATGACACCGTGAGAATTATGGTTTGATAGAAGCCTAAGCTGTCATTTCTTAATGTTTGGGGCTGCGACGCTTATGTGAAAATGGGTTTTTCACCTAGCGAGCTCGAACCCAAAGCAGACAAATGCATCTTCATAGAATACCCTAATGAGACATTGGGTATACCTTCTATCTCAGATCCAAGCGCAAAAGGTATTTGTAGCTAAGAACGGGTCCTTTCTTGAGAAAGAGTTTCTCTCGAAAGAATTGAGTGGGAGGAAGATAGAACTTGATAAGGTTGTTGAACCTTTGTTTCATCCAGAGAATAGCGCAACACAGAAAGATGTTTCTGTAGAGCCTACTCAGTTGAAAAGGAAGTTAATGATGATGATCATGAAGCTTCGGATCAAGTCACTATCAAACCTCGTAGGTCGACAAGGACGCGTACTGCTCCTGAGTAGTACGACAACCCTGTCTTGGAAATCATGTTGTTGGACAGCGATGAACCTACGAACTATGGAGAAGCGATGGTGGGCCCGGATTCCAACAAATGGCTAGGAGCCATGAAATCCGAGAAAGGATCCATGTATGAAAACCAAGTATGGACTTTGGTAGACTTGCCTGTTGAATGGCGGGTCATTGAGTACAAATGGACCTTTGAGATAAACATAGACGCTAATGGTGAAATGTCACCGTTTATAAAGCTCGACTTGTCGCAAAGAAGTTTCCGCCAAGTTCAAGGAGTTGACTGCAATGAGATTGTCTCATCTGTAGCGATGCTAAAAGTCTATTTAAATTTTGTTAGCAGTTGCTGCATTTTTCGATTATGAAATCTGGCAGATGGATGACAAAACAAGGTTTCCGTAATGGTTTCTGTGAGGAAGAGTTGTATGTGATACAACCAGAAGGTTTTGTCAATCCTAAGGATGCTAATAATATGCAAACTCCAGCGATCCTTCTATGGACTGGAGCAAGCATCTCGGAGTTGGAATATATGCTTTGATGAGGTGATCAAAGTGTTTAAGTTTATACAATGTTTATGAGAAACTTGTATTTGCAAGAAAGTGAGTGGGAGCACTATGGAATTTCTTATAAGAATATGTAGTTGACATATTATTGATCGGAAATGATGTAGAATTTCTGGAAGAGCATGAAGGGTTGTTTGAAAAGTTTTTTTTTCAAAGGAAGACCCAGATAAAGCTACTATTTTATTAAGCATCAAGATCTATAGGGATAGATCTATTCGCTTGATAAGTTTTTTCGACGAAGACATACCTTGACAAGTTTTTGAAGGAGTTCAAAATAGATGGGTCAAAGAAGGAGTTCTTGACTGTATTGTAAGGTGTGAAATTGAGTAAGACTCAATACCCGACCACGGCAGAAGATAAAGAAGAGATGAGTGTCATCTCCTATGCTTTAGCCATAGGCTCTATATAGTATGCCATGCTGTGTACCGCACCTGTGTGTGCCTTGCCATGAGTCTGTCAAGGGGTACAAGAGTAATCCAAGAGTGGATCACTAGACAGCGGTCAAAGTTAGCCTTAGTAACTTGAGAACTAAGGAAATATTTCTCGATTATGGAGGTGATAAAGAGTTCATCGTAAAGTGTTACGATGATGCAAGCTTTAAAACCAATACGGATGACTCTTAGTAGAAATCCAGCTACGTATAGTGGAGCAGCCATTTGGAATAGCTCCAAGTGGAGCGTGGGAGCAGTATCTACAAATATGAAATGGAAAGTTTGCAAAGGTACACACGGATCTGAATGTCGCAGACCCGCTGACTAAAAACCTCTTTCACGAGCAGAACATGAACAAACCCCAGAACTTATTGGGTGTTAATAACATGATGATATGATCACATGGTGATGTAAGTGTTAATCACATGGTGATGTGAACTAGATTATTGACTCTAGTGCAAGTGGGAGACTGTTGGAAATATGCCCTAGAGGCAATGATAAAATGGTTATTATTGTATTTCCTTGTTCATGATAATTGTCTATTGTTCATGCTATAATTGTGTTAACCGGAAACCATAATACATGTGTGAATACATAGACCACAACATGTCCCTAGTGAGCCTCTAGTTGACTAGCTCGTTGATCAATAGATGGTCACGGTTTCATGGCCATGGACATTGGATGTCGTTGATAACGGGATCACATCATTAGGAGAATGATGTGATGGACAAGACCCAATCCTAAGCATAGCACAAAGATCATGTAGTTCGTTTGCTAAAGCTTTTCAATGTCAAGTATCATTTCCTTAGACCATGAGATTGTGTAACTCCCGGATACCGTAGGAATGCTTTGGGTGTGCCAAACGTCACAACGTAACTGGGTGGCTATAAAGGTACGCTACGGGTATCTCCGAAAGTGTCTGTTGGGTTGACACGAATCGAGACTGGGATTTGTCACTCCGTGTGACGGAGAGGTATCTCTGGGCCCACTCGGTAAGACATCATCATTATGAGCTCAATGTGACTAAGGAGTTAGTCACGGGATGATGTATTACGGAACGAGTAAAGAGACTTGCCGGTAACGAGATTGAACAAGGTATGGGGATACCGACGATCGAATCTCGGGCAAGTACCATACCGATAGACAAAGGGAATTGTATACGGGATTGATTGAATTCCTGACATCGTGGTTCATCCGATGAGATCATCGTGGAGTACGTGGGAGCCAACATGGGTATCCAGATCCCGCTGTTGGTTATTGGCCGGAGAGGTGTCTCGGTCATGTCTACGTGTCTCCCGAACCCGTAGGGTCTACACACTTAAGGTTCGATGACGCTAGGGTTATAGGGAAAAGGTATACGTGATTACCGAAGGTTGTTCGGAGTCCCGGATGAGATCCCGGACGTCACGAGGAGCTCCGGAATGGTCCGGAGGTAAAGATTGATATATAGGAAGTCCAGTTTTGGTCACCGGAAAGTTTTCGGGCTCATCGGTAGTGTACCGGGAGTGCCGGGAGGGTGCCGGAGGACCCCCCGGGAGGGGTGTGACGACCAAAGGACCACATGGGCTGTTAGATAAAGTGTGCCAGCCCTTATTGGGCTGGTCAAGACTTTTGCTAAAGGCCCATGTGGCTGGAGATAAGGAGATAAGGCAAAAAGGATTTAAAAGGAGGAGATCCACCTCCCTTGTGGGAGGTGGACTCTCCCTTTAATTCGGCCGGCCATCTCCTCTTTGGAGTAGAGGCCAAGCCAGCCCTCCACGTCCCTCCTCCTATATATACTTGAGGTTTTGGATGTTTTGAGAGAGGATTTGATCTCTCTCTCTCAAGGCGAAGCCCTACCTCTCTTCTTCCTCCTCCGCAGCGCTTAGGCGAAGCCCTGTCGGAATACCTTGCTACTCCACCACCACCACGCCGTCGTGCTGCTGTTGGAGCCCTTCCCCAACCTCTCCTTCCTCCTTGCTGGATCAAGGTGTTGGAGACGTCACCGGGCTGCACGTGTGTTGAACGCGGAGGTGCCGTCCGTTCGGCACTTGATCGGATCTACCGCGATCTGAATCGCTGCGAGTACGACTCCATCAACCGCGTTCTTGTAACGCTTCCGCTTAGCGATCTTCAAAGGTATGAAGATCCAATCTCTCCCTTGCTCGTTGCTGGTTTCTCCATAGATGGATCTTGGTGAACGCGTAGGAAATTTTTGATTTACTACTACGTCTCCCAACAACTCACAGTTCTGGTTTTGCAGGTCATAGATCTGGGCTTGGAGATGATCGATTCTATCATAGAGATTGAAGAGGTGTTCCCCGATGTCCTTGACATCGATCTTGTGCTTGTTGCTGAACTCCATAATCATCGTGTGGTTGGCATTGAGTCCGCGTTCCACCATCCCTTGGCACTTGAAGACTTGCTGCTCCATTGCTTCGAGCCTCGTCTCCACGCTTCCGGTCTTCTTGGGCCCCTCAATGTCACGGATGTGCAGCACCCCCTCACGCATCTCAATGGTTTGAGGGTGTTGCAGCACCTCTGCGAGGTAGGGGTTGATGACCTTCTCAAAGAACTTGTCCTTCGAAACCCTTGGGGATGCCATAGCGATATAAATCTGTCTGCACAACAACTCGAAACGAAAGTAGAGGATATTTGCGTGATACGAGGGTCATACCTTTCGGGAAATTATATAATGAATTTTTACCGACCATAAGGAGTGTTCCACAAGAAAACGGAGTCCGGGAGGCACACGAGGTGCTCACGAGCCCCCCAGGCGTGGCCAGGGGGTGGGCTCGCGCCTGGCAGGCTTGTGGCCTCCTCGTGCGCTTTCCGAACTACCTTAAATTTTTGTATTTTTCTAAATATTCCAAAACGGAGAAAAAAATGCTATTGGAAAAGTTTGGGGGTCAGTTTGCTTACCGTATCACATACCTCTTCATTTTCGGAGTCTGAAACGGGCTGGTAAACATTCCTGATGTACTCCTTCGGGGTTATGGTATTAATTATATTGCTTTCTACATTTATGGGAGTACCTGAGATATAATGCTTGATTCTTTGCCCATTCACAACTCTCGGAAAAGTGCCTTCCGCGTTGTTGATTTTGATGGCGTCGGAACGATATACTTCTTCGACAATATAAGGACCTTCCCATTTAGAGAGGAGCTTGCGTGCAAAAAATCTTAAGCGGGAATTGTATAGCAAGACATAATCATCTACATTGAACTCACGTTTTTGTATCCTTTTTATCATGCCACCTCTTAACTTTCTCTTTAAATAACTTGGCATTTTCATATGCCTGAGTTCTTCATTCATCAAGTGAGCTAATATCAAATAACCTCTTCTCACCAGCAAGTTTGAAATCAAAGTTAAGTTCTTTGATTGCCCAGTAAGCCTTATGCTCTAGATCAAGAGGTAAATGACATGCTTTACTGTAAACCATTTTAAAAGGGGACATGCCCATGGGATTCTTATAAGCAGTTCTATAAGCCCACAGTGCATCATCAAGTTTCTTAGACCAATTCTTCCTAGACCTATTAACAGTCTTTTGCAGAATTAATTTAATTTCTCTATTACATAATTCTACCTGAACACTAGACTGAGGATGACAAGGAGATGCAATTCTATGGTTGACATCATACTTAGCAAGCATTTTACGGAAAGCACCATGAATAAAATGTGAACCACCATCAGTCATTAAATATCTAGGGACTCCAAATCTAGGGAAAACAACTTCTTTAAGCATTTTAATAGAGGTGTTATGATCAGCACTACTAGTTGGAATAGCTTCTACCCACTTAGTAACGTAATCAACAACAACCAAAATATGAGTATACCCATTGGACTTTGGAAAGGTCCCATATAATCAAAACCCCAAGCATCAAATGGTTCAATAACAAGTGAATAATTCATAGGCATTTCCTGACGTTTACTAATATTACCTATTCTTTGACATTCATCACAAGACAAGACAAACTTACGGGCATCCTTAAAGAGAGTAGGCCAATAAAAACCGGATTGCAATACCTTGTGTGCAGTTCTATCTCCAACATGGTGTCCTCCGTAAGCCTCGGAGTGGCACTTCTGTAGGATGTGTCCCTGTTCATGCTCAGGTACACAACGTCTAATAACACCAACTACTCCTTATTTATATAGGTGAGGATCATCCAAAAAGTAATGTCTCAAATCATAAAAGAACTTTTTCTTTTGTTGGTACGTGAAACTAGGTGGTATATATTTAGCAACAATGTAATTAGCATAATCAGCATACCATGGTGTAATGCGTGAAGCATTGATGACGTTCAATTGTTCATCAGGAAAGCTATCATCAATAGGTTGTGGGTCATCAAGAACATTCTCTAACCTAGACAAGTTATCTGCTACGGGGTTCTCAGCACCCTTCCTATCAACAATATGCAAGTCAAATTCCTGTAGCAAGAGAACCCATCTAATTAGTCTAGGTTTAGCATCTTTCTTTTCCATGAGATATTTAATAGCAGCATGATCAGTGTGAATAGTTATTTTAGAATCAACAATATAAGATCTGAACTTATCACATGCAAACACAACTGCTAAAAATTCTTTTTCAGTAGTGGCATTATTTCTTTGGGCACTGTCTAGCGTTTTACTAGCATAATAAATAACATTTAGTTTCTTATCAACTCTTTGCCCTAGGACAGCACCAACAACATAATCACTAGCATCACACATAATTTCAAAAGGTAGGTTCCAATCAGGTGGTTGAACAATAGGTGCAGTTATCAAGGCCTTCTTGAGTATCTCAAAAGCTTCTTCACAATCATCATCAAAAATAAAAGGAATATCTTTTTGCAAGAGATTAGTGAAAGGTTTAAAAATCTTAGAGAAGTCTTTAATAAACCTTCTATAGAAACCAGCATAACCAAGGAAACTTCTTATACCTTCGATGTCTTTGGGGCATGGCATCTTCTCAATGGAGTCAACTTTAGCCTTATCTACTTCAATACCTCTTTCAGAAATTTTATGTCCCAAGACAATGCCTTTGTTAACCATAAAGTGGCACTTCTCCCAATTCAAGACAAGGTTAGTATCTTTACATCTCTGCAAAACTCGATCAAGGTTGCTCAAGCAATCATCAAAAGAAGATCCGTAAATGGAGAAATCATCCATGAAAACCTCAACAATATTTTCAGAAAAGTCAGAGAATATAGCCATCATACATCTTTGAAAGGTAGCAGGTGCATTACATAAACCAAAAGGCATACGTCTATAAGCAAAGGTACCGAAAGGGCAAGTAAAAGTGGTTTTCTCCTGATCAGATTGTGCAACAGGTATTTGGGAGAAACCAGAATAACCATCAAGAAAGCAAAAATGTGTACGTTTAGACAGTCTTTCTAGCATTTGATCAATAAAAGGTAGAGGGTAATGATCTTTCTTAGTAGCTTTATTTAATTTCCTAAAATTAATTACCATCCTATAGCCAGTAACAATTCTCTGTGGGGTCAATTCATCTTTATCATTAGGAACAACAGTAATACCTCCCTTCTTAGGGACACAATGCACTGGACTTACCCAATCACTATAATCCACAGGGTAAATAATACCTGCTTCCAGGAGATTTAATATTTCTTTTCTTACCACCTCTTTCATCTTAGGATTCAGTCTTCATTGAGGGCCGGCAACTGGTTTGGAATCAGGATCAGTTTTAATTTTATGCTGGCAGAGAGTGGGACTAATGCCTTTAAGATCATCCAGAGTATATCCAATAGCAGCACGGTGCTTCCTCAGAGTTTTTAGTAATTTCTTTTCTTCATGCTCTGAAAGGTTAGCACTAATAATAACAGGATATATCTCCTTTTCATAGAGATAAGCATACTTAAGAGTATCAGGTAATTGTTTAAGCTCAAACACAGGATCACCCTTTGGTGGAGGTGGGTCTCCAAGTAATTCAACAGGCAAATTATTCTTAAGGATAGGACTTTGTTCAAAGATAACTCTATCTATCTCATTCCTCTCATCCATATGCATATCATTTTCATGTTCAAGCAAGTATTGCTCTAAAGGATCAGTAGGAGGCACAACAATAGAAGTAAGAGCGATAATTTCATCCTTACTAGACAATTCTTTTTCATGAGGTTGTCTACTAAACTTAGAAAAATTAAATTCATGTGACACACCTCCAAAGCCAACAGTAACAGTTTGTTTCTCACAATCAATTTGAGAATTAACAGTATTGAGAAAAGGTCCACCAAATATGATGGGACAAAAGCTATCTTGTGTGGTAGCGAGAATGAGAAAATCAGTAGGATACTTAGTTTTACCACACAAGACTTCAACATCTCTAAAAATTCCCACAGGGCAGATAGTATCTCTATTAGCAAGTTTAATAGTAACATCAATAAATTCCATCTCGACAGGTGCAATTTCATCTTTAATTTCATTATATAAAGATTGAGGTATTGCACTAACACTAGCACCCACGTCGCATAAACCATGATAACAATGATCTCCTATCTTAACGGAAACAACAGGCATGCCAACCACAGGTTTGCGCTTATCACTAGTATGAGGTTTAGCAATTCTAGCAGAAGCTTCACAAAATTGAATAACATGCCCTTCAACATTGTCGGTCAAGAGATCTTTAATAATAGCAATACTAGGTTCAACTTTAATTTGCTCAGGGGGTGTACGTGTTCTAATGTAACCCTTACGTATCACAAATTTAAGCTTTAGCATGATCCTTTATTCTAAAAGGAAAAGGTAGTTTCTCAATGTAAGCAGTAGGAACAATAGAATCATTATAAGCAATAATTTTCTCTTCAACTGGAACGGGTTTAGCTACATTAACTTCTACGGGAGGATGATATTTAAACCACTTCTCCTTAGGGAGATTAACATGAGTAGCAAATGATTCACATAAAGAAGCTGCTATCTCAGAGTCAAGTCCATATTTGGCGCTAAAATCATGAAAAGTATTGGTTTCTACAAAGGATTTAACGCATTCAAACTTAAGATTCATACCTGACTCCTTACCTTCATCAAACTCCCAATCTTCAGAATTGCGTTTAATTCTTTCCAATAAATCCCGTTTGAAGTCAATATCTCTCTTCATAAAAGAACCGGTACAAGAAGTGTCAAGCATGGTGCGATTATCATGAGAAAGCCGAGCATAGAAGGTCATAATAATAATCTCTCTAGGGATATCATGGTTGGGGCATGAATATAACATTGACTTAAGCCTCCCCCAAGCTTGAGAGATAATTTCTCTATCACGAGGCCAAAAATTATAGATATAATTCTGATCACGATGTACCAAATGCATAGGATAAAACTTTTGATGAAATTCCAATTTCAATCGTTTGTAGTTCCATGATCCCGTATCATCACATAGCCTATACCATGTTAATACTTTATCCCTCAAAGATAAGGGAAAGACCTACTTCTTGACCTCATCTTCGGGCAAACCTGCAAGCTTAAATAAACCACAAACTTCATCTACATAGATTAGATGCGAGTCGGGGTGTGATGTTCCATCTCCTGTAAAAGGATTAGACAACAGTTTCTCTAGCATACCCGAAGGAATTTCATAATAAATATTTTCAGTGGGTGCAGTAGGTTGAGGAGCAAATCTTTGTTCTTTCGGTCGAGGTGAAGATACCCCGAACAAGCTCTTCAAAGGATTAGTTTCCATAGTGACAAGTGACAATAAATTTCAGCACACAATATAAATGTTTCCTTACCAAATTCCACTTACCAAAGGCGCTTCACTCCCCGGCAACGGTGCTAGAAAAGAGTCTTAATGACCCACAAGTATAGGAGATCTATCGTAGTCCTTTCGATAAGTAAGAGTGTCGAACCCAACGAGGAGCAAAAGGAAATGATAAGCGGTTTTCAGCAAGGTATTCTCTGCAAGCACTGAAATTGTCGGTAACAGATAGTTGTGTGATAAGATAATTTGTAACGGGTAGCAAGTAGCAATAGTAACAAAGGTGCAGAAATATGGCCCAATCCCTTTTGTAGCAAGGGACAAGCCTGAACAAACTCTTATATAAAGTAAAGTGCTCCCGAGGACACATGGGAATTATTGTCAAGCTAGTTTTCATCATGTTCATATGATTCGCGTTCACTACTTTGATAGTTTGATATGTGGGTGGACCGGTGCTTGGGTGCTGTCCTTACTTGGACAAACATCCCACTTATGATTAACCCCTCTCGCAAGCATCCGAAACTATGAAAGAATAATTAAGACAAAGTCTAACCATAGCATTAAACTAGTGGATCCAATTCAGCCCCTTACGACGCAACGCATAAACTAGGGTTTAAGCTTCTGTCACTCTAGCAACCCATCATCTACTTATTACTTCCCAATGCCTTCCTCTAGGCCCAAATATGGTGAAGTGTCATGTAGTCGACGTTCACATAACACCACTAGAGGAGAGACAACATACAACGCATCAAAATATCGAACGAATACCAAATTCACATGACTACTAGTATCAAGACTTATCTCATGTCCTCAGGAACAAAAGTAACTACTCACAAAGCATAATTGTGTTCATGATCAGAGAGGATTTGAATAGCATTAAGGATCTGAACATATGATATTCCACCAAGTAAACCAACTAGCATCAACTACAATAGGTAATTAACACTACTAGCAACCTCACGAGTATCAATCAGAGTTGCAAGACGGAGATTGGGTACAAGAGATGAACTAGGGTTTGTAGATGAGATGGTGCTGATGAAGATGTTGATGGAGATGAGTCCCCTCCGATGAGAGGAGTGTTGGTGATGACGATGGCGACGATTTCCCCCTCCAGGAGGGAAGTTTCCTCGGCAGGACGGCCCTGCCGGAGCTCTAGATTGGTTCTGCTCAAGTTCCGCCTCGTGGCGGCGCCGTTTCTTCCCAAGAGGTGTCTCCTAATTTTTTCTGGGATGAAAGCCATCATATAGGAGAAGATGGGGGCCAGAGGAGCCACAGGGGGCCCACGAGCCCCTAGGCGCGACCAGGGGGGTAGGCCGCGCCTGCCAGGCTCATGGCCTCCTGGTGGCTCACCTCTGGTATTTATTTTGCCCAGTATTTTTTATATATTCCAAAATAATTCCTCGTTGATTTTCACGGCTTTTGGAGTTGTGCAGAATTGACATCTCAAACTTGCTCCTTTTCCAGCCCAGAATGCCAACTGCCAGCATTCTCCCTCTTCATGTAAACCTTGTAAAATAAGAGAGAAAAGGCATAAGTATTGTACCATAATGTGTAATAACAGATCATAATGCAATATATATCAATATAAAAGCATGATTCCAAATGGACGTATCAGGGCTGTTTAGATAAAGAAACAATTACGTTAGTTTAACGAGTGTGGAAAAGTGGTGGTAGGAGTTGCGGAATTGTCCCTAAGCAATTGACTATGTTACTAGACCGATAGCAAGTTTTATGTGGGAGAGGCCACCGCTAGCATGTCATCCCTTACATGGAATTCTATGCACTTATGATTGGAACTATTAGCAAGCATCCGCAACTACTAACGTTCATTAAGGTAAAACTCAACCATAGCAATAAGATATATTGGTCTCCCTTCAATCCCGTATGCATCAATTTCTATGCTAGGCTGAAGCTTCTGTCACCCTTTCCCTCCAATACATAGTCCTATCAACATACAACTAACCCTATGGTGTGATCCATGCGCGCACTCATATGATGGGCACCAAAGAACAGCAACGTAACCACAAGCAATTTAAACCAATCATAGCAATTCATCAATCACCGATAGGACAATGAAAATCTACTCAGACATCATAGGATGGCAACACATCATTGGATAATAATATGAAGCATAAAGCACCATGTTCAAGTAGAGGGTACAGCAGGTTGCGGGAGAGTGGACCGCTGAATATATATGGGGGAAGGTGATGAAGGTGTTGGTGAAGATGACGGAGGTGTTGGTGTAGATCGCCGTCACACGATGATGTCCCGAGGGGCGTTCCGGCGTCGCCGGGAGAGAGGGGGAGAGCCCCCTTATTCTTCTTCTTCCTTGACCTCCTCCCTAGATGGGAGAAGGGTTTCCCCTCTGGTCCATGGTCTCCATGGCGACGGAGGGGCGAGAGCCCCTTCGAGATTGGATCTCTCTCTCTCTCTGTGTCCTTCTATTTCTGTGCTTCCAGATTCTGGCCTTTCACCGTTTCTTAAATACCCGGAGATCCGTAACTCCGATCGGGCTGAAATTTTGAGGGGATTTTCCTTAAAAATGTATCTTTATTTCAGCGAAAGAAGGGTGCCAACCACCTTAAGGGTTGGTCCCGAGCCTGCCAGGTGCGCCTAGGGGGGTAGGGCGCGCCTCCTGGGCTCGTGACCTCCTCGGGCATCGTTTCGCGTTGATTCTTCTTTCCAAAAATCATAAATATTCTGAAAAAATCCCCGTAGGTTTTTTTATTGCGTTTGGACTTTGTTTGGTATGGATATTCTGTGAAACAAAAAACATGCAACAAAGAGGAACTGGCACTAGGCACTGGATCAATATGTTAGTCCCAAAAATACTATAAAAAGTTGCCAAAAGTATATGGCATGAAAAAATCAAAAATTATAAATATGACGGAGACGTATCATACTGCTTCGGCAGTTCTACTGGCCTTTTGCCTCCTTGGTGTTGTTTTTCAAAGGGGTACTACCGCCCTAGCGGTAGTACCGCTCCTTGGAGCGGTAGTACCGCTCTATGCGGGCTGTGAGGATAACGGTTGGATTTTTCCCCACCTATAAAAGGGGGTCTTATTATCCAATGGACCTCAATTCTTGAGCTCGTGTTCTTCCCCCATTGTTGACCTTCTTTGAGCTTGCTAACTCTCAATCCCTCCAATGATTCTTGCTAGTTCTTGAGGGAAAAGAGAGAGGAGATCTAGATCCACATTTCTACCAATCACTTTCTCCTCTAAGTGAGGGGAACCCCTTGGATCTAGATCTTGGAGTTCTTCGTGTTCTTCTTTGTTCTTCCTCTCATTTCCCTCCCTAGAATTAGTTGCTTTGGTGGGATTTGGGAGAGAAGGACTTGGGCACTCCGTGTGCCCTTGCCATTGCATTTGGTGCATAGGGTTTGAGTTCTCCACGGTGATACTTGGAAGTGAGAAGTTGAGAAGCTATTACTCTTGGGTGTTTGAGCACCCTAGAGCTTGTTCCTCTTGGGTGCTTTGTCTCCCTAGACGGTTGGTGGTGCCTCGGAGCTCAATCATTATGGTGCAAAGCTCCGGGCAAGCTTCGGGGTCTCCAATTAGGTTGTGGAGATTGCCCCGAGCATTTGAGGTCACCTCAGAGCTACAATCCATTGTGGTGAAGCTTCATGGTGTCGTTGGGAGCCTACAATCAAGTTGTGGAGATTGCGCCAACCTTGTTTGTACGGGTTCGGTGACCACCCTCAAGGGTCCCTTAGTGGAATCACGGCATCTTGCATTGTGCGAGGGCATGAGGAGATTACGGTGGCCCTGGTGGCTTCTTGGGGAGCATTGTGCCTCCACACTGCTCTGAACGGACATTAGCATCCGCAAGGGTGTGAACTTCGGGATACATCGTCGTCTCCGCGTGCCTCGGTTATCTCTTACCTGAGCCCCTTTACTTATGCACTTTACTTTGTGATAGCCATATTGTTTCTTGTTATATATCTTGCTATCACTTAGTTGTCCCTCTTGCTTAGCATAAGTTGTTGGTGCACATAGGTGAGCCAAGTTATTTTAGGTTTTGTGCTTGTCTAATTAAAAGATAGTTTTATTCCGCATTTGTTCAAGCCTAAACCGTAATTATTTTAAAGCGCCTATTCACCCCCCTCTAGGCGACATCCACGTCCCTTCATTTGGTATCAGAGCTAGGTATCTCATTATTAGGTTTAACCACCTAGAGAGTAAGGATGTCAACTAGGGGATTAGGATTCTCTGACACTCTTAGTTTCGATGGCACAAATTTTGATGTTTGGGTAATTCGCATGCTTAATCTCTTTAGGGTCATGGACCCAAATTTAGAGCGAATTGTAGATATGGGTTTTTATCCTCCAAAGGATTCTCAACACATATCTTTAGAGGATGAGAAAAACTCTTATCTCAATGCTCAAGCTTCTAATGTGCTTTTTGATGCTTTGAGCAATGTAGTTATATTTGAACTCATGCCATTCCTGGATGCTCATGAGTTGTGGACAAAGCTTCAAGATAAATATGGTGTGTCCAAGATTTGTAGGGATGATTGTTCTCCCTCCATCTCCGGTCATGTTGTCTTCTCAACTTCTTCTACTTCACCTACATGTGGATTGCCACAAGGTAATTATATGGTGAGTAGTGATGATCACTGTAATGATGATAGTGGGCTTATTGTTTATAATTCTTCTTCACTATCTTATTGCAATGCTCCATCTTTGGACTTTAACACCTCGAGCACTTTAAATGTTTCACATGCTTGTGTTGATAGTCCTTGCATATCATGTACAAATAGCTTGACTAAATCTCATGATGATATGCTTGCTATATCTTGTTGCCATGATTAACATGTATCTATGTCCTCGAGTTGTTGTGCTAACAATGTAGAGCACACCCAACACTCCATGGAACAAGATGTGGTCTTGAATGGTGCTTCAAGGGATCGTACATCATCATCTGTTGTTTCTCACTTTTGCCTTATGGCTAAGGCTTCAAAGGTATCTCCTACTTTGAATCCCAATATATCTCACGATGATGATGTTGATGATAATGATGAAGAGACTTAAGGGAGAAATGGTTTTTAAAGCTCTTCATCAGAATAATATTGCTCGTTCCAACTTCATGGAAATCATGTCTATTGCCATTGAGGGCAAGAAATATATTGAGGAGTTGGAAGCTCATATCGAGGAGCATGAGGCCACCATTGAGAAAATGGAAGGTCATGAACATGATTACACTAATGAGATCGCGGAGCTATCTCAAGCTCTTGAGAATGAACAAACCACCAAGGAATCTCTTGAGGAGTCCTTTGGTCTAGAATTATATAGATTAAAGGAATCCCATGAAAGAGCTCTCGAGGTGGCTAATGATTTTAGAACTAAAAATGATAAGCTTGAAGTTGCACATGCTAAACTCCTTGAGGACTTTGAGCACCTCGAAAATGGCTCAAGGGTCATTAAGAGTTAGCTCATTGAACTCACTGAGTCTCATGCTCAACTTAAAGTTTCATATGCTAAAGAGCTTGCCAAGTTGCCTTCTCCTCTTGTTGGTAATGATGATGCTTGTGCTACTAAATCTATTTCTTGTGAAGCATCCATATTAAAGGAGAATGTTGAGCTAAGGGCTGAACTTAAGTTGCTATCTAGTAATTATGGGAAATTGGAAGAGAGTCATGAAAAGCTTTCTAGCTATCATGGTGATCTTCTAGTATCTCATAATGTGCTAAAGATATCTCATGAGGCTAGTACTACTAAGGTAACATCAAGTGATCCTCATGTGGAAATTAGCACTACATCTAGTAGAAATGCTTTATTGCCATGTGCTAGTCCTCGTAGTTCATCTACTCATAATGTTTGTACATCTTGTGATGAATTACTTTCCTTGCCTTGTTGCTATAACGATGAAGCATATACTTCCTCTAGTACTTGTATTGATACTAACCATGTAGAGGAAATCAAAGAGCTCAAGGCCCAAGTCACTTCTTTGAAGAAAGACTTGGAAAAGAGTCATGAAGGGAAGTCCACACTCAACAATATCTTGTGTGGGCAAAAATCCCCAAATGACAAAGGTGGACTTGGATTCAACTCCAATAAGAAGAAGAAGTCCAAGAGAAACAACAAGAAGGGCCAAGAACAAGTCAAGAACTCGGCCAAGATTGTTTGCTTCAAGTGCAAAATAGAAGGACACCATGTTAGATCTTGCCCATTGAATAAGAAGCCCCATAGTGACAAGTAACAAGGGAAGCGGCCACAAGTTCAATATCATGCCCAACGTCAAGTTGAAGAAAGGCCACTTGCCAAGAAGACCCAAGTCAACGCTCCTCAAGTTGAGAAATCAATTGAGAAGAAAGTAAAGGGTAAATGTTGCTACTTATGTCGTGAGAAGGGTCACTTTGCTTCTTCATGCACTAATGGTAACTTATCCAACCCAATCATTATTGATGATATATATTCTCTTGGGAAGGATAAGGTTGGCAATCTGTTTGCCAAGTTTGTTGGTACTCAAAGTGGTGTCAAGAAAAGAACCATTTGGGTAGCCAAGCCTATTGTGACTAACCTCTTAGGACCCAACTTGGTTGGGGACCAACAAGCTCAAACTTGATCAATATGTATTGTTGGAGGGCATTGGTGACGTGGCTACATTGTGAAGAATTGATGGTTCTTCATCATTCATATTATCTCAAGCCAAGTCATGTGGATCATCAAGTGTCTATCATATACCAGTGTTCCTCCTTGCGGTAACTTGTACTTAAATTGAATACATTGTTAGTTACTTGCCCCTTTGCATGTTGTGGTTTTGTACCTTGCATGTGTTTGTATATGTTGTGCTTCCTATTTGTTTATCTTGAGAAATCAAGTATGTATGATGGGTTTCACATCATGTATGTGTGAGTCTTGTGTAGAGCCCTTTTGCATCATGTTTGTATCTCAGTTGGCTCTTTGTGAGAGATTAATGGATTATCTCATTTTGGGGGAGTGATGTGCTTTATGCACTCCACGACCCTAAAAATGTGTGTTCATGAGGAATACCACTTAGTATTGATATTACAAGATTATCTACCTTCTATTTGGTATGTCTTCTCATGAGAAATTCAAATTATAAACGGTCCATTAATTATCTCTTGTTGGATTTCATTTCCCACTTGTTACTAACGTCGGGTTACCACATTATGGGGGAGTAATATGCTATGTGCATATTACAAGCCCACAGAATGTGTACATTTGAGATATTGCCACTTAGATTTTATAATACAATTTATCTTGTTCCTAGATGGCATGTTAGCTCTACAAGTGTCATTTGCTTATGATTTACGTGTGAAGATGATGTTGGATATCTTTGCAATCTACCAATAGGAAATATTTCGAATTACTTCTTGTCCTTTGACAATTGGTATTATTTTATGTGGTATAATTTGCTAATCATCTTTGCATTGTATTTTGTTTATCGTTTGTCTTCCTTACATTTTGTGGATCTTTCTGAGCGTTCCTAGTGTTTCTATAGATATAGGGAAAGTGATGATCCCATTGTGTGCATTTTGTATTCAAATGCAAATTCTATATAATGCACATCTCTTGGGGGAGCTATCCTATTTTTTGTAGAACACTCTCTTTATGTGTTCATCATAAAATATTTTGATCTTCATCAAGTGTGTGTTGGTGGGAGGCAAGCCTTCTCTCTATGGTTCTTTGTGCCATCATGAAAATTTGCGGAGGGTTTGGTTTGTTTGGAACCTAGCTCTCTTTTGGGAACTTGATACCTCTTGTTTTCCTTCAATTGGTATCTTGTTTCCTTCTATTTGGCATGTGTCAATGGATATCTCATTCCTTGATGTATCTTTTAGTTGGTATCCGTCAAGTGTTTGTTTTTTGTTTGGTATCTTATTTTCACTTGATACCTTTTCTTTCGCCATCTTATCAACCGTGTGTTGAGTTTATTCTTGAAAGCTTTGAGCATGCATATTTACTACATGTACTTTTGTTGGCATGTTCTCTTTCCTTGACCCAATATATAGGGGAAACTCCACTATGACATAAATTGGCTAAAGTGTGCATGAAATTCAAATTTTATATCTATATGCACATATTATGTGGAGTTTTGTCCTATATATTGTTGGTACACTAACTGTTTGGTCCGAATAAGTTTGGGTACCACTTTGTTTGTGGTGTTGTTCTAGGAACAACTGGAGATACATTGGACACTCGGCTCACTTACAAGGAAGGTGTTGATGCCATGTGCTTATTGGAGCCTTGCTAGGATGATCGAAGAACCATTGTCTACTACATCAATCCAATGCTATCTCGGTAACAAGTATCTACTTCATGCATACATTTCTCGCATTCAACTATTTATAGGTTGCATCATGACAGGAATTTATTGAGTCATTATTGTGGTACTTGTTTCCTTTCTCAAAGAGTCTCAATGATGATGTCATATTGCTAGTTGTGATGTCTTTGATGTTCGTGTATTGGGAGTTCATTTATGTACAATAAGAAAATATTAGGCTATGTGCTATGCTTTCAAGCAAGGATCTTATTGGTATAGTTATGACTTCCTTGTGGATATCTTGTTTGTTCCTTCTTGTAACTATTTCGTGTGTACATTATTCTTTGTGGATATATCATCATGAATTACCTCTACCTAGAATCTTATACACATGAGAGAATTTACATCTCTAGTTGATATCCTCTTTTCTTTCATGTCCACCATTGCATTTCCTTTTTATTTACTTGGTGGTTTCGCGAAAGAATTTGTCTTGAGTGCGGATCTTATATCCTAGCATCTTGATGCAGTCTTTGGTGGTGAAAATTATTTTCCTCATGCTTGTCTTCACGAGGTTTTTGCCATTTCTATTGGTATCCCTCATCTTGACAAGGCCATCATTTTCCTATCTTCACTAGGGTTTGTCACAAGATTTGGTTTTTAATTATCCTATTAGTAAGCTTGTGAACCCTTTTGCTCGTGGTTTGTGTGTGGGAAGGATATGGTTTTCACTTTGTGTCTCATTTCATCAAGACTATGTTGATGCTTTATGCTCATCCTTATACTAGTCTTCTCAAGTGCTTTTCCATGACTCACACACATCATTTTGGTTGAGCCTATTCTTAAGATTGCCTCTTTTACATGTTGCTCAACCATATGTTTAGTGCAAGTACTATGCTCTTTGTCTTATCTACTTGCTTGCACTTGTGGTGTGTTTATATTGATTATGGGGGAGTCATGATCCTATTTTGTGCACTTGTATTCAAATACAAAAATTATTATTTGTGCACAAATCATGGGGAGCTCCTCTAGTTTCTTTATAAACACTCTTTTACCCATATCATAATATCTTTTATTCATGTGGCTCGTTGATCCATGTGATTTATTGTTCCAATTAGTATCTTTTGATTGCTTGCTTCACTCTGGTGTATGTCTTTGTGCCATACGATCCTTTGTGCAATCTTTGGGTTCTCAATATAGTTTGTCTTCCTCCAACTACTTATCATTGGATATGCGCATTTCTTTGCACACGTATTTTGAGATATACAAATCTTTTGGAGGAACACCTATTATATTGGCTTTCTAAACTTTTTGTCCATTTTGGCAATCGATGCCAATGGGGGAGAAGTTTAGAGAGTTTAGTTTGGAATGCTTTGAGAGTTTTGCTTTTGTTCCTTAAGCATATGCATCTCACATCCATGCATGCATTTTGTGTGCTTGGTTGTGCTTATTTCCTTATATAAACTCTCTTGAAATAGGTTTTCATCAATTACCAAAATGGGGGAGATTGTAAGAGCACATTTCTCCATGTGTGGTTTTGGGTAATTGATGACAATCCCTATGGACTAATAAGTGCCTTGAGTTATATTCGAAGGATTTTTCCATAGGCACTTCTTGAAGTCCATCTGTTGGGTTTCAAGGAGTTTATATGATGACCAAGGTGGTATTCAAGGTTTATCCAAAGATTGGTCATGTGAGAGTTGAGCTTATTGCAAACATGTCTTGAAGAAGGAGATTGTGTGAGCATTCATAATTACCATCAAGACATCATCTTTATGAAGATAGAAGATAAGATACAAGGTTTATCAATACTAAGTCAAAGAGTGAATCAAGTGATCAACACACAAAGCGTACAAGATGTACCGAGAGGGATCAAGTGATCCCATGGTATGGTAAGCATTGTCCATTACACTTTGTGTACTAACCCATGTTCCTTGTGAGAGTTCTTTGTGGGGTTAGGCATATTTCCATGGGATTTCATCAAGAGTAAGATCCCATACAACCCATGGAAGATGACATCAAGCGGTGATCGTTATCAAGGTTGATGTGTGCATGTTCAAGTGAAGCATCACGGAGAGATCAGGCTTGAAGCTTGCGGCCCCGTTGTGGTGTCAATGGACTTGTGAAGATGTGCTGAAGAGTAGCTCACCCATAGTGGAGTATGGGGGAGAAATCATCTAGTCTTCATCAAGCCAACACAATCAAGAAATGTGGTCCATCTTGACGAAGTCAAGATCGTCATCATCTAGCTCAAGTGGACTATGCGCAAGGCTAAGGTTTGACCTTGATAAGGTTTTCTATTTTACCGGTCTCATGGTGGTAGTTGCTACTTCTTGAGCTTGCGTTGGTTTTTCCCTTGAAGAGGAAAGGGTGATGCAGCAAAGTAGAGATAAGTATTTCCCTCAGTTTGATAACCAAGGTATCAATCGAGTAGGAGTATCAAGATGAGGCACCAAGGCACCTGCGCAAAAACAAACAAACTTGCACCCAACGCGATAAAGGGGTTGTCAATCCCTTTATGATTACTTGCAAGGTGAGATCTGATAGTGATAATAGGTAAATATAAATAAATAAATAAAAGTTCAGCAAGGTATTTTTGGTATTTTTGTATGTAGATCTGAATATATAATCTGTAAAATAGACCCGGGGGCCATAGTGTTCACTAGAGGCTTCTCTCACGGTAGCAAGTATTACGGTGGGTGAACAAATTACTGTCGAGCAATTGATAGAATCGCGCAAAGTCATGACGATATCTAAGGCAATGATCATACATATAGGCACCACGTCCGAGACAAGTAGACCGATACTTTCTGCATCTACTACTATTACTCCACACATCGACCGCTATCCAGCATGCATCTAGTGTATTAAGTTCATAACAAACAGAGTAACGCCTTAAGCAAGATGACATGATGTAGAGGGCTAAATTCATGCAATATGATATAAGCCCCATCTTTTTACCCTTGATGGCAACAATACGATGCGTGCCTCGCCACCCCTTCTGTCACTAGGTGAGGACACCACACGGTATGAACCCAAAACCAAGCACTTCTCCCATTGCAAGAATTATAGATCAAGTTGGCCAAACGAAACCCATAACTCGAAGAGACTTAGAAGGATACGAAATCATGCATATAAGAAATCAGAGGAGACTCAAATAATATTCATAGATAATCTGATCATAAATCCACAATTCATCGGATCTCGACAAACACACCGCAAAAGAAAGTTACATCGGATAGATCTCCATGAAGATCATGGAGAACTTTGTATTGAAGATCCAAGAGAGAGAAGAAGCCATCTAGCTACTAGCTATGGACCCGAAGGTCTGTGGTGAACTACTCACGCATCATCGGAGAGGCAATGGTGTTGATGAAGAAGCCCTCCGTGTTCGAATCCCCCTCCGGCAGGGCACCAGAACGGTCCCCAGATGGGATCTCGCAGAAACAGAAGCTTGCGGCGGCGGAAAAGTATTTTCGTGGCTCTCTCCGTTGGTTTGGGGATTTTAGGGAATTTATAGGCAAAAGAGGTAGGGCAAAGGAGGCACGGGGGTCCCACGAGCCTGCTAGGCGAGCCCCCCCTTGGGCGTGCCTAGGGGGCTCGTGGCCTCCTCCGTGGCCCTCTGCCTTGGTTCTCAAGTCTTCTGGATCCCTTCTGTTATGGAAAAAATCATCCCGAAGGTTTTATTCCATTTGGACTCCGTTTAATATTCTTATCTGAAAAAGGTCAAAAACACGAAAAAAACAGAAACCGGCACTGGGCACTGAGTTAATAAGTTAGTCCCAAAAATGATATAAAATAGCATATAAATGCATATAAAACATCCCAAGTTGATAATATAATAGCATGGAACAATCAAAAATTATAGATACGTTGGAGACGTATCAAGCATCCCCAAGCTTAACTCCTGCTCGTCCTCGAGTAGGGAAGTGATAAAGACCGAATTTTTGATATGGAATGCTACCTAACATATTTGTTCTTTGTAACTTATTTATTGTGGCATGAATGTTCAGGTCCATAAGATTCAAAACAATAGTTTAATATTGACATGAAAACAATAATACTTCAAGCATACTAGCAAAGTAATCATGAACTTTTGAAATAACAAGGCCAAAGAAAGTTATCCCTACAAAATCATATAGTCTGGCTATGCTCCATCATCCCCACATAACGAATTTAAATCATGCACAACCCCGGTATTGGCCAAGTAATTGTTTTCGCACTCTTACTTTCTCAAACTTTTTCAACTCTCACGCAATACATGAGCGTGAGCCATGGATATAGCACTATAGGTGGAATAGAGTGTGGTGGAGGTTGTGAGGCAAAAAGGAGGAGATTGTCACATCGACTCGGCGTATCAATGGGCTATGGAGATTCCCATCAATAGATATCAATGTGAATGAGTAGGGATTGCCATGCAACGGATGCACTAGAGCTATAAGTGTATGAAAGCTCAAAAATAAAAACTAGTGGGTGTGCACCCAACTTGCTTGCTCACGAAGACCTAGGGCAATTTGAGGAAGCCCATCATTGGAATATACAAGCCAAGTTATACAATGAAAATTCCCACTAGCATATGAAAGTGACAAAACAAGAGACTCTCTATCATGAAGAACATGGTGCCACTTTGAAGCACAAGCGTGGAAAAACATAGTAGCATTGTCCCTTCTCTCTTTTTCTCTCATTTTTTTGTTTGGGCTCTTTGGCCTCTCTTTTTTCTTTTTTTCTTTTTCTCCTTTTTTTGTGGGCATCTTTGGCCTCTCTTTTTTTATTTGGGCTTCGCTGGCCTCTTTTATTATTTCCTCACATGGGACAATGCTCTAATAATGATGATCATCACACTTTTATTTACTTACAACTTGATACTTAGAACAATAATGACTCTATATGAAATGCCTCCGGCAGTGTACCGGGATGTGCAACGATCTAGCTTAGCGTATGACATTGAAACATCTCGCTAGCTATCTTACGATCATTCAATGGCAATATGAAAGTGATGGCACATGTCATGAGACGGAACGGTGGAAGTTGCATGGCAATATATCTCGGAATGGCTATGAAAATGCCATAATAGGTAGGTATGGTGGCTGTTTTGAGGAAGGTATATGGTGGGTTTGTGCACCGGCGAAAGTTGCGCGGCACTAGAGAGGCTAGCAATGGTGGAAGGTGAGAGTGCATCTATACCATGGACTCACATTAGTCATGAAGAACTCATATACTTATTGCGAAAGTTTTATTAGTAATCGAAACAAGGTGCTAAACGCATACTCCTAGGGGAAGGGTTGGTAGGAGTTAACCATCGCGCGATCCCGACCGCCACACAACGGATGACAATCAATAAATCAATTATGCTCCGACTTCCTAACATAGCGGTTCACCATACGTGCATGCTACGGGAATCACTAACCTCAACACAAGTATTTCTAGATTCACAACACCCTACTATCATAACTCTAATATTATCACCTCCATATCTCAAAACTAATCGCGAGGAATCGAACTTCTCTTACTAATCAATGCACTTGAATATGAAAGTTTTTATTATATCCTCTTTGGATGCCTATAATATTTAGGACTAATTTCATAACACACGCCAATTACCAAGTTACTTAGAGAGAGCACTCTCAAAATGATATAAGTGAAGATCGAGAGTTTTTATTTTTACAAAATATGACACCGCCGTGCTCTACAAAGATTTAAGTGAAGCACTGGAGCAAAATTATCTAGCTCAAAAGATATAAGTGAAGCTCATGGGAGCAAAATTATCTAGCTCAAAAGATATAAGTGAAGCTCATGGGAGTGAAATTACCAAGCTCAAAAGATATAAATTAAGCTCATGGGAGCGAAATTACCAAGCTCAAAAGATATAAGTGAAGCTCATGGGAGCGAAATTGCCTAACTCAAAAGATATAAGTGAAGCTCATTGAGTATTCTAACAAATTCACGATCAGTGCATGTCTCTCTCAAAAGGTGTGCAGCAAGGATGATTGTGATAAAACAAAAATCAAAGACTCCTATAATACACAACGCTCCAAGCAAAACACATATCATGTGGTAAAGAAAAATATAGCTCCAAGTAACGTTACCGATGGATTGAAGACGAAAGAGGGGATGCCTTCCCAGGGCATCCCCAAGCTTAGGCTTTTTGGTGTCCTTGAATTTGGCTTGGGATGACTTGGGAATCCCCAAGCTTATGCTCTTTCCACTCTTTATTCCATTGTCCATAAGAACATCACCCAGAACTTGAAAACTTCACAACACAAAACTTAAACATAAACTCGTGATAACATTAGCATAAGAAAACAAACCACCAACTTTTTAGGTACAGTAGTAAACTTAATTTCCATTTAGATTGATGTTATATTACTGTATTATCACTTTTCCATGGCTCGTACCCCCCTATACTAACCATAGTTTCATCAAAATAAGCAATCAACACAACAAAAACAGAACAGTCTGAAGCAATCTGTATATTTCGTATACCTCTGCTAACCTAAAAATTCTGAAAAAATTCTTACAATTAGGGCAATTTGCATATCAATCAGAAACAAAAATAATCAACTAAAAATCTCTTTCTGGATATGAATTAAGAATAATTTCGTGAGCACAAAGTTTCTGTTTTTTTCCAGCATGATTAAACAACTATCACCAAAACTAATCATAAAGGTTCTACTTGGCACAAACACTAATTAAAACAACAAAAAACACAATAATAACAGAATAATGATGGTGTGGACTCAACAAAACAGAAATTAAAAAGCAAAAATAAATTTATTCATTGGGTTGCCTCCCAACAAGCGCTATCGTTTAACGCCCTTAGCTAGGCGTAAGGCAATAGAATAAAGTATTGTCATCTTTAGTGCTCAAACCATAAGTGTTGGGAGACGTAGTAGTAAATCAAAAAAATTCCTACGTGTCACCAAGATCTATCTATGGAGAAACCAGAAAACGAGTGGGGAGAGATTGGATCTTCATAGCTTTGAAGATCGCTAAGCGGAAGCGTTGCTAGAACGCGGTTGATGGAGTCGTACTCGCAGCGATTCAGATCGCGGTGGATTCCGATCTAAGCACCGAACAACGGTGCCTCCGCGTTCAACACACGTGCAGCCCGGTGACGTCTCCTATGCCTTGATCCAGAAAGGAGGAAGGAGAGGTTGGGGAAGAGCTCCAGCAGCAGCACGACGGCGTGGTGGTGGTGGAGTGACAAGGTATCCCGGCAGGGCTTCGCCAAGCGCTGCGGAGGAGGAAGAAGAGAGGTAGGGCTTCGCCGTGAGAGAGAGATAGTTTAGATCTGTTCTCAAGAGGCAAAACCCCTTGGGTATATATAGGAGGAGGGATAGGGAGGGCTGCCTTGGCCCCTCCTCCAAGGAGGAGAGGTTCGGCCGAAGTGGGGGAGGAGTCCACCTCCCACAAGGGAGGTGGATCTCCTCCTTTCAAACCCTTTTTGCCCTTATCTCTAGATCCCAGCCGCATGGGCCTTTCTAGGAGGTCTTGGATGGCCCAATATGGGCTGGCAAACCTCCTCTAAGGGCCCATGTAGTCCTCTGGTCGTCACACCCCTCCCGGGGGTCCTCCGGCACCCTCCTGGCACTCCCGGTAAAATACCGATGAGCCCAAAAACTTTCCGGTGTCCAAAACTGGACTTCCTATATATCAATCTTTACCTCCGGACCATTCCGGAGCTCCTCGTGATGTCCGGGATCTCATTCGGGACTCCGAACAACCTTCGATAATCACGTATACCATTTCCCTATAACCCTAGCGTCATCGAACCTTAAGTGTGTAGACCCTACGGGTTCAGGAGACACGTAGACATGACCGAGACACCTCTCCGGTCAATAACCAATAGCGGGATCTGGATACCCATGTTGGCTCCCATGTACTCCACGATGATCTCATCGGATGAACCACGATGTCAGGGATTCAATCAATCCCGTATACAATTCCCTTTGTCTATCGGTATGATACTTGCCCGAGATTCGATTGTCGGTACCCCTATACCTTGTTCAATCTCGTTACCGGCAAGCCTCTTTACTCATTCCGTAATACATCATCGCGTGGCTAACTCCTTAGTCACATTGAGCTCATTATGATGATGTCTTACTGAGTGGGCCCAGAGATACCTCTCCGTCACACGGAGTGACAAATCCCAGTCTCGATTCGTGTCAACCCAACAGACACTTTCGGAGATACCCGTAGCGTACCTTTATAGCCACCCAGTTACGTTGTGACGTTTGGCACACCCAAAGCATTCCTACGGTATCCAGGAGTTACACAATCTCATGGTCTAAGGAAACGCTACTTGACATTGAAAAGCTTTAGCAAACGAACTACATGATCTTGTGCTATGCTTAGGATTGGGTCTTGTCCATCACATCATTCTCCTAATGATGTGATCCCGTTATCAATGACATCCAATGTCCATGGTCATGAAACCGTGACCATCTATTGATCAGCGAGCTAGCCAACTAAAGGCTCACTAGGGACATGTTGTGGTCTATGTATTCACACATGTATTACGGTTTCTGGTTAACACAATTATAACATGAACAATAGACAATTATCATGAACTAGGAAATACAATAATAGCCATTTTATTATTGCCTCTAGGGCATATTTCCAACAGTCTCCCACTTGCACTAGAGTCAATAATCTAGTTACATTGTGATGAATCGAACACCCATAGCATTCTGGTGTTGATCCTGTTTTGCTCGTGAGAGAGGTTTAGTCAACGGATCTGCGACATTCAGATCCGTATGCACTTTACAAATATCTATGTCTCCCTCCTGAATGTAATCACGGATGGAGTTGAAGCGGCGCTTGATGTGTCTTGTCTTCTTGTGAAACCTGGGCTCCTTCGTAAGGGCAATAGCTCCAGTGTTGTCATAGAGTAGAGTCATCGGGCCCGACGCATTTGGAATCTCTCCTAGGTCTGTGATGAACTCCTTCATCCAGACTCCCTCCTTCGCTGCTTTCGAAGCAGCTATGTACTCCGCTTCACATGTAGATGCCGCCACGACGCTTTGCTTGCTGCTGCTCCAGCTAACTGCCCCTTCATTCAAAATATACACGTATCCGGTTTGCGACTTGGAGTCGTCCGGATCTGTGTCGAAGCTAGCGTCGACGTAACCCTTTACGACGAGCTCTTCGGCACCTTCATATACGAGAAACATGTCCTTTGTCCTTTTCAGGTACTTCAGGATATTCTTGACCGTTGTCCAGTGTTCCGCTCCGGGATCACTTTGGTACCTCCCTACCAAACTTATGGCAAGGTTCACATCAGGTCTGGTACACAGCATGGCATACATGATAGAGCCTATGGCTGAAGCATAGGGGATGACACTCATCTCTTCTCTATCCTTTGCCGTGGTCGGGCATTGAGTCGTACTCAATCTCACACCTTGCAACACAGGCAAGAACCCCTTCTTGGACTGATCCATATTGAACTTCTTCAATATCTTTTCAAGGTATGTGCTTTGTGAAAGACCAATGTGGCGTCTCGATCTATCTCTATAGATCTTAATACCTAATATGTAAGCAGCTTCTCCAAGGTCCTTCATTGAAAAACACTTATTCAAGTAGGCCTTTATACTTTCCAAGAGTTCTATATTATTTCCCATTATCAGCATGTCATCCACATACAGTATAAGGAATGCTATAGAGCTCCCACTCACTTTCTTGTAAATACAGGGTTCTCCATAAACCTGTACAAACCAAAACGCTTTAATCACCTCATTAAAAGCGAATGTTCCAACTCCGAGATGCTTGCACCAGCCCATAGATGGAGCGCTGGAGCTTGCATACCTTGTTAGCATCTTTAGGATCGACAAAACCTTCCGGCTGCATCATATACAGTTCTTCCTTGAGGAAGCCATTAAGGAATGCCGTTTTGATGTCCATTTGCTAGATCTCATAATCATAAAATGCGGGAACTGCTAACATGATTCAGATAGACTTTAGCATCGCTACGGGTGAGAAAGTCTCATCGTAGTCAACTCCTTGAACTTGTCGATAACCCTTAGCGACAAGCCGAGCTTTATAGGCGGTGGCATTACCGTCCGCGTCAGTCTTCTTCTTAAAGATCCATTTGTTTTCAATGGCTCGCTTATCATCAGGAAAGTCCACCAAAGTCCATACTTTGTTCTCATAAATGGATCCTATCTCGGATTTCATGGCCTCAAGCCATTTGTCGAAATCCGGGCCCGCCATCGCTTCTTCATAGTTCGAAGGTTCACCGCTGTCCAACAACATGATCTCTAGGACAGGATTGCCGTACCACTCTGGTGCGGAACATGTCCTAGTGGACCTTCGAATAGCAACTTGATCTGAAGCTTCATGATCATCATCATTAACTTCCTCTCTTGCCGGTGTAGGCTCCACAGAAACAACTTCCTGTGTTGCGCTACTCTCCGGTTCGAGTGGAGGTACAATTACCTCATCAAGTTCTATTTCCTCCCACTTACTTCTTTCGAGAGAAACTCTTTCTCGAGAAAGGATCCATTCTTGGCAACAAAGACTTTGCCCTCGGATCATAGGTAGAAGGTATACCCAATAGTCTCTTTGGGATATCCTATGAAGACGCACTTTTCCGCTCTGGGTTTGAGCTTCTCAGGTTGAAGTTTCTTCACATAAGCATCGCATCCCCAAACTTTTAGAAACGACAGTTTAGGTCTCTTTCCAAACCATAATTCATAAGGTGTCGTCTCAACGGATTTAGACGGTGCCCTATTTAAAGTGAATGCGGCAGTCTCTAATGCATATCCCCAAAATGATAGCGGTAAGTCGGTAAGAGACATCATAGATCACACCATATCCAATAGAGTGCGATTACGACTTTCAGACACACCATTTCACTGAGGTGTGCCAGGCGGCGTGAGTTGTGAAACAATTCCACATTTCCTAAGGTGCGTGCCAAACTCGTGACTTAAATATTCTCCGCCACGATCAGATCGTAGGCATTTTATTTTTCTCTCACGTTGATTCTCGACCTCACTCTGAAATTCCTTGAACCTTTCAAAGGTTTTAGACTTGTGTTTCATTAAGTAGACATAACCATATCTACTCAAGTCATCAGTGAGGGTCAGAACATAACGGTAGCCTCTGCGAGCCTCGACGCTCATTGGACCGCATACATCGGTATGTATTATCTCCAACAAGTCAGTTGCTCGCTCCATTGTTTCGGAGAACGGAGTCTTGGTCATCTTGCCCATGAGGCATGGTTCGCACGTGTCAAATGATTCGAAATCAAGTGACTCCAAAAGTCCATCAGCATGGAGCTTCTTCATGCGTTTGACACCAATATGACCAAGGCGGCAGTGCCACATGTAAGTGGGACTATCGTTATCAACCTTACACTTTTTGGTACTCACACTATGGACATGTGTAACATCACGTTCGAGATTCATAAAAATGAACCATTGACCAGCGGGGCATGAGCATAAAACATTTCTCTCATATAAATAGAACAACCATTATTCTCGGATTTAAATGAGTAGCCATCTCGCATCAAGCGAGATCCAGATACAATGTTCATGCTCAAAGCTGGTACTAAATAACAATTATTAAGGTTTAAAACTAATCCCGAAGGTAGATGTAGAGGTAGCGTGCCGACGGCGATCACATCGACCTTGGAACCATTCCCTACGCGCATCGTCACCTCATCCTTTGCTAGCCTTCGCTTATGCCGCAACTCCTGCTTGGAGTTACAAATGTGAGCAACTGCACCGGTATCAAATACCCAGGAGCTACTACAAGCGCTGGTCAGGTACACATAAATAACAAGTATATCACATATACCTTTAACATTGCCATCCTTCTTATCCGCTAAGTACTTGGGGCAATTCCGCTTCCAGTGACCGGTAGCCTTGCAATAGAAACACTAAGTCTCAGGCTTGGGTCCATTCTTGTTCTTCTTCTTCCCGGCAACTTGCTTACCGGGCGCGGCAACAACTTTGCCGTCCTTCTTGAAGTTCTTCTTACCCTTGCCTTTCTTGAAACTAGTGGTCTTATTCACCATCAACACTTGATGCTCCTTTTTGATCTCGACTTCTACTGATTTCAGCATCGAGTACAACTCAGGAATGGACTTCTCCATACCCTGCATGTTGTAGTTCATCACAAAGCTTTTGTAGCTAGGTGGAAGCGATTGGAGGATTTTGTCAATGACCGAGTCATCCGGGAGATTAACTCCCAGCTGAGTCAAGCAGTTGTGAAGCCCCGACATCTTGAGGATGTGCTCACTGACAGAACTATTCTCCTCCATCTTACAGCTAAAGAACTGGTAGGAGATGTCATATCTCTCGACCCGGGCATGAGCTTGGAAAACCAGTTTCAGCTCTTGGAACATCTCATATGCTCCGTGTTGCTCAAAACGCTTTTGGAGCCCCGGTTCTAAACTATAAAGCATGCCGCACTGAACAAGGGATTAATCATCGCAGCCAGAATGCCAAGCGTTCGCAACGTCTTGTTCTGCTGGGAGAAGGGGTGGGTCACCTAGCGGTGCATCAAGGACATATAGTTTCTTGGAAGCTATGAGGATGATCCTCAAGCCACGGACCCAGTCCGCATAGTTGCTTCCATCATCTTTCAGCTTGGTTTTCTCTAGGAACGCGTTGAAATTGAGGTTGACATTTGCGTTGGCCATTGGATCTACAATATAGATATTAAAGGCAATTTTAGACTAAGTTCATGACAATTAAGTTCACATAATCAAATTATTCAATGAACTCCCACTTAGATAGACATCTCTCTAGTCATCCAAGTGACACATGATCCATGTCAACTAGCCCGTGTCCGATCATCACGTGAGACGGACTAGTCATCCATGGTGAACATCTTCATGTTGATCGTATCTTCTATATGACTCATGTTCGACCTTTCGATCTTCCGTGTTCCGAGGCCATGTCTGTACATGCTAGGCTCGTCAAGTCAACCTAAGTGTTTCACGTGTGTAAATCTGGCTTACACCCGTTGTATGCGAACGTTAGAACCTATCACACCCGATCATCACGTGGTGCTTCGGAACAACGATCCTTAGCAACGGTGCACAGTTAGGGTGAACACTTCTCTTGAAATTTTATTGAGAGATCATCTTATTTACTACCGTCGTTCTAAGCAAATAAGATGTAAACATGATAAACATCACATGCAATCAATATAGTGACATGATATGGCCAATATCATCTTGCTCCTATGATCTCCATCTTCGGGGCACCATGATCATCACTGTCACTGGCACGACACCATGATTTCCATCATCGTGTCTTCATGAAGTTGTCTCGCCAACTATTACTTCTACTACTATGATTAACGATTAGCAATAAAGTAAAATAATTACATGGCGTTTATGATTGACACACAGGTCATACAATAAAATAAGACAACTCATATGGCTCCTGTCGGTTGTCATACTCATCGACATGCAAGTCGTGAATCCTATTACAAGAACATGATCAATCTCATACATCACAATGCATCACATCACATCCTTTGGCCATATCACATCACAAGGCATATGTTGTAAAAACAAGTTAGACGTCCTCTAATTTGTTGTTGGAAGTTTTTACGTGGCTGCTATATGTTTCTAGCAAGAACGTTTCTTACCTACGCCAAAACCACAATGTGATATGCCAATTGCTATTTACCCTTCGTAAGGACCCTTTTCGGAGTGCGGGCTTTTGGTGGCCGTGCTACAGGTAGGACGGTATCTGGGCCATTGGGATGGCTTTGGGATCTTAATTGCGTCAGACAGTTGTCAGGCTATTGTCAGGCTAGTCATCCAATATACGGTCTGGGATACGTCTAGGCGTACATGTTTGGCCCACCCAGCTCGTCATGTTCCTTTGCTTATCCTTGTTCGAATCAGCACATGAAAGGGAATCTCTTCCTGCTACACCCGCCCGGTGTTAACCTGAAGACCCGAACCCTGTGGAATAAGCCCCACCCACGGCACAACTTTGCCTCTCTACCTCCTTCTCTCCCCCTCGGTCGATGGTGACATTGGCGCCGGCGCATCTCCTCTCTGACGCCATGTCTGTCGGTGGCATCAAGCGCTACAGGTAGGTTTCCTGTGCGACCATGTGATCCGCAACTAGTTTGTCAAGTTGCATTCCCTTTTTCTCACCAATCCTCTTTCTCCAGGTGGCGGGTTGATTCGATGTAACCCACAGCTGTGGTGCCTCCGATGGAGTCGCAGGCTTCGATGAGCGCCGCAGATGGCCAGATTTGTCACGCTGCCGATCCAGCACTGCCCAACTCCGGTGATTTCCCGTTGCACGGAAACGGGGGATTTGAGGTGTGCTCTAAAGCTACGAGTAGATGTACGAGAAGGTATCTAGTTCTAAATCTGAATTTGATTTGTTCTAAGGGCCAAGAAAAAAATTGTGTGTAATTTTTGCGTGCAAGTAGTGATTTTTAGGTCAGTCATCTGAATGCATGTTGGACTGTTTTGATTCATGTATGTTCTTGTGACTGGACATAGCAAAATTGACTGAATATTCTTTGATCTTGTTGCACCGTTTATTGATTTAGGGGGGGGGAACACATGATTGACCCGTTAAGTTTGTTTTAGTATGCCCTTTTTGGTTGGTGCAATATAGTTTTCTTGTTGCCATGATTCTGAATCGTGATGAAATATGTGGTAATTAATTCTGGGTGATGCAGATTCTGTTGGATATCCTCTTACTTTTGCATACTGTAGTGTTAGCGTTTATATAGAACGCTAGATTGGGCATGAACTGTTGTTTTGGATTCAGGCTAGTGATTATATGGAGTAGTGGATTGGGAGATGTTTGCCAGACATAATGGATTCAGTATGTCTGACGGCACGAGGTTAGTATGAAGAACTTACTAGCTTGTGTACATATTTTTGTCTACTATAAGGAATAAAATAAGTTGGAGGTCGCAATGTAGTATGATCGATCAAGAAATGACAGATATACATAATTTATAGTTGTGTGTGGGAGTTCACAATGCATATTTTGGCTTGGTTTCACAGAATCCTGAACATTTGAACAGATTTTCTGTGCATAACTGTCGGGACCCCGATCCTAAGTCATATGATTCCATACTGTAACAAGTCACATCACTTTGCGGCCTCACGCACAGTAACTCCACGGCTGCAGCCTTACCTTGGCCGGGACCGTTTGCGTCTTTTGGCTCACGTATGTGAACATGTCGCTGGCAATCACACAACAAAGAACCCGGGCCGACATGACTAGTCATAGAACCCAAGTGGCACATCCGTACGGAAACAGGCATACATAACCCAACAATGAAGGTGTCGGCCTCAAGCGTGTGTAGACGAGTCATAGCAAGCTACAAGGACTCCATTACGTCGGGAGACACGAATGTCATCACTGCATGTAGACGAGTCGTAGCAGGCTACAGGGACTCCATTACACTGCGAGACATTTCCCCGAAGGGACAGACATGGTAGCAAAGAAGGATACATGCCGGTCAATCAATGTGTCCAGAGCAGTAGCAAGCTACCATGGCTCGGTGGAAGCACAAAGAGGCAGTTTCCCGTAAAGAGTACTACTAAAGGCACACGACTAGGTGTCGGATACCATACATATCGTTGCACATCACACGTACGCACGACATGCCCGATATGCATAGATACAACTATGGCATCACAACATAACCATACAATAACATGACTTTTATTTAAGAGGCTCAGACGAGCCTTGCATAATATGTTCTTACAGATAAGGGTCACATGACCCAACACTCAAGTCATACAAACAAATTCATACAAGCCAGCGGAAACTTAAGCTGTCTGAGTACAGACGCGAAATAGAAAAGAGGCACACGGCCTGACTATCTACAGCCCACCACACGGGCAAGATCGTAGCTGGGACACCAGCTATTCGGCATCGTCAACGTCTAGATAGAACCCACCTGATGGGACCTGGTTCTCTTCTGCAACATTAATTAAGCAAGGATGAGTACAATCATACTCAGCAAGTCTTTAAAACAGACCTAGTCTATTTATGCTCATGTATCAACAAGGGGGGGTGGAGTTTATGCAGCAATGCCAGCTTTGACTCATGGCTAACCTACACTACTCGGTTTTAAACTCTTTGTTACAATTTTAGTTATCGCACACGAGTCCACTATCTCCATCACAATACACTACCATGGATTCACCTTCCCCTTCCGGAAAAGCGCCATCCACGGTACTCACACTTGTCTTGATATTTTTAGGAGTATCCATTTGATTATCTATGAACAACATAAGTTCTCCAAGTAGTCCATATCCGAGGACGCGGCTATTCGAATAGTTTCATACCCTGCAGGGGTGTACTTCTTCACACACGCTCTCGCCACTTATCGCTGTGTGCCATAAACCATGCACCTCGGCAACCTTCAAGCGGATGCCCAGCGAGGGAGTCGGCCACGACCGTCAATCACATAAGACCTCTAGTCCAGGCTATCGCCTATTTGAGACTGAAACCGCACGGAAGTCTGGCCGAAGTTTCCGCTACGGCCCCAAACGATGTGCGCAGGGTTCCCAAGCCCACCATTCGGGTGACCCTTGGTACACCGTGCCACTACCTACCGCGTCGTAACCCACCCCGAGGGTCAGTGCTACGCACGGCCTCCAGCATGCTATAAACACCAGAAACTACTTGCAACTCCTGGACTAAGGACTAAGCGACTGATAAGTCGAGCGGGGTCATATTTCAGGGCCAGCATGTGGTAGTAACTAGTCTTGGATCACAAACACGGAACCCAGTTCCTAAGAACGGTCCCAATGATACAACCCACTATGTACTCCTACATAGCCTCTCATCGCTACCTTTACCAAATCATATTCATTATGTGCTCATCACATCGGACAACACTGTTTCACTCAATTCATCACCCAGATGAAACAGACCTGACACAACTCTAAGCATAGCAGCATGGCATGAAAGTAAGCTAAGCACATCATGGCACAAGCATCTACCAAGTATGCTAGGTTGCAAGGTTTAGCTATTTACTGTGACAAGATCAGGTCATGCATAAGAATAGGATCATCTATCATGTATGACTGACATGTGACCGTTTGTCCTAATGCAATAAACAAGAGCAAGAGCAAGAGAGTGGGATGTTATCGGAATGATCAATGGGGTTGCTTGCCTTGCTGAGTTGCGGAGGAGTTCTCTCCTTCGTCGGGATACGGGGTGGTATCTTCCGGATTAGGGCCTACCGCAATGCAGATAAGAGCATTCAATACAAGCAAATGCAACAACATGATGCATGATCATGGCATAGTAATATGCATGGGTGAGCTAATGTAACTAGTGATCATGTCAATTTAAAACAGATTTGAATATAGGTTCAAAGTTGTTCTCCTTTTTAAATTCCATATATTAACCTAATGATAAATGTCCATGTTCACCTATTTAGGTTTCTCTAACATGCATGAGAATAGCACCATTGGATTCATTGGATTTTTCTGATAAATTTTCATATATAAATTATTTTCATCTGACTTACAGATTATTTTATATGATTTATCAAAGTTTTAAATAATTTCTAGAATTATTTTTAAATAAGAAAATGGAATTATGACATCAGCCTGACGTCAGCTGGTCAACAGACCCGCTCCAGGTCAAATCTGACCGGTGGGGCCCGTCTGTCATTGACTCATTACTAAAACAGTTCTGTTTTAATTAATTATCCTGACTAATTAACCTAGTAGGGCCCACTGTCAGTGTCACGTTTAACTAATCAAAACGATTAAAACTAAATACTGATTAACCTAAAACTAAACAGGGTCGGGGCCCACCTGTCATTGACCCATAGAGTCAAGCCAGGGCCCACTGGGGTCAAACCCGTCGGAGTTAGCCAACGACTCGTCGCCGGTGACCAACAGAGACGGCGGCGACCATCGGGTTTTGCCCACACGCGCCCATTCGACGAGCTGAAGCCACTGGCGAGTAGCTCGTGCTCGCCCGCATCCAATGGAGGCCATAGGAGGCTGCGGGGTCACCGGAGCTCGCCGGAAACGAGCTCGTGGCGGCGGCCGGAGCTCGGGCTCGAATCAAATTAGGATGCAGGGCACGGGGCGACTCAACAAGGGGCTCTACGAGGTCATGGGAACTCCAGGAGTTCAACCCCGCACTCGCACGTGAGCTCAGGGGGCTGTGCTCACGACGACGATCGATCACGGCGGCGGGAGGTTTTCGGGTCCGGCGGCTCAGCTAGCTAGGGGGCGCTAGGAAGAGGGGAAGCACGGGGAGGAGGAAGAGGAGCTCACGGGGACTCCAGGGAGCTGGTCAGCGGGCTCAGGGAGGCAGCGACGGCGACAAATCGACGGCCGACGGTGGCGGCTCTCGGCAGGAGAAACGAGAGAGAGAGACGGGGAAGAAGGGAGGAGAAGGAATGAGTTCGGGGGGAGGCTCCTCACGTCTTCCAGGCGCAGGAGGAGGCAAGGGAGCAGCCAGCTCCGTGGCAAGCAGGAGGTGGAGGCCGGCGAGCGCGCGGTCGACACCTCGGTGCCTATTGGCGGGAGGTGGGAGATGACCTCCCCACCCCTGACGGGCTGGGTTGGGCCTCCCACTTGGGCCAGGTGCCTTCTTCTTTTTTTCTTTTTATCCTGTTTCTGTTTTCTAATGTTTGTTTAATACTTTCAGGTATAAAAGACTAGTTGAAAAATACTCCAAGTATTTTATAAACTATAGTTTGATTATCTCAAACTTTTCTGAAAATGTTACAAAATAATTTGAAAACATAATTAATGATATTTCCTTTATTTATCATTTTCAGAGGCTTAAATCATTAATTTGAATTATTTAAAATGTTCAAATAATTAGAATGGTCCCTGGTATATCCATGTCCTTAATTATCAGACATAGGGAACATTTTTTATGGGCATTTTGGATTTGTTGAAATTTCACTAAACTTGAATTTCTTTAATTCATTAAGTGCTTGGGGTTTCTTTTTCCTTCTCCCCATTTCAAGTTAATGCAATGATGATGAATGATGATGCATGCGCATGACAACCTAAGACACTTGCTAGGGTTGTGACAATAACTAAGGGTAGACTAACTATTAGTGTTCATCGTTCAAGATAGAAGTAAATGACGATGAGAGTTTTTACAATACATTGAACATGCTGGGATTGTTTTCTGCCATGCGCTGCTTATTAACTTGTAGTATGATTTTTATTTATAACCGCTCTGCTTATTAACTTGTAGTATTCACTATTCAGACAGAGGGGATGTGTCTAAAGCTTCGAAGAAATTACGAATGTGCTTGAAATGTTGCGTGTTGGGCCATCGGCAGAGTGCTGGCGGTAAATCAACTGACCTGTTGAAGCCGATCATCCTGTAGCTTAGAAACTACCACAGTAGCAAAACTCTTGCTAATCTTTGCTATATTTTTAAGCTATTTTCCTGACTAGTTGTGTGGACATCGATCCATTGTTGTAATAAGCACTTGCGAACTGATGATTTTTGTTTGCTGAAATACTGCCGTGTGATGTGTTACGTAGGAATTGCAGGTATTAATTTTTGTAGCGGATCAACAGCAACGACAATGGATTGTTTCATGTACTTGATATTGTGGAATACTGCCGTGTAATGAAATTGTTTCATGTGAACTTGATATTGATAGGGTAGTGCTTAAAGATTGATCATGTGACTAACTAGTTCCGCTGCCTTTCTCGTAGAATGCTATTAAAAATTTCGAAGTTCTATAGATATAAGATTTTGTATGGAGCAATCAAGGTTAAGATAGACATCTTTGTGATTATTGCTTGCTCTTAAAAGGCTACTTGGGGTTTATTGTTAATATGCAATTTACAACATTGTTTTTATCTTAGAGTGTTTATGTGGAACCATCATGAGTAAACGTCCAGTGAGCGAGACTAACATGATCGTCTTGGTCGCACTGGTACTCCTTTATTTTTTTCGAAACGAGTATCATGGTACCCCTCTGTAAAAAATATAAGAAAGTTTACATCACTATTTAAGTAATCTAAACACTCTTATATTTTTTTTACCGAGGGAGTAATCTTTTAAACTAGTACAAATTCAGCACTTATGGCTTATGGGCCTAATAGTCTGGCACAGTTTTATAATGCAAGATCACCGGTATCCGGCTTGATCTGAGTTGGTATGTGTGGAGTATTGCTAGTTCCAGTCCATGGGGCCAAGTGTGTGGGTATTCCTAATCGATGGAACACGCATTCAATGCATGAATCAGTGAGCAGCATGGGCTACGGGTTGGCATGCGCGTGTTCAGGGAGTTTGCTCCATTGCAAATGTATCCCCGCAGCATGGATAAACTAGGAACTGATGTGTGGCCGGCTGTGTTCTCAGGCAATAATTAAGGAGCATCTTCGGATTTTTGCTGTTGATTAGTCTTATGGTTGGTGTGTACCACCAGTACTACTGACCAGGGCTCGGTCACGAATGAATTAAAACCGAAGTACAAGCAATTAGTACATATTGTTGTTTTCGGACTACTCTGTTTATGCACTTTTTTTATAGAATATTCATTAACATGAAAACGGGGTGCCTGTGAAACTGTCACTATGCATGCTGGTTAATTTGCTACTGGTAATTACAAGAAACTTTGATTGCGGCTGGTCTCAGTTGCTCCACGTCTGCTCAAACATACTAGTGGACGCACGCAACACTGACGAGATTCCTAGGTCTGTGCAACTCTACCCCGTACAAGCTTTCACATGGTTGCAACTCAACATGCAACCTAACCTGGACCAAGCCTAGATTCTCTAGCACGTGGTAGGACTTGTTTTCCTGAATACGCGGCCGAGTGTGCAGATACTGTTGCGAAAATAAATGGAAATACAGCCCTAGCGCGCATCCCACTGCGGTCAGAATGGCCAGGATACCGGCCTACTTGCAGCGCGGCCACCATTGACATTTTTCGTCCTTTTCATCGAATCCAATTCGACTAAGGTGGGAGAGATAGATACCTGCTAGTCATCTTATGCAACAAGTGCATGTCAGGCGATGGAACCGGTCTCACGTAAGCGTACGTCTAAAGTTGGTCCGGGTCACTTTATCCCACAATACCGCCGAATCAAGATAAGACTAGTAACAATAAGCAAATTAACAAGATCGACGCCCACAGCAACTTGTGTTCTACTCGTGTATAGATTCTACGCATAGACCTAGGTCATGATGCCACCGTTGGGAAACATTGTAGTAAATCAAAAAAATTCCTACGTGTCACCAAAATCAATCTATGGAGAACCAGCAACGAGCAAAGAGGGAGTGCATCTTCATACCTTCGAAGATCGCTGAACGGAAGGGTTACAAGAACGCGGTTGGCGGAGTCGTACTCGCAGCGATTCAGATCGCGGTCGATTCCGATCTAAGCGCCGAACGGACGGCGCCTCCGCGTTCAACACACGTACAGCCTGGGGACGTCTCCTCCTTCTTGATCTAGCAAGGGGGGGAGGAGAAGTTGAGGGAGAGGTCCGGCAGCACAACGACGTGGTGGCGGTGGAGCTTGCAGTTCTCCGGCAATGCTTCGCTAAGCGCTACAGAGGAGGAGGAGGTGTAGGAGGGGGAAGGGCTGCGCCAACGGAAGGGTGTGGCTGCCCTCCCACCCCCCCACTATTTATAGGGGGAAGGGGAAGGGGGCCACCCCCTAGATCCATCTAGAGGGGGGGCGGCGGCCCCCGGAGGCATCGGCGGCGGCCCCCTAGGGTTTCCAACCCTAGAGAGGGGGCATCGGCCCCTCGGGGGTCATTGCCCCCCCTAGTCGCCTTGGGCCCTTGGGGGGCGCACCAGCCCACTAACGGGTTGGTTCCCACCCAACAACAACCCATTAGGTCCTCGGGGGCAGGTGGACCCTCCCGATGGACCCCCGGAACCCCTTCGATGGTCCTGGTACAGTACCGATAAACCCCAAAACCTTTCCTGTGGCTGAAACTGGACTTCCCATATATAAATCTTCACCTCCGGACCATTCCAGAACTCCTCGTGACGTCCGGGACCTCATCCAGGACTCCAAAAAACTTTTGGTAACCATATACAATTACCATTACAACTCTAGCGTCACCGAACCTTAAGTGTGTAGACCCTACGGGTTCGGGAGGCATGTAGACATGACCGAGACACCTCTCCGGCCAATAACCAACAGAGGGATTTGGATACCCATGTTGGTTCCCGCATGCTCCTCGATGATCTCGTCGGATGAACCACGATGTCGGAGATTCAATCAATCCCGTATACAATTCCCTTTGTCTACCGGTATGACACTTGCCCGAGATTCGATCGTCGGTATCCCTATACCTTGTTCAATCGCGTTATCGACAAGTCTCTTTACTCGTTCTGTAACACATCATCCTGTGGCTAACTCCTTAGTCACATTGAGCTCATTATGATGATGCCTTGCCGAGTGGGCCCAGAGATACCTCTCCGTCATACGGAGTGACAAATCCCAGTCTTGATTCGTGCCAACCCAACAAACACTTTCGGAGATACCCGTAGTGTACCTTTATAGCCACCCAGTTACGTTGTGACGTTTGGCACACCCAAAGTATTCCTACGGTATCCGGGAGTTGCACAATCTCACGATCTAAAGAAACGATACTTGACATTAGAAAAGCTTTAGCACACGAACTACACGATCTTGTGCTATGCTTAGGATTGAGTCTTGTCCATCACATCATTCTCCTAGTGATGTAATCCCGTTATCGATGACATCCAATGTCCATGGTCATGAAACCATGACCATCTATTGATCAACGAGCTAGCCAACTAGAGGCTCACTAGGGACATGTTATGGTCTATGTATTCACACATGTATTATGGTTTCTGGTTAACACAATTATAGCATGAACAATAGACAATTATCATGAATAAGGAAATACAATAATAACCATTTTATTATTGCCTCTAGGGCATATTTCCAACAAACCCGCGCGACGGTAAGGGCCTTGGTTGGACAGATGCAGGTTGCCGATCAATCATGTTATTATTTGGATACATCCCCCACATCTAACTGTTAAGAACACATCATAACAGAGTCTACCATGACCATGTTGGAAATAAAGATATTATCCTAAGTTTAAGTATAAGGTCATAAGCAAAGTCCTCATGCATATGCCTATCTCCATCTATTTGATCTTTTGCTCGGCCACAACTATTATTTGTTTGGTCCAGAGAACGAAAACTTATTACGAGAACGGTAGCTTGTTTGCATCATTGTCCAACAACAGAACTTCTTGTGGGTTCGTTATCCATGGTCACCCTTGGGGACTTGACAAGTTCAGCAAAACCTAGACAAAGCGGGCTACACCTACCTTAGCCTATCCAATATCCAATTCCAAAATAGCTTGGATTGCTGCATTTTTCTATCTTTGTATAAAGTCAGGGAAGCATCTTCGCTACCCTAGCTAGGTAACTAATGGTGTCATTTACGTTTTAATTTGTTTTTACCTTTTGTCTCTTTTTCTTGTAGTTGTAGGAAAACCCTAAAAAAATCATGTCAGAAAAACTTGGGAAGTTTGCAACTTACAATGAGAATTTTATGTGCGCTCCTATCGTTTTACCAAATGTTGTTGTCGAGCGATTGAAGATTAAACCACACTTGGCCACATTGGTTCAACATAACCAATTCAGAGACCACGCTTTTGAAGATGCCATCATGCATTTACATAATTTCACTAAATTATGATATGACATGTATAAAAGACTATGAGCCTCACGCATTGAGCTTGTGTATATTTATTTTTTCCGGGAGAAAAGGCTAAGGAAATTGTCGGGGATACACAAAATAGGTAGGCCCATGAAGGGTCGAAGCTTCGTAAAGCATGGGGTCCACACATCATGTGGGTCTAGATAAATCTCATACAGATGTATTATCCACTCGGACATATCATCATACCGTCCACTCGGAAGGCAATCAATCACTCGGTCATATGGCTCACTTGGATATGTGAAGACCGACAGTCGACAAGGCAGTCAAAGCACCATCTGGCGTTACGGCATCAATGCCCCACTTTGTAACATAGGAGGTGAAGGGGTGGCGCACTCTATATAAGCCACCCCCACCACTAGACTAAGGGGGGGTCCTTCTTCTCCCTTCCCTCTCTCTCTCAAATACATCATGTAACTCCGTGTTCATGACAAATAAGCAAAGCCTCTTCGGAGCTCGAGACGTAGGGTTGTTATTTCCATCGTGAGAGGCCCGAACTAGGTAAAACCACCATGTCACCCATTTGCATCTTGATAGATCATGCTCCATTATCCTACCCCTCTCTAATATCGGAATCATCCCCACAACATTTGGCGCCCACCGTGGGTCATGGCGTCTATTGAGCCATGTTTCTTATGGTTTTATGATCCACTGTCGTGGTCCGTCTCGTTGTCTTTTGGCTTCGTCTATGATGCCACGTTCGAGCTCCTGCTAACAGCCACCGGCGCAGTCCGTACTGTCATCTCTGGCTTCGTTGGCGACGTCATTGTCGAGCTCCTGCTAACAGCCACCGGCATGGCCTATCCCGTCTTCTCCGGCCTCCTCTACGACATCATTGTCAAGCTCCTACAAACGGCCACTACCATGATCCATCCCATCATCTTCGGCCTCGGCTACGACATCATTGTGGAGCTCTTGCGAATGGCCACCAGCGTGGTCCGTCCCGTCGTCTCCTGCCTCGTCTACGACACTACCGTCGAACTTCTGTTTTGTGGCATCACCTATGCCTGCAAACGTTGGTGCAACATCTTAGCAGTTAGATCCCTGCATTCTACACAATATTTTCTGTCTTGCATGCGTACAGTAATTTTCTCCACCAGACTTCATATGTGGAGTAAAACGTTTCAGTTTTCGCATGCATAGAGTAACTAGCCTTACCTCACGTCATGCATAGCTTAAACATTTTCAATTTCACATGCATGGAGTAAATAGCACTACCTCACATCGTGCATAGCTTAAACATTTTTAGTTTCACATGCATGGAGTAAATAGCCCTACCTCACATCATGCATAGCTTAAACGTTTTCAGTTTCACATGCATGGAGTAAATAGCCCTACCCCACATCGTGCATAGCTTAAACGTGTTCAGTTTCACATGCATGGAGTAAATAGCCCTACCTCACATTATGCATGGAATAAACGTCTTCAGTTTCACATGCATGGAGTAAATAGCATTACCTCATGCATGGAGGACAAAATGTATTGCTAGGAGTAACTACACGGCTCACTCAGGTGGTTCACTGGGCTATCACACCTGCATACTCGGAGAAATATCACACTCGACAGTCCCGCACGTTGTCGCTCAGCCGAGCGCGTCTTCATCACCCGGCTGTCCCGCGCGTTGTCACTCGATGCGACACGTGTACATGACTCATATACCCCACACATTGCCACTCCGAGCGGCATGCCTTTATCACACGGACGCTACATGCGTTGTCACTCAGCGAGACAAGTTTTCGTCACACGGCGGCTCCACGCGCTGTCACTCGGCGAGATGCTCCTCCGTCACTTGGTCCGCGCATCGCCACTTGGCTAGACACGTCTTCGTCACTCGACCGCTCCATGTGCCGTCACTCAGCGAGACGCTTCTTCGTCACTCGGCCGCTCCAAGCGCCATCACTTGGCGAGACAAGCCTTCGTCGCTCGCTGCTCCGTGCGCCATCACTCGGCAGCTCCGTGCATCACCACTCGACGAGACGCGCCGTCATCACTCGGTAGCTCCGTGCATTGCCACTCAGCGAGACATGTCGTCATCACTCGGCAGCTTCGCGCATCGTCACTCGGCGAGACACGTCTTCGTCACTCGACCACTCCGCGCGCCGTCACTCAGCTGGGCGCTCCTTCGTCACTCGGCAGCCCCGCGCGTTATCACTCTACCGGACGCGTCGTCATCACTCAGCAGATCCGTGCATTGCCACTTGGCGAGACACGTCTTTGTCACTTCACCGCTCCGCGCGCCGTCACTCAGCTGGGCGCTCCTTCGTCACTCGACAGCCCCGCGTGCTGTCACTCTACTGGACGCGTTGTTATCACTCAGCCGCTCCGCGCGCCGTCACTCAGCTGGACGCTCCTTCGTCACTTGGCCGCTCCGCGCACTGTCACTTAGCTGGACGCTCCTTCGTCACTCGGCTGCTCCGCATGCCGTCACTTAGCTAGACGCTCCTTCGACATTCGGCCGCTCCACGCGTAGCCGCTGCGCGCATAGCTGCTCCGTGAGAGACTTCTTCATCGCTCGGCCGCTCTGCACGTCGCCGCTCCGCGAGGCACGTCTTCATCATTCGGCCAGTCGTGCGCGTCAGACAGCTAAGTCATTTTCACACGTTGCATTCAATTAAATAATTATTTATGCATTACCGAGTGTCAAGTAAGTCGCATATGACGTTCACTCGGAGGCCACGTCACCGAGTGTACCTCTGCGGTCGGTTCTTTATCTTCATGTCGGGTCCTTCACTTTCTTAAGTTCAGTCGAATCCTTCACCCTTTAGACTCTTGCTGGTTTTGGACTAGCAAGCACCTGGCACACCCAGTGGGTGTCTATGGGTGTAATTTACACGAATCATTTCAACAAACATTAAATTACTTCGAGAATTTTTTATGTTAGCTTGTGTTATTTTTCATACTCAGGTTACGTGGACGCCTCCATGCGCCATTCTCGACGATATGATGGACTCGGCCGCCCTGCGCGCAGTCACTTGGTCGGACACTTCCGCGACAACATTCTCGACTCGGCTGTCCCCTGCACCGTTACTTGACCGCCCCGTGCGTCGCCACTCAGTGAGACGTATCTACTCCACTCGGATGCCCCGTGCATCGCCACTCCGTGCGGCACATCTTTATCACCCGGCCGCCCCGCGCGTCGCCAGTCGGTGAGACATACCTGCATCACTCGATCGCTCCGCGCACCGTTACTCAGCTGGACGCTCCTTCGTCACTCGGCCACTCCGCGCGCCATCACTCAGCTGGACGCTCCTTCGTCACTCGGCCGATCCGTGCACCATTACTCAATTGGACGCTCCTTCGTCACTCGGTCGCTTTGCACTACGTCACTCAGTTGGACACTCCTTCATCACTCGGCCGCTCCTGTGCCATCAGACAACTAAGTCATTCTTCATATGCTGCATTCAATTAAATAGTTGTTTCCGCATCACCGAGTGTCGAGGAAGTCACACATGACGTCCACTTGGAGGCCACGCCACCGAGTGTACCTCTGCGCTCGTTTTTTTTATGTGAGAACACTTCGCTTCCGCTTCATTTGGGTCCAGTACTCAAACAAGTTCAGTCGGATCCTGCACTCTGTTAGACCCTTGCTGGTCCCGAACCAACAAGCACCTGGCACACCCAACGGGTGTCTATGGGTGTTATTTACACAAATTATTCAGAAAAGATCAAATTACATTGATAAATTTTTATGTTGGCTTGTGCTATTTTTCATACACAGGTTACGAGATCACTCGACGCATCTGTGTGCCATCTTTGTCACTACTCAGGCTTAGTCGCCGCAATGGTCATTCGTGTGTTTCCACTTGTTCGGACACCTCCTCGATGACATGCTGGTCTTGCCGCCCTGCGCACCGTCACTTGTTCAGATGCCTCCGCGACGACATGCTCGACTCGGTCACCCCATGCGTCATCACGTGTTTGGACGCCCCCTCGATGACGTACTAGACACGGCCGCCCGCATACCGTCACTAGGTCAGACGCCTCCTCGACATACAACACTTGGCTGCCCCACGCGTTGCCACTTCTCCGGACTCGTCTACATCACTCAGATGCCCCGCGCATAGCCACTCCGTGTGGCACGTCTTCATCACTCAACCGCCCCGCGCATCATCGCTCGGCTTAGCGAACCTGACTTCGCCCAAGTCAAAAACTTCTCCAAGTGCGGACATCCTTCATACTCGGGGGCTTAGCTGTGATTCCATATTGCCTAAGTCAAAATCTACTCTGAGTGCGGACATCCTCCACACTCGGTGGCTTAGCTGTGATTCCATATTGCGTAAGTCAAAAAATTCTTCGAGTGCGGACATCCTCTACACTCGGGAGCTTATCTGCGATTCCATATCGCCTAAGTCAAAAACTACTCCGAGTGCGGACATCCTCCACACTTGGAGGCTTAGCCGCGATTCCATATCGCCTAAGTCAAAAACTACTCCGAGTGCGGACATCCTCCATACTCGGGGGGCTTAGCTGCGATTCCGTATCGCCTAAGTCAAAAACTACTCCGAGTATGGACATCCTCCACACTCGGAGGCTTAGCCGCGATTCCGTATCTCCTAAGTCATAAACTACTCCGACCGCGGACATCCTCCACACTCGGGGGCTTAGCTGCGATTCCGTATGGCCTAAGTCAAAAACTACTCCGAGTGGGGACATCCTCCACTCTCGGAGGCTTAGTTGCGATTCCGTATTGCCTAAGTCAAAAACTACTCCGAGTGTGGATATCCTCCACACTCAGGGGCTTAGCAGCGATTTCGTATCACCTAAATCAATAACTACTCCGAGTGAGGACATGATCCACACTCAGGGGCTTAGCTGCAAACCTGATTCGCCTAAGTTAGAAACTACTCCAAGTGAGGACAACATCCACACTCGGGGACTTAGCTCACTATCAAGTGTAGTTGATGAGTTATATGCATGCATGCTTAATTATATAAACTTCTGCGTAGAGACCACTCTATCCTCCTAAATATTATCCTTGCGGATGGACTTGTTCAAGTGTACGACTCACTAGACACACTAGAACAATCATATGTGGACTTGTATTTTATGATAGAACGGTAATTTCAATCTTTATCGACCTCGCTTTCTTTCATTATTTCCTGATATCAAAAGTAAATATAATAACTCTTTCGTTCTTTTTATTTGTCGCGTAGTGTTTGGAAAAAGATCATAGAAAAAACCCATCATGGTCGTCAATGGAAACCGAAGCAGAAGTGGAAAAGATGCGGGTAATAAGTAGTACTACTAGGTCTGCGCATCTCTTTAATTCTAGTTTCAAAACCATTATCATGCTTGATTATTAATTATCTTATTGAATTCTATTCTTTTGCAAAGTGCGCGAAGCAGCCACAGGGGACAAATTTATGTGGATACTTCCTCTGCAAGAACATCTGCATCTAGACCAAAGGTCGTATACGTCGCAGAGGAGCACGTGAAAGACAACTCCAGGTTTGGCAGATGATGTCGAAGCTCTCACCCGAGAAATGCTTTGTAGCACTTCAAGAGGAATTTGTGGTATTTCTTCTTCGACGTGTCATTGATGTAAACGGAGAGCACTATTCCTTACCGCCGCCTCAATAATTCCAGCAAATCAGTAGTAGAAAACTGAGATTTCATCCGGAGCACTAGCTAGCTAGTCCTGGCCGGGTTTTGGGCCTTAATTTATAAGTTCGGAATATATATGGATGTGTAATTCCATTTGTATATATACTGTGTATGAGATATTGTATATTATATTACATATATATATGCATTAACTTGTGTAATGTTTACAATATGTAGCACCGTAAAATAAATTTGAAATGAATGGAAAACACAAAAAATAGAGAGGAAAACTAAAAGCTAATTAAAGGCTAAAACAAAAAAACAGATCACTTAGTATCGGTTGGTATCACCAACCGGTACTAAAGGTCCTCCACCACCAGCCCACGCAGGCAGCCACGTGGTGGGCCTTTAGTACCGGTCCGTGGGCCAACCGGTACTAAAGGTTTGGACCTTTAGTACCGACCCTTTAGTACGGGTTGGGGAACCGGTACTCAAGGCCCATCACGACCGGGACTACAGACAGACATTCTACTAGTGCTACCACTCAATTTGGACTCCGACCGCGGTGGGTAGAAACAGTGTCACCGACAGAAGATCTCAGGCGCTATCAGGCAATGGCTCCACCGATAGCGCGAACAATAGCTATCGACAGTGGCTCCACCTCCTCATCCGGACTACCCCGAGCCTGCCACCATGGTCATCAAACCGAGGCACGCTGCCCCTTGCCAGGCCTTGCGATGACCACATGATACATGTGTTGACCCTTACAGTGGGTCCAATGGTCCACGTGTTAGGGAGAGAGCTGTTATGAGAGAGGGAGAGAGTTTTTTTATGTTGTTAGGGGTCCATGTGTAAGTCAGAGAGGGGATGGGCGAGAGTGTTTTTTTATTTTTCTTAAGTAGGTCCCACCTATAAGTGTCATGTGCATAGAGGGGCAAAAATGCCCACCTGTAAGACCTGGAAGCTTCGAGAGAAGACTAAAGGCCGCACGAGGGAGGCACAAGCTAACAGGGCGCACCCTGATAGCTTGTCCCTACCTGGTGGCCCTCTTACACCCGTTCTCTGGCCTATTGCTACTTCTTGAGCTTGCATTGGTTTTCCCTTGAAGAGGAAAGGGTGATGTAGCAAAGTAGAGATAAGTATTTCCCTCAGTTTGACAACCTAGGTATCAATCGAGTAGGAGTATCAAGATGAGGCACCAAGGCATCTGCACAAAAACAACAAACTTGCACCCAACGCGATAAAGGGGTTGTCAATCCCTTTACGATTACTTGCAAGGTGAGATCTGATACTGATAATAGGTAAATATAAATAAATAAATAAAAGTGCAGCAAGGTATTTTTGGTATTTTTGTATGTAGATCTGAATATATAATGTGTAAAATAGACCCGGGGGCCATAGAGTTCACTAGAGGCTTCTCTCATGATAGCAAGTATTACGGTGGGTGAACAAATTACTGTCGAGCAATTGATAGAATCGCGCAAAGTCATGACGATATCTAACACAATGATCATACATATAGGCATGATGTCCGAGACAAGTAGACCGATACTTTCTGCATCTACTACTATTACTCCACACATCGACCGCTATCCAGGATGCATCTAGTGTATTAAGTTCATAACAAACAGAGTAACGCCTTAAGCAAGATGACATGATGTAGAGGGGTAGATTATGCAATATGATATAAACCCCATCTTTTTACCCTTGATGGCAACAACACGATGCGTGCCTCGCTACCCCTTCTGTCACTAGGTGAGGACACCGCACGGTATGAACCCAAAACCAAGCACTTCTCCCATTGCAAGAATTATAGATCAAGTTGGCCAAACGAAACCCATAACTTGAAGAGACTTACAAGGATATGAAATCATGCATATAAGAAATCAGAGGAGACTCAAATAATATTCATAGATAATCTGATCATAAATCCACAATTCATCGGATCTCGACAAACACACCGCAAAAGAAAGTTACATTGGATAGATCTCCATGAAGATCATGGAGAACTTTGTATTGAAGATCAAAGAGAGAGAATAAGCCATCTAGCTACTAGCTATGTACCCGAAGTTTTGTGGTGAACTACTCACGCATCATCGGAGAGGCAATGGTGTTGATGAAGATGGCCACCGGAGATGGATTCCCCTCCGGTAGGGTGCCGGAACGGTCTCCCGATTGGTTTTTGGTGGCTACAGAGGCTTGCGGCGGAGAAACTTTCTATCTAGGTTTAGTTCTGGAGGTTTCTGTATTTATAAGACCAGATGGCGTCGAGAACAAGTCAGGAGGACCCACGAGGGAGTCACGAGCCCCCTAGGCGCGCCCTAGGGGGGGCATGCCTCCCAGGCTCGTGGCTTCCTCGGGCCTCCTCTCCGGTATCTTTTCCTTCTGGTATTTTTGATATTTTCCATAAAAAATCACGGCAAAAGTTTTATTCCGTTTGGACTCCGTTTGATATTCCTATCTAAAAAAGGTCAAAAACACGGAAAAAACAGGAACTGGCACTGGGCACTAAGTTAATAAGTTAGTCCCAAAAATAATATAAAATAGCATATTCATGCATATAAAACATCCAAAGTTGATAATATAATAACATGGAACAATCAAAAATTATAGATACGTTGGAGACGTATCAAGCATCCCCAAGCTTAACTCCTGCTCGTCCTCGAGTAGGGAAGTGATAAAGACCGAATTTTTGATGTGGAATGCTACCTAACATAATTGTTCTATGTAACTTCTTTATTGTGGCATGAATGTTTAGATCCATAAGATTCAAAACAATAGTTTAATAATGACATAAAAACAATAATACTTCAAGTATAATAGCAAAGTAATCATGAACTTTTGAAATAACAAGGCCAAAGAAAGTTATCCCTACAAAATCATATAGTTTGGCTATGCTCCATCATCCCCACACAAGGAATTTAAATCATGCACAACCCCGGTATTGGCCAAGTAATTGTTTTCACACTCTTACTTTCTCAAACTTTTTCAACTCTCACGCAATACATGAGCGTGAGCCATGGATATAGCACTATAAGTGGAATAGAGTGTGGTGGAGGTTGTGAGGCAAAAAGGAGGAGATGGCCACATCGACTCGGCGTATCAATGGGCTATGGAGATGCCCATCAATAGATATCAATGTGAATGAGTAGGAATTGTCATGGAACGGATGCCTAGAGCTATAAGTGTATGAAATCACAAAAATAAAAAACTAGTGGGTGTGCACCCAACTTGCTTGCTCACGAAGACCGAGGGCAATTTGAGGAAGCCCATCATTGGAATATACAAGCCAAGTTATATAATGAAAATTCCCACTAGCATATGAAAGTGACAAAACAAGAGACTCTCTATCATGAAGAACATGGTGCTATTTTGAAGCACAAGTGTGGAAAACGATAGTATCATTGTCCCTTCTCTCTTTTTCTCTCATTTTTTTGTTTGGGCTCTTTGGCATCTCTTTTTTTATACTTTTTTTATTTGGTGGGCATCTTTGGCCTCTTTATTTTTTATTTCCTCACATGGGACAATGCTCTAGTAATGATGACCATCACACTTTTATTTACTTACAACTCGATACTTACAACAATAATGACTCTATATGAATGAAAGTGATGGCACATGTCATGAGACGCAACGGTGGAAGTTGCATGGAAATATATCTCGGAATGTCTATGAAAATTCCATAATAGGTAGGTATGGTGGCTGTTTTGAGGAAGGTATATGGTGGGTTTGTGCACCGGCGAAAGTTGTGCGGCACTAGAGAGGCTAGCAATGGTGGAAGGGTGAGAGTGCATCTATACCATGGACTCACATTAGTCATGAAGAACTCATATACTTATTGCGAAAGTTTTATTACTAATTGAAACAAAGTGCTACACACATACTCCTAGGGGAATGGTTGGTAGGAGTTAACCATCGCGCGATCTCGACCGCCACACAAAGGATGACAATCAATAAATCAATTATGCTTCGACTTCCTAACATAGCGGTTCACCATACGTGCATGCTACGGGAATCACTAACGTCAACACAAGTATTTCTATATTCACAACACCCTACTATCATAACTCTAATATTATCACCTCCATATCTCAAAACTAATCGCGAGGAATCAAACTTCTCTTACTAATCAATGCACTTGAATATGAAAGTTTTTATTATATCCTCTTTGGATGCCTATCATATTTAGGACTAATTTCATAACACACGCCAATTACCAAGTTACTTAGAGAGAGCACTCTCAAAATGATATAAGTGAAGATTGAGAGTTTTTATTTCTACAAAATGTGACAACGCAGTGCTCTACAAAGATTTAAGTGAAGCACTAGAGCAAAATTATCTAGCTCAAAAGATATAAGTGAAGCTCATGGGAGCAAAATTACTAAGCTCAAAAGATATAAGTGAAGCTCATGGGAGAAAAATTACCAAGCTAAAAAGATATAAGTGAGGCACATGAGAGAAAAATTACTAAGCTCAAAAGATATATGTGAAGCACATGTGAGCTAAATCACTGAGCTCAAAAGATATAAGTGAAGCACATGTGAGCTAAATTGCCTAACTCAAAAGATATAAGTGAAGCTCATTGAGTATTCTAAAAAAATCACGATGAGTGCATGTACCTCTAAAAAGGTGTGCCTCAAGGATGATTGTGATAAAAAAAGCAAAGACTCCTATAATATACGACACTCCAAGCAAAACACATATTATGTGGTGAATAAAAATATAGCTCCAAGTAACGTTACCGATGGATTGAAGACGAAAGAGAGGATGCCTTCCCGGGGCATCCCCAAGCTTAGGCTTTTTGGTGTCCTAGAATTTGGCTTGGGATGAATTGGGCATCCCCAAGCTTAGTCTCTTTCCACTCTTTATTCCATTGTCCATAGGAACATCACCCAAAACTTGAAAACTTCACAACACAAAACTAAAACAGAAACTCGTGATAGCATTAGCATAAGAAAACAAACCACAAACTTTTTAGGTACTGTAGTAAACTTAATTTCCATTTATATTGATGTTATATTACTGTATTCTCACTTTTCCATGGCTCGTACGCCCCGATACTAACCATAGTTTCATCAAAATAAGCAATCAACACAATAAAAACAGAATCTGTCAAAAACAGAACAGTCTGTAGAAATCTTTATATTTCGTATACTTATTCTAACCCAAAAATTCACAAAAAATTATGAAAATTAGGTAAATTTGCATATCAATCATCAGCAAAAAGAATGAACTCAAAATCTCTTTCTGGATAGGAACTAAAAATAATTTCGTTAGCACAAAGTTTCTGTCTTTTTTCAGCGTGATTAAACAACTATCACCAAAACTAATCATAAAGGTTCTACTTGGCAAAAGAACTAATTAAAACATAATCATAACAGAATCATGATGGTGTGGACTCAACAATACAGAAATTAAAAAGAAAAAATAAATCTATTCATTGGGTTGCCTCCCAACAAGCGCTATCGTTTAACGCCCTTAGCTAGGCGTAAGGCAATAGAATCAAGTATTGTCATATTCCTTTCTTTGGAAACAAGGGGAGACCTTTTTGTCGAGAGCATTTATCTTCCTATTTTGTGAAAGTACATGACCATTTCTAGTGGAAGAAAGATTAAGCACATTACGAAAGTTCGTGTCTAAACTAGCCTTCATTTCTTTTATTGATTCATTTTGGTAGAAACAAATGAGGGCAGTGGTCTCATTTTCTCCCTTGGGATGCCCAAATATAGCTTTCATTTTTTCATAAGTGTCAAAGGCATCTCCTACAAGGAAACCCTTATCAAATATAGAATACAACATTTGTTTAATCGAGTGGGGCAATCCGGCGTAAAAGCTTTTTAAGTATAACTCAATATGATAAGGAGGGATATGACTAGTTTGAATTCTCAGCAGTCTGTCCCAAGCGTCTTTTAAGGATTCATTAAGCGAATAGTGAAAAAGTATAGGATCCCCATCATCAATATTACTGAAAGTATCTCTAGCAACCTCAGGATGTCTTCCCATAGACTCATTATTTGTGAGTTTGGGAAGGACAGAGGGGCTAGCCAAGGTATTAAACCTAGGTAGAGTAATCTTTTGTTTGAATGATTCAGACATGGTGACTTAGCAAGCAGACAAGCACACGAGCAAACAGAAAGCAAGCAAAATAAAAGGGTGAACAAAAAAGAAAAATAAATAAAGGAAAATATTTTTGTAAATTTTGTTTTAGAAGTGGGGGAGAGGAAAACGAGAGGCAAATGGCAAATAATGTAAATGCAAGAGGTGAGTTTGCGATAGTTACTTTGTAGATATGCTTCACTTGAATACTCCCCGGCAACGACGCCAGAAATTCTTCTTGCTACTTCTTGAGCTTGCGTTGGTTTTTCCCTTGAAGAGGAAGGGTGATGCAGCAAAGTAGAGATAAGTATTTCCCTCAGTTTGAGAACCAAGGTATCAATCCAGTAGGAATATCAAGATGAGGCACCAAGGCATCTGCACAAAAACAACAAACTTGCACCCAACGCGATAAAGGGGTTGTCAATCCCTTTACGATTACTTGCCAGGTGACATTTGATAGTGATAATAGGTAAATATAAATAAATAAATAAAAGTGCAGCAAGGTATTTTTGGTATTTTTGTATGTAGATCTGAATATATAATCTGTAAAATAGACCCGGGGGCCATAGTGTTCACTAGAGGCTTCTCTCATGATAGCAAGTATTACGATGGGTGAACAAATTACTGTCAAGCAATTGATAGAATCGTGCAAAGTCATGACGATATCTAAGGCAATGATCATACATATAGGCATCACATCCGAGACAAGTAGACCGATACTTTCTGCATCTACTACTATTACTCCACACATCGACCGCTATCCAGCATGCATCTAGTATATTAAGTTCATAACAAACAGAGTAACGCCTTAAGCAAGATGACATGATGTAGAGGGATAGATTCATATAATATGATATAAACCCCATCTTTTTACCCTTGATGGCAACAACACGATGCGTGCCTCTCTACCCCTTCTGTCACTAGGTGAGGACACCGCACGGTATGAACCCAAAACCAAGCACTTCTCCCATTGCAAGAATTATAGATCAAGTTGGCCAAACGAAACCCATAACTCAAAGAGACTTACAAGGATATGAAATCATGCATATAAGAAATCAGAGGAAACTCAAATAATATTCATAGATAATCTGATCATAAATCCACAATTCATCGGATCTCGACAAACACACCGCAAAAGGAAGTTACATCGGATAGATCTCCATGAAGATCATGGAGAACTTTGTATTGAAGATCAAATAGAGAGAAGAAGCCATCTAACTACTAGCTATGGACCCGAAGGTCTGTGGTGAACTACTCACGCATCATCGGAGAGGCAATGGTGTTGATGAAGATGGCCACCGGAGATGGATTCCCCTCCGGCAGGGTGACGGAACGGTCTCCCGATTGGTTTTTGGTGGCTACAGAGGCTTGCGGCGGCAGAACTTTCGATCTAGGTTTAGTTTTGGAGGTTTCTGTATTTATAAGACCAGATGGCATCAAGAACAAGTCAGGAGGACCCACGAGAGAGTCATGAGCCCCCTAGGCGCGCCCTAGGGGGCCGCGCCTCCTAGGCTCGTGGCTTCCTCGGGCTTCCTCTCCGGTATCTTTTCCTTCTGGTATTTTTGATATTTTCCATAAAAAATCACGGGGAAAGTTTTATTCCGTTTGGACTCCGTTTGACATTCCTATCTGAAAAAGGTCAAAAACACGGAAAAAACAGGAACTGGCACTAGACACTGAGTTAATAAGTTAGTCCCAAAAATAATATAAAATAGCATATTCATGCATATAAAACATCCAAAGTTGATAATATAATAGCATGGAACAATCAAAAATTATAGATACGTTGAAGACGTATCACCTATAAATTCACATGTATTCCAAAAACCCTAGAGGGCATCCTGAGACACCTTTTCCGCCACCGCAAGTCTCCGTTTCGCCGCGATCCCATCTGGAGCTCCGTTCTGACACCCTACCGGAGGGGATCGATCACGGAGGGCCTCTTCATCAACATTGTTGCCCTCATGATGATGTGTGAGTAGTTCACCATAGACCTATGGGTCCGTAGTTAGTACCTAGATGGCTATCTCTCTCTCTTTTGATCTTCAATAGAATGATCATCGCATCTTCGCTTTGATCTATCTGATGTAACTCTTTTGTGTGGTACGTTTGTTGCGATCCGATGAATTGTGGGTTTATTTTCATAAAAGTATCTGATTCTTCTCTGAAATTATTATGATTCTTATTTGCATGATCATTATAACTTCGTAATTCTCTCCGATCTATTGATTTGCTTTGGCCAAGTAGATTGATCTTTCTTTAGTGAGAGGGGTGCGTTGTGGTGGGTTCAACCTGACGGGTTTCTATATCCCAGTGACAAGGGGACAAGATACGTGTTTGTGTTGTTGCCACTAAGGATAAAACAATGAGGTTTATTCATATTGATTGAGTTTACTTTGTCTAAAGCATGCCATCGTTCTCCATGCATTACTCTATTTGTCATGAACTTAATACATAGAGAGGCAAACATAGAAGCGCTCTTGAAGTGGAGTAATAGTAATAGGTGCAGACAGGAGTCGGTCTATTTGTTTTGGATATGATGCCTATATACACATGATCATTGTCATTAATATCGCATAATTATGCACTTTTCTATCAATTGCCCAATAGTAATTTGTCTACCCACCGTATTCCTACTTTCATGAGAGATGCCGCTACGAAAAACTATGCCCCCAGGTACATTCACTTATATATTTATAAATGCTACAATAGCTTGTTGTTCTTATTTAATTTTTATTTTTATTTTCAATTTATAATTATCTACTATTCTTTACACACTTCACTTGCTTGCAAATAACGAGATCAAGGGGGTTGACAACCCTCTTACCCGCGTTGGGTGCGAGTTGTTTGCTCTTTTGTGTGCAACCGCTGAAGACAGTTGTGGATTGATATTACTATTGGTTCGATAACCTTAGTTTCATAATTGATGAAAATACTATTGGGAGACGTAGTAGTAAATCAAAAAAATTCCTACGTGTTCACCAAGATCCATCTATGGAGAAACCAGCAACGAGTGGGGAGAGTTCATATTCATACCTTTGAAGATTGCTAAGCGGAAGCGTTACAAGAACGCGGTTGGTGGAGTCATACTCGCAACGATTCAGATCGCGGTGGATTCCGATCTTAGCGCCAAACAACAGTGCCTACGCGTTCAACACACGTTCAGCCTGATGACGTCTCCTGTGCCTTGATCCAGCAAGGAGGAAGGAGTGGTTGAGGGAGAGCTCCGGCAGCATGACGACGTGGTGACGGTGGAGCTGCATGGTAGTCTGGCACAGCTTCGCTAAGCACTACGGTGAATGAGGAGTAGGAGGAGTAGGGCTGCGCCGAGGGAGGAAGAAACTTGTGTTCCTGGCAGCCCCAAAACCCCCACTATTTATAGGAGGTGGAGGAGGGAGGGCACAGCCCTAGGGTTCCCACCCTAGGAGCCGGTGGCAGCCTAGATGGCATCTGGTGTGGCGGCCAGGAATGGGAGTGGGAGGGGCGGCACACTAGGTGGGCCTAGGGCCCATTTGCCCCTAGGGTTTGCCCCCTCCCACATGTGCTGCGCCTTGGGCCCTTGTGAGGGGCGCACCAGCCCACCTAGGGGCTGGTTCACTCCCACTTGCGGCCCATGCAGCCCTCCGGTGCCAATGGCCCCACTTGGTGGACCCCCGGAACCCATCCGATGGTCTCGGTACGTTACCGGTGATGCCCTGAACACTTCCGGTAGCCAAAACCTCACTTCCTATATATGAATCTTTACCTTCAGACCATTCCAGAACTCCTTGTGATGCCCGGGATCTCATCCGAGACTCTGAAAAACCTTCGGTAACCACGTACACTATTTCCCTATAACCCTAGCGTCATCGAACCTTAAGTGTGGAGACCCTACGGGTTCGGGAGGCACGTAGACATGACCGAGACACCTCTCCAGTCAATAACCAACAGCGTGATCTGGATACCCATGTTGGCTCCCACATGCTCCACGATGATCTCATCGGATGAACCATGATGTCGGGGATTCAATCAATCCCGTATACAATTCCCTTTGTCTAGTGATATGATACTTGCCCGAGATTCGATCATCGGTATCCCTATACCTTGTTCAATCTTGTTACCGGCAAGTCTCTTTACTCATTCCATAACACATCATCCCGTGGCTAACTCCTTCGTCACATTGATCTCATTATGATGATGTCTTACCGAGTGGGCCCAGAGATACATCTCCGTCACACGGAGTGACAAATCCCAGTCTCGGTTCGTGCCAACCCAACAGACACTTTCGAAGATACCCGTAGTGTACCTTTATAGCCACCCAGTTACGTTGTGACGTTTGGCACACCCAAAGTATTCCTATGATATCCGGAAGTTGCACAATCTCATGGTCTAAGGAAACGATACTTGACATTAGAAAAGCTTTAGGAGATGAACTACACGATCTTCTGCTATGTTAGGATTGGGTCTTGTCCATCACATCATTCTCCTAATGATGTGATCCTATTATCAATGACATCCAATGTCCATGGTCATGAAACCGTGACCATCTATTGATCAACGAGCTAGCCAACTAGAGGCTCACTAGGGACATGTTGTGGTCTATGTATTCACACATGTATTACAGTTTTCGGTTAACACAATTATAGCATGAACAATAGACAATTATCATGAACAAGGAAATACAATAATAACCATTTTATTATTGCCTCTAGGGCATATTTCCAATAGTCTCCCACTTCCACTAGAGTCAATAATCTAGTTACATTGTGATGAATCAAACACCCATAGAGTTCTGGTGTTGATCATCTTTCGCTCATGAGAGAGGTTTAGTCAATGGATCTGCGACATTCAGATCCGTATGTACTTTACAAATATCTATATCTCCTTCCTAAATTTAATCACGATTGGAGTTGAAGCGGCGTTTGTTGTGTTTTGTCTTCTTGTGAAACCTGGGCTCCTTTGCAAGGGCAATAGCTCCAGTGTTGTCACGGAATAGAGTTATCGGGTCTGAAGCATTAGGAATCACTCCTAGGTCGGTGATGAACTCCTTGATCTAGACTCCTTCCTTTGCTGCTTCCGAAGCAGCTATGTACTCTGCTTCACATGCAGATGCCGCACGACGCTTTGCTTGCTACTACACCAGCTTACTGCCCCTCCGTTCAAAATATACACGTATCCAGTGTTCCGCTTCAGGATCACTTTGGTACCTCCCTACCAAACTTATGGCAAGGTTTACATCAGGTCTGGTGCACAACATGGCATACATAATAGAGCCTATGGCTGAAGCATAGGGGATGACACTCATCTCTTCTCTATCCTTTGCCGTCGTCGGGCATTGAGTCGTACTCAATCTCACACCCTGTAACACAGGCAAGAACCCCTTCTTGGACTGATCCATATTGAAGTTCTTCAATATCTTGTTAAGCAATGTGCTTTTTGAAAGACCTATGAGGCGTCTCGATCTATCTCTATAGATCTTGATGCCTAATACGTAAGCAGCTTCTCTAAGGTCCTTCATTGAAAAACACTTATTCAAGTAGGCCTTTACGCTTTCCAAAAGTTCTATATCATTTTCCATCAACAATATGTCACCCACATATAATATGAGAAATGCTACAGAGCTCCCACTCACTTTCTTGTAAATACAGGGTTCTCCATAAACCTGTATAAACCCAAACACTTTAATCACCTCATTAAAGCGAATGTTCTAACTCCGAGATGCTTGCATCAGCCCATAGATGGACCGCTGGAGCTTGTGTATCTTGTTAGCATCTTTAGGATCGACAAAACCTTCTGGATGCATCATATATAGTTCTTCCTTAAGGAAGCCATTAAGGAACGCCGTTTTGACATCCATTTGCCAGCTCTCATAACCATAAAATGCGGCAATTGCTAACATGATTCGGACGGACTTCAACATCGCTACGGGTGAGAAAGTCTCATCATAGTCAACTCCTTGAACTTGTCGATAACCCTTAGCGACAAGGTGAGCCTTATAGACGGTCACATTACCATCTGCGTCATTCTTCTTCTTAAAGATCCATTTATTTTCTATGGCTCGCTTATCATCATGCAAGTCCACCAAAGTCCATACATTGTTCTCATAGATGGATCCTATCTCGAATTTTATGGCGTCAAGCCATTTGTTGGAATCTGGGCCCGCCATTGCTTCTTCATAGTTCGAAGGTTCATCGTTGTCCAACAACATGATCTCTAGGACAGGGTTGCCGTACCACTCTGGTGCGGAACGTGTCCTAGTGGACCTTCGACTAGCAACTTGATCCAAAGTTTCATGATCATCATCATTAACTTCCTATCTAGCCGGTGCAGGATCAACAAAAACAACTTTCTGTGATGCGCTACTCTCCGGTTCGAGTGGAGGTACAATTACCTAATCAAGTCCTATGTTCCTCCAACTTACTTCTTTCGAGAGAAACTCTTTATCTAGAAAGGGTCCATTCCTGGCATCAAAGACTTTGCCTTTGGATTTGATGTAGAAGGTATACCCAATAGTTTCTTTGGGGTATCATATGAAGATGCACTTTTCCGCTTTGGGTTCGAGCTTCTCAGGTTGAAGTTTCTTCACATAAGCATCGCATCCCCAAACTTCTAGAAGTGACAGCTTACGTTTCTTTCCAAACCATAATTCATACGACGCCGTCTCAACGGATTTTGACGGTGCCCTATTTAAAGTGAATGCGGCAGTCTCTAATGCATATCCCCAAAATGATAATGGTAAGTCGGTAAGAGACATCATAGACCACACCGTATCCAATAGAGTGCTATTACGATATTCAGACACACCATTTCGCTGAGGTGTGCCAGGCGGCGTGAGTTATGAAACAATTCGACATTTCCTTAGGTACGTGCCAAACTCGTGACTTAAATATTCTCTGCCACGATCAGATCGTAGGCACTTTATTTTCCTGTCACGTTAATTCTCTACCTCACTCTAAAATTCCTTGAAACTTTCAAAGGTTTCAGACTTATGTTTCATTAAGTAGACATACCCATATCTGCTCAAGTCATCAGTGAGGGTGAGAACATAACGGTAGCCACCACGAGCCTCAACGCTCATTGGACCGCATACATCAGTATGTATTATCTCCAACAAGTCAGTTGCTCGCTCCATTGTTCCGGAGAACGGAGTCTTGGTCATCTTGCCCATGAGGCATGGTTCGGACGTGTCAAATGATTCAAAATCAAGAGACTCCAAAAGTCCATCAGCATGGAGTTTCTTCATGTGTTTGACACCAATATGACCAAGGCGGCAGTGCCACATGTAAGTGGGACTATCATTATCAACCTTACATCTTTTGGTACTCACACTATGGACATGTGTAACATCACGTTCGAGATTCATCAAAAATAAACCGTTGACCAGCGGGGCATGACTATTAAACATTTCTCTCATATAAATAGAACAACCATTATTCTCAGATTTAAATGAGTAGCCATCTCGCATCAAAAGAGATCCAGATACAATGTTCATTCTCAAAGCTGATACTAAATAACAATTATAGAGGTTTAAAACTAATCCTGAAGGTAGATGTAGAGGTAGCGTGCCGATGGCGATCACATCGACCTTGGAACCATTCCCGATGCGCATCGTCACCTCGTCCTTTGCTAGTCTCCTCTTATTCCGCAACTCCTGCTTGGAGTTACAAATGTGAGCAACTACACCGGTATCAAATACCCAGGAGCTACTATGAGTGCTGGTAAGGTATACATCAATAACAAGTATATCACATATACCTTTAACATTGCCGGCCTTCTTATTCGCTAAGTACTTGGGGCAGTTCCGCTTTCAGTTACCGGTACCCTTGAAATAAAAGCATTCAATCTCAGACTTGGGTCCGTTCTTGTTCTTCTTCCCGGCAACTTGCTTACCGGGCGCGGCAACAGCTTTGTCATCCTTCTTGAAGTTCTTCTTACTCTTGCCTTTCTTGAAACTAGTGGTCTTATTCACCATCAACACTTGATAGTCCTTTTTGATCTCGACCTCTGCTGATTTCAGCATCGAGTACAACTCAGGAATGGACTTCTCCATACCCTGCATGTTGTAGTTCATCAAAAAGCTCTTGTAGCTAGATGGAAGCGACTGGAGGATTCTGTCAATGACGGAGTCATCCGGAATATTAACTCCCAGCTGAGTCAAGCGGTTGTGCAACCCAGACATTTTGAGTATGTGCTCACTGACAGAACTATTTTCCTCCATCTTACAACTGAAGAACTTGTCGGAGACATCATATCCCTCGACCCGGGCATGATCTTGGAAAACCAATTTCAGCTCTTGGAACATCTCATATGCTCCGTGTTGCTCCAAACGCTTTTGGACCCCGGTTCTAAACTTTAAAGCATGCCGCACTGAACCTGGGAGTAATCATCACAGCGTGACTGCCAAGCGTTCATAACGTCTTGATCCGGTGGGAAAATGGGTGCATCACCTAGTGGTGCATCAAGGACATACAATCTCTTGGAAGCTATGAGGATGATCCTCAAGCTACGGACCCAGTCCGCATAGTTGCTTCCATCGTCTTTCAGCTTGGTTTTCTCTAGGAACGCGTTGAAGTTGAGGGTGACATTAGTGTTGGCCATTGGATCTACAATATAGATTGTAAAGACAATTTTAGACTAAGTTCATGATAATTAAGTTCACATAATGAAATTATTTAATGAACTCCCACTTAGATAGACATCTCTCTAGTCATCCAAGTGACACATGATCCACATCAACTAGCCCGTGTCCGATCATCACGTGAGACAGACTAGTCATCCATGGTGAACATCTCCATGTTGATCGTATCTTCTATACGACTCATGTTCGACCTTTAGGTCTTCTGTGTTTCGAGGCCGTGTATGTACATGCTAGGCTCGTCAAGTCAACCAAAGTGTATCGCGTGTGTAAATCTGGCTTACACCCGTTGTATGCGAACGTTAGAACCTATCACACCCGATCATCATGTGGTGCTTCGGAACAACGATCCTTAGCAACAGTGCATAGTTAGGGTGAACACATTTCTTGAAATTTAGTGAGAGATCATCTTATTTAGCTACCGTCGTTCTAAGAAAATATGATGTAAACATGATAAACATCACATGCAATTAATATAGTGACATGATATGGCCAATATCATCTTGCTCCTTTGATCTCCATCTTTCGGGCACCATCACTACTGGAATCAGGATCTTTGCCGTCAGCTAGCTCTTTGCCGTCAGCTAGCTGAAGGCAAAGAAGGTCTTTGTCATCGGCTTACATAAAACTGACGGCACAGAAAGAGCTGACGGCAAAGATCATGTTTGTTGTTAGCCAGCTCTTTGTCCTCTGCTAGCGAACGGCATAGAAGCTTTGCCGTCAGCTAGCAGATGGCAAAGAGGGAGGGTGGCCCACTAACGAGAACAACCTAACGGCCACTTTCTTTGTCGTCTGCTAGCAGATGGCAAAGAAAGTGGCGAACCTAACGGTCGTTCCCTCCCACTAGCTAGGATCTTTGTCGTCTGCTAGCAGACGGCAAAGAGCTTTGACTTAACAAGAACCGGTCAGCGCCCGCACCCCACCCATCTCTCTCTCCCCTCTGTCTCTCTGCCCTCACCTCACTCGCGCCGTCCCCGTGCCTGAGCAACCCCCGCCGCCGACCCCCACCGCCCCCGCTACCCTCGACCCCCACCGCCCCGACCCCAAGGCCGCCCACTGCCCCAGTGCCCCGCCCAGGCCTTGCGGCCGCCCCACCACCCCGGCGCCCTGCCCAGGCCTTGCGGCCGCCTCGCCGCCTCGGCGCCCCATCGCCCGGTGCCGTTTTGCCCCTTGCCGCCCGGCCCCTCTCCATCCATCCGCCCCCCCGCCGCCCGGTGCCGCTCCATCCAGCCGCCGCTTTGTGAGGTTCTTCCCTTTTTCTTTCTTTTTTTTCTTGCTATTTTTTATTTAGGTTGTACTGTTCATAATTTAGGTTAGTTGATTTACGTTTTACTTTTAGTAATTTAGGTTAGTTGCTTTTTTTAGGTTAGTAGATTTTTGGTTAGTCGATTGTAGGTTAGTTTTTTTATATTTAGTCATATTTTAGGTTAGTAGATTTTAGGTTAGTCATATTTTAGGTTATTAGTAAATTTTGTGAGATGAAAAAAAATAAGAAAAGAAGAAAAAGTAGAAGTGGAGAGGAAAAAACAAAATAAGCAAAATGAAGAAGAAAAAGAATACAAGAGTAAGAATGAAAAGAAGGAAGAAGACGAAAAAGATGGAGAGGAAAAAGGAAAATAAAGAAGAAGAAGAAGAAGAAGAAAGACGAAGAAGATGAAAAAAGAAGTAGAAGTAGAAGATGAAAAAAAGAAGTAGGAAAAGTAGAAAAAGAGGGTCGCCAAGTGGTTGAGGGGTCGAGGATCGAGGGGAAAAGGAGTCGAGGGTCTAGGGGTCGAGGATCAAGGTGTTGAGGGGTCAAGGGTCGAGGGGAAAAGGTGTCCAGGGGTCGAGGGTCGTCGATGGGTCGAGAGGTTGAGGATTTTCCATCCCGACCCCGACACCCCGACCCCGACACCCCGACCCCGACACGACACCCTGACAACCCGACCTCGACACGACACCCCGACACCACGACCCCGACACTGCACCCCGACCCCGTGCCAATCATGACTCGCTCAAGGCATACGTGCCTTCTTTTGAGGATCATATTTATGTTGATCAGGTGGATTTAAATGTGCAGTTGTTTCATCGCTGCGAGGGTCTGGTGTTCGACGACCTCCCCGTGCGTTCGACGAGCTCCTCCCCTACGTTCGTGGGTGAGCACAAATGACATCTCCTCCTGCCCCCTTCATTTCCTCTGTTCCGGTCTTCGTGTCGATGAAACTTGCTAGCTATAGGTCTCTTCAATCATCAGTATGCATGACCACTATGCGTCTCCTGTTCGAAAGGGTTACATCTATAAATACGCATTCATTAGCATATTTATAACCGTGATTCTTTCGAATTGTCCAACGTTATCCATGGACAGCCCGAGTATGTGTTGATTGGGTTTGTTTTCCCATATGCTCTACTCCGGATCCGATGCAGAATTTCGTCAGTGCCTCCCTGTTGTTCTCCGGTTACTCATCCTCTCTGCTTATGGCCGAGAGATGTATCAAGAGAACAGCGGGGAGGTGCTGCCGAAATTGTGCGTCGGATCCGGAGCGGAGCATGGGAAAACGAACCCAATCTACACATACTCGGGTGGGATTAGGACCTCTCTTTACCTACTAGCATCTAGGTTGCATCGACGTAATGAAACTGACAAACTCTATTAACTGATGAATATGGTTTGCTGAATTATGTATATATTTTTGTGTGTGTCTAGTAGCTAGGCAAGATGAATGATCATGGATGGATGTACACCGGTCACACTAGTCAAAAAGACATGACCCGTGAATGGATAACAAAACCAAGGAGTTTGTGAGAGTCGCATTTGCAAATGGACAGAAAACAAACTGGTGCCCTTGTGTCAATTGCGACAACTTTAAGAAGATGTCAGAGTTTGAAATGATCAAACACCTGCAGAAGTGGGGTTTTACGCCTAATTATACGGTTTGGACATTTCATGGTGACTCTGCCCAACGTGCCAAAGTTGAGGTGGTTCGCCATCGCACCGACAAGCATGGTACTGGGATCGAAGACATGGTGCAAGACTTTGATGATGCTCGGGATACGGACGATGAGATGGAGGAATCTGCAAAGGCCTTTTATGAAATGTTGGAGTCTTCAAAACGTCCTCTCCACCAGCACACTGAGCTTTGTCAGCTGGATGCCATCGCGCAAGTAATGGCTCTGAAGGCTCAGTTCAACCTGGGCAGACAATGCTACGACGTGATGATGGCGATATTTGGACGATTTCTACCCAAAGGGCATGTATTGCCAGCAAACCTGTACCAATCGGACAAAATCCTATGTGCGCTTAAGATGCCCTATGAGAAGATCGATGCCTGTGAGAATGGATGTGCCTTATTTAGGCTTGAGTATGCGGGCTTGAACTATTGCCCCATTTGCAATGCTTCCAGGTATGTTCTGGTAGACAACGGTATGGGTGAGAAGATTTAGACCAAAATCCCCATTAATGTTCTTCGGTATGTGCCAATCATACCAAGACTTCAACGTCTTTTCATGGTCGCAGAGACGGCTAGACAAATGACATGGCATAAATTGGGCAAAAGAACAAAACTAGATGCAGATGGGAATCCGATGTTGGGACACACTTCAGACACTTTTGCATGGAAGCACTTCGATGCATTACATAAGGATAAAGCGGCAAATCCACGGCATCCTCGAGTTGCCATCAGCACGGATGGGTTCAATGTGTATGGTCTGACGGCAGCACAATACAATTGTTGTCCTGTATTTGTCATTCCACTCAATCTCCCCCCCGGAGAGATTATGAAAAGAAAAAACATTTTCCTGACATTGATAATTCCAGGGCCCAAATATCCGGGGAAGAATATGAATGTGTACATGCAGCCGCTTAAGGATGAATTGCAAGAAGCCTGGGATAATGGGATCAAGACATACAATGCCGCTACCAAAAAGAACTTGAAAATGCATGTGTGGTATATGTACTCGTCGCATGACTTGCCGGCGTATGCTCTATTCGTTGGCTGGTGTGTGCATGGAAGGTTTCCGTGCCCCACATGCAAGGCAGCTCTTCAGTTCCGTTGGCTGGAGGCGGGTCACAAGTTTTCTTGCTTCGACATGCATAGACAGTTCCTGGATCCTGACCATAAGTTCAGAAAAGACAAGAAGAATTTCATGAAAGGTAGAGTTGTCAAAAACACTGCACCACCTGCGTTGATAGGACAACAAATCCTGGATCAGATAAATGCTCTCGAGCCGGATCCAGGTCATCCAGGGTATTTCAAAGCGTATAATACAGAACACGCCTAGACTCACAAGATATGTTTGTGGGATCTGCCTTACTTTAAAGACCTCCTTTGCCCACACAACATCGACTTGATGCACACTGAAAAGAATATTGCGGAGGCCCTTTTTGGTACATTGTTCGGCATAAAGGGGAAGTCGAAGGATAATCCTAAGGCTAGAGTCGACCAGGAGGCTCTATGTGCTAGACCGTTACAAAACATTCGACAACCGAAAGGAAAGAAGAACTGGAGGAAGCCAAAGGCATGGTTCAATCTTGGAAGGCCAGCTATGAGGGAAATGATCTTGTGGGTGAAAATGCAGTTGATGTTCCCCGATGGGTATGCAGCGAATCTAAAGAGGGGAGCGAGTCTTGACAAATTCAAAATATTTGGTCTCAAGAGTCATGATTGGCACGTACGGCTTGAGCGGGTAATGCCGGTGATGTTGCGTGGCTTTATCCCTGAGGATGAATGGCTAGTACTGGCAGAGCTGAGCTATTTCTTTCGTGCTCTTTGTGCGAAAGAACTATCGCCTGACGTGCTAGACGAACTGGAAGAGTTGGCGCCGGAGTTGATCTGCAAGTTAGAAAGATCTTTCCACCGGGCTTCTTTAATCCAATGCATCATTTGATTTTGCATCTCCTGACCAAGGCAAGATTGGGGGGCCCGTGCAAAATTGTTGGTGCTTCGCAACTGAGAGGATGTAGAAGACGCTTCGAGCAAAATGTAAAAATAAACGTAGAGTTGAAGCATCGATGGTCGAGGCATTAATTACTGAGGAGGCGGCAAACTTCGTGACAGCACACTACAAAGCCAAGAATCGTCATTTGCATAATCTGAAGCCTCGGTACAATGATGGCGACCATGAAAAAGTTCGATCCAACCTCAGCCTATTCAAAGGGAAGCTCGCACCAGCCGGTGCTTCGAAATCAATAGCGTTGGATGTCGAAGAATGGCAGACCATTTCGTTGTATATCTTCAACAACCTAACAGAAGTGCGGCCGTACATCGAGTAAGTTCTCGGTACATTGTTTCGCAAATTCTAATTAATTTGAAATGCTCTTATTCCCAGATATGTGATACAGTCGATACGTCTAATTTTTTTCCAGAACTAGTACGGATTTTGTATCAAATTTGAAAACAGGTGTCTGAGTTCAAAAAATATCAAAACTAGTACCCCGTCGGCCAGTAGCAGGCCGAACAAGGACCTGTCAGCCACCACGGCCGACCAGTGACCCGTCGGCCAGCAGTAGGCCGAAGGGCCCCTGTCGGCCAATTAGAGGCCGATGGAGAGGCATGTCGGCCATATGGTGGCCGAAGGGCAGCCTTTAGGCCAGTGGGAGGCTGATGGGCCCCTGGATAAGGCCCAGTTATGACATCCCAAGTGATGTCCCTACCTTATTTGGCATGTAACCCCATTGTATGAACTTGTGTCATGAGCCTAATGTAGGTGTTGCACCTTGTCATCCATGTGTGGTTTGCATTCATGCATCATTCCATCATGCACCATGTCATTCATCTTGTCATGTTAGTTTTCATGTGCCTTGTATGAGGTGATGCTGGTGAGTGTGATTTGTGTGTGATGGGTGTGAGGGTTGGAGTGTGGTGGAATCCATGTGTGCAACTTTTTCTCCTTCCCCTCTCTTTTCTTCTTCAACTAAAACCCCCTTCCCCCCATTTTTTTGTGTTCTTTTCTGTTTCATTTCTTTTTCTTTGTTTTGTTTGATTCTTTTCTTTAAATGCATGTGAGCTGAATGTAAGTGTGTGTTTTGGGCCAGGTGTGGTTGTGTGTGTAGGTGTTGTAGTGTGTGTGTGCGTGTGCGTATGATATACATACACATACTTGTGTATGGGCATGAATGTAAGTGTGTGTGTGGTGTATATGATTGAGTGTGTATGTGCAAGTGTATGCATACACTATGTGTATATGCACCCATGTGCATGGTAGTGGTGTGGCATGCATGCATGCACCCTTCTGTGTGTGGTGTGGTGTGCATGTGTGCATGTGTTGTGTGTATATGCAAGTCATATATACATGTGAGCTTGGTGTTGTGTGTGTATGTATGTTATACATACACACACTTGTGTGAGTGTGTGTGGTATGTAAGTGCTTGTGTGTGTGTGTTGCAAGTAGGTGTAGGTGTGAGTGCACTATGTGTATGTGCATGTGTATGTGCATGTGCATGTATGCACTTGTGCATATATGCACATATGGATGTGTAGGTGAGCATCTACACCTAGGTGTGTTTTCTATGTTTAGTGTAGGTGCTTATGTGTATGTTTGAAGCATGTCCATGTGCATGAGTAGCTACAAGTGTAGATGTTCTCTTTTATGTGCATTACAAGCATAGTTCTCTTTTAGTTACTTTCATCCGTGCAAATGATGCTATGCCATGTTATCATGTCCCTAATATGCTAATTAACCAGTTCCAACATGTATCAATAGAGCCCATGTCATTTTGAGGCAATTTTCATTAATATAGTGACATAAGTCACCCATGTCTTTAGGGGGTCATTTTCGACCTAGCTTTCTCCCTCTTGTTCCATGCAAGAATATGGGTATGAGTAATGGTTTTGGGGTAGAATAAACCCATGAATTCATATGTGAAGTCATATTTGACTTTGGGGCGACTTCACAAAACTGCATATTTATGCTGTGATGCCCTTTTGTCTTTTATTTGTGATTTAATCTATGCATGATTTTAAGTTCTTGCCAACATGAGTTTGTTAGTTAAAGGTTCTGGGAATGACCCAGTATTTTTGTTATCTATGATAAGTCACCAGATAAGTGGGAACCATACTTTTTAGTAAGCTACTTTCTGTTTCTGTTCAGCCAGCTTAAAAATGACTAAGTCTGGGAGTTCTTCTGTTATTGTTTTGCCATGAAGAGTGGGTTGCAACTAGTGATGTGGTTGGTATTTACCCATGCTTAGTGTAAGTTATTTATAGTAGATATTGTCATATACCATCCTGTTAATTTTCATGCCAATAGGAGCTCTCTAGCATATTTAACCAGTGCTGTCAACTTGCTACTTTCTTAACTCAGATTCCAGAAAACTGGAATTTTCACCAAGTCCCTGAAAAACTGATTCATCATGTCAACTTGATTGCTTCATGCATATTGATGTGTGCCTCGTTTGCTGATTGCATATTTGGATAAGTTGATGTGGGTGTTGAGTAGATTCTGTCCATGTCTTGTTTGTGGCTGTAGGATTCCTGTAGCTCAAGTTGTGAGCTTTTCAAATTGCTATGTTGCTGTTTTATGGCAGATTGGGTCTTATTTTGTTTTGTGACTTGTGGGAGCTATAATCCATGGAATTGATTGATTCTTGAGCCTATTTTGATTGATTTTTCATCATCTATCCAGTGGATACCTTGGAATGCCAATAATTAGCCCAGGGGTTGGTGGTCTTGTGTTTTGCCTCCGTACCTTGTCATGAGCGTATTTCGAGAACCGTAGCTCCGTTTCTTGCGATCCTTATATGCATTTCTATCGATTTTGCATGATGCATCCATATTTGCCATTTTCGTGCATGTCTAAATAAGTTAACATGAGGTTCTGTCCAGATTCACTAATATACCAACCTTGCATGTAAAACTTGACTAGTTTGGGAGTGCCATGTTAAATTCTTCATAAAATGAATCATGCATCGTTTTGGTTGTGCATTGCACCTTGGTTGGTTATTTTTGTTTTCTGTTTCTCTTGGGTAGACACAAGTGTTGATACTGAGTTCGAGGACCCTGGAGAGTAACACTATGAGGATCCCGCTACTTGTTCCGCTGAAGAACCAACATGCAAGATGATCGTACCCGGATCCCTATACTATCTTTGCTTGCTAGTTTCTCGCTCTTATCATTACAATTGCACTACCTACCACTCGATATCAGCCCCCATGTTGCCATGACAGCCTCTAACCTCCACATCCCAGCAAACATTTGATTGGCTAAGTTACCGCTGCTCAGCCCGTCTTATAGCATTCTTAGTTGCAGCTGCAGGTTGTTCCATGTGATAACATGGATTGGATATCACAGTAAATTGTGTTATTTAATTTAATGCACATATATATCTGGTATTGGTGGAAGGCTTGGCCTTTTGCTAAGTGTTTTGTTCCGTTGTTACCGCCATTAGTTCCTTGTTACCAGTGTTATGTTTTCCATATTTTGCGCTCCTAACACGCTTGGGGATGTTATGGGGACCCCCTTGTTTATTTGGTTGAGATTAAAAGCTTGTCTGGCAAGACCCTACTTTGGTAATACATTTGCTAATAACTTAATGAACTTGCATAGGGCTTTGCAACCCCGTGGATAATTTAATCAACCCCCGGGCCAGTGATCCGCATGAGTGTTGGTCCAAAATGTCAACTGCCGGTGGCCACCAGGGGCAACTCTGTGTTTGGCCTACCAGAATTTTGGACAATCCGTCATGTCCTGAGACTAAGATACGCGGCTCTTATCGGGTTCGTCGACACGTCGGGAGGTCTTGCTGGACTTGTTTTACCTTTATCGAATGTCTTGCGTGTGGACTCTGACTTTCTTCAGGTTTTCTCGAGGTGCTGAAATTCCTTTGGAATTACCGATGAAGACCACGAGATCCATGGTCGATGAATTCCCACGGAGTGTGGTTATTTGTGATGGTCTAGTTGGAGCACCCCGGCAGGGTTAAATCTGTCGGAATGCCGTGCCCGCGGTTATGTGGCAACTTGGATATTTGTTTAACACCCGGTTCTAGTAAACTCTAACTAAAATACACCAACTATGTGAGTAACCGTGATTGTCTCTGCTCGTGAACATGACCCGATAGAGGACACGGTGGGGTTATGATTGACGTAAGCAAGTGTTCAGGATCTCATAGAGCTTATGCTAGAATCGATCGCTTAACATAGTCCACTCACATTTACATTCTTGTTGCGGAAGATAGCCACCACATAATGCTTAGTGCTGCTGCAAACTAAACATCACCCCATCAGTTGGGGATATAACCCCGTAGTATGACCCACCCTTAAGGCTCCGAGTCCTGTTGATGGCTCGTGAGCCGGCCCAGGGGAGAGCCGTAAAACCTACGGCCCAAGGAGATAGACGGCTCATGGAGTGGGCCGTAAGGTGGCCCAGACGAAGAAGACCCGGTCATGTAAACCACCTCAGAGACTGCTTGGACAAGAAGATAGAGAGAGACTCGGTTACACAATTGTAAAGACCCGATGGTCCTCACCTCATATATAAAGGCAGACCCGGGGTGACTTAAAGGATAGGTTATCGAGAACTAGGTCAAGCTTCTAGCTCCTTGTAATCGATATAACAAGCAATACAAACACAAGCAGGACGTAGGCTATTACCTCGACTTGAGGGGCCAAACCTGGGTAAACCCGTGTCTTTCGTCCCGATCAACCCGTTTGAGTCCACCCCGTTAGCGATGGCCTCAAATCCAAATCCACGACAGTTGGCGCCCACCGTGGGGCTAGCGCTCGGTGGTGTTGAGTTCTCAAAGGGCTCTCTCCCAGGGCTCGAGGGATATGTGGTTGGAAGGATGAGCAAGAGTCACCGCGGCCGACTCTACATCGATGATGCCGGCTGGGGGCTTGATGCTGAGTCCGTGGAGTATGGATTCCTGATTCCGTTCGACGGGATCCAGGTTTTCATTGGAAAGGCTGATGGATCTACACCCGGGCCGGACATCTGCACCAACATCGTCGAGCAGCCTCGGCGTCTCCAATCTGCAAATAGCGTATGGCCTGCTCGCGCCAATCCGGGTCAGAAACATGTTTTCGTAGGCTTCACTCAAGGTATGGATCTGGAAGCGTCTAGGTCGCAGGAAACTCTCATTTGCTCGGAAGATGAGTCCTCAAGTGGGGAGACAGAATCAATGTATCGGCTCAGCAATGGTGGCTTTGGGGGCTACGACAACGCCTACTCTGTGTCGAAGGGCTTTGAGTCGGATGCTCCAAGACCTCCGGTTCATGCGGCGGTGTTCATGGCGGGATTAGCCCCAGTCGTCGGTAATACAGCCGCAGGAGCCGCCGTCGCGGGTGATAGCCCGCCGCCGCCGGCTCAGATTCTTGTGGAACTGATGGATGAGCTTACGACTCTCATGGCCACTGAGCTAACACCAGATAATCAAGCAGCCCGGAACATAGAGGTTGCACGGATCAAGGGCCGGATAGCAGAGGAACGGCAAAGGATGGCTGAGCTGAAGATCCAGATGGAGGAAGAAGCAGAGTGTATCAAGGTAGATGCTTTCCGTCTAGAGCTGGAGCAAAGGTCAGCAGCCGCGGTACACCGGAGGAGGCATCAGTCCCGTCTACCAGAGCGTTACGAAGCGAGGAACCTATTTAATACCCCTGGAGCGGGGCGAGCTGTGGGCGCGCCCGAGAGCCGCGCGACGGAACGGCCAGCTACTCATCCGGCCCAGCATAACCAAACTTCACCTGGAGGTTTTCCAACACCAGCGAGTCATTATTCTAACCTGGCCAAGAACATGGTGGCGGCGGCCACCCGGCTCAGGACGATCCCTATCCCAGATGAAGCACCCTTCGTGGAGGACGTGCGAAACGCCATTGGGTACTTGCAGATGGCCATGGCCCAGCAAGAGGGATATACTCACAGCCGGCGCCGGGTTCACTCTACCTCTCTCCCTAGTCGAAGTTTCAGCCGGCGCAATGAGTCACCGGCGGTTTCCAGCAGTGGTCCGCGTCGGGGACCGCCGGAGGATGAGCAAGAGGCTCTAGACGCACAAGCCCTCGTGGACCGGGCAAGGAACAGGCGAGAGGCAGAAGCAGCAGCAACCCATCTGGAGTCAGCGCTCTCCGTCTTGGTGGGATATCCAGAACAACAGCTAGTACCAGAGCCGTAGGGGTGATGTGCTTAACTCCGGCTCTAAGAAGTGAACGACTACCGAAGGATTTCAAGGGACCTCGGAAAGTTCCAAATTACACGGCTGATCTGCCCCCTGAGGCTTGGGTTGAGAGTTATGAGCTGGCCATGGAGATGCTGGACGTTAGTGAAGCAGTGTGTGCAAAGTATTTTATCATGATGCTTGAGGGTCCGGCTCGCACGTGGTTAAAAGGCCTACCGCCTAACACGATAAGCTCAGGGGCTGAGCTGAGAGCAAAGTTTATTAAGAATTTTTAGGGTACCTGCAAGTAGCCTATGACCATCGTAGACTTGGATCATTGTGTTCAACAGGAGAACAAATCGGCTCATCATTGGGTCCGGCGGGTGTCGACCATTATTCATTCTTCGGAGCGGATCACGGCGGCTCAAGCGGTGCTTATTCTGGAAAAGAACTGTCATTTTGTTCCATTGAAACAGAAACTCGGCCGGCTCAAGCTCACATGTTAGGATATGGGAGTGCTCATGACGGCCCTGACAAAGTATGCCGATTCAGATAACACCAAAGACCCGGGTTCAGAAGAGGAGAAGGTCAGTCAAGGGAAGAAGAACAGTCAAGGCAAGGGCTTTGTGAATAATGGGAATCAGAATAAGCGGAAAAACTCTGATGGCGGGTCAGAGCTAGTGGCAAATACCAACACAGGGCAGAACGATCCCAAGGGGAACGAAAAGTTCAGACAGTTTCATAACAGGAACAGGGCCCCTTTCAATTTAGAGGAAGCGCTTAAGAAACCTTGTCCGGAGCACAGCACGCCTGATAATCCTGCGATGCATGCATGGGGCGATTGCTTTATCATGAAGAGATTCAAAAACCAACATTCACAGCAACACAACAACCAGGGCAGTGGCCCGCCCGGCGGCTCAGGGCACGGCGGATCAGGGGCTGGATTCGGCGTCGGCGGTTCAGGAGCCGGACATCCGGGTCAGAATAGCCAAGGCGGACACCAACAACATCTTGGCAACAACAACAACAATAATCAGCAGCAGCAGCGCAATCAATCCGGGTATCAGAGTAACCCGAAACAGCTCAGTTCCGGACAGTATCACGTATTCACGACCGGTCACAGTAAACGAGACCAGAAGTTGCGGAAGCGAGCGTTCAACATGGTTACACCGGCTCTCCCGCAGTATTTGTAGTGGTCTGAATATGACATAACGTGGAGCCAAGAGGATCACCCGTCGCGGGTGGATGACCCGGGCCGGCTTGCTTTGGTGTGGCGCCCAAGGTGAATGGTTATATGGTGAACAAGGTTCTCATGTACGGAGGCAGCAGCATCAACATCCTCTATTATGACACCTTCCGGTGGATGAAGTTGCTTGATAAGGACCTTAAGCCTTCTTCCACCGTCTTTCATGGTGTGGTCCCGGGTAAGTCGGCATATCCAGTAGGCAGGATTTCTTTGGAAGTGGCCGTCGGCGATGAGTACAATTACAAGGTAGAATCCTTGTGGTTTGAGGTGGTTAAGATCAAGAGTCCCTATCATGCAATGCTTGGGAGGCTGGCTTATGCCAAATTTATGGCTAGGCCTTGCTATGTTTACTTACAATTCAAAATGCCCGGCTTAAACGGTACAATTACCGTTCACGGTAATCGGAATACGGCTATTGGGTGTGAGGAAGGAGATGCGGCTTATGCAGAGTCTAGTTGCGCCCAGGAGGAACTGAAGTTTTACAAGGAGAACGTTGACCCGGAGGATATGACCCCGCTGAAGAAGCCCACTACGGAGGTTGAGCCGCCACTCAAGTTTTCGGTGGATGACACCAAGGCAGTAGATTTCAATCCGGGCGACTCATCTAAGCAGTTCATCATTGGGGCTCATATGGATCCTAAATAGGAAAGCGCGCTCATCGAATTCATCCGTGAGAATCGGAACATCTTTGCATGGAAACCTTCTGACATGCCGACTGTATCGAGAGAGCTCGTTGAGCACAACCTTAATGTGGATCCGAATTTTAAGTCGATCAAATAGTTTTTGCGACGGTTCAATGAAGAGAGACGTAAAGCTATTGGGGAGGAAGTTGCCCGGCTCTTGGCTACGGGTTTTATTGTGGAAGTTTTTACCCGGAGTGGTTGGCTAACCCGATGTTGGTGCTCAAAAAGAACGGCACCTGGCGTATGTGTGTGGACTACACGGATCTTAACAAGGCTTGCCCAGCTGATCCTTTTGCACTCCCCCGTATTGATCAGATTATTGATGCTACAGCAGGCTGTGAAAGTTTATGCTTCCTGGATGCATATTCAGGTTATCATCAGATCAAGATGGCAGTAAAAGATCAGGAGAAGACGATGTTTATTACACCCGTTGGGGCGTTCTGTTATTTCTCTATGCCTTTCGGGCTCAAGAGTGCCCAGGCGACTTACCAATGATGTGTGCAGAACTGCCTTCATAGTCAGATTGGCCGCAATGTTCATGCTTATGTGGATGACATCGTGGTTAAATCCAGAAAGAAGGAAACTCTTTTGGAGGATCTGAAGGAAACTTTTGACAATCTCCGAGTCTACAAGATGATGCTTAACCCGACAAAGTGTATTTTTGGTGTTCCAGTAGGAAAGCTTTTGTGTTTCTTGGTCTCTGAGCGGGGCATCGAGGCTAACCCGGATAAAATTAAGGCTATCACTTCTCTGGGAGAGCCAACTTGCATTAATGATGTTCAGCACCTTGCAGGACGGATCGCTGCGTTGAGCCGGTTCATAAGCCGGCTTGGGGAGAAGGATATTCCCTTATACCAGATGATGAAGAAGACGGACAAGTTTGCATGGAGCAAGGCAGCGACTGAAGCACTTGAAGCTCATAAAAAGTAGTTGACTGAGCCACCAGTGTTAGCCGCTCCGGCTGAGAAAGAACCGTTGCTCCTTTATGTGGCGGCTAACAACAGAGCGGTCAGCGTTGCAATTGTGGTTGAGCGCAAGGAGGCAGGGAAAGAGTATCATGTGCAAAGGCCGGTTTACTATATCAGTGAGGTCTTGGCAGAATCTAAGCAGAGATATCCGCATTGACAGAAGCTGGTATACGGAGTTTTCATGGCCAACCGCAAGTTAAAACACTACTTCCTAGGGCACCAGATAACTGTGGTCAGTTCTACCCCATTGGGAGATATTATCCAGAACAAGAGAGGACACGGGGAGGATTGCCAAGTGGGCCTTAGAGCTGGGACCTCTTAATATCAAGTATGTTCCTCGTATGGCGATAAAATCCCAAGCTTTGGTGGATTTCATAAATGATTAGACAGAGTGTCAAACTCCTAAAGAAAATCCGGACAACACATACTGGACTATACACTTTGATGGATCTAAACAGTTAGAGGGGTCCGGAGCAGGGGTTGTTATCACCTCCCCGAAGGGTGACAAGTTTTGTTTTGTGCTCCCGCTGATGTTTCCTTGCACTAATAATGCGGCTGAATATGAGGCTCTGCTTCATTGTCTCAGAGTCGCTAAAGAGATGAATTTAAGTCGGGTCAGATGTCTGGGCGACTCAGATCTTGTGGCTCAGCAAGTTTCAGGTACGTGGGACTCCAAGGATCCGTGGATGGCAGCTTATCGACATGCGGTTGATATCATTGTAGGTCACTTCAAGGGATATCAGGTGGATCATATTGATCGTCGCAGGATCGAGGCAGTTGACGCCTTGTCACGGTTAGGTTCTCAACGAAAACCGGTACCGCCTAATGTTTTTCTCGACGTCTTGCATCATCCGACTGTCAAAATACCTTCCGAGGAGGAGTTAGCTATTCCAAACCGGGAGGCAGAGTTGATAGCGGCTCTACATGCTATCCCATACTGGACCATTCCTTATTTGGCGTACTTAACACGTGGCGAGTTACCTGAAGATGAGGATGAGTCCAGGAAAATCATCGGCGTTCTAAGTCTATGACAATAATCAATGGTGAGTTACATAAATGTAGTGTAATCGGTGTATTTCAGCATTGCGTCTTACCAGAAGAGGGCCAGTAGATCGTGAGCGAAATTCATGCTGGTGATTGCGGACACCATGCCGGGTCAAAATCTCTGGTGGCCAAGGCTTTTCGGCATGGGTTTTTCTGGTTGATGGCTCACAAAGATGTAGAGGACTTAGTCCGCAAGTGTGACGACTGTCAGAAGTTCGGCCGGCGTGCCCACGTTCCGGCTCAAGAGTTGAGGATGATACCAATCACTTGGCCATTTGCGGTCTGGAGGCTTGACATGGTAGGACCTTTCAAGAGGTCCAAGGACAAGAAAACACACCTCCTAGTGGCGGTTGATAAATTTACTAAGTGGGTAGAGGCAGAGCTGGTCAGCAAATGTGACGCGGCTACGACGGTTCTATTTATTAAGAAGCTAATTTACCGCTTTGGTTACCTGCACAACATCATTACTGATAATGGAACATATCTATCCAAGGGGGCTATGAAAGCTTTCTGTGATAAGGAGCATATCCGGCTTGACGTTTCAGCCGTGGCACATCCACAGTCCAACGGTCAGGTGGAGTGAGCCAATCGGGAAATTTTAAGAGGGGTCAAACCACGGCTCATGGTTCCTTTGAAACGGACACCTTGATGTTGGGTTGACGAGTTGCCCTCCGTCTTATGGAGCATCAGAACTACCCCTAACAGGTCTACAGGTTTCACGCCTTTCTTCATGGTGTATGGTGCCGAGGCGGTTTTGCGCAACGACATCCGGTACGACTCACCAAGGGTGGCAGCTTATGTTGAGACAAATAATGAAGTGGCATTCCAAGATGCGTTAGATGCCTTGGACGAAGCGCGAGAGCTAGCAGTAGCTAGGTCGGCGATTTATTAGCAAGACCTGCAACACTATCATAGCCGTAGGGTGAAGACCCGGACGTTCCAGGAAGGCGACTTGGTGCTCTGGTTGATTCAAGACCAATCAGGAATGCATAAGTTATCTCCGCCATGGGAGGGGCCTTTTGTGATCAGCAGAAACCTTAACAATGGGTCATATTACCTCATTGATATCCAGGATGAGTCGGACACAGCGGGTCAGGAGACCCAGTGGCCACGGAATATCGCAAACCTACGACCTTATTTCACTTAGAAGATGTTGAGAACCGCTATCAATGTACATATCATATTTATGTGAATAAAAGTTAGCATCCCTACAAAGACTTGGGCCTCTGCTCTTATATACATCCTTGATCAAGCAAGACGAATTTTTCCGGCTCAAAATTTGAGCTGAAGCTGTTTTTGACCGCCAAACGGCTGAGCCATCATCCGGTTCAAAGCAAGTTAATCATGGTTGCAGGGGGATTCTTACCTTCGGGTATAGCTTTATCTCACCCGAAACAACCGGCGTTCGCGCCATGCTGTTGTAAGGAGGCTTCTTGCCTTCAGGTATAGCTTACATTATCCTTACACAGCCGACTTTATGCCCAATTTGGTTTGTACATTAAACGTGGTTGTCGATGGAGGCTTATTACCCTTTGGGTATAGCGTACATTACCCCAAGGCAAACCAGCGCGTACACCAAATTCCAGTTGCTTATCAACTGCGGTCGTCGAAGGGGGCTTCTTACCGACGGGTATCGCTTATCTCACCCTAACAGACAGCTTTATGCCACTTCCGGTTACTTATTAACCGCGGTTGTCGAAGGGGGCTTCTTACCGACGGGTTCGCTTATCTCACCCTAACAACCGGCGCTTTGCGCCAAAACTCAGTTGCTTATCAACTGTAGTTGTTGAAGGAGGCTTCTTACCTTCGGGTATAGCTTACATTACCCTAAAAACAGCCGGCTATATGCCGCTTCCGGCTTATCATGAGTCGCGGTTGTCCATGGAGGCTTCTTACCTTCGGGTATAGCTTACATAACCCTAAGACAACAGGCATCCGCGCTTATAGTATTTGCTGTTAAACAGGAGGCTTCTTACCTTTGGGTATAGCTTACATTACCCTGCGAAACAGCCGGCTTATGCCGCGTCTGGCTTATCATTAGCCGCGGTTGTCGATGGAGGCTTCTTACCTTCAGGTATAGCTTACATTACCCTACGACAACCGGGTCTTGAGTTGGTTCATTTTGAAAGAGCCGGAGTCATACTGCTCCGGTTGGCAATTTTCAAGTGTCAAAGTTATTGGCTGACTCTAAATTTCAGAGAAGACATGGCATCTTCAAAGGCAAGCACTTCTCAAAGATCAAGATACATTCTTATAAGGAAGTGACCAATCAATGGAGAGCCGGTAAAACATGGAAATAAAACAGAAAGACGGAAAGTATATACAGCCAGACTTTCAGAAGTGCACGATAGTAGTACATTCAAGAAAAGCAGAGTCATCTTTAAACTATTACAGAGATGCTCTCAAGAGGAACCAAAAGTGTTGACAAGTTTTACCGCCCACGGCAGGTCATTACACGAGCCGCTACTCGGAAGATCACAAGAAAGCTCAGTTAAATTGACGGCTCACCCTGCTCTGGCTCTTCTGCTGGCTTGATCTAGAGATTATCCAAATCCCAATTGTAGTCAACCAGAGCTGCAAAGTTTTCGTCTGTAAAAAAGGGAGACGTGTCGAGATCGCAAGGAAAGAGATCCTTACTGTGGGCGGGTGTTAGATCTTTCCACTCGTAAAGTGGCTCGCAGATTCTCTTCTCCTCGGCATCATAAGCCGCCTGATAGGTGCCTAAGTAGGCTTCTTCTGCTAGCACGGAGGCCAAGTAACGAGAGTCCTTTACACACCGGATATAGTCCGCCTCTGTGAACTTCGAGCCGTCGTCTTTCTTTGACGGGTAGCCATCAATCATTTCAGCCGATGTCAGCTCTGGGGCGAAGGCCAGAGCCCGGCTCAGGCCTGCGACTGCTCCTTGGCGAAAAGCCGACTTCTTTAGCTCTTCAATCTACTTGGGCATGGTCGAGAAAAACTCCAAGATCCCTTTCAGAGCTAAAGGGATTTTGTCCTTATACTGCACTGTCTTGATGGTGAAGATGGCGCCATAGTAAAGTTGCTCCGCAAATGTATAAATGGCCTTGAGGGGCAAGAGACTGTCAGAGGCTAATTGCCGGCTCCTAGGACCTGTATAAGCTGGAGATGTTCATAATGAGTCGCCAAGCTTAGAAGATTATGCAGAAGGTAAGAGAGGAAGGTCAGGAGTTTACCAAAGAGGGCGGCTATCATCTTCAAGATGTGTTGCTTGATGGTTTGCAGCTCTTCAGACACGGATTTTAGCCCCTCTTCGGCATCATCCGCCCGCTTTGTAAGTTCTGCTTTTTCAGACAAGACAGATTCTTGGAATGAGGCAAACTTCGCCTTAACCGTGGCCAGTTCTTCGGAGAGAAGCCGACACTTCTCATCAGCAATGCTGCGGGCCTCTTGTTGAGCCGCTATATTGATCTTCAGATCCGTCAGTTGCAACCCGGCGTCATTTAAAGTCTCCTGTAACACATCAAAATATAGGATAAGTTGCAGAAATAGAAGTCATATGCAAGTCTCAAGTAGATTGCAAGCAATATGTTTAACACTTGGGGGCTAATGTATGTTTGATCTTTGAGTATGCAATGCAGTTCCGGTTCATCTTCATCAAAGTTAATCCGGAACTTGGGGGCTACAATACGGCTCTTCAAAGTACTTATAATGGAAGCCCTGGCTCAAACTTTATCAAGTTTTGAGTCGACCCTTGGGGGCTACAGGTGATTCTTCAAGATATCTACACTAAATATCCGACTCAACTTGATCAAGTTTGAGCCGGCCCTTGTGGGCTAAGATTGGCTGTTTACGCTATCTAAAGGAAGATCCGACTCAATTCTGGCAAATTAAGCCGGTTCTAGGGGACAATATCTATGGATTTTTTTCTAACAGTAAGTTAAACAAAGACCTGATTCAACGATTGAGTACATTGAACCGGCCCTTGGGGGCTAAGTAAGGTTATGGCAACAAGAGGACTACCTCATATTTTGTCTTCATTAAAGAGACCAGCCAAAGTTCCAGATCCCGACTGGTGGTAAGCCGGTTCATGTACCCGACATGGAGTTCCTCGGCGGTCATCTTCTCATAGGAAGAATCAAAGTTCGGCTTCTTCGAGGCTTCGGCCGGCTCTGTATGCCTGGTCAGCACATGGGTCAGAAGAGTTTGGTGAGCAGACCCGGTGCTAACAACCTCTAGAGTTGCAGGGGTCTTGGCAGGAGTTGGCGGCTTTGAAGGAGCCCTTGAAGGGCTCTCCATGATGACATCTTCAGCGGCCGGATCCGTGGAGGGAGCGGGTGGATTTTCTTCTAGTTGAGCCTCCTCCGGTTGTTCGAGCTCCGGCTCTTGGATAATAGGGCCGGGGCAGGGCTTGTTGGTCTTCCGGCGCTTGGCTTGAGCACTGCAAGATAGAAAAAGTAGAATTAAAAGAATGTTACATCCCTACAAAGAACCGGATGTTAGGGTGGAAAGTCACTTACAGCGGGTTGATCTTTGGAGGCGTCAGAGCGATCGCCGACGAGTCGCCGGAAAAGGAGACTTCTGAGATAAAATTCCAGAAAGATGAGACGGCACCAAGGTCATAAAGAGAAAAAGAGTCAAACAGGAACACATACCTCCGAAGGGCGTTTCTTCTGAACCGGCGAGTTCAGCAAGCCGGACATAAGCTCAATGGAGCCTATGCTCCGGGTCTGACGGCGTTCAGCCTGCTGTTGCTTTTTCAAAAGAAAGTCGGGAGCCAGGTAAGCGAGAGGATGAGAAAGAGGAACTTTTCTGATAACCCGCTGCGGCTTTCGGGGAACAAAACATTCTGAGCCGGAAGAAATATAGTTTACCTCAGGAGCATTGGTGCAGCTGGTTTCCACTTCATCCTGCGAGTAAAACAAGCATTAATAAAGCAGGAAGGCAAAGGGTCAAGCAAACAAGTTAAGACTTTACCTCTGAGTCGGACGACTGTGGCCGTTTGAGCCAGTCCTCTTGCAAAGCGCCCTTCTTTGATTTCTTGCCTGCAGCTTTCTTCTTGCCCTTCTTTGGAGGAGGGACATACTCCTTCTTCCAGAAGTCTGAGTCGGCCTGCAGGAGTGACCCGGAGAGTAATAATAGATCAGCAAAGTACAAGCAACAGCCAAGAGAGGGATGGGAAGAAATTAACTTACATCTGGAGCCAGATTGCTGATGCAGAAAGGTGCCAGGCCGATGGCGCTGCATGATCCGGAGGCTTAGTGGACAAGGCTCCGGATGGCCATGGTGATGTCATCCTCTGTCAGAGTTGATTTGCTGAAGCACAAGGAGCTGTCGTACTTGCCTTCGTAGTCGCACATAAGTCGGCCTCTATGGCTTAAAGGCATGATCCGCCAGGATATCTAACAGTGGATCAAGTCTAATCCTATTAATCCATTGGCCATGAGCGCCTTGATCTTGGCATGGAACGGCTCATACCTGGCATGCTCTGAGGCTGAGAGATGGCTAGGAAGCTCTGTATCTATCCTGAGCCGGGAGGAACGATAACCCGGCAAAGGGTGCTCTTTCTCAGGAGAGGTGTACTGGCAGTAGAACCATGTCTTGTTCCAGTCCTTTGGATGACTCGGCATTTGAGCAGCCGGAAAGATGATGTCTCGACGATGTTGAATAGAAATGCCGCCTAAATCCAGACTCGGACCGCCCTACATCTCGGTTTGGCGATTGGCATAGAAGAACTCTCGGAAAAACCCCACAGACGGCTTCATTTGCAGATAAGCTTCGCAGAGCACTTGGAAGTTACAGATGTTTGAAACGGAATTGGGGGCCAAATCTTGAGGATGCAACTTGTAGAAATGAAGAACGTCTCGGAAGAATTTAGAGCCGGGCGGCACGAACCCTCGTTCAACGTGATCAATGAAAACTACTACTTCTCCCTTCTTTGGAGAGGGTCGTATCTCGTCACCCAGAACCCGCCAGTGAAGGGCCTCCTTGGAAGGGATAGTACCCGCATTGACAAAGTCTACTAAATACTCATCCGTGACATAAGACCCAACCCAATTGCATGAGTTTGAGGCACGAGACATATTGGCGGCTATGCAAAGGGGATAAGCGGCGAGTTAAGGGCAAGCAAGTATCAATGGCGGCTTACAATGTTAAGGGTTCTACAAAAATTATAGTCTGGATGACGAGAGCCAGAGAAGCCTGGCGACTCAACAGAGGAAAAGTAGAGCGAAAATGGCTAAGTCCTAAAAATAGGTTTCACAAACTATCGCTGCAATTAGGGATCTACAAAAGACAGAAAAAAGAAATCTTATTTTAGCCTAGCGAAGAACAGCGGAAACAGAGACGCGCCGAACGGAGCCGCATCAGTCTGTGCATTATGCATGACCGACCCGTGCACGGCGGCGCCGTAGGAAACACATGCAAGGACGACAACGACGTCGGGGTACCCTAGCGGTGGCGGCGAAGAAACCCGAACGGCCATGGTGGAAACTCCCGTGAAAACCCTACTGCGATGACGAAGGTCCTAGGGAGCGTGAGAACTCATCGATGATGGAGCAATGGGTGCGGACGAACTCTAGTGCAATTCAGGGTGATGCAGCGGCCCGGTCGATGAAGACGCGGAGGCGGCGCCGGAGGACGGATGCTCTGGAAGCAAAGATGATGGGAGGAAGAAGAGGGCGAGTGAGCGGGAGAAAAAGATTTCGGCCTGCACGGGTCGTATTTAAAGAGGGAATGAGGCAGGCGCGAAAATCCAGGCGACGAAACCGTTTGACCGAGGCGGACGCCTCGATTCTCGGGCTAACCATTTAATGAAAGATTCGGTGGTACGTCAGCAGATCTCATGATGTCACGCCGGGTCATCACCGGGCGACTCGCCAAGATCAGAAGAGAAGGATGAAGTGAGCAAGCTCAATTCAACATGGGGCCTAATGTTGGGGGTATAACCCCGTAGTATGACCCGCCCTTAAGGATCCGGGTCATGTTGATGGCTCGTGAGCTGGCCCAGGGGAGAGCCGTAAAACCTATGGCCCAAGGAGATAGACGGCTCATGGAGTGGGTCGTAAGGTGTCCCGGATGGAGAAGACCCGGTCGTGTAAACCGCCTCAGAGACATCTTGGACAAGAAGATAGAGAGAGACTCGGTTACACAATTGTAAAGACCCGGTGGTCCTGACCTCCTATATAAAGGCAGACCCGGGGCGACTTAGAGGATAGGTTATCGAGAACTAGGTCAAGCTTCTAGCTCCTTGTAATCGATATAACAAGCAATACAAACACAAGCAGGACGTAGGCTATTACCTCAACTTGAGGGGCCGAACCAGGGTAAACCCATGTCTTTCATCCCGATCAACCCCTTTGATTCCACCCCGTTAGCGATGGCCTCGAATCCAAGTCATTCACCCGGACATCTGTCGTGATAAATCCACGACACCTTCCATCCTAAAGCGTAAATAGTCTTGGTACCCGGGCACATGATAGCTGAGTCGTCTGTGGCAGGTGCAGGTGCAGATGAGCACATGAGCAGATGCAGGATGATCTTACCCAGCTCCAATGGGAGTATGATGAAGAAAGAGGCCGTATGTACGTGACGTATCCGGATGAGTGAGGACCTAGTCGTGATCTTTGGGAGAGCTTGATAGTATCATTTGCACTTCTTTTATCGTTTGATTTCGTCCGTAGTCAGACCCTGTGTTCAACTTGATGTTATGATTTGAGTGACATTGTAAGTTAGCATGTGGCGAGTGTAAGCCAACTTGTATACTCTTCTCATTCAGTACTGTATGTTGTGATGATACTATTCTTGCTAACGGCAAGATGCGCATCTATCCCTTGTCAGGCCCTCATGCCTTACATGTATAGGCACGCATCTTGGGCATGAAAAGTTGGTATCAAAGCCATACGACCATAGGAGCCTTTGCTTGTTCGAACTTGGCCCAGTTGTGTCTAGTAAAAACTATGTTGAGTCTAGTTATGTCGGAGAGTAGGATTCTTTTTACTCCTCTTCTATGCTCTGGTGAGGTATCCGACTTAGGAATTTTGATTCTACTCCTCTTCTCGCTCAAAAAAATTTTAGGATCATGCGGGTATTTTGGAGTCTATATGATGCCGATGTGACAGGGTTCTGTCTTGGTGCCTCCTATCTGGCTTGATTTCTTCCGGGGAGTCGAGCTCCAGGGAATGTTGGCACATCGTTATTCTCAGCAGCTTCCTTGATATCTCAGGACGGAGAATGTTAGAAATTACTTCAATACTTATCGTGGTGAGATAAGGTCGGAGTCACCCAGTATTGGGGAGGCGTCCGGGGTACCACCATGGTTTACTATCGTTGTGAGTTCAAGTATTCGAGATTAGACGAGTTTGAGAAATTTCTTGAATTATGGTGTGGAAGGTTGCGGATGTAGTTGCAGCTGATTACCTAGGGTAGGTTCTTGATTCCGCAACCCGAATCGCATAAACAAGAAAGTTTTCGGAAGTTCATAGGTGGGAAATCTTGTAGTCATCTAGGATCATCTTCTCCAGATGTATTGGGCATGTACTTTTGTTCCGAGCGCTTAGCTCAATACTTTTGTGTTATTGCATGTGGCTTATTATGTCTGATGATGTTATCATGATCCGAAGAAGCATTCTTACTAACTTTTCAGTAGGAAGGTTATGTTGTTATTTGTTCAATTCTTTCAATCATTTGATTCAGCTTTGTTTCATCTTTTCAATGAGGTGCTGATGCGTTTTGTCCATCTTCAGGATGGCTCCACCAACTCGCAACAATCCGGGTCGTGGTGAGGAGCAGGCTGATGTTCCACCACCACCCCCGCCACCCGTTATGCCAAGCAAGATGTTCTAGATGATAAGGCTATGATCTATCAGTTCAGAGGTGGTCTCAAGGATGAGCTTCTACCAGGCCTTGTTCTTCAAGAGCCTCGTGAGTTTGATCAGTTCTACAACATGGCTTTGAAGGTTGAAGAAACACAGCTCAAGTTAGAGAACTCCAAGAAGCGTTCCAGGGTTTCATATTCTTCTTTCAGCTCTTAGATTGTTTCCAAGCAGCAGAAGTATTGGGCGCCAAATCCTCTTCCGTTTCGCCCTCCTCGGCAGCAGAAGCAGTTTGGTGGTCGTGGTTCTTCCCACCCACCCAACCCAGGTTTCCAGCAGAAGGCCCAGGCGTCCAAGGCTGTTCTTTTTTCTCCTCCAGGCAATGTTCGTCCGCTTTCTGAGGTGACTTGTCACAAGTGTGGCCAGAAGGGTCACTATGCAAACAAGTGCAACCAGCGGCGTCTTCCGCCTCCTCCTCCTGTCAAGCCTACAGGCAATGCAATGGTGAAGCATAATCCCAAGTTTGCAAGAGTGAATATGGTGAATGCAACTGAAGAAGAGCAGTCCAATGATGTGATTATGGGTAATCTCTCAGTTAATTCTATTCCTGCAAAAGTTTCGTTTGATACTGGAGCATCACATTCATTCATATTAAGGCCATTTGTTTCTAAGCATGACTTGTGTTGTCAAGAATTGTCTAAATCTTTGTCTGTGGTGTCTCCGGGTTTGCAATGAATTCTCGTTATGTGGTCCGAGATGCTTCTATCAAGATGGGTAATTATTCTTTTCTGGCTTCTCCAATTGTTCTTGGGAAGTCCGATATTGATCTCATTCTGGGCATGGACTTCCTGGCTATGAATAAGGCTTATGTTGATTGTCAAGCAAAAGAAGTCAAGCTGACTCATCCTTCAGAAGACGTGATTATATTCGCGGCTCGCGATGACACAATCCGTCTCTTTGCTCTTAATGAGAAGGGTGAAATCTCAGCGATTTCTCAAATTCCGGTGGTTTGTGAGTATGAAGATGTCTTTCCAGAAGAATTGCCAGGAATGCCTCCACACTGGCCAGTCGAGTTCGTGATTGATCTCGAGCCCAAAACTAAATCGGTCTGCAAACGCCCGTATAAACTTGGCCCCGAAGATCTGAAAGAGTTGAAGAAGCAGCTAGATGAGCAAGAACGTCTGGGTGTGATCAGACCAAGCTCTTCTCTGTGGTGTTGTGGAGTTTTGTTTGTCAAAAAGAAGGATGGCATGGATCGTCTTTGTGTGGACTACCGGCCATTGAACAAGAATACAATCAGAAACAAGTACCCACTCCCTAACATCAATGAGTTGTTTGAACAACTGAAAGGTGCCAAGGTTTCTCCAAGTTGGACCTTCGAATGGGTTATCATCAAATTCGCATTCGCGAAGAAGACATTCCCAAGATCGCTTTCAGGACGAGTTTTGGCTCGTATGAGTACACCGTTATGTCGTTTGGTCTTGCAAATGCTCCTCCAACCTTCTCAATAATGATGAATTTCATCTTCTCTCCCTTCAAGAATGAGTTTGTCTTGGTCTATATTGATGATATCCTGGTGTTCTCGGAGATAGAAGAAGATCATGCAGAGCATATCTGCCTTGTGCTTGACAAGTTAAGGGAACATCGGTTCTATGCCAAGTTTTTCAAATGTGAGTTCTGGCTCAGTGAAGTTGTGTACCTCGGGCATGTCATCTCTACCGAGGGAATTAAAGTGCACCCTGAGAAAGTTGAAGCTATATTGAAGTGGGAACCTCCTCAGAACGTGAAGCAGCTTCGGAGTTTCCTCGGGCTTGCTAGTTATTGCAGAAGGTTCGTGGAGAACTTCTCTCAAATTGTCAAGCCTCTGTTCAATCTCCTCCAGAAGAGTGTCAAGTATGTTTGGTCTCCTGAGTGTGATGCAGCGTTCAATACGCTCAAGCAGAGACTGACTTCAGCTCCAGTTCTTGTTCCTCCTGAGCAGTCCAAGCCTTTCCAAGTTTTCTGTGATGCTTCTCTCCAAGGCCTTGGTGGTGTTCTTATGCAAGACAAGAAGATTGTGGCCTATACCTCACGTCAGTTGAAGCCTGCCGAGAAGAACTACCCCACTCATGATCTTGAGTTGGCGGCAGTTGTGCATGCTCTTATGACTTGGAGGCATTTGTTGTTGGGTAAAGCAGTTGAGGTGTACACTGCTCACAAGAGCTTGAAGTACATTTTCACTCAACCCAATCTCAATCTTCGGCAATCTCGTTGGGTGGAAATGCTTGAGGACTTCAACCCAAGCATTGAGTATACTCCTGGGAAAGCAAATGTCATTGCAGACGCACTCATCCGTAAGGCGTACTGCAATAGTCTCATCTTGAAGCCTCTTCAACCCGAGCTTTGTGAAGCCTTTCGCAAGCTAAACCTTCAGATGATTCCGCAAGGATTTCTTGCCAATATTCAAGTCTCTCCGACTATGGAAGATCAAGTTCGCCAAGCGTAGCTTCTTGACGCTATGGTGAAGAAAGTGAAGAAAGGTGTGGCCAAGAGCATTCCGAAGTATAAGTGCTTTCGTGTTGATGACAAAGATACCTTGTTCTTTGAGGACCGTCTTGTGGTTCCAAAAGGTGATCTCAGAAAGGTTATCATGGACGAAGCACACAATTCTCTTCTATCCATTCATCTAGGCACTTCCAAGATGTATCAAGATCTCAAGCAGACCTTCTGGTGGACTCGCATGAAACGTGAAATTGCTCAGTTCGTGAACTAGTGCGATGTTTGTCACAGAGTGAAGGCGGAGCATCAACGTCCAGCAGGTCGTCTTCAGCCTTTGCCTATCCTAGAGTGGAAATTCAATCATGTTGAGATGGATTTCGTCACTGGGTTTCTCAAGTCCAAGAGAGGCAACGATGCCATCTTTGTGGTTATTGACAAGCTGTCAAAAGTTGTTCATTTCCTGCCAGTCAAGGAGTCTATCTCGGCAGCTCAGCTTGCAGAGTTGTATACGTCAAGGATAGTGTCTTTGCATGGTATTCCTCACCTCATCTCTTCTGACCGTGGAAGTCTCTTCACTTCCAAGTTTTGGGAGTCCTTCCAGACTGCTATGGGTACCAAGATCTATTTCAGCACGGCGTTCCATCCGCAGACAAGTGGTCAAGTTGAGAGAGTCAATCAGATCCTTGAAGATATGCTCAGGGCTTGTGTGATATCGTCCGGCATGAAGTGGGAAGACTGCCTTCCATATGCTGAATTCTCATACAACAATAGCTTCCAAGCTAGTTCAGGCAAGGCCCCGTTTGAGATTCTCTACGGCAGAAAGTGTCGTACCCCGCTTAACTGGTCTGAAACTGGTGAGCATTAGATATTGGGCAATGACATGATCACTGAAGCAGAAGAAATGTGCCATGTCATTCGTGAGAACCTCAAAGCAGCTCAGTCCTGTCAGAAGAGCTATTATGATAGCAAACATCGGGATGTTTCCTACCAAGTGGGTGATTTTGCCTATCTCAATGTTTCTACCATGAGAGGCATGCAGCGATTTGGAATAAAAGGGAAGTTGGCTCCTCGTTTTGTTGGTCCTTTCAAAGTTGTTGACAAGAGAGGTGGTCTTGCATATCAAGTTGAGCTTCCTCCAAATTTCGCGAACGTGCACGATGTCTTCCATGTTTCTCGGCTCTGGAAATGCTTCAAGACTCCTGAGCGAACCATTGACCTCCAAGACATTGATCTTCAAGCAGATCTTTCTTATCGTGAGCACCCAGTTGCAATTCTTGAAGAAACTGAGCGTAGGACTCGCAACAAGTCTATCAAGTTCCTCAAGGTGAAGTGGTCTCATCATTCCGACAAAGAAGCTACTTGGGAACACGAGGACCTGCTCCGTTCAGAATTTTCGGACTTCGTTCGTTCCTAGATCTCGGGTCGAGATCCTCTTGTAATGTGGGAGAGTTGTGACATCCCAAGTGATGTCCCTACCTTATTTGGCATGTAACCCCATTGTATGAACTTGTGTCATGAGCCTAATGTAGGTGTTGCACCTTGTCATCCATGTGTGGTTTGCATTCATGCATCATTCCATCATGCACCATGTCATTCATCTTGTCATGTTAGTTTTCATGTGCCTTGTATGAGGTGATGCTGATGAGTGTGATTTGTGTGTGATGGGTGTGAGGGTTTGAGTGTGGTGGAATCCAGGTGTGCAACTTCTTCTCCTTCCCCTCTCTTTCCTTCTTCAACTAAAACCCCCTTCCCCCCATTTTTTTGTGTTCTTTTATTTTTCATTTCTTTTTCTTTGTTTTGTTTGATTCTTTTCTTTAAATGCGTGTGGGCTGAATGTAAGTGTGTGTTTTAGGCTAGGTGAGGTTGTGTGTGTGTAGGTGTTGTAGTGTGTGTGTGTGTATGTATGATATACATACACATACTTGTGTATGGGCATGAATGTAAGTGTGTGTGTGGTGTATATGAGTGAGTGTGTATGTGCAAGTGTATGCATACACTATGTGTATATGCACCTATGTGCATGGTAGTGGTGTGGCATGCATGCACCCTTCTGTGTGTGTGGTGTGGTGTGCATGTGTGCATGTGTTGTGTGTATATGCAAGTCATATATACATGTGAGCTTGGTGTATAGTGTGTGTATGTATGTTATACATACACACATTTGTGTGAGTGTGTGTGGTATGTAAGTGCTTGTGTGTGTGTGTGCGTGCAAGTAGGTGTAGGTGTGAGTGCACTATGTGTATGTGCATGTGCATGTATGCACTTGTGCATATATGCACATATGGATGTGTAGGTGAGCATCTACACCTAGGTGTGTTTGCTATGTTTAGTGTAGGTGCTTATGTGTATGTTTGAAGCATCTCCATGTGCATGAGTAGCTAGAAGTGTAGATGTTCTCTTTTATGTGCATTACAAGCATAGTTCTCTTTTAGTTAGTTTCATCCTTGCAAATGATGATATGTCATGTTATCATGTCCCTAATATGCTAATTAACCACTTAAAACATGTATCAATAGAGCCCATGTCATTTTGGGACCATTTTCATTAATATGCATAAGTGACATAAGTCACCCATGTCTTTACGGGGTCATTTTCGACCTAGCTTTCTCCCTCTTGTTCCATGCAAGCATATGGGTATGAGTAATGATTTTGGGGTAGAATCATTCCACGAATGCATCTGTGAAGTCATATTTGACTTTGGGAAACTTCACAAAACTGCATTTTTATGTTGTGATGCCCTTTTGTCTTTTATTTGTGATTTAATCTATGCATGATTTTAAGTTCTTGCCAACATAAGTTTGTTAGTTAAAGTTGCTGGGAATGACCCAGTATTTTTTTATCTATGATAAGTCAACAGATAAGTGGGAACCATACTGTTTAGTAAGCTACTTTCTGTTTCTGTTCAGCCTGCTTAAAAATGACAGTCTGGGAGTTCTGCTGTTATTGTTTTGGCATGAAGAGTGGGTTGCAACTAGTGATGTTGTTGGTATTTGCCCATGCTCAGTGTAAGTTATTTGTAGTAGATATTGTCATCTACCATCCTGTTAATTTTCATGCCAATAGGAGCTCTCTAGCATATTTAACCAGTGCTGTCAACTTGCTACTATCTTAACTCAGATTGCAGAAAACTGGAATTTTCACTAAGTCCCTGAAAAACTGATTCATCATGTCAACTTGATTGCTTCATGCATATTGATGTGTGCCTCTTTTGCTGATTGCATATTCGGATAAGTTGATGTGGGTGTTGAGTAGATTCTCTCCATGTCTTGTTTGTGGCTGTAGGATTCCTGTAGCTCAAGTTGTGAGCTTTTCAAATTGCTATGTTGCTGTTTTGTGGCAGATTGGGTCTTATTTTGTTTTGTGACTTGTGGGAGCTATACTCCATGGAATTGATTGATTCTTGAGCCTATTGTGATTGATTTTTCATCATCTATCCATTGGCTAACTTGGAATTACAAGAATTAGCCCAGGGGTTGGTGGTCTTGTGTTTTGCCTCCGTACCTTGTCGTGAGCGTATCTCGAGAACCGTAGCTCCGTTTCTTGCGATCCTTATATGCATTTCTATCGATTTTGCATAGTGCATCCATATATGCCATGTTCATGCATGTCTAAATAAGTTAACATGAGGTTCTGTCCAGATTCACTAATATACCAACTTTGCATGTGAAACTTGACTAGTTTGGGAGTGCCATGTTAAATTCTTCATAAAATGAATCATGCATCGTCTTGGTTGTGCATTGCACCTTGGTTGGTTATTTATTTTCTATGTCTCTTGGGTAGATGCGAGTGTCAATACTGAGTTCGAGGACCCTGGAGAGTACCACTACGAGGATCCCGCTACTTGTTCTGCTGAAGAACCAACAGGCAAGATGATCGTACCCGGATCCCAATACTATCTTTGCTTGCTAGTTTCTCGCTCTTATCGTTACAATTGCGCTACCTACCACTCGATATCATCCCCCATGTTGCCATGACAGTCTCTAACCTCCACATCCCAGCAAACCTTTGATTGGCTAAGTTACCGCTGCTCAGCCCCTCTTATAGCATTCTTACTTGCCGGTGCAGGTTGTTCCATGTGATAACATGGATTGGATATCACAATACATTCTGTTATTTAATTTAATGCACATATATACCTGGTATTGATGGAAGGCTTGGCCTTTTGCTAAGTGTTTTGTTCCACCATTACCGCCATTAGTTCCTTGTTACCGGTGTTATGTTTTCCATATTTTGCGCTCCAAACACGCTTGGGGTTGTTATGGGGACCCCCTTTTTTATTCGGTTAAGATTAAAAACTTGTATGGCAAGACCCAACTTTGGTAATACATTTGCTAATAACTTAATGAACTTGCATAGTGCTTTGCAACCCCGTGGAAAATTTAATCACCCCCCGGGCCAGTGCTCCGCATGAGTGTTGGTCCAAAATGTCAACCGCCGGTGGCCACCAGGGCCAACTCTTTGTTTGGCCTACCGAAACTTTGGACAATCCGTCATGTCCTGAGACTGAGATATGCGGCTCTTATCGGGTTCGTCGACACGTCGGGAGGTCTTGCTTGACTTGTCTTACCTTTATCGAATTTCTTGCGTGTGGACTCTGACTTTCTTCGGATTTTCTTGAGGTGTTGGAATTCCTTTGGAATTACCGATGGAGTGTGGTTTATTGTGATGGACTAGTTGGAGCACCCCTGCGGGGTTAAATCTTTCGGAAAGCCACGCCCGCGGTTATGTGGCAACTTCGATTTGTTTAACACCCGGTTCTAGTAAACTTGAAGTAAACTCTAACTAAAATACACCAACTATGTGAGTAACCGTGATTGTCTCTGCTCGTGAACATGATCCGAGAGAGGACACGGTGGGGTTATGATTGACGTAAGCAGGTGTTCAGGATATCATAGAGATTATGCTAGAATCGATCGCTTAACGTAGACCACTCACATTATAATTCTTGTTGCGTAAGATAGCCACCACATAATGCTTAGTGCTGCTGCAAACTAAACATCACCCCTTCCATCCTAAAGCTTAAATAGTCTTGGTACCCGGGCACATGATAGCTGAGTCCTCTGTGGCTCACAGTTTACGACAACAACTCCAGGTATAGGTGCAGATGAGCAGATGCAGGATGATCTTACCCAGCTCCAATGGGAGTATGATGAAGAAAGAGGTTGTACGTACGTGACGTATCCGGATGAGTGAGGACCTGGTCGTGATCTTTGGGAGAGCTTGATAGTATCATTTGCACTTCTTTTATCGTTTGATTTCGTCCATAGTCGGACCCTGTGTTAGACTTGATGTTATGATTTGAGTGACATTGTAAGTTAGCATGTGGCGAGTGTAAGCCAACTTGTATACTCTTCTCATTCAGTACTATATGTTGTGATGATACTATTCTTGCTAACAGCAAGATGCACATCTATCCCTTGCGAGGCCCTCGTGCCTTAAATGGATAGGCGCGCATCTTGGGCATGACACCAGCCCTCTTTTCTTCCTCCTATGACCACTCGTTTCACCCTCCCCCGTCTACCAGCCTGCCCCTGTTCACCTCTCACTCCCGTTGCTCTCCGGTGCTTCCCCCGCCTCACCGATCTCTTTACTGGACCACCCATTTTGTTATTCTACCCACGTAAATAATAAATCGGGGCACTCTCCACCGGCCTACGGTATTTTTTTTGGCTTCCAACTCGATCGAATGAGAACTCTCAATGGATTTAGTTCTTATTTGCCACCGTCCGTCCGCAGGTAATGGCTTGCCCATTTTGCCGAGCTCCAGGTGGCCCTTGTGTTGTCGTTGATTCCGGTGCATTTGTATTTACTGTGGTGCTAGATCGTTGATGTTCAAGACATGTTGTAAGATTCTATGTCTTGATTATCTGACTGTGGCACATTCGAATGCCTTTGTTTATAAGTTTATGATCCTTGCTTCCATTCTTGTTGCAGTATGTTCCGTGAAGTGTTAGATCACATCTTGCTTGATACATTGATGAGTGCAGAGCTTTAGCTATTCAGAGAGGTGACACAGATATTGATCTTGCTCTGCACAACACTGAGGGTAACTTATACCATGTTATGTTCACACATGGTAGGATGAGCAGTAAATTACATGGTCCTTCGTGGGAGGAACTTTTGAATGATTATGGTCTCCCCCACAGTGACATGATGACGGTTATGCTTAAGCACCATGGAACTTATATTAGTGTCAAATTCCATCGGGATGGTGTTATGTTGTTTCCTTTACCCCATGTTGGTAAGATATTTGTTTGACTGATTTTCAGATTTGATTCAGCTTATACATTTTGCGGTTCATCTCAGTTAGTGAAATGATTTTTTTGTAGCTCTTGAGGGTCTGAGTGAAACTCAAAGGGAACTTGTTGACAGCTGTTTTTATAATCGTGGTGTCACTCTGAATTATCAGCAAATGTATGTCATGTCGCGGCAGCTCTTTGATGACAACTACATACTGTGTACTCCTTTTGTTCATAGGATGGATCGCATGAACGTTATTTCCCAACATATGGTAAGCTTTGGTATGTGGTTTTTATTATTTGTTTGTTCTTTGCTGGTTCATAGGATGGATCATATAACTTGCTTGTTTTTGTCAGGTTATTCCTACCATGGTTGTGAGGAGTTTGATGGAATTTGTGGCTATTCCTAGGACTGGTTCTTTACTTGAAATTACTTTGGATTCAGAAGATGATGATATACTTGTGAGCATTCCTTGTTCCTACTTCATTGGCTTGGGTGATCGAATGGTGTTGAAGAACGAAGGTTTGGGTAACTTTCTGCTGGCATCGTCTATGGAAGTCAACAATTTGGTGCTCGTAACATTCAAACAACGTGAATAGGAGCTTGCTGTTGTTTTCAGCTATCTGCCACAGTGAGAACGTAAGAAAGGGCTCGTGCAGCCCAGGTAGGAGAAGAAGCTGAAGATGGAAAAGGAAAATATCCACATTGGACTCAGTAGATTTATATTCTTGTAACTCCAATTTCAGCAAGTTGTATCTTAATTTCTGCAAGTTGTATCTTAGTTTCAGCAAGTTGTATCTTAACTTTGGCAAGATGTATCTTAATTATAGCTAGCCGTACTATTCCCGTTTTTATTTGTCGCCATATTGTGCCGCCACCTGTGTCCCACCATTATCTTTCCCGCCATTCTCTTTCCCGCCATTCTCTCTCGCCTGATTTCCCGCCATTGCGGTTGTCATCTACCTATAAAAGGAGGCATTGTATGTGCCTTCCTCCATCGGCAACCAGTACTCGAAAAAACCAGCGCGGTAGTCATTATGAGTTTGCCTTGTTCTGATCAAAGCATTAGGCCTAGCAAATGGAAGAGTGCGAAGTTGCATCGGCGGGTGGAAGTTGTTCATTGTTGGTGTGGGGATATCTGCAAGATGAAGGAGGTGACGGATTTTTCAGATTGGTTGGGCATGAAGTTTTTCATGTGCGCTAATTATGAGGAAGATCCACCCGTTGACGCGTGAGTGCACTCCTTCTTCCTCTCCACCTTCTTCTTCCTCTCCACCACTCCACCTTCTCACCATTGAAACCTCCACCACCACACCATTTTCTCGTCCTCACAAACAAACCAATACCCCATTGCGAAAAATAAAACCGTAGGGCGGGGGAGAAACACACGATCTATCGTTTCATCAGATTGAAACGGGAAATGAGTGGAGGGAAAGGGAGATCAAGGGGGGATTTCAGGTGAAAATGAGCTAGAGAGAGAGCTGGAGGAGGAAGAAGGAGAGCTGGCCGAGTCGGCCTTATCCTGGGACCTTTCAGCCTCCTGGCGGCCGACAGGTGGGGCTCGGCCAGGAGCGGGCTGAGTGGCTAGCGTTTCGGCCTGCATATGGCCGACAGGCCGGTTTCGGCCTCGTTAGACCGACGGGTGTCCGGTCGGCCCACTAACGGCCGATAGGGTACCATTTCTGAATTTTTTTGAACTAGCAACATTTTTTCAAAATTCCTACAAAAATTGTACTAGTTCTGGAAAAAAACGATACGTAGCCAAATTCTCGGATGGAGTGGTGATCCAAAAGGATTCCATCGAAGAGTATGAGCTTCTGGCAAAGCATGGAGGCGGCTATCCCGGTTTCATCTCTTGGTTCAAGCAAACGGTAATTTCCATTAAATAGACGATTTCATTTCTTCGCCTAGTTTGCGGCTAATGCAACAATCGTTTCGTATTAAACTTGTAGGCTAATGCAGAGTCTATGGACTCCGAATTGAGACAAGTCGCTAATGGTTTTGACTATAAGGTCCGTTCATTTGACAAATACGACATCAACAGGTATCGCTTTTATACTTTTGGCAAAGAGCTATCTATGGCCGACCGAAAGTCTACAAATTGTTGTGTCTCCGCTGTCGGTGAAGGAGGTGTTAGGGATATAACACTGGGATATGACCCGGCTAGAAGATTCCGGTTGATAGCATTGGCTATGAGCCGGCCCATAGAGATATGTACCAGTTGGAGGCCCAAGATGATCAGCGGCTCATGACGTGGGCCGGACGACAGAGACCCGGATGTGCGAGATCTTCTAAAGGGTGACTTGGCTAGTAAGGAAGAGATAGATTCGGAGATGTAATCATGATCCAGTTGTAAAATTGTAAGACCCGACGGCTCTGACCTCATATATAAAGGCAGAGCCGGGGTGACTTAGAGGTTAGGTTATCGAAAACTAGGGCAAGCTTCTAGCTCCTTGTAATCGATACATCAAGCAATAACAACACAAGCAGGACGTAGGCTTTTACCTCGACTTGAGGGGCCGAACCTGGGTAAATTTGTGTCCTTTGTCTCGACTAACCCCTTTGAGTCCACTACCATGGCGATGGCTCCGAACTCAAGTCTGGTAACCTGGATATCTGCCGTGACAAAACCACGACAGTTGGCGCCCACCATGGGGCTCGCGTTCGGTGGTGTTGAGTTCTCAAAGGGTTCTCTGCCGGAGCTCGAAGGATACGTGGTTGGGAGGATGAGCAAGAGTCGCCGCGGCCGGCTCTACATCGACGACGCCGGCTGGGGGCTCGATGCTGCTTCTATGGAGTATGGTTTTAGGGTTCCGTTCGGCGGGATCCAAGTGTTCATCGGAAAGATCAACGGATCTACACTCGGGTCGGACGTCTGCACCAACATCGTCGAGCCGGCTCGGCGTCTTCAGCCCGCACGTAAGGTAGGCCCTGTCCGTGTTAACCCGGTCCAGGAGCACGTCTTCGTGGGTTTCACTCAAGGTATGGATCTGGAAGCATCCGGATCTCAAGGGACTCTCGTGCACTCGGACGATGAGTCGTCAAGTGGGGAAACAGAATCTATCTATCAACTCAGCAATGGTGGCCTTGGGGGCTACGGTGGCACTCGCCCCGAGTCAGAGCATGGTGAGTCAGGCGAGCCGGAGTGACCGTCTCATGCAGCGGTATTCATGGTAGGGCCAGGGGCGGCCGGGTCAGGAGCCAACCCTCCCCAGCCGCCGGCTCAGGGCCTTGTGGAGTTGATGGATGAGATTGAGGCTTTGTTGGCTATAGAGGTCACACCAGAGAATCAGGCAGCTCGTAATGAGGAGATCGCAAGGATCAAGGGCCGGATGGCCGAGGAACGCCAGAGGATAACTGATTTAAACACCTAGATGGAAGTAGAGGCAGCACGGCTCAAGGCCGATGCTCTTCGTTTGGGGATGGAATAGGCTTCAACAGCGGCTGTACACCGCAGGAGGCATCAATCCCGTCTGACGGAGCACTATGAGGCGAGGAATCTCTTCAACACCCCCGGCTCTGGGAGAGCGGCAGCTGCCCCTGAGGAAGGGCGAGCAGCGGCTCACATGACCCCACCCGGAGGGTTCACGACACCGGCGGGTCATTATTCTAACCCGGCCGAGAACATGGTAGCGGCAGCTGCTCAACTGGGGACGATACCTATCCCAGATGAGGCGCGCTTTGCGGAGGAGGTGAGGAACGACATCGGGTATTTACAGACGGTCGTGGCTCAGCAAGAGAAGTATACTCACAGCCGGAGCCAAATCCACTCCACCCCTCTCCACAGTCGAAGTTTTAGCCGAATCTATGAGTCGCCGACGGTTTCCAGCAGCGGTCCACATCATGGGCCTGTCAGAGGACGTACGGCGCTAGACGCACAGACCTTGGTGAACCGGGCGAGAAACAGGCAAGAATAAGAGACGGCAATGATTCCTCCGGGTCTCGGGCCCTCAGTGTTGACAGAGGCCAGGGCGGCTGGTAGCGCTAGAGCCGTGGGAGTTCCATGCTTAACTCCGGCTCTACGGAGTGAAAGGTTGCCTAAAGATTTCAAGGGGCCCCGGAAGGTGCCAAACTACACGGCGGATCTCCCTCCCGAGGCTTGGGTTGAGAGCTATGAGCTAGCTATGGAGATGCTAGACGTCAGTGAAGCTGTTTTTGCAAAATATTTTATCATGATGCTCGAGGGCCCGGCTCGCACATGGTTAAAGGGTTTGCCACCCAACACTATAAGTTCTTGGGACGAATTGAGGGCGAAGTTCATCAAAAATTTCCAAGGGACTTGCAAGCTGCCCATGACTATTGTGGATTTAGATCATTGTGTTTGGCAGGAGAATGAGTCGGCTCATCATTGGGTTCGGCGGGTGTCGACCATTATTCACTCGTCAGAACAGATCACGGCGGCTCAAGCAGTGCTCATTCTGGAGAAGAATTGTCATTTTGTTCCACTGAAGCAGAAACTTGGCCGGCCAAACGCACGTGCCAAGATATGGGAGAGCTCATGACGGCTCTAACGAAATATGCCGACTCAGACACCACCAAAGATCCGGGTTCGGATGAGAAGTCAAATCAGGGAAAGAAGAATAACCAAGGCAAGAGCTTTGGGAACAACGGGAATCAGAACAGACAGAAGAACGCTGGTAGCGGGTCAGAGCTGGTGACAAATGCTAACACAGGGCCGAATGTTCCTAAGGGGAACGGGCATTATAAGCCGTACCAGCGCGATAACAGGCCCCCCTTCAACTTGGAAGCGGTGCTTAGGAAGCCCTGTCCGGAGCACAGTACGCCTGAGAAGGCATCCACGCATGCGTGGGGCGACTGTTTTATCATGCAGAGATTTAAGAATCAACACTTTCAACCGCCTCATAATCAGGGCGACGGGCCGCCTGGCGGCTCAGGGCCTGGCGGGTCAGGCCACGGCGGGTCAGGTGCTGGCTTTGGTGCTGGTAGCTCAGGAGCAGGTCATCCGGGTCATAATAATCAGCAGCATCAATAGCATCATGGCAACAATAATCATAATAATCAGCAGCAGTAGCAGCAACGCAATCAGTCTGGGTTTCAGAGTAACCCGAAGCAGCTCAGTTCAGGGCAGTATCATGTGTTTACGACTGGTAACAGCCGGCGAGATGACAAGCTACGGAGGCGAGCGGTTAACACGGTTGAGCCGGCTCTCCCACGATACCTGCCGTGGTCAGAGTATGAGATAACGTGGAGTAGGCAAGATCACCCGCCGCGGGTGGATGACCCGGGCCGGCTAGCTCTAGTCGTGGCCCCTCAGATACACGGCTATGGAATAAATAAAGTGCTCATGGACGGAGGTAGCAGTATCAACATCTTATATTATGACACCTTCCGGCGGATGAAACTGTTAGACAAGGATCTTAAAACTTCATCTACTGTATTTCATGGTGTGGTGCCTGGTAAGTCGGCGTATCCGGTAGGTAAAATCTCTTTGGAGGTGGCTTTCGGCGATGAGTATAATTACAGGGTGGAGACCTTGTGGTTTGAGGTGGTCAAGATCAAGTGCCCTTACAACGCATTGTTCGGGAGGCCGGCTTACGCCAAGTTCATGGCTAGGCCCTGTTATGTCTATCTGCAGCTCAAGATGCCCGGTTTAAATGGCACGATTACGGTTCATGGCAATCGGAAGACGGCTATTGAGTGCGAGGAAGGTGATGCGGCTTATGCTGAGGCTAGCTGTGCACAGGAGGAGCTGAAATTCTATAAGGAGAACGTTGACCCGGAGGACATGACTCCGTTGAAAAAGCCAAACACAGAAACAGATCCGCCTCTCAACTTTTCAGCGGATGATACTAAAACAGTGGACTTTACTCCGGGCGACTCATCCAAGCAGTTCATCATTGGGGCTCACATGGATCCCAAATAGGAAAGCGCGCTCATTGAATTCATCCATGAGAATCGGGACATCTTTGCATGGAAACCTTCTGACATGCCGGGTGTACCGAGAGAGTTCACTGAGCACAATCTTAATGTGAATCCAAAGTTCAAGCCGATCAAGCAGTTTCTGCGGCGTTTCAATGAGGAGAGGCGGAAAGCTATTGGGGAAGAGGTTGCCCGGCTCTTGGCCGCTGGCTTTATAGTCAAAGTTTTTCACCCGGGGTGGTTGGCTAATCCAGTGTTGGTGCTTAAAAAGAATGGTACTTGGCGTATGTGCATAGATTACACAGATCTCAACAAGGCTTGTCCGGTTGATCCCTTTGCACTCCCTCCCATAGATCAGATCATTGATGCAACAGCCGGTTGTGAGAATTTGTGCTTTTTGGATGCTTACTCCGGATATCATCATATAAAAATGGCAGTCAAGGACCAGGAGAAGACATCGTTTATCACACCTTTTGGAGCATTCTGCTACGTCTCCATGCCTTTTGGATTCAAGAGTACCCAGGCGACTTATCAGCGGTGTGTGTAGAACTGTCTCCACAGTCAGATTGGCCGTAATGTTCATGCCTATGTGGATGACATAGTGGTGAAGTCCAGGAAGAAAGAAACCCTCTTGGAGGACCTTAAAGAAACTTTTGATAATCTCCGGGTCTACAAAATGATGCTTAACCCGGCAAAGTGTGTTTTTGGTGTTCCTGCAGGAAAGCTTCTGGGGTTCTTGGTCTCTGAGCGTGGCATCGAGGCTAACCCGGATAAAATCAAGGCTATTACTTCTTTGCGAGAGCCGACATGCATCAATGATGTTCAGCGTATTGCAGGCCGGATTGCTGCGCTGAGCCGGTTCATAAGCCGGCTTGGGGAGAAGGCCATCCCCTTATATCAAATGATGAAAAAGACGGTCGAGTTTAAGTGGAGCAAGGCAGCCGTAGAGGCGCTGGAAGCTCTTAAGAAGCAGTTGACTGAGCCGCCAGTATTGGCCACTCCGGCTGAGAAAGAGCCGCTACTCTTATATGTAGCAGCTAACAGCCGGGCGGTCGGCGTGGCGATTGTGGTTGAACGCAAGGAGGTAGGGAAGGAGTATCCTGTTCAGAGGCCTGTCTACTACATCAGTGAGGTCTTGGCTGAGTCCAAGCAGCGGTATCCGCATTGGCAGAAGCTTGTATATGGGGTCTTTATGGCTAATCGTAAGCTGAAGCACTACTTTTTGGGCCATCCAATAACTATTGTAAGCTCTGCCCCGTTGGGAGATATTATTCAGAACAGAGAGGCTACAGGGAGGATTGCTAAATGGGCTTTGGAGTTTGGACCTCTCAACGTCAGTTACACCCCTCGTACAGCAATTAAGTCTCAAGCCTTGGTGGATTTCATAAATGATTGGACAGAGTGCCAGGCGCCTGAAGAGAAGCCGGATAACACATACTGGACTATACACTTTGACGGGCCTAAACAGCTTGAGGGGTCTGGTGCTAGTGTGGTTCTCACCTCCCCCAAAGGCGACAAATTTCGTTATGTGCTCCGGTTGATGTTCCCCTGTACTAATAACGCTGCTGAGTATGATGCCTTGCTCCATGGTTTGAGAGTTGCTAAGGAGATGAATTTGAGCCGGGTTAGATGCCTGGCCGACTCAGATCTTGTGGCTCAGCAAGTTTCAGGTACTTGGGATTCTAAAGACCCACGGATGGCGGCTTATCGTCAGGCGGTTGATATTGTTGCAGGTCATTTGAAAGGATATCAGGTGGATCATATTGATCGTCGACGGAACGAGGCGGCTGATGCTTTATCATGACTCGGGTCTCAGCGTAAGCCAGTGCCGCCTAATGTTTTTCTTGATGTGTTATATCATCCGACTGTCAAGATGCCTTTTGAGGAAGATCTGGAAATTCCTGACCCGGAGGCGGCTCTAGTGGCGGCTCTACATGTTATTCTAGATTGGACTACTCCTTATTTAGCATAATTGACGCGCGGCGAGTTGCCGGATGATGAGAGCCGGGCTCGGGAGATCGTTCGCCGTTCCAAGTCCATGACAATTATCAATGGCGAGTTACACAAATGCAGTGTGACGGGTGTTTTCCAGCGATGTGTGTCACCAGAGGAGGGTCAACAGATCTTAAATGAAATTCATGCTGGCGACTGTGGGCATCACGCCGGGTCACGATCTTTAGTGGCCAAAGCCTTTCGACATGGTTTCTTCTGGTTGACGGCTCATAAAGATGCAGAGGACCTGGTCCGTAAGTGTGACACTTGTCAGAAATTTGGCCGACGTGCTCATGTTCCGTCTCAAGAGTTGCGGATGATACCTATTACCTGGCCGTTTGCGGTCTGGGGGCTTGACATGGTAGGACCCTTCAAGAGGTCCAAAGATAAGAAAACGCACCTCTTGGTGGCGGTTGACAAGTTTACCAAGTGGGTGGAGGTTGAGCCAGTAAGCAAGTGTGATGCGGCCACATCGGTTGAGTTTGTCAAGTCATTGATTTATCGTTTTGGCTATCCGCATAGTATTATCACTGATAATGGCACAAATTTGTCTAAGGGGGCTATGAAGGCGTTCTATGAGAAGGAGCATATACGGCTTGATGTTTCAGCCGTGGCACATCCACAGTCCAATGGCCAGGCCGAGCGGGCGAATCAGGAAATCCTGCGAGGGGTTAAACCCCGGCTCATGGTCCCTTTGCAACGGACACCCGGGTGTTGGGTTGATGAATTGCCTTCCGTCTTATGGAGCATCCAGACTACACCTAACAGGTCCACAGATTTTACACCTTTTTTCATGGTCTACGGAGCTGAGGCGGTTCTACCCAGTGACATCCGGCACGATTCACCAAGGGTGGCGGCTTATATTGAGACGGACAATGAGCTAGCACGTCAAGATGCATTGGATGCCTTAGACGAAGCACGAGAGTTAGCAGCGGCCAGATCAGCAATTTACCAGCAAGACCTGCGACTCTATCATAGCCGCAGGGTGAAGACCCGGATGTTCGAGAAAAGTGACCTGGTGCTCCGGCTTATTCAAGACCAAACTGGGATGCATAAACTCTCTCCACCATGGGAAGGGCCTTTTGTGGTCAGCAGAAACCTCAACAACGGGTCATACTATCTCATTGATATTTGTGATGAGTCGGATACGGCGGGTCGGGAGACTTTGCGGCCGTGGAACTGTTGGAAATATGCCCTAGAGGCAATAATAAATTAGTTATTATCATATTTCCTTGTTCATGATAATCGTTTATTATCCATGCTATAATTGTATTGATCGGAGACTTAAATGCATGTGCGGATACATAGACAAAACCATGTCCCTAGTATGCCTCTAATGGACTAGCTCGTTGATCAAAGGATGGTTAAGATTTCCTAGCCATGGACATGAGATGTCATTTGATAACGGGATCACATCATTAGGAGAATGATGTGATGGATAAGACCCAAACTACAAACATAGCATATGATCGTGTCAGTTTATTGCTACTGTTTTCTGCATGTCAAGTATATGTTCCTATGACCATGAGATCATGCAACTCACGGATATCGGAGGAGTGCCTTGTGTGTATCAAACGTCGCAACGTAACTGGGTGACTATAAAGGTGCTCTACAGGTATCTCCGATGGTGTCTGTTGAGTTGGCATGGATCGAGACTGGGATTTGTTACTCCGTGTGACGGAGAGGTATCTCAGGGCCCACTCGGTAATACAACATCACAACAAGCCTTGCAAGCAATGTGGCTAAGTTTTAGTCATGGTATCTTGTATTATAGAACAAGTAAAGAGACTTGCCAGTAACGAGGTTGAACTAGGTATGGAGATACTGACGATCGAATCTCGGGCAAGTAACATACCGAAGAACAAAGGGAACGTTATACGGGATTAACTGAATCCTTGACATAGAGGTTCGACCGATAAAGATCTTCGTAGAATATGTAGGAACCAATGTGGACGTCCAGGTCCCGCCATTGGTTATTGACCGTAGAGGTGTCTCGGTCATGTCTACATAGTTCTCGAACCCGCAGGGTCTGTACACTTAAGGTTTGGTGACGTTTCGGTAGTGTAGAGTTATGTATGGTGGTGACCGAAGGTTGTTCGGAGCCCTGGATGAGATCCCGGACATCACGAGGAGCTCCGGAATGATCCGGAGGTAAATATTCATATATAGGAAGTCCCAGTTTGGTCACCGGAAAAGTTTCGGGCTCATCGGTAGTGTACCGGGAGTGCCGGTAGTGTACCGGGGGACCTCCGGGAGGGGTATTTCGACCCCAAGAGGTCCATGGGCTGTGGGATAATAATAACCAGCCCTTAGTGGGCTGGAAAACCAGCCACACCAAGTCCCATGGCGCAGGAGGCAAAAGTCCTAAAGGAAAAGGTGGAAAAAAGGCTAAAAAGGAAGAGTCCTACTCCTACTAGGAGTGGAGGAGGAGTAGGACTCCTCCCCCTCTAGTTTGGCCGACTCCTATTGGAGTTTTTCCTTGCGCCAGCCCTCCTCTCTCTCCCTCCTTTATATACTGGTGGATTGGGTGCTGTTTGGACACAGTTTACGGCCACGTGCTACCCGTTTCACCGGTGCTCCTCTAGATCGGTTTTTCTGCAGTGCTTAGGCGAAGCCCTGCCGGAATTGCTCCACCACCATCACCGGAGCGCCGTCACGCTGCTGGTGAACTCTCTCTCCTCTCCACCTCCTCTTGCTGGATCAAGAAGGTGGAGATCGTCATCAAGCTGCACGTGTGGTAAACGCGGAGGTGCCGTCCGTTCGGCGCTAGATCGGAAGGACCGTGATCGAGATCGCGAGACGGTTCGTGATGTGATCACGGAATGGATCGTGATGAGTTCGCGGGACAGATCGTGATCAAGATCATGAGACGGATCGTGATGAGTTCGCGGGACGGATCATGATGAGTTCACGGGATAGATTGTGATCAAGATCGTGAGACGGATCGTGATGAGTTCGCGGGACGGATCATGATGTGTTCGCGGGACGGATCGTGATTGGATCACATGACGGATCGTGATGAGATCGCGGGACGCTCGGCGATTTGGATCGCGAAGATGTTCGACTACACCAACCGCGTTTCTTAACGCTTCCCTCTTAGCGATCTACAAGGGTACATAGATCCACTCTCCCTCTCGTAGATGCTCATCACCATGGATAGGTTTGCGTGTGCATAGGAAATTTTTTGTTTCCCATGCGACGTTCCCCAACAGTGGCATCATGAGTTAGGTTTATGGTTCGATGAGATCTCGAGTAGAACACAAAAGGTTTGGGGCATTGATGCTTAGATTGCTTCCTCCGTTGGTCGTATTTTGGTTCAGCGGGATTGTGAGATGAAGCGGCCCGGACCAACATTACTCGTACGCTTACGAGAGATCGGTTCCCTCGATGCAACTTGTTGCCTAGATGGCTTGCGGGTGACAGTTTCTCTCACTTTAGTTGGATCAGATTCGACAAAGGCGGTCCTTGAGAAGGTTGAAAAGCAAACTAGTGTATCACCGTTGTGGTTTATGCGTAGGTGAGAATTGTTCTTGCTAGATACCCGTAGTAGCCACGTAAAACATGCAACAACAATTAGAGGACGTCTAACTTGTTTTTGCAGGGTATGTTGTGATATGATATGGCCAATTACATGATGTGATATATGTGATGTATGAGATGATCATGTGATGTATAGACTATCATGACTTGCATGTCGATGAATACGGCAACCGGCAGGAGCCATAGGGTTGTCTTTAATTATTGTATGACCTGCATGTCAATCATTAAGCGCTATGTAATGCTTTACTTTATCGCTACGATAGCAATAGTAGTAGAAGCATGCAGGGCATGACAACCCCGATGGTGACACGTTGATGGAGATCAAGATGATGCAGATCATGGTGTCATGCCGGTGACGATGGAGATCATACCGGTGCTTTCTAGATGGAGATCAAAAGCACGAGTTCATGGCCATATCATGTCACTTATGATTTGCATGTAATGTTAATCCTTTTATGCACCTTGTTTTGCTTGGGACGACGGTAGCATTATAAGGTGATCCCTCACTTAATTTCAAGATAAATTGTGTTCTCTGCGAGTGTGCACCGTTGCGAAAGTTCGTCGTGTTGAGACACCACGTGATGATCGGGTGTGATAGACTCTACGTTCAAATACAACGGGTGCAAGCCATTGTTGCACATGCAGAACACTCGGGTTAAACTTGACGAGCCTAGCATTTACGGACATGGCCTCGAAACACAAGAGACCGAAAGGTCGAACATGAGTCATATAGTAGATATGATCAACATGATGATGTTCACCGTTGTAGCCACCTCAACTCACGTGATGATCGGACTTGAGTTGGTGAATTTGGATCATGTATCACTCGAATGATCGGAGGGATGTCAATTTGAGTGGGAGTTCTTAAGTAAGATGATTAATTGAACTCATTATCATGAACATAGTCAAAGTGTCTTTGCAAATTATGTTGTAGATTACTAGCTCGCGCTGTAGCTCCCTTGTATTTTTATATGTTCCTAGAGAAATAGAATTGAAAGGTGTTGGTAGCAAAATTGTGGACTGGGTCCGTGATCTGAGGATTGTCCTCATTGCTGCACAGAAGGCTTATGTCCTTAATGCACCGCTCGGTGCGCCACCCCATCTAGCGTCGTCTGTAGATGTTGTGAACATCTGACATGCACGTTTCAATGACTACTTGATAGTTTAGTGCGTCATGCATTACGGCTTAGAATTAAGGCTCCGAAACGTTTTGAACGTCACGGAACATATGAGATGTTCTAAGAGCTGAGATTGTGATCTCAGGCTCGTGCCCGAGTTGCGAGATAGAAGATCTCCAATGAGATTCTTTGCCTGCAAGATGAAAGAGAATAGCTCAATCGTTGAGCATGTGCTCAGACTGTCTGGGTACTACAATCGCTTGAATCGGGTGGGAGTTGATCTTCCAGATAAGATAGTGATTGATGTAGTTCTCCAAGTCACGGTCACTGAGCTACTAGAACTTGGTGATGAACTATAAAATGCCAGGGAAAGAAATGTTGATCCCTGAGCTGTTCGCGATGTTTGACACCGCGAAGGTAGAAATCAAGAAGGAGCGTCAAGTGTTGATGGTTAATCAAACCACTAGTTTCGAGAAGGGCAAGAGCAAGGAGGGAAACTTCATGGATAGCAAGTTAGTTGTTGCTCCAGTGAAGCAACCCAAAGTTGAACTCAAACCCGAGACTAAGTGCTTCTGTTATGAGGTGAGCGGTCGCTGAAGCGGAACAACCCTAGATACTTGGTAGATAAGAAGTCTGGCAACATTGATAGAAGTATATTTGATATACGAGTTATTAATGTGTACCTTGCTAGTACTCTTAGTAGCACCTGGGTATTGGATACCAGTTCCGTTGCTAAATGTTAGTAACTTGAAATAAAAGCTACGGAATAAATGGAGAACTATCTAAGGGTGAGGTGACGATATGTGTTGGAAGTGTTTCCAAGGTTGATGTGATCAACATCGCACGCTCTCTCTACCTTCAGGAATAGTGAAGAACCTAAATAAATGTTATTTGGTGTTTTGCGTTGAGCATGAACATGATTAGATCATGTTTATTGCAATACGATTATTCATTTAAGTTAGAGAATAATGGTTATTCTGTTTACATGAATAATACCTTCAATGGTCATGCACCCAGTGAGAATGGTTTGTTGAAATCTTGATCGTAGTAGTACACATGTTCATAACATTGATGTCAAAAGATACAAAGTTAATAATGATAGTACCACATACTTGTGGCACTGCCGCTAAATGTCATATTGGTATAAAGCGCATGTAGAAACTCCATGCTGATGGATATTTGGACTCATTCGATTTCGAATAGGTTGAGACATGCGAACCATGCCTCTTGGGCAAGATGACTAAAGGACCCCGTTGGATGGAGCGGGCAAGTGATTCATTGGAAATGATACATGTTGATGTATGCAATCTAGTGAGTCTTGTAGCGTGCAGTGGATATCGTTATTTTCTTACCTTCACTGATGATTTGAGTAGATATAGTGTATATTTACTTAATGAAACACAAGTCTGAATCGTTTGAAAGGTTCAAGCAAATTCAGAGTGAAGTTTAAGATCATCATGACAAGAAGATAAAAATGACTGCGATATGATCGTGGAGGTGAATATCTGAGTTACGAGTTTGGCATACAACTTAAGACAATGTGAAATTTGTTTCACAACTAACGCCACCTGGAACACCATAGTGTGATGGTGTGTCCGAACATCATAGTCATGCTCTATTGGATATGGTGCGTGCTATGATGTCTCTTATCGTTTTACTACTATAATTTTTGGGTTATGCATTAGAGACAACTACATTCACTTTAAATAGGGCACCATCTAAATCTATTGAGATGACACCGTGTGAATTATGGTTTGACAGAAACCTAAGCTTTCATTTCTTAATGTTTGGGGCTGCAATGCTTGCGTGGAAAATGTTTTCACATAATAAGATAGAACCCAAGGCGGACAAATGCATCTTCATAGAATACCCTAAGATCAGTTGGGTGAACCTTCTATCTCAGATCCAAGTGCAAAGTGTTTGTTGCTAAAACTGGGTCCTTTCTCGAGAAAGGGTTTCTCTCGAAAGAATTGAGTGGGAGAAAGATAGAACTTGATGAGGTTGTTAAACCTTTGTTCAACCAAAGAATAGCGCAGCGTAGAAAGATGTTTCTGTGAAGCCTACGTTAGTTGAAGAGGAAGTTAATGATGATGATCATGAAGCTTCAGGATCAAGTTACTATCGAACTTCATAGATTGACAAGGATGTGTACTGCTCCTGAGCGGTACGGCAACCCTGTCTTGGAGGTCATGTTGTTGGACAATGATGAACCTACAAACTATGGAGAAGCGATGATGGGCCTGGATTCCAACAAATGGTTGGAGGCCATGAAATCCGAGATAGGATCCATGTATGAAAACAAAGTATAGACTTTGGTAGACTTGCTCATTGGACCGCAGGTCGTTGCGTACAAATGGATCTTTAGAATGAAGACAGACACCGATGGTGAATGTCACCATTTGTAAAGCTCGACTAGTTGCAAAGTTGTTTGTGACAAGTTCAAGGAGTTGACTGCGATGAGGCTTTCTCACTCGTAGCGATGCTAAAAGTCTGTTGGAATTATGTTAGCAATTGCTGCATTTTCAATTATGAAATCTGGCAGATGGATGTCAAAACATCGTTTCCTTAACAGTTTACTTAAGGAAAGGTTGTATGTGATACAACCAGAAGGTTTTGTCAGTCCTAAGGATGCTAAAAGATGAGCAAGCTTTAGTGATCCTTCTATGGACTAAAGCAAGCATCTCGGAGTTGGAATATACACTTTGATGAGGTGATCAAAGTTTTTGTAGTTTATACAAATTTGCCGAGAAACTTGTATTTGCAATAAAGTGAGTGGGAGCACTATAGAGTTTCTGATAAGTATATGTGGTTGACATATTGTTGATCGGAAATAATGTAGAATTTCTGGAAGGCATAAAAGGTTGTTTGAAAAGTGTTTTTCAAAGGAAGACCTGGATAAAGCTACCTAATTGTTGAGAATCAAAATCTATAGAGATAGATCAAGATGCTTGATGAGACTTTCAATGAGTGCATACCTTGACAAGATTTTGAAAGAGTTCAAAATGGATCAGCCAGAGAAATAGTTCTCGTCTGATTTGTGAGGTGTGAAGTTGAGTGAGACTCAAAGCTCGACAACGGCAGAAGAAAGAGAAAGGAGGAACGTCGTCCCCTATACCTTAGCCATAGGCTCTATATTATGCCATGCTGTGTACCGCACCTGTGTGTGCCTTGCCATGAGTCTATCAAGGGGTACAAGAGTGGTCCAGGAGTGGATCACTGGACAGCGGTCGGAATTATCCTTAGTAACCAGAGGACTAAGGAAATGTTTCTTGATTATGAAGGTGATTAAGAGTTCGTCGTTAGGAGTTACGTCGATGCAAGCTTTAACACCTATCCGGATGACTAGTAGTAGCAATCTGGATACGTATAGTGGAGCAGCCATTTGGAAATAGTACCAAGTGGAGTGTGGTAGCAGTGTTTACTGTTTGACATAGAGATTTAAAAAGTACACACGGATCTGAATATCGCAGACCCGTTGACTATAAGACCTCTCTCACATGCAAAGCATGATCGATCCCCAAAACTCATTGGGTGTTAGATTCATAACAATGCGAATCACATGGTGATGTGAACTAGATTATTGACTCTAGTGCAAGTGGGAGACTGTTGGAAATATGCCCTAGAGGCAATAATAAATTAGTTATTATCATATTTCCTTGTTCATGATAATCGTTTATTATCCATGCTATAATTGTATTGATCGGAGACTTAAATGCATGTGCGGATACATAGACAAAACCATGTCCCTAGTATGCCTCTAATGGACTAGCTCGTTGATCAAAGGATGGTTAAGATTTCCTAGCCATGGACATGAGATGTCATTTGATAACGGGATCACATCATTAGGAGAATGATGTGATGGATAAGACCCAAACTACAAACATAGCATATGATCGTGTCAGTTTATTGCTACTGTTTTCTGCATGTCAAGTATATGTTCCTATGACCATGAGATCATGCAACTCACGGATATCGGAGGAGTGCCTTGTGTGTATCAAACGTCGCAACGTAACTGGGTGACTATAAAGGTGCTCTACAGGTATCTCCGATGGTGTCTGTTGAGTTGGCATGGATCGAGACTGGGATTTGTTACTCCGTGTGACGGAGAGGTATCTCAGGGCCCACTCGGTAATACAACATCACAACAAGCCTTGCAAGCAATGTGGCTAAGTGTTAGTCACGGGATCTTGTATTACGGAACGAGTAAAGAGACTTGCCAGTAACGAGGTTGAACTAGGTATGGAGATACCGACGATCGAATCTCGGGCAAGTAACATACCGAAGAACAAAGGGAACGTTATACGGGATTGATTGAATCCTTGACATAGAGGTTCGACCGATGAAGATCTTCGTAGAATATGTAGGAAACAATGTGGACGTCCAGGTCCCGCCATTGGTTATTGGCCGTAGAGGTGTCTCGGTCATGTCTACATAGTTCTCGAACCCGCAGGGTCTGCACACTTAAGGTTCGGTGACGTTTCGGTAGTGTAGAGTTATGTATGGTGGTGACCAAAGGTTGTCCGGAGTCCCGGATGAGATCCCGGACGTCATGAAGAGCTCCGGAATGGTCCGGAGGTAAAGATTCATATATAGGAATTCCCAGTTTGGTCGCCGGAAAAGTTTTGGGCTCATCGGTAGTGTACCGGGAGTGTCGGTAGTGTACCGAGGGACCTCCGGGAGGGGTATTTCGACCCCAAGAGGTCCATGGGCTGTGGGATAATAATAACCAGCCCTTAGTGGGCTGGAAAACCAGCCACACCAAGGCCCATGGCGCAGGAGGCAAAAGTCCTAAAGGAAAAGGTGGAAAAAAGGCTAAAAAGGAAGAGTCCTACTCCTACTAGGAGTGGAGGAGGAGTAGGACTCCTCCCCCTCTAGTTTGGCCGACTCCTATTGGAGTTTTTCCTTGCTTCAGCCCTCCTCTCTCTCCCTCCTTTATATACTGGTGGATTGGGTGCTGTTTGGACACAGTTTACGGCCACGTGCTACCCGTTTCACCGGTGCTCCTCTAGATCGGTTTTTCTGCAGTGCTTAGGCGAAGCCCTGCCGGAATTGCTCCACCACCATCACCGGAGCGCCGTCACGCTGCCGGTGAACTCTCTCTCCTCTCCACCTCCTCTTGCTGGATCAAGATGGTGGAGATTGTCATCAAGCTGCACGTGTGGTAAACGCGGAGGTGTCGTCCGTTCAGCGCTAGATCGGAAGGACCGTGATCGAGATCGTGAGACGGTTCATGATGTGATCACGGAACGGATCATGATGAGTTCGCGGGACAGATCGTGATCAAGATCGTGAGACGGATCATGATGAGTTCGCAGGACGGATCATGATGAGTTCACGGGATAGATCGTGATCAAGATCGTGAGACGGATCGTGATGAGTTCGCGGGACGGATCATGATGTGTTCGCGGGACGGATCGTGATTGGATCACGTGACGGATCGTGATGAGATCGCGGGACGCTCGGCGATTTGGATCGCGAAGATGTTCGACTACACCAACCGCGTTTCTTAACGCTTCCCGCTTAGCGATCTACAAGGGTACGTAGATCCACTCTCCCTCTCGTAGATGCTCATCACCATGGATAGGTTTGCGTGTGCGTAGGAAATTTTTTGTTTCCCATGCGACGTTCCCCAACAGGAACATGGCGCACTTGCGGCCATGTTATACTTAAGAGATGATGCAGATCTGTTATCATTGTACATATCATATTTATATAGAGTAGTACTACTACCAAAGACTTGAGCTCCGGCTCTTATGTGTATCTTCATGACTTAAAGAGGAAATTCTTCAAATACCAGCAAGTTTGCAGTTCCTGTGGCTCTTTTGATCCGCCAAGGTCTTACCGGTTACTCTCTCTTTGAGACCCTGAACCGGTTCAAGTGCCAAGTTGAATTTATTCCAGCCAATCTCGCTTTAGAGACCCTGAACTGTTGTTGCTCTTACCAGTCAATCTCGCTTTAGAGACCCTGAGCCGGCTCACAGAGTTGACGGCCAATCTCGCTTTAGAGACCCTGAACTGTTGTAAGTTAAATAATTAAGCTCTTATCAGTCAATCTCGCCTTAGAGACCCTCAGCCGGCTCACATAGTTGACGGCCAATCTCGCTTTAGAGACCCTGAACTGGTATGAGGCATAGTTTGAGTACATTAAGCGCTGTTGCTGATGGAGGCTTCTTACCTTTGGTATAGCTTAAAAAATTCCCCTAAGGCAGCAGCGTGTACGTCAAATTCCAATTGTTTATCAGCTGCGGCCATCGAAGGGGGCTTCTTACTGACGGGTATCGCTTATCTCACCCTAATGGTCGGCTTTTATGCCAGTTCCGGTTACTTATTAATCGCGGTTGTCGAAGGGGGCTTCTTACCGACGGGTTTGCTTATCTCACCCTAACAACCGGCGTTTACGCCAAAAATAGTTGCGGAAGGAGGCTTCTTGCCCTTGGGTATAGCTTACATAAACCCTTCACGCAGCCGGCTAGTACAATTACTAGTCGCGGCTGTCGAATGGATGCTTCTTGCCATAAGGTATAGCTTACATAATACCATCGGCAGTCGGGACTATTCAATATTAGCTGATTTGAGGAGGCTTCTTGTCGTCATGGTATAGCTTACATCACCCCTCTTACAGCCGGTTGTAGGCCGCTTTAAAAGTTCTCAACAGTCGTCGTTGTCACATAGAGGCATCCTACTGTCAGGTATAGCTTATTTTATCCTATGGCAACCGGCTCTTCCATGAACTTTTATCATAAGAGAAGGAGTCATAATGCTCCGGCTGATATGTACAATTTCCCAGCTCTCATGAGTCCGGGTGAAGGACGCACGTTTCGGAAAGACTATGTGTTTGTTTATCGACCGCTGCGTTTTATTCATGGGGGCTGATTACCAATAGAGGTGCTATCCGGCTCTAAACGAGCTCTGATGATTTACAAAGTATCTCGCATGAATCAGGTGGCAAGCTTATCAAAGCCGGAAGTAAAGAGCAAAGAAAGAAGACAAGTATTATAAAACAAAACAGCCGGCGGATGCAATTCAATATTAAGAGGCTATTACAAAAGATTTTCTCATAAGGAACGGACGATATTTCTGATAAAGTTTTTAGACGCCATGGGCGGGTAATTACAAGAGCCGACACTTGCTCTGATTGTTACAAAGATTGATTACTCAGCCGGCTTATCCTTCTCCGGGTCTTCTACGGATCGGATCTGAAGATTGTCGTGTTCCCAGTTGCAGTTAGACATGGCATCAAATGACCCGGAGAATAAAGGCGCGATGTTGAGCTCACCAGGGAAGAGATCTTTGCTTCGGGCGGGTATTAAATCTTGACACTCGTAAAGAGGCCCGCGCATCCGCTTATCTTCCTGGTCGTAGGCGGCTTGATAGTTTTTTAGTTTGTCCTCCGCCTCATCAGCCATTACAGACGCCAGATGGCGAGAGGCCTTGACGACTTTGTAATAATCTTCGTCAGCGAATTCTGAGCCGTCCACCTTCTTCGATGGATACCCGCCCATCATCTCTTCTGCCGTAAGATCCGGCGCGAAAGCCATGGCCTGGCTCAAGCCTGCGACGGCTCCAGAATGAAATGCCGACTTCTTCAGTTCTTGGATTTGTTTTGGAACTGTCGAGAACAGCTCCAACATCTCTTTCAAAGCTTTGGGGATCTTATCCCTGTACTGCACGCTTTTTATGGTGAACATTGCACCGCAGTACAATTGTTCCGTGAAGGTGTACACCGCCTTCAGCACTAGAATGCTGTCATCGGCAAGCTGCCGGCTCAAAGGTCCTGCATGAGCCGGAAGACACATGTCAATCATCAGTTGTTAATTCAAAGATGTTAAAATGAGGAGTGCAGGAAAGATTTGTTTACCAAACAACGCGGCAGACATCTTGGAGATGTGCCATTTGAGACCTTGAAGTTCCTCAGCAACGGCGATGAGCCACTGGTCGGCATCATCCGCCCGTTTGGCTAGCGCAGCTTTCTCTGACTCAACTGCTTCTTTTACAGTTGTTAGCTCGGCGGTGAGCTTGGCTACTTCTTCGGCTAAGAGCCGGCATCTTTCGTCAGCAAGACCTCGAGCTTCCTGTTGAGCTGCTAAGTTGGTCTTGAGATCAGCCAGCTCAGAGCCGGCGGCGTTCAGAGCGTCCTGTGTACATCAAAGGTGAAGTAAAGGTTATTAGAGCAACAAGAGTATTCGTCAGCATAAGGGATCACAGTTTCAATTTCTACAAGTTTCAAACAGATTGCAAGCAATATATTTGACACTTGGGGGCTAATGTATATTTGATTTATTCCTCTACAGTTCCGGCTCATCTTCCTAGAAATTGACCCGAAACTTGGGGGCTACACATTGGCTCTTTTCTATAATCTCAAAAGTCCCGACTCAAATAAATTTGAGCCGGCCAAGGGGGCTACATTACGTTTTGGTTCACACTATGGAAGTCCCGACTCAAATAAATTTGAGCCGACCCTTGGGGGCTACACTATGGTTCTTTTCTAATCTTAAAAAGTTCCGACTCAAATAAATGTGAGCCGGCCCTTGGGGGCTACAGTTGGCAGTGTACAAGTGTGGCATGATTTCAAAGCAAGAGTATTTATTCTACATAACTTCCAAAAGAAGAGCTGAATTCAATTCTATGTCAGATTTAATCCGGCCCTTGGGGGCTGAGGAAGGTTATGGCCAAAGAAAGTAGCATACCTCATATTTTTTCTTCATCATGCTGACCAGCCGGAGTTCCAAATCTCGGCTGGTGTTGACTCGGTTCATATAGCCGGAGTGGAGTTCCTCGGCTGTCATTTTGTCATATGATGAGTCAAATTGAAGTTTCCGTGAAGCTTCGGACGGCTCAGGATGCCGGGTCAAGACATGTGTTGGTGAAGGATCCTTATGGGCAGAACCAGTGATGATAACATCCGGAGTCGCAGGGGTTCTGATGGGTGTAAGTGGCTTTGAAGGAGCAGCGGGAGAGATCTCCATTATGACGTCATCCGCAGCCGGCTCAGTAGAAGCCGCTGGTGGAGCCTCTTCCTCCGCTGGAGTCTCCTCCGGCTGTACAATTTCTGGTTGAGCCGGAGCCGGCTGTTCAGGTTCTTCGGTGTCGATTACAGGGCTGGAGGAAGGCTGATAGGTCTTGCGGCGTTTTGCTTGAGCACTGTAAAGTAAAGAGTTAGTACTTAAAGGTGATTGGTATTTCGTCAGGATACCCAGATATTTTAAATGCTTACAGAGGATTGATCTTTGGTGGGGGGATTACGGATGCAGAAGAGTCGCCCAAAGAAGGCGTCTTCTGGAAGAGCAAGACACAGAAATTATAAGATACTTGGATATGAAGAGAAACGAAAAAGAAAAGTATGAATACTAACCTCTGCAGGCCGTTTCTTACGAGCCGACGATTCTGGCAGTCCAGATGCAAGCTCTGTAGAGCCGGCGCTCCGGGTCTGATGTCGCTCAGCTTGCTGTAGCTTTTTTGAAAGGAAATCAGAAGCCAGATGAGCAAGAGGATGAGATAGAGGAAATTTTCTAACGACCCGCCGCGGCTTTCGGAAGAAATATTCTGAGTTGGAGTACAAGCATGTTACCTCAGGAACGTTGGCATGACTTGTTTCTACTTCATCCTGTGAGACACGGAAAAATGTTATTAAAAGAGCCGGTAAGGTAAAAAGTTAAGTGAGTAGAGTTGAAAGGTCTTACCTCCGACTCTGAAGAGGCTGGAGGTTCAAACCAGTTCTCTTGAGGAGCCGCTTTCTTCTGCTTCTTGGCGGCGACTTTCTTCTTGGTCACCTTCGGAGGAGGAACGAATTCCTTCTTCTAGAAGTCGGAATCCGCCTGTGCAAGTTAAGCCGGAGGAAAGATATCAAACTTTGAAAAGGAATATGCAAACATACAACAGACGGAGGAAAAATAAAAACACGTACAAGAGGTGCCGGGTTGGCCGCACAGAAGGGCGCTAGGCCGATGGTGCTGCATGAGCCGGAGGTTTCGTGCACCAGACTCCGGACGGTCATACAGACGTCGTCTTCAGTCAGAGTGGTGGCACTGAAGCATAGCTCACTGTCGTACTTCCCCGGATAGGTGCACATGAGCCGGTCCCGGCGGCTGAGAGGCATGATCCGCCACTCCACCCAACAGCGGATGAGGTCTGTTCCAATGAGGCCGTTGGCCAGGAGAGCCTTCACTCTGGCATGGGGACCCTCGTATTTTGCACGGTCGGCAGCCGAGAGCCGGCCGGGCAGAGAGGTTTCGGTTGCGAGCCAGGAAGGACGGTAACCCGGCAGACGGTGCTCCGACTCAGGGGACGTGTCCTTGCAGTAGAACCACGTCTTGTTCCAGTCCTTCGGGTGACTGGGCATCTGGATAGCCGGAAAGGTGATACCCCTCCGGCATTGGATGGTAATTCCTCCAAGTTCTAAGCTTGGTCCGCCTTTGCATTCAGTCTGGCGGTTGGCATAGAAGAACTCTCTGAAGAATCTGACTGATGGTCTTGATTGGAGATACGCCTCGCAGAGGACTTGAAAGTGACAGATATTTGAGACAGAGTTTGGCGCCAGGTCCTGGGGATGCAATTTATACAAGTGCAGGATGTCGCGGAAGAACTTTGACCCGGGCAGCACGAATCCTCCCTCTATGTGATCTACAAACACTATGACCTCTCCTTTCTTCGGAGCAGGGCGGGTCTCACCAGACGGAACTCGCCAACCGATCACTTCCTTCGGAGGAAGGGTGCCACCGGCTACCAGCTCAGAAAGGTATTCCTTGGTTATGCAGGAACCAACCCAGTTGCAGGAATTAGTGGCGCGTGTCATCCTGGTGACTTAAAAGTATTGTACAAGAAGAAAAATGGCAACTAAATAAACAGGGGCAGATAGCAATAGCGGCTTACAAATTACAGGATTCTAAAGATCAAGGGCTCTAAAGGGTCCGGCTGATAAAGAGCCGGAGGGAATCTAGCGACTTACTATCGTCAAATGAGCCGGAAGTCATCAAGACCCGGACAAACAAGTTTCACAAAACATTGCAAGGATTTTGGATCTACCGAAGCTAAAAAGCAAGGTTCTACGATGACCTAGTGGAAGAACATTAAGAAGTGAAAAATGGCCTACGGCCCTAACCAACCGCGCATTGCGCACGGGCGGGCCACGTGTGGTGGCGGTGGAAACGACACAGCCTAAAGGAATGTGCGGCCGAGCCCGAGACTTGGCCATGCGGCCGCGCTGGCGAACAAAACGCACGGTGGAGGTTCGACCGGCGAAACCCTGCCTGCTACTGGACTCTATGCTACGGGAGGAGGACTTACCGGTGGTGGAGACGGCGGCGGGAGCGATTCTAATGCGAACAGGGTGATGCAGTAGCCTGAGTCAATGCAGCACAGACGGGGGCGCCAGAGCGGGGCATCGGGCGAGCTCGGGCGTCGGACGAGTGGCGGAAGGAAGGAGAAGGGGCGCACGAGCGGGAACGTATTCATTTGACCCATGCGGGTCCTATTTAACAGGGAGACAGTGCGGATTCCCAGGCGTCGACACCGGTCTTGCCGAAACGGACGCCTCGATCTTCGGAGAACGGTTAAATGCGAAAGATTTGATACGTCAGCGTATCTGTGACGTCACACCGGGTCATCCCGTGGCTACTCTCAGACAATTACAAGAGACGGATGAAATGAGCTGGCTCACTTCAGCCTGGGGCCTAATGTTGGGGATATAACCCCGGGATATGACCCGGCTAGAAGATTCCGGTTGATAGCATTGGCTATGAGCCGGCCCACAGAGATATGTACCAGTTGGAGGCCCAAGATGATCAGCGGCTCATGACGTGGGCCGGACGACAGAGACCCGGATGCGCGAGATCTTCCAAAGGGTGACTTGGCTAGTAAGGAAGAGATAGATTCGGAGATGTAATCATGATCCAGTTGTACAATTGTAAGACCTGACGGCTCTGACCTCATATATAAAGGCAGAGCCGGGGCGACTTAGAGGTTAGGTTATCGAAAACTAGGGCAAGCTTCTAGCTCCTTGTAATCGATACATCAAGCAATAACAACACAAGCAAGACGTAGGCTTTTACCTCAACTTGAGGGGCCGAACCTGGGTAAATTCGTGTCCTTTGTCTCGACTAACCCCTTTGAGTCCACTACCATGGCGATGGCTCCGAACTCAACTCTGGTAACCCGGACATTTGTCGTGGCAAAACCACGACAGGAGGGGTCAAGTATTATGGAAGAGTTGAAGCAATTTATGAACTTAGATTCTTTGGTGAAAACCCACCAAACGTCGTAGTCTTCAAATGTTATTGGTTCTAGCCGAAGGAGACTAGAAGGACTCATGAACATATAGGGCTAGTCGAAATCAAACAAAGCACCCATTTAGATGTTCCCGATGTCTATATTATGGCTCAATAGGCGACCCAAGTTTTCTATCTACCGTGGGCCTGCCAAACGGATCCAAATTTGAAGGTTGGGATGTCGTTTATGATGTGCCGCCACATTTTAGACCACCTCCCCTCAATGAAGATGATTATGAACCTCACATTAACCCAGACACATATGAAGGAGAATTCTTCCAAGAAACACGTGTTTCCAAAAAATGTTTCAAGAACCGCTCTACTTCACCCCAGAACATTGAGGTCGACAGCGACAGTGAACCTGACTTCACCCCTGAGCTGAAACAAGAAGAGACAGAAGAAGAAGAGGTTACTGATGTGGATGACCTGACAATGCTTGACCGATTACATAGAGGACACATGTTGATGCATTTATTGATGATGCTGATGAGCACGTCATTACTGATAGTGATGATGATTATGCATTTATTGATCTCGGAGCATATATAGACGATGAAGATTAATATTAGTAATGTAAAGTATTCAATTATTATTATGTACATATATATTATTAATTAGTTCATGTTATTAGGTTTCAATTATTTTATGTTGATCAAACTAATTTTGTTCATTCTTTGTCATTGCAGGTGTTGACAGATGGAGGGCTCGGGTCGAGAGCGCTCTAAGCCTCCTTCCTCGGCGCGTGCTGGGAGGGGTGCTATTATTCCACCCCAGCAACTCTAGAGAGCGCTGGTACACTGCATGCAGACACCGGCGGGCGCTTCTCTTCGACCGGGAGAGGTCGGGGGAAGACGAAGAGAGGTGCTAGAGGTAGGAAGGTTGCTGCGCCTTCCTTGCCGCCACCCCCAGCTGATTCTCCCGACCACAGGAGTGCTCCGTCTTAGGTGGACCCGTCTGACTTGGACCCGTCTCGGACTCCGGTCCACGAGCCTCGGGTCGAGGAGCCTCGGGTCACCGAGCCTTTGTCCCAGGAGACTTTGGTCCCAGAGTCTTCGTCCCAGGAGACTCGAGTCCTAGAGTCTTAGTCCCACGTGACTTCGGAGGCTAGTGGCCATGCTGATGGTGGCGAGGACAACTTGTCTGAGGACACCTATAGCGAGGGCAAGCTGGTTGAGGAGGGCAAGAAGGTCTACCAGCGTGGTTGTACAAAGCTCCCGCCCGTGCCGACGACCCGCGAGCAGAGGTGGTTGATTATGCCTAATGCGGAGAAGTAAATGCATTTACTCTTTTTTAACCTTTTGCCTTCATGTTTCTTCAAATTAATATCTAATGTGTTGGCCTTCTCATACTGTAGGGGTTGGAAATACGAGCGTGGTGTCCGCGGGCCCAACCAGGTCCTTGGTTTGCTTCTCCGGCACCACTTCCCGGGGAAGGTCTAGTTGCCCGGTGAGGGTGAGGCTCCACAGGTAGCACTGACCTGGGAGCTATACATGGCTGCCCCGGCCTTGCCGGAGGAGATGGTCGACGGTGTCTTGTGTGAGACGGTGGCTGACATTGGGATCCGTTGCTTTTGGGTAATTTCTCCTTTAAAGAATTAAAAATCAGAAGCACCTAGTGATTGTACTAATCAGTGTTGTCTTGTTTCATTGCAGACCTTCTACAGGTGTCTTGAGGAAGATGAGGCAAAAGCGGTTGTTGTTCTCGAAGCTGAGTGCAAGCGCCTACTTCAGAACTTACGGCACGAGGCTCGGGTGTAGGCTATTCGAGACTACTACGCCTCGACTAACATTAAGAGGGCCAAGAAGAAGTGCCGCAAAAATTATCTGAGTAAGGAGAAGTTAATGAAGGCAATTATCTATTCTTAAGGCCTTGTACTTAGTTTCTTTGATTTGATTCGTAGGCGTAGCGTTGAAATTTCTCTTGTCTAACTTAGGTGCCCCCGAGATGGTGTGCGGATAGGATGGACTGATGGGAGGCATTGGTGGATGAGTGGTGCTCTCCCGAATGGCTAGCCAAACACAACAAGGCCAAGGATAAGCGTGCCCAAATGAGAGGTGTGTCACACCATCAAGGGAGCTCCAACCTGTTTGAGTTTGGGGATAACTGGTTATGTGGTTTGCTTCATGATTCATGCAATTTCATTCTTCATGCTAGCTTGAGCGCTTAACTAATATTTTGTTCCTCTCTTTTAGGCGTGAGAAAACAAGGAGGTGCCACCTCTTTTCAACCTGTATGCCATGGCCCATACTGCCTCGTACAAGAAGGCCAAGGCATTCTCTAAGGATGACCTCGATCATCTAGAGAGCTTCAACAACATCTCCTCCCACAACAAGCTCATGAGGTATAGAGATGAGGGGAAGGCGAGAAAAGGGGAGGACTTCAACCCGAGCCAGAGTCCTTTTGATCCAGAGCTTGTGATGATATCTGGTGGCGGGAGGCCCCATGGCTCGATAGCCATTGGGGATGGACTGATACGTTGTCCTAGAACTCTCCCGAAGATAAAGAAGCGCCAGACAAGCTCTAATCCTGAGACAAGGCCTCGTCCATGGCCAATGGAGCTCGCCACTCAGGCTAGGGCCCAGGAGCTTCTAGCGGAGGCAAACAGGCAGCATAGAGGGAGAGGGACATGGAGGAGAGGACGGCTAGCCTGTTGGAGGAGGAGAGGAACTGGAACGACGCGTCTCATCGGGCCCTATACGAGCTCCTCATGGTAAGTTTCTCCTGTATATTAGCCAAATCATGCACGTAATGTTCGTTTCATCACTAACTAATATGAATGACTCGTGAAAACAAAATGTGTAGAGCGTGTGCCAGAAAAATGGTCAGACCCCTCCGTCGATGCACCATATTGCTATAGCACCCATAGTGAGTTTCATTTGAATGGTCATTAGTTACTAGTATTCACATTTGAGTTGCATCATGCTAAGGAGACATTGCAAATGATCTTTGGTGCAGCGTGCCTCCCGACAAGCATCGACCAATCCTTCTGCGTCTGCCGCAACCCCGACCGGTCCTTCTACATCTCACCCTAGCGCAAACCCTACCGGTCCTTCACCTCCGTGATGATGGTAAGTTTTCCCAAGTGTTTTCATTAACAAATGCATACTTAGCTCCAAAATGACCTATACTTAGCTTATTTTCCTCAAAAATGACATAATAACCTTACTTACCTCCAAAATGATATATTCTACCTAGGATAGCTATAAAATGACCTATACTTAGAACTTTTCCTCCAAAATGACTTGATATGCTTAGTTAGCTAGAAAATGGCATTACTACCTAGGATAGCTCAATAATGATCTATAGCTAGCTTAGCTAGTTCATTTATGACATAATTAGCTCACTTAGGTACAAAATGGCATAACTACCTAGGATAGCTCAATAATGATCTATAATTAGCTTATCTAGTTCATTTATGACATAATTAGCTCACTTAGGTAAAACAAATGGCATGATAACCTTGGTTTAGCTCCAAAATGACCTATACTTAGCTTATTTTCCTCAAAAATGACATAACAACCTTACTTACCTCCAAAATGATATATTCTACCTAGGATAGCTATAAAATGACCTATACTTGGCATTTTTTCCTCCAAAATGACTTGATATGCTTAGTTAGCTAGAAAATGGCATAACTACCTAGGATAGCTCAATAATGATCTATAACTAGCTTAGCTAGTTCATTTATGACATAATTAGCTCACTTAGGTACAAAATGGCATAACTACCTAGGATAGCTCAATAATGATCTATAATTAGCTTATCTAGTTCATTTATGACATAATTAGCTCACTTAGGTAAAAAAATGGCATAATAACCTTGGTTTAGCTCCAAAATGACCTATACTTAGCTTATTTTCCTCAAAAATGACATAATAAACTTACTTACCTCCAAAATGATATATTCTACCTAGTATAGCTATAAAATGACCTATACTTAGCATTTTTTCCTCCAAAATGACTTGATATGCTTAGTTAGCTAGAAAATGGCATAACTACATAGGATAGCTCAATAATGATCTATAGCTAGCTTAGCTAGTTCATTTATGACATAATTAGCTCACTTAGGTACAAAATGGCATAACTACCTAGGATAGCTCAATGATGATCTATAATTAGCTTAGCTAGTTCATTTATGACATAATTAGCTCACTTAGGTAAAAAAATGGCCTAATAACCTTGGTTTAGCTCCAAAATGACCTATACTTAGCTTATTTTCCTCAAGAATGACATAATAACCTTACTTACCTCCAAAATGATATATTCTACCTAGGATAGCTATAAAATGACCTATACTTAGCAGTTTTTCCTCCAAAATGACTTCATATGCTTAGTTAGCTAGAAAATGGCCTTACTACCTAGGATAGCTCAATAATGATCTATAGCTAGCTTAGCTAATTCATTTATGACATAATTAGCTCACTTAGGTACAAAATGGCATAACTACCTAGGATAGCTCAATAATGATCTATAATTAGCTTAGCTAGTTCATTTATGACATAATTAGCTCAATTAGGTAAAAAATGGCATAATAACCTTGGTTTAGCTCCAAAATGACCTATACTTAGCTTTTTTTCCTCAAAATGACATAATAACCTTACTTACCTCCAAAATGATATATTCTACCTAGGATAGCTATAAAATGACCTATACTTAGCATTTTTTCCTCCAAAATGACTTGATATGCTTAGTTAGCTAGAAAATGGCATTACTACCTTGGAGAAGAGGAGAGGAGAGGAGAAAAAGAAAGAGAAGATGAATTCTTCTTCTTTTTCTTCTAGGTAGTCTTCTTCTTCTTCTAACTTTCATCTTTCCTAATTTGCAGATTTGCTATAGATGAGGAAGCTTGCATTGATGGAGTGTACTCTTCTACTTGTGCTTCCTTTTTGTTTATGGAAACTTGTTTTGGATATGTATGTATGGATATGTTGTTGGAAACCATTGTATGTTGGATATGTTGTTGGAAACTTGTATGTTGGATATGTTGTGGGAACTTATTGTTGGTATGCTTGTTGAAACTAATTGTTGGTATGCTTGTTGGAAACTTGTATTGTTGATATGTTAGATACATATGTGAAATTCTGTCAAATTGAATGATTTTAAGAAAAAGCAGAAAAAACAGGGGCTATATAGCCACTTTGTTGTCTACTGGCAGACGGCAAAGGTCTTTGCCGTCAGCTAGCGGACAGCAAAGCTGCCACGTGGCAGCTACCTGTGCAACCTAGGGTAGCACTAGGCTGGCCTAGGTGGGTTCTTTGTCGTCTACCCGTGGACGGCAAAGAACCCACCTAGGCCGGCAAAGAAACAGGTGCTTTGCCGTCCGCGGGCAGACGGCAAACAAATATCTTTGTCGTCTTCCAGCAGACGGCAAAGCACGCCATTAAGCCCTTAAGGGATCTAAGTTGCCACGTGTGCCGTCCATGCCCTTTGCCGTTCACTGGCGGGCGGAAAAGATGCAAAGGTCTTTGTCGTCCGCCAGCACATGGCAAAGCGCCCTTTACCGTGGCTTATTCAGCCGGACGGTTGGCCATTTGCTGGCGGACGGCAAAGCCTTTGCCATCCGGGATGGCTGATGGCAAAGTGTCTGATTCCTGTAGTGCATGATCATCACTGTCACCGACACGACACCATGATCTCCATCATTGTGTCTTCATGAATTTGTCTTGCCAACTATTACTTCTACTACTATGGCTAACGATTAGCAATAAAGTAAAGTAATTACATGGCGTTTATGATTGATACGCAGGTCATACAATAAAATAAGACAACTTCTATGGCTCGTGCCGGTTGTCATACTCATCGACATGCAAGTCGTGAATCCTATTACAAGAACATGATCAATCTCATACATCACAATGCATCACATCACATCCTTTGGCCATATCACATCATAAGGCATATGCTGCAAAAACAAGTTAGACGTCCTCTAATTTTTAGTTGCAAGTTTTTACGTGGCTGCTATAGGTTTCTAGCAAGAACGTTTCTTACCTATGCCAAAACCACAACGTGATATGCCAATTACTATTTACCCTTCATAAGGACCCTTTTCATCGAATCTGATCCGACTAAGGTGGGAGAGACAGACACCCGCTAGCCACCTTATGCAACAAGTGCATGTCAGATGGTGGTACCGGTCTCACGTAAGCATACGTGTAAAGTTGGTTCGGGCCACTTCATCCCACAATACTGCTGACTCAAGATAAGACTAGTAACGGTAAGCAAATTAACAAGATCGACGCCCACAACAACTTGTGTTCTACTCGTGCATAGATTCTACGCATAGACCTAGCTCATGATGCCACTGTTGGGAGACGTAGTAATAAATCAAAAAAAATCCTACGTGTTCACCAAGATCCATCTATGGAAAAACCAGCAACAAGTGGGGAGAGTTCATCTTCATACCTTTGAAGATCGCTAAGGGGAAGCATTACAAGAATGCGGTTGGTGGAGTCGTACTCGCAGCGATTAAGATCACGGTGGATTCCGATCTTAGCGCCGAACAACGGCGTCGCCGCGTTCAACACACGTGCAGCCCGATGACGTCTCCTATGCCTTGATCTAGAAAGGAGGAAGGAGAGGTTGAGGGAGAGCTCCGGCAGCACGATGGCATGGTGACGGTGGAGCTGCGTGGTACTCCGGCAGAGCTTCGCTAAGCACTACGGAGAACGAGGAGTAGGAGGAGTAGGGCGGCACCGAGGGAGGAAGAAACTTGTGTTCTTGGCAGCCCCAAAAACCCCTCTATTTATAGGAAGATGAGGAGGGAGGGCACAGCCCTAGGATTCCCACCCTAGGAGCCGGCGGCAGCCCAGATGGCATCTGGTGCGGCGGCCAGGAGAGGGAGTGGGAGGGGCGGCGCCCTAGGTGGGCCTAGGGCCCATCTGCCCTAGGGATTGCCCCCTCCCACCTGTGCTGCGCCTTGGGCCCTTGTGGGGGGCGCACCAGCCCACCTAGGGGCTGGTTCCCTCCCACTTTCAGCCCATGCAGCCCTCCGGTGCTTGTGGCCCCACTTGGTGGACCCCCGGAACCCTTCCGGTGGTCCCGGTATGTTACCGGTGATGCCCGGAACACTTCCGGTGACCAAAACCTCACTTCCTATATATGAATCTTTACCTCCGGACCATTTCGGAACTCCTCGTAACGTCCGGGATCTCATCCGGGACTCCAAACAACCTTCGGTAACCACGTACACTATTTCCCTATAACCCTAGCGTCATCGAACCTTAAGTGTGTAAACCCTACGGGTTCGGGAGGCACGTAGACATGACCGATACACCTCTCCGGTCAATAACCAACAGCGGGATTTGGATACCCATGTTGGCTCCCACATGCTCCACAATGATCTCATCGGATGAACCACGATGTCGGGGATTCAATCAATCCCGTATACAATGCCCTTTGTCTATCGGTATGATACTTGCCCGAGATTCAATCGTTGGTATCCCTATACCTTGTCAATCTCGTTACCGGCAAGTCTCTTTACTCGTTCAGTAACACATCATCCCATGTCTAACTCCTTAGTCACATTGAGCTCATTATGATGATGTCTTACCGAGTAGGCCTAGAGATACCTCTCCATCACATGGAGTGATAAATCCCAGTCTTGATTCGTGCCAACCCAGCAGACACTTTTGGAGATACTCGTAGTGTACCTTTATAGCCACCCAGTTACGTTGTGACGTTTGGCACACCCAAAGTGATTGAGGCGAAGTCGTCCCTGTCTTTCGATGAGATGGTGGCTATCGTTTTTGGTGGAGTGGACTTTGACGATCCGACTATGAACGTGTGATGACGTCGCGCCTTAGCAATCGCTAAACCAACTCCGAGAGGTTATTGACCACGCCGGAGCACAATCAACCTGACCACGAGGGTCTATTTCCTGCACACAAATGAAGAACAAGCAAAAACTAAGATTGCAATCTGCATATTGCGAATATAAAAGGAAAGCTTTATTGATGAAGTGGGGTTCTGTGACGCCTTTGTTTGGTCGTGGAACACAAACGAAGAACGCGAAGTTGCAGCTATGGCAAACTTGTAATCCAAACAAAACCCCACCCTAAAACGATGCCCTAAGGGCTGTATATATGGGGGAATAGAGGGGAATTTCGTGGCCCCTTAGAGGAGGGGTCCGAAACCGACCCTAACTCAGTTTCCCCATACATACGGACTCTAAAAACAGCCTATAATATGGTATTTCGAAATTACATGGATCTGGCCCAAAAATAAGGTGGCGCAGCACCTATATTAGCCTAGGGACGAATTTTAGAAAGTGGCATCATGCATATTTCGTCCAAGGCTTCTTGCTCCCATGTCACGCCCAAGATGCAGTCCTATCCTTATTTGGGCACGAGGGCCTCGACAGGGATAGAAGCCCATCTCGATGCGTTCGCAAGAATGGATACCATTACAAGTACATGTACAATTGAGATGAGTATATGGAATTGGCTTACACTCGCCACAAGCTACATCAGAGTCACAACAATACAATAACATCTCAAACATCATACATAAGAGCAGGGTCCGACTACGGACGAAATCAAACAGTAAAATGACATCCACCCTTGCTATCCCAGGCTGCCGCCTGGAACCCATCCAAGATTGATGAAGAAGAAGGAGTAGAACTCCAAATCAAATCAAGCAACGCACTCACGTCCATTCATCGCATTACCTATACCTGCAACTGTTGTTGTAGTAATGTGTGAGCCACTGGGACTCAACAATCTCATTTCCACGGGTATCAAGACTATTAAATCTAAATAGGTGAGGTATGGTTACGTGGTGAGGCTGCAGCAAGCGACTAAGCATTTATATGAGTGGCCAACTTACGAGTACAGAAATTAAAGTATGGTGGTCTACGCATAACGAACAAGAACTAGCATTGATCACTAACTGATCCTGAACACCTACTTACGTCAATCATAATCCCATCGTGTTCTCTTTCGGATAAGAGCTCACGAAAAGAGACAGTCATGGTTACGCACACAGTTGGTATATTTTATTAGAGTTTACTTCAAGTTTGCTATGACCGGGTGTTAAACAAGTTCTCCAAGTTTGCCACATAACCGCGGGCACGGCTTCTCGAAAAGATTTAACCCTGCAGGGGTGCACCAACTCATCCATCACAAATTAACCACACGCAATGGGGATAACCTCAACCACGGATCTCGTGATCTTCCTAGGCAATTCCAAAGGAAATCCGACACCTCGAGATAGCCCGAAGAAAATCAGAGTTCCTCACTCGAGACGTTCGAGAAAGGTAAAACAAATCCAGCAAGGCCTCCCGACGTGTCGACGAACCCGATAAGAGCCGCGTATCTCCTTCTCAGGACACGACAGATGAGCAGTACGTACGCTGACCTGATAGAAATCCCTCGAGTTGCCCCAAGGTGGCCCCGCAAGTGGCCCTATTTTGGACCAACACTCATGAGGAGCACTAGCCCGGGGGTAGATTAAATTATCCACGGGGTAATTACTCCCTATGCAAGTTCATTGGTTATTAGGCAAATGTAGTACCAATGTTGGGCCTTGCCACACAAGTTTTATTCTAACCCGAAAATCAACGGGGTCCCCATAACAACCCCGAGCATGTTAGGAGCGCTCGTTTATGGAACATAACATCGGTTCACAAGTAACTAGGGGCGGCAAGAATGGAACAAAACACCAAGCAAAAGGCCAAGCCTTCCACCTTTACCAAGTATATATGTGCATTAAATTAGATAGCAGCAATATTGTGATATAACCAAGAATTTCCATGTTGGCACATGGAAGCAATTGCACCTGCAGCTACCAACGCTATAAGAGGGGTTGAGCAAGCGATAACATAGCCAAACAATGGTTTGCTGGGACATGGAAGGGTTAGAGGCTTTTCATGGCAATGTTGGGAGGCTTATCAAACAAGTGGTACGTAGCGAACATAACGATAAAAGACGAGACAACTAGCATGGCAATGATAGTAATGGTATCCAGGGAAATGTGTCATCTTGCCGGAGATCCCGCTCGGAAGAAAAACGAGTCCATGAAGAAGACGGGCCAACGTGGTCGAACGAATCCTCACACTCCGAACGCTTTTGGAACTCTATCGAGATGAAGCAATCCGAAAACAACAATCAACACAAGATACACCACAACATATGCATGACACGATGCCCAAACAAATATGATGCATGTCCGGTTTAATATGCAAGGCATGAGAATACACAACAATCAACTCCTACACCTTAAAGTGAAGCTCAATATGCAACGAGTTGCATATTGACGAAACTTCACATTCGAATTATTTAGTTCACTCCCGTTAGGTACACGACAATATTAAATGTTGTTAAACATGGTAAGAGGTGAAGCATAAGTAAACCATCTATCTAGGCATCTTAAATGAGGTCGGAAACAACTTATAGCATTTCCGAAATGACCTCATATGTTAATTTCAAAATTGGTCCAGATCTGACCTAAACATATTTTATGTTTGTTAAACAGCAAAATAAGTATCTCCATGCTATTCTACATGTCGTTCTAGTCGATTTACATATATAGAACATCTCAAACGGAGCTACGGTCTAAAAGATATGAGCAACACAAGATGCACATGTCATGATTGCAATGCATGGGAAAAGCAATCACAATCATTTCAAATCATGAATGCAACAAGTTACTATGAAACTACATGAGATTCTAAGCAAGTTTCATATATGGAATATCCAGAACGGAGCTACGGTTCAACCACAATCATCAAAACAAGTTTTAGTTGAAATCTGCCAAAAACAGCAGGATAGCATTTTGAACATATGAAAACAACAAGTTACAATATTCCAAAATGCACAAACTAAGCATGGGGCAATATCATGCAACATCCACTTCATTTCCTCTTCACAAATCATATTCAAAACATGCATGGATCACTAGGTAGGAAGCTCACAAGAAGGCTACTTTATAACAGTTTCAGACTTAGAGAAAATAGCAGTTTTAGACAGTGCAGTTTTTATCACGAAGGAATATTGATAGAAGTGAAACTATATGCTACAAGTCATGAAATGGCATGAAACTTAACAGCATGCTAGAGGACAATCAACAACAACTAACTCCATTACACCTACCACAAAAGAGTTCTAGATCACTAGCAAATCACATGGCAAGACAGCAACAAAATATAACAGACTTCAGACTTAGAAATATTTAGGACCCTCAAAATGGCAGATTTTTATAGCAAGTTGACAACAACAAAACAACACCTAAACATGCACATCTATGACAAGCAAAATGTCCATGGGCTAGGACACATATCAAAGGACAACTTTCATGTTGAAAATTAATTCATATCATGCACGGATTAAATCACACAAAAATGACAAAAGGGCATCACGACATAAATGGCATGCACACAAAATGCTCAAATGACCAATCTAAATGCACAGATAAATCCTATGGATTTTTCTACCCCAAAAACATATATAATATGATTAGGTTCATGTAGAAAATTAATCACAATTAAATATGCGGGTATTAGGCCTATTCACATTAAGCAATTCATTAATGCAAAAATAAATGCAACCATCAATCCAACATTTTCTCATGCATAAAAATGCAATGCCGATGATATGAACATTTTAAAATATATGATTTTATTAATTTTGATGCATGGGTAAATAATTATGATAATGCAAATAAATGGCAATAATGCAAAATGTCAAGTTAAATATTTTAAACAGGGATGCAAATGGCATAATATTAAACTATGTCTTATTCTAAGCATTATTCATGTTAAAATCATTTTATTTCGACGCACGGTTAATAGCTATGAATTAAACCATATTAGATAGGTCATCACGCAAATCAATGCAAACAGCATTTAAATATTTTAAACATGCATGAAAATTGGTTATCGTGGAACTAGATGAAATTCTACACATTTTACATGTTCAAAGTTTTTACATGTGAGGTCCGGATTAAAAGTTATTAGCAAAATTGAATTAGGCAATATTCTAAAAAAGGAAAAAAATGCACGTTCTAATAGGAAATGGAAAAAAACACGAGGGGGGGAGCTGGGCTACTCAGCAGGCCAACATGGGCCGGCTCAGTGAGAAGGCACAGGCTGGCTGGCCCATGCGCGGAGGCGAGCAGGAGGCTGGGCCAGGATCAACGGGCGCTGCGGGACTGCGTCGTCTCCTGCTCGATCCCGCGGCGAGCAGGGACAACGACGGCGACGATGGGAAGGCAGGGCGACGGCAAGGGGCGGCCTGGGGACGGGGCAGCACGAAGGCGGCCGGATCCAGGCCGGCGGGGCTCGAACCCGACGGCGGGGAGGCCAGGCGGCAGGGCAAGGTCGGCCATGGCGGAGGGAAGCAGCCATGGCGGCGGTCGTCAGTGCCTGAGGGAGAAGAAGAGGGAGCAGGGGTGAGAGGAGGAGAGGGAGAAGGAGGAAAGGGAGAGGGCGAAGGCGGCGGCGGTCCGGCGGCGGGGAGCTGCTGCGGTCATGGAGCTCGAGAAGCTCTACGCATGGGAGGAGCTCGGGAAGCTCGGGCTGCTTCGGGCCAGGGTGGGCCCAGATGGGCTTCACCGGGCCTGACGGCTGGAGGAGGAAGAAGGGCTGGGGAAGAGGGTTTTGGCACGGGGAACGAGGGCGATCTAGGGTTAGGGGTCCTATATATAGGTTTAGGGGCTAGGGTTACGATCTGTCCGTTTTCGGACTGCCCATGACGATCCGACGTCCGGAAGCGGAGGCTCGGGGCTACAGCGACTGTGCAAAGGGGCAAAGTGGGGAAGAGAGAGAGAATGGTGACCTGTGCACAGGGTTTTAAAATGCCAAAAACGTGCGATAAACCGATGATCGCACTGCTACGAATTACCGACGGGGTATCAAACAAACTCGGATCGCGATCAAAATCGACAGGCGGTCTACCTACGCTATAACAAGACCACACGACAAGTTTCAAATCAATCCGAGAATATTTTTGCACGCGCTTAAAATAGGTTTTATTTTCACGGTGTCGCGGGCGCGTGTGTGTGTGGTTGGTCTCAAAACAGGCAACGGCACGAACGGAGAGTATCGGCAACTACGAACGGATGCAAGTTTTCGAAAATGGGAGATGAAGCAATGCAGATGATGCGAATGATGCGATGATGAATGTGAAAACCAAACGAACACATCATGAGAACGGAAATAAAAGGGGAATCTTCTGGAATCTTCTGGAACGTCGGTCCCGGGCTGTCACAACTCCCCTACACTACACGAGGATCTCGTCCCGAGATCTAGAATGAAAAAGGGGAAGAGAAAGAGCAAAAGGTAAAAACTTAGTTGCTTCTTTGACAAACGAGCGAAACCAAAGAATCCTGAAGGATGGAAAGAGATGAAGAATGAGGAACAGCAAGAATTCCCAAGAAATTTCGGCAGCACTTCGGTAGGAAATAGAGGAAAAATTGATATGATGGAACAAATTGAAAGAAAGGCATCAAACTTTGGTTGGAATAGAATCGAACTTTCAAAAGATGGAAGGAACATGAAAATATTTCACAACCTCCGGTTAAATGAATAAGCAAGAAAGAACATGATATTGATACAACAAGATGATAGATTGAATAGAGCAACATCACAAGGCCTCCGGAACAAAAGAATAGAATCTAGATCCTTGGGAAGAAGAGAACTGAGAAGAAAATGACAACTTCTAGCACCAATGAACTTGAGAAGCATGGTTGAACGGAGTTGTTGAAACACCAACAACGAAAAGAAGAGCTTGTTATGGGCTTATGGAAAACATCTCAACATTATGAGGTGACAACCTACCACAACATAAACAATTGATTGACTGAGAGCAACAAGATATGCAAAAATCTTCTTTCACCAAGAGGAGGAGAAAACTTGGATGATTTATGACACCATGACAGCAACAATCCTTAGAAATAGCTTTAGGTGAAATTCAACCCAAGATAACTCCGAGAAAACAAGATGGGTTTACTTATCTTATTCTTGACAATCTTCCTTCGAGACTCCTTATAATCAAGAATTTAATAACACCATCTTAAAGACAATGGAGAAGGAATTGAACTTAGAAATCCAAGAGAAAGAACACTTAAGCACCTCCAACAAGAATCTTAAGAACACTTGAAAATGAAAGAAATCTAGATGAACCACCATGAAGAACCTCCGGAAGAACTCTGAAACGAAAGGATTATAGAAAGAATTGAAGGATACAAAAAGAATAAGATTGGGCCTTCCAATGATTTAGATGAGACTTCGGGACAAGATACTTGAGCAAAACTAGGAACTCCGGAAAAGAAAGATGACCACTTGGAAAAAGGAATTTGATATCATGAACCACTCCGGAAGATGGATTGAAATCACCTCAAGGAACAAGAATAAGAATTATGTTATGCTTATCCTTCATCAAGTTAAATTGATGACAAGCAACGGATTTCACACATCACTTATTCTTCTTGAAAAAGAATGAATAGAGAGATAGAGCACAAACTAGAAGAGGTATTGAATGAGAACACCGGTGAGAATTCAAAACGAAAGAGGGAAAGCAAATGAATGATATAACATGAGAATGAAGAGAGCATGAACCACCTGATAGAAAACTTCACAAGGCACCGGAAAGAATTCGAAACAAACAGAACACATGAGAATGAAGAGATCAAGATTTTCCTAATAGAAACTGAACACGGCACCGGAATAATTGAGATACAAACGAAGGAACAACAATTGAGAAGAATTTGAGAACGAGAGCTGAAAGCTGAGAACGAAGAATCTTCTTAAATGATGGCCTTCGAGAGGATCGAGAAATGAAAACAATACTGAATGCACCAGATAGATATGGGAGAAATAACTCATGATCAAAACAATTGAGATGATAGCAACACCTGAAACCATGAATCTTTGGAAGAACGAACAATGATTTAAGAGAAACTCTCCTTCGGTCTTCAATGCAGAGAATGATGACGAGAAACAACACCACGAATTACTGAGACACTCCGGAACAATGAATAAACAAAAGATTGAGCCAACAATGAAAATGATTTAGAAGCGATCATTGAAGAGGAATCTGACTGATGAAAATCATTCTTACATCATATTTGAAAAGAACTTGAGGGCATCTCCGGAAAAATTAGAAGAGTCAGGTAGGATCCTCGGAAAAGACCTTTGGGTTATGGGCCCACTCAAAGAAACCACCGTTGAAACAATTGATTAAAAGGGAGACTGCATCGGTACAAATTAAGAACTTGATGATATGAGACCCTTGAAATAATTTAAGAGGACAAGAATGAAAATGAATGTCTTCTGAGATATCTTCAACACTCCAGATAGAAAAGAGAGATGACTAAACAAGAGATACTTGGATAAAAATTTCCAACATGGGAGAGCAATAGGGAATGAAAATGATATGATGAACACCAAGAACTAGAATTGAATCCATCGGAGAAGAAAACAAAGAAGAATACCAATAAATGATACTTGAACACTGAGCATCTTCATAAAGAATCACCGGAGAAGAATAACAACGAGAACAAGGTATATGAGGATAGATCTTGAATTGAAACTCTTGAGAATCTTCACAAGAAATCACCGGAAACAAGATAGAAGAGAAGATAGCGGAAGCATCACATGAATAGAAAAGACACTTGGATGAGAATTAATCATTGAAGAAAAAGGGTGGGAGGGCGGGAAAAACAAAGAAAACTTGGAACAGATGGAATGAACTCCGGAAAGAATAAGAGGATTGATCTTGCAATATTGGAGGTGATAGAATTATCTTGAAGAGAAGCACACCGGTATGCAAAGAATTGATATGACAACTTGATTGGGCAAAAGAATTAGTATTCCCACAGAAATATGAGAACACTTCTTAGGAAAGATATGAGATCACCCCTTGACATTGAAGCAACTCAAATTACCATATTGAAAAAAAAAGGATAAGGCTTACAAAACAAGCCAGAACAAATGCATACCCACTATGCACTTGTTGGAAAGATAATCCTAGGTAACTACTTGAATTCCCACCTAAGAACTTCCGAAAACTTTCTTGTTTATGCGATTCGGGTTGCGGAATCAGGAACCTGCCATAGGCAATCAACTGCAACTACATCCACAACCTTCCACACCATAATTCAAGAAATTTTGCAAATTCGTCTAATCTCGAATCCTCGAACTCACAACGATACTAAACCATGGTGGTACCCCGGACGCCTCCCCAGTACTGGGTGACTCCGACCTTATCTCACCACGATAAGTATTGAAGCAATTTCGAACATTCTCCGTCCTGAGATACTAAGAAAACTGAATGATAATGATGTGCCAAGAATCCCTTGGAGCTCAACTCCCCGGAAGAAATCAAGTCAGACAGGAGGCACCAAGACAGAACTCTATCACATCGGCATCATATAGTTTCCAAAATACCCGCATGATCCTAAAATTTTTTGAGCGAGAAGACGAGTAGAATCAAAAATTCCTAAGTCAAATACCTCACCAGAGCATAGAAGAGGTGTAAAAAGAAACCTACTCTCCGATATAACTAGACTAAAAAAAGTTTTTCTCTAGACTCGACTCGGCCAAGTTCGATCAATCAAGGGGGATCCTAGGACGGTACAGGCTCTGATACCAACTTGTCATGCCCAAGATGCAGTCCTATCCTTATTTGGGAACGAGGGCCTCGACAGGGATAGAAGCGCATCTCGATGCGTTCGCAAGAATGGATATCATTACAAGTGCATGTACAGAAGAGATGAGTATATGGAATTGGCTTACACTCGCCACAAGCTACATCAGAGTCACATCAATACAATAACATCTCAAACATCATAAATAAGAGCAGGGTCCGACTACGGACGAAATCAAATGGTAAAATGACATCCACCCTTGCTATCCCAGGCTGCCGCCTGGAACCCATCCAAGATTGATGAAGAAGAAGGAGAAGAACTCCAAATCAAATCAAGCAATGCACTCACGTCCATTCATCGCATTACCTGTACCTGCAACTATTGTTGTAGTAATCTGTGAGCCATAGGGACTCAGCAATCTCATTTCCAAGGGTATCAAGACTATTAAAGCTTAATAGGTGAGGTATGGTTACGTGGTGAGGTTGCAGCAAGCGACTAAGCATTTATATGAGTGGTAACTTACGAGTACAGAAATTAAAGTATGGTGGTCTATGCATAACGAACGAGAACTAGCAATGATCACTAACTGATCCTAAACACCTACTTACGTCAATCATAACTCCACCGTGTTCTCTTTCGGATAAGAGATCACGAAAAGAGACAGTCACGGTTACGCACACAGTTGGTATATTTTATTAGAGTTTACTTCAAGTTTGCTATGACCGGGTGTTAAACAAGTTATCCAAGTTTGCCACATAACCGCGGGCACGGCTTCTCGAAAAGATTTAACCCTACAGGGGTGCTCCAACTCATCCATCACAAATTAACCACACGCAGTGGGAATAACCTCAACCACGGATCTCGCGATCTTCCTAGGCAATTCCAAAGGAAATCCAACACCTCGAGATAGCCCAAAGAAAATCAGAGTTCCTCACTCGAGACGTTCGAGAAAGGTAAAACAAATCCAGCAAGGCCTCCCGACGTGTCGACGAACCCGATAAGAGCCGTGTACCTCCTTCTCAGGACACGACAGATGAGCAGTACGTACGCTGGCCTGATAGAAATCCCTCGAGTTGCCCCGAGGTGGCCCCGCAAGTGGCTCTATTTTGGACCAACACTCATGAGGAGCACTGGCCCGGGGTTGATTAAATTATCCACGGGGTAATTACTCCCTATGCAAGTTCATTAGTTATTAGGCAAATGTAGTACCAATGTTGGGCCTTGCCAGACAAGTTTTATTCTAACCTGAAAATCAAGGGGGTCCCCATAACAACCCTGAACATCTTAGGAGCGCTCGTTTATGGAACATAACACCAGTTCACAAGTAACTAGGGGCGGCAAGAGTGGAACAAAACACCGAGCAAAAGTCCAAGCCTTCCACCTTTACCAAGTATATATATGCATTAAATTAGATAGCAGCAATATTGTGATATAACCAAGAATGTCCATGTTGGCACATGGAAGCAATTGCAGCTGCAGCTAGCAACACTATAAGAGGGGCTGAGCAAGCGATAACATAGCCAAACAATGGTTTGCTGGGACATGGAAGGGTTAGAGGCTTTTCATGGCAATGTTGGGAGGCTTACCAAACAAGTGGTAGGTAGCGAGACATAACGATAAAAGATGAGACAACTAGCATGGCAATGATAGTAATGGTATCCAGGGAAATGTGTCATCTTGCCTGAGATCCCGCTTGGAAGAAGATAGAGTCCATGAAGAAGACGGGCCAACGTGGTCGAACGAATCCTCACACTCCGAACGCTTTCGGAACTCTATCGAGATGAAGCAATCCGAAACAACAATCAACACAAGATACACCACAACATATGCATGACACGATGCCCAAAGTCTGGTTTAATATGCAAGGCATGAGAATACACAACAATCAACTCCTACACCTTAAAGTGAAGCTCAATATGCAACGAGTTGCATATTGACAAAACTCCACATTCGAATTATTTAGTTCACTCTCGTTAGGTACACGACAATATTAAATGTTTTTAAACATGGTAAGAGGTGAAGCATAAGTAAACTATCTATCTAGGCATCTTAAATGAGGTCGGAAACAACTTATAGCATTTCTGAAATGACCTCATATGTTAATTTCAAAATTGGTCCAGATCTGAACTAAACATATTTTATGTTTGTTAAACAGCAAAATAAGTATCTCCATGGTATAACAGACTTCAGACTTAGAAATATTTAGGACCCACAAAATGGCAGATTTTTATAGCAAGTTGACAACAACAAAATAACTCCTAAACATGCATATATATGACAAGAAAATGTCCATGGGCTAGGACACATATCAAAGGACAACTTTCATGTTGAAAATTAATTCATATCATGCATGGACTAAATCACACGAAAATGATAAAAGGGCATCACGACATAAATGGCATGCACACAAAATGCTCAAATGACCAATCTAAATGCACAGATAAATCCTATGGATTTTTCTACCCCGAAAACATATATAATATGATTAGGTTCGTGTAGAAAATTAATCACAATTAAATATGCGGGTATTAGGCCTATTCACGTTAAGCAATTCATTAATGCAAAAATAAATGCAACCATCAATCCAACATTTATCTCATGCATAAAAATGCAATGCCGATGATATGAACATTTTTAAATATATGATTTTATTAATGTCGATGCATGGGTAAATAATTATGATAATGCAAATAAATGGCAATAATGCAAAATGTCAAGTTAAATATTTTAAACAGGGATGCAAATGGCATAATATTAAACTATGTCTTATTCTATGCATTATTCATGTTAAAATCATTTTATTCCGACGCACGGTTAATAGCTATGAATTAAACCATATTAGATAGGTCATCAAGCAAATCAATGCAAACAACAGGTTTAAATATTTTAAACATGCATGAAAATTGGTTATCGTGGAACTAGATGAAATTCTACACGTTTTACATGTTCAAAGTTTTTACATGCGAGGTCCAGATTAAAAGTTATTAGCAAAATTAATTTAGGCAAGATTCTGAAAAAGGAAAAAAATGCATGTTCTAATAAGAAATGGAAAAAAACACGAGGGGGTGAGCTGGGCTGCTCACCAAGCCAACATGGGCCGGCTCGGTGGGAAGGCAGAGGCTGGCTGGCCCATGCGCGGAGGCGAGCGGGAGGCTGGGCCAGGGTCAACGGGCGCTGCGGGACTGCGTCGTCTCCTGCTCGATCCCGCAGCGAGCAGGGACAACGACGGCGACGATGAGAAGGCAGGGCGCCGGCGAGGGGCGGCCTGGGGACGGGGCAGCACGGAGGCGGCCGGATCCGGGCCGGCGGGGCTTGAACCCGGCGACGGGGAGGCCAGGTGACGGCGGGGCGAGGTCAGCCATGGCGGAGGGAAGCAGCCATGGCGGCGGCCGACGGTGCCTGCGGGAGAAGAAGAGGGAGCAAGGGGTGAGAGGAGGAGAGGGAGAAGGAGGAAAGGGAGAGGGCGAAGGTGCCAGCAGTCCGGCGGCCTGGCGACGGAGTTGCGGCGACGGGGAGCTGTTGTGGGCATGGAGCTCGGGAAGCTCTGCGCATGGGAGGAGCTCACGAAGCTCAGGCTGCTTCGGGCCCGGGTGGGCCCAGATGGGCTTCGCCGGGCCTGACGGCTAGAGGAAGAAGAAGGGCTGGGGAAGAGGGTTTTGGCATGGGGAACGAGGGCGATCTAGGGTTAGGGGTCCTATATATAGGTTTAGGGGCTAGGGTTACGGTTTGTCCGTTTTCGGACTGCCGAATGACGATCCGACGTCCGGAAGCAGAGGCTCGGGGCTACAGCAACTGTGCAGAGGGGCAAAGTGGCGAAGAGAGAGAGAGAATGGTGACCCGTGACACGGGGTTTTAAAATGCCGAAAACATCCGATAAACAGATGACCGCACTGCTACGAAATACCGACGGGGTATCAAACGAACTCGGATCGCGACGAAAATCGACAGGCGGTCTACCTATGCTATAACAAGACCGCACGACAAGTTTCAACTCAATCCGAAAACATTTTTGCGCGCGCTTAAAAACGGTTTTATTTTCACGGTGCCGCGGGCACGTGCGTGTGTGGTTGGTCTCGAAACGGGCAACAGCACGAACGGAGAGAACCGGCAACTACGAACGGATGCAAGTTTTCGAAAACGGGAGATGAAGCAATGCAGATGATGTGAATGATGCGATGATGAATGCGACAACCAAACGGACACATGACGAGAACGGAAATAAAAGGAGAATCTTCTGGAATCTTTTGGAACGTCGGCCCTGGGCTGTCACATCCCATTATGGTGGCTTCAAAGTGCGAAAATCATCACTAGAAGCTCCATTGTTCTTTCCCGCGTGCGCACCTTCTTCTCCATGCTTGATCCTGCTCCAATGGTCATCCTTCTTGTCCATGCCAGGTCCTTCATTCACAAGTAAAACAAAAGTATCTAATTTAGGCAGCATCATATGTTCATGAACATTAGAAGGATTTGCAAGAAACAAAAGTATCGGGTAATTCAATTGACGTGCGCGAGCTCTAGTAATTGGTCCTGTATGTATAGCAGTCGGAGTTGTGGGTGTAGCATTAGTAGGGATGTCCTCATCATCCTCCCCTTCTTGAACTGAAGTCGTCCTCGATGGAAGCTCATCTTCCTCACCCAAATAAGGCTTCAAATCTACAATGTTAAAAGTGGGGCTAACCCCAAACTCTGCAGGCAGCTCAAGTTTATATGCATTATCATTTATTTTCTCTAACACCTTAAAAGGACCATCAGCACGTGGCATTAGCTTTGACTTGCGCAAATAAGGAAATCTATCCTTACGCAAATGTAACCAAACAAGATCTCCAGGTGCAAAGACAACATGTTTTCTACCCTTATCTCCAGCAATTTTGTATTTAGCATTCATACGCTCAATGTTTTCCTTCGTTAACTCATGCATCTTTAATATCAATTCAGCACGTTCTTTAGGATCAAAATTAACCTTCTCCGAAGATGGAAGAGGCAACAAATCAATAGGTGCACGAGGTAAGAAACCATACACAACTTCAAAAGGGCACATCTTAGTGGTAGAATGCAGCAAACGATTATAAGCAAATTCAATATGAGGCAAGCATTCGTCCCACATTTTCAGGTTATTCTTCAAAACAGCCCTAAGCATAGTAGACAATAATCTATTGACTATTTCAGTTTGGCCATCAATTTGGGGATGACATGTAGTACTAAAAAGTAGTTTAGTCCCCAACCTAGCCCATAAACATCTCCAAAAGTGGCTAAGAAATTTAGCATCACGATCTGAAACAATTGTATTTGGTACACTACGCAACCGAATAATTTCATGAAAGAACAAATCAGCAACATGAGCAGCATCATCACTTTTATGACATGGTATAAAGTGTGCCATTTTGGAAAATCTATCCACGACAACAAATATGCTATCCCTCCCCTTCTTTGTTCGATGTAAACCTAAAACAAAATCCATAGATATATCCTCCCAAGGAACACTAGGTACAGGCAAAGGCATATATAAACCATGAGGATTGAGTCGTGACTTAGCTTTTTGACATGTAGTGCAGCGAGCAACCAAACGCTCAACATCACGTCTCATCTTTGGCCAAAAGAAATGTGTAGAAAGTACGTCCTCCGTCTTCCTCACGCCAAAGTGTCCCATTAATCCTCCTCCGTGCGCCTCCTGTAACAACAAAAGACGAACGGAGCTAGCTAGAATGCATAGCTTGTTAGCACGGAACACAAATCCATCATTAATAACGAACTTGTTCTATGTTCTCCCTTGTTTACAATTCTGCAACACATCTCTAAATTCAGCATCATGCACATATTGATCTTTGATGGTCTCCAAACCAAATATTTTAAAGTCAAGTTGTGAAAGCATAGTATAACGACGAGACAAAGCATCAACAATAACATTTTCTTTACCCTTCTTGTGTTTAATGACATAAGGGAAAGTCTCAATGAATTCAACCCATTTAGCATGTCTACGGTTCAGTTTTGCTTGACTTTTAATATGTTTCAAAAATTCATGATCAGAATGTATAACAAATTCTTTGGGCCATAAATAATGTTGACATGTTTCCAAAGTCCGAACAAGAGCATATAAGTCCTTATCATAAGTAGAATAATTCAGACTAGGCCCACTCAATTTTTCAGAAAAGTACGCAACAAGTTTACCATCTTGTAATAACACACCTCCTAACCCAATTTCACTAGCATCACATTCAAGCTCGAAAGTCTTATTAAAATCAGGAAGTTGGAGTAAAGGAGCATGTGTTAACTTATCTTTCAAGACCGTGAAGGCTTCTTCCTGTGCGGTACCCCAAGAAAAAGGCACGTCCTTCTTTGTAAGCTCATTGAGAGGCGCAGCAATGGTGTTGAAATCTCTCACAAAACGCCTATAGAAACCAGTGAGGCCAAGAAAACTCCTTACTTGTGTGACCGTTTTGGGCTACGACCAACTCTCAATAGCTTCAATCTTGGGCTATGGAGTAACAACATGGCCAAGAAAAGATACTCGGTCGGTGCAAAAGGTGCACTTCCCAAGGTTACGAAACAAACGTGCATCACGTAAAGCAATAAAAATAGCACGTAAATGTTTCAAATGTTCCTCCAAAGATCTTCTAAAAATCAATATATCATCAAAATAGACTACCACAAATTGTCCAATGAAAGCACGTAAAACCCCGTTCATTAATCTCATGAAAGTGCTAGATGCATTAGTTAACCCAAAAGGCATGACTAACCACTCATATAATCCAAACTTAGTTTTAAATGCTGTTTTCCATTCATCTCCCAATTTCATATGAATTTGATGGTATGCACTACGCAAATCAACTTTGGAGAAAATTGTAGAGCCACTTAATTCATCAAGCATATCATCTAGTCTAGGAATAGGATGACGATAACGAATAGTAATATTATTAATGCCTCTACAATCCACACACATGCGCGATGTACCATCCTTTTTAGGCACTAGAATAATAGGAACAACACAAGGACTAAGGGATTCACGTATATAACCTTTTTCAAGTAGCTCTTGTGCTTGACGCATAATCTCCTTTGTCTCCTCTGGATTGGTACGGTAGGGCGCACGGTTGGGTAGGGATGCACCGGGAATTAAGTCAATCTGATGCTCAATCCCGCGAATAGGTGGTAATCCCGGTGGCACGTCTTGTGGAAAGACGTCAGCGAAGTCCTGCAAAATGTTAATGACAGCAAGAGGCAAAGAGGGAGGCATGTCCTCAAATGAAAATAATACCTCTTTGCATACAAAAGCATAGCAAACAGATGTAGCAACATCCAAATCATTAACATCAGATTTAGTAGCAAGTAAACATTCACTCTTCAATTTTATTTCAGATACAATAGTAGGTGATGGTTTATTATGTTCCTTTGCTACAATCTGATTTTCACTCTTATTTTTCTCCTGTTTTGCTTTACTAGCTCTAGCAATGTCATCTTTCATAATATGTTCAGGAGACATAGGAAGCAAAGTGATATTTTGATCCTTATTAACAAGAGTATACTGATTTGTCCTACCATGGTGTACAGAATTGTTATCAAACTGCCATGGCCTACCAAGTAAAACAGAACATGCTTGCATGGGTACCACATCACAATCCACATAATCAGAATATGTAGCAATGCTAAAATGCACACGAACAGTACGTGTTACCTTAACCTTGCCACTATTGTTGAACCATTGGATGTAATAAGGATGAGGATGTGGTCTGGTGGTTAGAGAAAGCTTCTCCACCATCTCCATGCCCCAGCCAAGTTATTGCAACTCCCTCCATCGATGATGACACGAACAGAACGCTCCTTCACAACTCCCTTTGTGTGGAACAAGTTGTGCCTCTGATTTTGCTCAGCCTGTGTAACCTGCACACTGAGAACACGTTGAGCAACTAAACTTTCATACCTGTCAGCGTAATCAGCAGCCATGTAGTGTGTTTCTGGTTCTACATCCTCGCCACCCTATTCTTCACTTGCAATGAGAGCCAAAGTCTCCTCATCATAATCACTAGCGGACGCATATCCACCATCCTCGGTAACAATCATTACACGCTTGGAAGGGCATTCTCTCGTAAAGTGACCTCCACCCTTGCAACGACGGCATATAACCTCATGTGTTTGCCATGTGGATGCAATAGATGAAGAAGAGCTCTGTGCAGGCCCAGAAGGTGTGCTCTTCGCAGAGGGTGGAGTAGGAGCATGTTTCCTGGTATCGCGGTTGGAGTTGGAGGTGGAAGTAGGTGGTGTTCCAGCAGGACGTGTAGAAGTACAGGAGGTACGTGGCGTCCATGATGAAGTGCGACCTGCAGAAAAAGTAGTTCTTGCCATTACTTGTCGATCCTGCACTTCACGTTCAGCTTTGCAAGAAAGATGAAATAAACGAGTGATAGTGTTATACTCCTTATACTCTAGAATAGTCTGAATCTCTCTATTTAATCCACCCATAAAACGTGCAAGCATAGCTTCATTCTCCTCAACAAATACCACATCGAATCATGCCAGTTTGTAATTCCTGATAATATTCTTCTACAGAATTTTTTCCTTGTCTTAAACGCTGCAAATTTTGAAGCAATTCACGTTGATAATAAGGTGGCACCCAACGATTACGCATAGCAGTTTTCAAAGCAGCCCAAGTAGTTGGAATAATAGCATGGTGTATTCTACAATGTTCTGACCACCAAACACAAGCCAAACTAGTGAATAAACAAACAGCAGCAGCAACACGTCTATCCTCAGGAAATTGTAAGCATGTAAAACGTTGTTCTGTTTCTAATTCCCATGTAAGATATATATCAGGAACATATCTACCCTCAAACGTCAGAATATTCAATTTAAGTTTAGGGAGATGGTCATGATCCCGTACCTGAGGGGGGGGGTGCAGCCCTACCGTTACAGTTGTAGCCATGTGGTCGACCTGGTGCGTATCGTGGTGGTTGCCCCTGAGGCTGATCTGGAGCAACCTCTCCCTCATCATCGTAATCATCATCATAATCTTCAACCTGCTCAATGACAGTAGCAGCAAGAGCCACAGAAGTAGCAGCAGTATCAACAGTACCAGTATGTTGGGCTTGGCCGAGAGGCACACATCACGCTCGTCGTTCGAAAGGGATAGGAGCTGCAGTTGGTGGTGGAAGACGGGCAAGCACCTCCTTGAACTTGGTGTCCATCTTGCTGTCGAATGTCTTCTCCAAACAATCTAGCTTCTCCATGGCCTCTCCAAAGTTGGTCATGAAGTCTTGTACCTGGTCAGCCATCATTTGCTGAAATTTATCATAGAGCGCTTTGTTGGTCATGCTCTCCCAGTCGATCCCGTCGTCGTGTGATCCTGGCATGGTTAGCAGAAATAGAAAACACACAAGAATATGAAACCTACAGACTACTGGGACGTGATGGTGGTGGTGGTGGTGTGTCACAAATCCTTTAAGCGAATCTCAAATTCTTATCAGTTCTTACCCAGCAGCAGGCGGTGATCATCAACCGTTGTAGTCAAAACTCTCAAAGCTTGGATAGAGCGATTGCCAGGTGGTGTCAAACACACGACGTAGATGTATGTGGAGATGGGATGGCTTATAATATGGAAGCAAAAAGGGTTAGCAATAATCAATTCAGAGATGCAAGTTTGAATAAACGCTCAACGACGGTACTGTGCTGGTCCTAGGCTAGACCGTACTAGAGACGCGAGCCTAAAACACCAACAAAATCACGACACTACACGTAATCAAGGGAAGAGCACACTCTGATTTTTTTTCGATTTTTTTCGGCGCCTCTTTTTTGCGCTCTTTTTTTTCCTCAAAAAATCACTACAATGGCGAGTGTCTCAAAACTTTTCCCACGTCGTATAAGCAAGATGGGCATGAAATTTGTTGGACTAATTTTTTTTGGCTGGAGCAATTCGGGGGCTGCGACGACCAAAATTTCGACAAAAATCACTATGATGGCAAGTCTCTCAAAACGCTCCGGAGAACCTAAAATCAAGATAGGGAAAAAATATTTTCGGTCGAATTTTTTTTGGGCCAAAAGGTGCTCTGCAAAGCGTGCCAGGCTCTTTTTTTCCCAACACCTACGCAGGTAGCAAAACGCGAATCCGAAATCAGAAGGATCTCGAAACTAAACCTAAAACGAGCTAGACTCGAATTGGTGGCGGATTTGTGGTGGTATATATGGACATCAATGGATAGTGAAGGTGGGTGGTGATATATGGCAGCGGTGATGATGGTGGTGATATATGGCAGCGGTGATGATGGTGGTGGTATATGGCAACTATGAAGACGATGCGGTGGCGGCGCAACAACCTGTGAATAGAACTCGAAACTCTAAAGGACTAGACACTAAGACCAGCAACTCGACACGGCGATGTAACCGCAAATTCAACAAAGCAAAATACTGAAAATACTATGCAAAGGCTCAGATTGGTTCGGATATGATGATCTAACCCTAATTTTTTTGTGGCTTTTTCGTGGACTAAAGGTATGAAGAACAGATGCGATCTAAACTACGAAAACTGGTAAAATCTCACCGAGCAACCTGGAAATCTGATACCACTTGATAGAGGCGAAGTTGTCCCTGTCTTTCGATGAGATGGTGGCTATTGTTTTTGGTGGAGTAGACTTTGACGATCCGACTACGAACGTGTGATGACGCCGCGCCTTAGCAATCGCTAAACCAACTCTGAGAGGTTATTGACCACGCCGGAGCATGATCAACCTGACCACGACGGTCTATTTCCTGCACGCAAACGAAGAACATGCAAGAAACTAAGATTGCGATCTGGATATTGCAAATATAAGAGGAAAGCTTTATTGATGAAGTGGGGTTTTGTGACGCCTTTGTCTGGTCATGGAACACAAACGAAGAATGTGAAATTGCAGCTATGGCGAACTTGTAACCTAAACAAAACCCCACCCTAAAAAGACGCCCTAAGGGTTGTATATATGGGGGAATAGAGGGGAATTTCGTGGCCCCTTGGAGGAGGGGTCCGAAACCGACCCTAACTCAGTTTTCCCATACATACGGACTCTAAAAACAGCCTATAATATGGTATTTCGAAATTACATGGGCCTGGCCCAAAAATAAGGTGGCGCAGCACCTATGTTAGCCTAGGGATGAATTTTAGAAAGTGACATCATGCATATTTCGTCCAAGGCTTCTTGCTCCCATTATGGTGGCTTCAAAGTGCGAAAATCATCACTGGAAGCTCCATTGCTCTTTCCCACGCGCGCACCTTATTCTCCATGCTTGATCCTACTCCAATGGTCATCCTTCTTGTCCATGCCAGGTCCTTCATTCACAAGTAAAACAAAAGTATCTAATTTAGGCAGCATCATATGTTCATGAACATTAGAAGGATTTGCAAGAAACGAAAGTACCTGGTAATTCAATTGACGTGCGCGAGCTCTAGTAATTGGTCCTGTATGTATAGTAGTCGGAGTTGTGGGTGTAGCATTAGTAGGGATGTCCTCATCACAAAGTATTCCTATGGTATCCGGGAGTTGCACAATCTCATGGTCTAAGGAAACGATACTTGACATTAGAAAAGCTTTAGCAGACGAACTACACGATCTTGTGCTATGCTTAGGATTGGGTCTTGTCCATCACATCATTCTCCTAATGATGTGATCCCGTTATCAATGACATCCAATGTCCATGGTCATGAAACCATGACCATCTATTGATCAACGAGCTAGCCAACTAGAGGCTCACTAGGGACATGTTGTGGTCTATGTATTCACACATGTATTACGGTTTCCGGTTAACACAATTATAGCATGAACAATAGATAATTATCATGAACAAGGAAATACAATAATAACCATTTTATTATTGCCTCTGGGCATATTTTCAATAAATACTTACTCGTATTGTGCTGCAATTACCCATTCCTTTTCACGAAAAACCCAACATAGATCACAAGTATAAACAACATGGGTGTAAAGCAATTCTGGTGGTGGTTCTCGAGTACCAAACCAACATTTCCATGGTGAAAGCCCAAGGTCTAGCATTTATTGGTTGTACCTGACAATGCTCTTGCTGAAGGTATTGTTTGAGGACCTCGGACTTTCTTCAGAGTGAAAGCCCAATATCTGATCTTTATTGGTTGTATGCCGCAATGGCTTTGCTGAAGGCGTTGTTTTGGGGATCTTAGACTTTCTTCAGGGTGAAAATTCAAGATCCTTGATCGGACGACGACAATGCTTGTGCATTGTTTCCTTCTTGGAGGCGTCACTTATGGAGGACCTCTTTTGCGGTCCAAGTGTTGTCTTTGGTGGTGATTAAAGTGTTGTTGTTGCTAGTATTTCATCACTGCGACAGGTCTTTATTTTATATTTCTCTTTTTTTTATTTTGTTCTTGTTTATATGCACCTGGATGTTTTTCGAAGCATATAGCAAAAAAATACCACATTACAGGCGTTGGCCACAAGAAACAGCCACTTTTTTAATTTTTCAAAATGCTACCACAAAATTGATTCGCTGCTAAAAAAACCAAATGACGGTGTGATTTAGAATTAATCCGGTTTATGACAGGTCAGGTCCGCTCCTAAACAAACCGTTTGTTTGACCGTTAACTTACATATGGATCCCACATGTAAGTGTGCTCTCTCTCCCTTATCTTTCTTCTCTCCCTTTTCTTTCCTGGTCTCTCTCCTCTCCCGAGCTAGCACCACGCCATGGCTGCCGCCACCATCACCAGGTCATGGGAGCTTCGCCGCCAGGGCGGACCACCAGCAGGCCCTGGGGAGCGCCTGCGCTAGGTCCAGCCACCACTAGGCCAATGGAACACCGCCGCCAGGGCCGGCCACCACCAAGCCATGGGAGCGCCGCCGCCAAGTCCGACCACCACCATGCCATGGGGGAACAACAGAAGCGGTGGCAAAAAGAGTGAAGGAGCAGTAGCCGGAAGGAGCAGCAGCGACACACAACAGCTGAAAGGAGTTAGTCCGGCATGGTGTCATCCGCCGTGGCTGCAGCGGCCCTCGAGCAGCAGCTTTGGAACGCGCCGGAAGCCCTCCAGCAGCAGTGGGCGGGAGCAGCCCGGATGCCCTCCAGCAGCAGCGGGTGGGAGCAGCTCAAGCACGTGCGGGAGCAGCCCCGTCGCCGCCGCTGCTTCCCGCCGGCCACGGCTATCGTAGCCACGACCAGAGAAATGCCGGCGAGGTCCCTTCTTTGGCTCCGCGACAAGCTATGCCGACGAGGACCCGATTGTTCTTAAATTTTCCAGGGACCCGATTGCTTTTTATATTATTTTTTAGGGACCCGATTGTATTTCAAAAAATATTTGGGCCCACCTGTCAATGGTCAACCTAAAGGTCAACCTGACGAGTGGACTCGAGCTTTCATAATAATGTTTAAAGTTAATTAACATAGTCATCGGTGCGACATGGTAGTTTTTTGAAACAACTGGTCAATTTTGTGGTAGCATTTTGAAAAACTAAAAAAATGGTAGTTTCTTGTGGTCAACGATAGTCTTTTTGCTATATATTCATGTTTTTCGACATCTCGTTGGGATAGAGGCTAACTGTAATTGGTATCTTCGTCATATTAATATATTTTCTTTCCAGAAAAGAAAAAAACAACCAAACGCCTATATCTGTCCCAAACATCCGAATGGTTCTTCTGAGTGAATAGCATAAAACTACCATAATTCTTTACATGGCTTCATAAAACTACTAGAATTTTGTTTGTGACTGATACCTGCCACTTTTCTCGCTAGTTGTCTCAAAAAACCCAAATTGTCGAGGATTTAACAATTGATCGAGATTATGATAGTCGGGACCCGCATGTAAGATAACTGATTGTTTGACTGTTTGTTTGCCCGTTAACTGACGTGTGGGGCCCACATGTCAGTGTCTCTTCCCGGTCAGTTTTCAATCAAGTCCTTGCAATCATAGCTTCAATCCCCACCGTCAGCGTGCTGCCCACTGCACGGTCTCCTATAACCTACCGAACTTGCAGCATCAGCATCAGCTCCAGCATCAACAGGCGGGTGGGGGGTCACCTGCCTCAGCGAGGTCTATGGCGGCGCGCCCTTCCCCAATGCCGTCGGCGACGGGTACGGCGAGATGGGGTTCCTCGGTGCGATGGACCCAAGACGCTGGTGGCTGAGGGGCCCGATCTCAGCGTCTGCAAGGTGGAGCCTGGGCTGGTTGGGGGGACGGCGACGCGTTCGGTTGGGCCAGATGGCGATGGCGGCCCTAGCGCTAGGGACGGAAGGGCCCGGCCTCGGTGCGTGCAAGGTGGAGCCACGGCCGGCAGCGGGGGACGACGACACGTTCGATCGGGCCAGATGGTGGTGGCTGTGCCAGCGCTGGGGGCAGAGGGGCCCGACCTCGACGCGTGCAAGGTGGTGCTTGTGCTGGCGGCGAGGGACGACGACACGTTCGATCGGGCCAGATGGCGACGGCGGCCCCAGCGCTGGCATGGAGGGGCCCGGCCTCGGTGCGTGCAAGATGGAGGCCGGGATGGCGGCGGGGGACGGCGGAGCGTTAGTGTCGGGCTAGATGGTGGTGGTGGCTCCGGCGTCGGCGTCGAGGAAGAAGCGGGTGGAGGGGAAGAACCTAATGGCGGAGCGGCGCCATCGCAAGTGGCTCAAAGATTACTTTTTTTCAAATGATTACAGGGACCCATTGCATTTTTCAAACATTTACAAGGATCCAATTGCTTTTTTAAGAGGAAGAGGCACTGACAGGTGGGTCCCGTGTGTCATCTAACGGTCAAACTGCCGGTTCGTTTAGTTGCGGGCCCGACCTATCATAAACCTGTTTGATTTTTTAGCAATGCCTGTTTTGGGTTTTTTGAGACAATCAACAAAAAAAGTGGTAGGTATCAATCACATTCAAAATTCTGATAGTTTTATGGAGCCATGTAACGAAATGTGATAGTTTTATGCTATTCACTCGGTCTTCCCGAACGCTGCCTAGATAGGAAAGTCCCGATGCTTGTATTATTTTTAGATCAAAATCTTTATTATCTAATAATAAAGCACGAATTCCTTCTTTCCGCTTACCGTCGTAATATGCTTCTTTCTATAAATTTAAGAAAACAGCCAGTTGATGCACACGCGAGCATCCGCCGCTTGCGTGGCCGTCCGATCAATTCTGATTGAGCGCTCGTGCTGGCCACAAATCAGTCTCGCACAATCTATTTTTTTCCCGCAATAAGGGTCTTGTTTCAGTAGATTTCTGTAACACATGACTAGTTTCAGAAAGAAAAAACGATTCGGTGTTGAAGTTATTTTTTCTGCAACTGGGGTCTTGTTTCAAAAGGTTTTTGCAACATATCTTTTGTTTCAGAAAGAGAAAAAAATGTTTTGATGGTGATTTTTTTTTTGCGATGGAGTGAAAGAAAACATGATTCAATGGTGAAGGCCTTGTTTTAGAATCATAGCCCGAGTTGCAACGCCGAAGGAGCGCGCGACGTTAGAGAGTGAGTGGCCAGACATTGTGCAACATGAGGCGTGTTTCAGAAACATAGCTCCAGTTGCAGAAAACGTCGAAGGAGCGACGAGCATGAGAGGTCATCACCATCGTGAGATTTTCTGCAACAAGATCTATATTGCAAAAGTTTCTGCAACACCAACTTTGTTGCAATGGTGGAAGACGTAGCTCGTCCGCACGATAATGCCATATCGTACTACTCGTAGCCGGGCCCGGGCCGATCTTTTGAAAAGATCAAACGGACGCGTACCACTGCCCATAAATTTACGCTTTTTTTAATAAATTCCGTACGGTCTGTTTGTCCACTTCGAAAAATATATTTCAACAAAGAGATTCGAACTTGGGTCCCTACATCCAAAACCCAACTAACTAGCCAACTCACACACCACAAGTTTCTCTATATATAAAGCAAAGGACGATGTTCATACTGAACTAAGCCTGGACTTCCGATATTTGATTGGCACAGGAGCCACTAGCGCCGCTTTAGCCGCGTCATGTATCCAGTGGATCGAACACAACGTGCTGATGGGCCTGTATAATGCACCATGTGTGTGGGCTTTGATAATACGCAAAATATTATTACTCCTGCAGATCTAATTCATGATATGTCCGATCTTTTTAAGGCTACAAACCGACAACTTTTGAAATAATAGTCCCACCTTGCTACTGTTCATAAAATCATACCAATTTATATACGCCAAAGAGTAGACAATCAACAAGCCCTTAGTTAATAAATAAAGGATGAGGTGTGGGATTGTCGGACTGCTTTGATACAACAAACCCGCTGTTCAAACATCAAAAAATCCATCGTCGTTCATTGAAGTTGCTCTTAGAGCCACAAACGAAGCTAGAAGAAAAACTAAGGCAGCCCCCGACCGGAGGGAGAGAGCTATGGAAGCATAGCCGAAGGGCACGATGGGGGCAGGCAACCCTAGCCCGAGGCAGACGTGTGGGAGTGGGCTGTGTATACAACCAGGCCATGACCACTGGACAAAGAAAGCAACCAGCACGGGGTTCAGTTTCTTGTGGAAGCTTAGCTAATTAAAGTATGTGTGTATTTACATGACATCACAAGAGTTTAATGGCCAAAGTCTTGCGTAACAAGGCAACCAAATTATTCTTTAAAAGAAAGTATTTGCATGTGCTCGATTTTTTGTGCATGATTCAACTTAGATTACAATACAAATGGATTAAATAAATAAATTATTTTACAATTCCGTTTTTACTATAGACATAGAGTAGCTTAGATAGTTGGCAGAGTCTTCAGATTTAAGGAGGTTACTAAAATAGTTGGCACATATTTGGTAGACAAAGATAATAGTTGTCTCTATGTGCAAAATTTATAATTTAAACTCAAGAATTCACTATCGCAAGGAGAACCACATCAAAAATTTCAGATAATCTGGGTATGCCACTATTGCACTGTTGAGCATACGCAAAATGCTTAATTTTTCTATAGTCACATCATAATTATGTATGTAGCTTAATATTTTCATAGAAGATCATAAATAAGCACTCATGTCATCATAATTATGTGTGTAGTTGTTCTAAAAAAATTATGTGTGTAGGTTAATGTGAATTGCACTTATATAATGTTCAATTCAACGGTGCCTCCATCCAATTAGATAACTCTGCATAAATTCCATGACTTGTGGTCTGACTATTTGCGAACGATTTAACAATGGAACAAGAAACTATTGTATTGCACAGAAAAGAGAGCACAAAAGATAAACACGCATGTACGCCAAGAGCTGATGACATGGTGTGAATGACGTTTATAGATGAATGTGCTCCGAAGAAACTACCCCACACGCTTAAGGGATGTTGTTGCCGTGGATTTTAAAAACTATTTGCAAATAGTATAAATGTTCATGAATACAAAAAATATATTAAAAAAAGTGTAAAACTGTTCACGATTTTGAAAAATATGCACAATTTCAAATATGGTCACGAGTTAAAAAATATTATGATTTAAAACAATTATTCATGATTTCAAGAAATTAAGAGTGATAGTGTATCTTAGTGATGCAGCAAAATGTGATATGGTCATTGCAGATTTTTTTTCTCTCCAGTTACAATGCACAGGCCCTTTTGCTAGTTTTTAACAATGCGTATTAAATGAAAAGAGACGTTTTCGTTGACGATGAGACGTATGTTCATCTTGATAAGTGTGTGCGTGTTTATACCAGCGATTGTCGTACCGTGTTAAGGCTGGCCATAGTGGGATAACATAGGTGGTATCATATATTTAAGAATAGCAAACATGCTGACGTGACAAAAAATTAAAAAAAGAAGAAGGGGTTAGAGTAACATAAATAGATATTGTAATATATTAAATGCTATGCTACTTTGTGTCATGCATGACAATAAATATCATCATACATGATATTATGCATACTAGTATCATGTATATGATACTCCCCGCACCCTTAGAAAAAGCCGAACCATAACAATAGTTTTGACACACACAAAATCCCCAAAAGAAAAGCTTTTACAAAAAACACCACGGCGACGGGAAAACCTCTTGAAGTCCAAACTCTCGACAGCCATGTCCGTCGCCGCAGCCGACTGGCTCCCGTCCGCGACCGTCACGGCGTCCGGCCGGCCGGTGCTGTCCGCCGGCGAGATCGAGCGGCACCTGCTTCCGCTCGTCGACCTCGAGCCCGAGGAGAGCCCCCGCCTCGCGTCCCTCCGCGGCTGCCTCCTCGCGCTCACCTCCCACCGGCTCATCTTCCTCCACGAGGCCTCCCTCTCCGCGCGCGCCCTCCCGCTCGCGTCCATCGTCCACCCGTACCCTCCCCACCGCAGGCACAACCATAACCCACTCCGCTCCCTCTTCTCCTCCTCCTCCTCCTCCTCCTCGCACCACCCGCGCATCCGCATCCAGATCTCCCTGCCCCCCTCGCGATCGGAGGTCGTCGCCGTCGTCGTCACCTGCAAGGCGGACGTGGATGTGTTCTACGGGAGGCTGCTCGAGGCCATCCGCGCGAGGGCCTGGGAGGCGGCCGCCGCGGCTGCTCCGGCCGGTGGCGCCGCCTCGGTGGCCGAGGGAGCCCCGGCTGAGGAGGATCTTGCGATCAGGATACCCGTGGTCGGAGTGGGTGGGATACTGCGGAAGGAACAAGAGACGTGGGAGAGTGCGGGGCAGAACTTGCAGGATGCCTTCCAGGATCTCAACGCCCTCATGGTTCGTTCCCCTTTCCTGCTTCCTGCTTGAGATGATGCCGTCGTTTAGTATTTGTAACAGAGTACAAACATCTGGGATTGGATCGCCAGGCTCTAAATGGCAATGAACCGGTCATAATTTTGTGAAACATTCTTCCTATACAGAGCAAAGCCAAGGAAATGATGGAATTAGCAGAGAAGATGAGGCAAAAGCTATTGACGAACTCATCTGCTCAATCGAATTCCAATGACGAGGAGATGGGTTCTAAGCAAGACATGCAGGATTTGCTATTGAGCGTAGGCATCGTGTCTCCTGTGACAAAGGAAACTGCTGGTGCTTTGTACCATCAACAGCTTTCACGACAGGTAATTGTGCTTGTTATGGTTTTCCAGCACTTGTGGTGGAAAATCTCACTTAATGTGCAGCTGAATTGCAATGGAAATAATAATGCATGTATTTGGAAATCGCATGCCAATTACTAAACGTTTACCTGGGGGCTTTATCACCCAATAACGTAAGCACGGAGTAATTTCTGGTATAAATCGTCTTGTTCTGGATGGAAACAGTCATTTTCCTTGCCTTTTATCCAAGGGGAACCTGTACATACTTGCTGATCATTTGTATGCTTCCATATATATATATATATAATATCAAATGTTATAAATTACATTCCTGGAATTGTGCTCCCAAGAAAACTAGATATTCTAGTACAAACCATCAGGCCATCTAAAAGGTGGGATGATGGGCTTGTGTTCTTGGAGAGGGCAAAGGAAGGGCTAGTAGGGGGGGGGTTGGGTTGGGTTGAGTTACACCATTCTTTCAAGGGATGAGGTAATAAAGCTAGAGAGGGTTTAACCATGTGGCTTGGCAGTGCAAAGTCAGTCCTGAACCTATCTTTCCAGGAGCTGAAAGAATGTGAATTCTTTGAAAGATCATGCCATTACGTTCTTTCCAAATGCTCCAAGCTGACACCATAAAAACTTCCATGAACATGGGGGATTGCCAGCTCTATTTCCCATGATGGTTCAGTGTCAGTCTGTTCCCATGTGCTGCCCAGGAGATGCCAAGAGCACTCCAACATCGTTGGCTGAAAGGACACCTAAAGAACAGATGTTCCACCGTTTCTTCTTCCCTTCAGTTGCATAGTATGCATTCAGTTCCATCCCCAACATTGTAGTGTCTTCTTTTCAGCATGTTTTTGGTGTTGACTCTGTCAGCGAGCAGCAGCCATGTGAAGACCTTTATTTTCATAGTACTTTTAGACTTCCAGATCCAGTGAAATGCCTCGTCCGCCTTCACGTTTCTGAAATAAAACTTGTAGTATTTGGCGGTAGTATAGTGTGTCCCCCACAAGCAGACCCACACATCTTGTTCTACATTGCTCGGCGCTGTGTCCAAGCTTGCATATTTTTTCATTCTGCCTATGCATGAACTAGATCAAATTTCGACCCCTTTTAGGCCTTGTTTAGCTAGTTGGGTAATAGCTTTTAGTTAACCTGGGCCAATGTTTGATCACCTTTCAGTTCCCTTCAAGCTAGTGAAACAATCCCTCCGAGAAAAACAAACCTGCCCTGTGTTTGGCGGGGTTAGGGGTACTTCCCATCCATTAAAGATACAGGAAAAACCTCTTACATATTCAGTTGGTAGCAACACAGAAACTGTTCATGCCTTCATAGTTTTCTTCTACTTTGAAAGCTGTTACACCACATGATACTAAGAAATAGGCTTACCGAGGCTTCTTTTGTCCTCTTTATAATCAGCTGGCTGACTTTGTAAGAGTACCAGTTGAGAGAGCAGGTGGTATGATGGCACTAGTCGATGTCTACTGTCTCTTCAACCGTGCTAGGGGAACAGGTCCGTGCTTTTGCTGATGAATATCTGTATGAAAATCCCTTGTCACTTGTGTTCTGAAAATGATTTTTTGTTTGTTCTAGAGTTGATCTCACCAGAGGATCTTTTGCAAGCTTGCTCCCTTTGGGAGAAATTTGATGTGTATGTATATCATTTTCTGAAAATTGCTGAAGCTTTTAATTGTCAGAATATGCAAATCCAAGATGATATAAAAACAAGAGTAATCTGATCCCTAGATATGGTTTTGTAAAAACAAGAATATGTCTTTCAGCTGGTCTGTTGCCAGCCATTAATTATGGTTCTGATGTTTTGCTTATAGATGTTGATTTGTAATAAGCAGCCCAGTGATGCTCCGGAAATTTGACAGTGGAGTGAAGGTGATCCAGACCAAGACGCATAGTGATGATGAGGTATGATGTGACAATGATAAGTCCAGATGTCATTTCATATTCATATTGAATGGCACGGCACGAGCAGGAGTGAGCTAGCAGCCTTACAAATACCATGCCTTGATTTTGTCTCTATACCTGGCAAATCTGATTCCTATCTGAATCATAGTTTTAGTTAAAAGTATGAAATGAATGACCGATTCTGGTTCATTTTTAGCATAGCCGCATACTGATCTCCCCCTGAAAAACATAGGTATTTGCAAGAATCTCATCACTCGCGCAAAAGCCGGATGCTCTTCTGAAAGGAATAAGCCCCAGCGACGCTGCATTTACACTGGGGATTGCGCCAGCTTTAGCAAAGGAGCATCTTCTGAATGCAGAAAACAAAGGTGTCCTGCGATTGCTCCTTTCAAGTATTGGCAAGACATGTATTTATTTCCAGTCTGAATGAATTAACCAATATTAAAAAAAAAAACTCAGGTCTCCTCTGCAGGGATGTCAGCCCAGATGGATTCCGCTTCTACATCAATTTGTTTAACGAGATCGATCGCCAGAATATTTATTTGTGAGTAGATCGCTCCCTGCCTCGCCCTCGAGTTTTTTTCTGAAGGAATTTAGTCATATTATTTTCGGAGCATGCATTACGTTGTAAGAAAATGGTGTGCGCTTTACTGATAGTGTGTTTTCCAGGCCAAAAACTCATGGACTATACCACACTTGGATCTCTGTGGCAACGGCAGCACATTGACACAGTCTTCGTAGAGGCGGAGTTCAGCTGATTGAACTTTGGTGTGACTTTCGCCTGAGTGTTCCCCGGTGTTGTATCTCATTTACAAATTACTGCCTCCTTACCAAAACATAAGGCGTTTTTGTAGGCTAAACTAGCCTACAAAAACGTTTTATATTTTGATGCGGAGGTAATACAAGACATAGCGTTTTCATCATTTGCACTGTGAATGTAAGTTGAGTTGGGGATTTTGGATTACGTTTGGCAAGTTTTTATATTGAGCGAAAGAGGGCAACATTTTTCTTTGCCAGTCATATGTAGTGCAAAGTCAAGAGTTAATATATCCTGTTGCAAAGCTACTGCAGAAACCGATTCTCTATTCTGGCATTGTATCAAATGTATCATTGTATCCTGTTTAGGCCGAGTACATGAACAGCATCGAAATACTTGAGCATGCTTCCAAATGTTTCGCTCCCGCCAAAGCCCAAAAGACACCTCCTACTTGTTTTTGTTGATGATGGCCGTGAAGGGGATCGCCAAGTTACGGAAGACTGGCATTGCGCTTGGACCAAACCTTCCAGGAGACGAGCATCATGAGGAAGGCAAACGTCTTTGGAAAACCTAGACGAATCTGCAGGTTACCATTCCACCAATCTTCAACCGAGACCCTCGTCGCCCAGGTAGCCGTGTTGATGTGGTACATGCCAAGCCACGATAAGATGTTATTTCGAATGTGCATGGTGTAGCAGCATTGGCAGAGCAAGTGGACCGCATTTTCCTCGGTTTGTTTACAAAGAGGGCAGAGATCACAGTTGGGCGATCCGCGGCCGTGCAAACGGGCATGCTCTTGCCCTTCAGAGTGAGGTGTTGTTCATGCCTTGCAATATATGTCGATGCAGGGGCTAAGGTGTGAGCGACGCTTCTAATCCAGTTTAGATACGAATTACTAGCTTGTTAGCCATGTCATTTGCGTCATCAATGTTTTTGGGAGGTGTCCCCGCGTCGCTCCGCATGGGCGACACGGGCGGCGACACTAGCAGCCAGTGACAGCCGCTGCCCCACCGTCCTCCCCCTCGTCGTCGCCCGGGTGCGCCATCGGTCAAAGGCCGTGTGTCCGCGGCCGCAGCGGGGCTTCGTCTTGTCCAGGGCACGGGCGCACCTGTGACTGGTTCGTGAGGGAGGCAGCGCATGGTTTGTCCTGCGAACGGCGACGGCGGTCAGGAGGTCCTCTCCTTCGGCAGGCGGCGGATCCGGGGCCCTCGCACCCGCATCTGATGTGGTGCTGGGCGCGTGGCCGTGGGCCCCCCGCGGGGGAGGCTGGTGCGCTACGGAGGTGAGCATCGCAGGGTGAGCACGGTGAAGGTGCTCACGACGGATCTGGCGCTCGGCCTGTGGCTAGCGGCGGCAAGGGGCGGCTCGGGCGTGCGGCTGTATAGAGGGGGCGGCGAGGCCGCTGGTCTTCTTCGGTGGGGTGGTAGCAAGGGGCAGAGGCATAGAGTGGGGCGAGGGGCGGACAACACAGTTTTGTGGTGACGAGTGCGCCGCTGCACAAGGGGCTCGAGCGCCGTGGTTCTGGCGTCGAGCGGTGGCCCAGCTAGGCGCGTTGCTTGGACCGACGGCTCTAGGCAGCGACCGACGGGGTGGTGTGCATCGAGGTCTGGCGTGGTGGCGGCTCTAGGCCGCGACCGACGGGGTGTTTGATGCATGGAGGTGTAGCGAGGGAAGGTGGATTGGCGGATTTGGCTGAAGATTTCGAGGGCTGGGTGAAAACCTGTTTCTGGCCATGGCTGGAGCCTGTGACGGCGGCGTCCGTGGATGCCATAACCTTCTTGAAGGCGTCAACGGGATATGCTTTCTCTTCCTCTGCGAGGGACAACTCCAAAAAAAACTCCAGACCCGAGGGTCGGTCGTTGGCGGCGTATTGACGTCGCTTCCCTTTTGAGGGCATCGATTTTGGAGGTTAATCCGGTTAGAGGGACCAGTGGGTGTGTTGAGAGGTTGGGTGATGGAAGGCGTTGTTGCGGCGTCGAGGCTCCTGTGGCAACAATGATGGGGCAAGTGAAGTCAGAAGCGTTGTGGTGGTTGCGGTAGTCGGCTCTTCTCTGACGTGTCCGTGAGATTACCTCATTTTGTTTGTTGCGATGAAGTCGGAGCTGTGGCGGTAGGGGGTTGAGGCAACGATGACAAGCACCAGGTGATCCGTTCGGTGGTCTTTCACAACACCAGCCTGGCATAGTTCTTCTTTGGATCTCTCCTTCAGAGTAGGAGTTGTGCCGCCCTCGACACGGGTGGCTGAATTCTGTCATGACTCTTCATGTTTTTCTACACAGCCTCTATGGTGAGTGTTGGGTCGGTGTTCGTCCATAGCAAAGTCGGAGTCGCTTGTTCGGTGATTAGGGATGACGATGACGCCTGCTAGGAGAGAAGTGATGATGATGACGCGTGTGCGCTAGCTCGGCAAGGCACTTTTTGTAAAGGTGTGTGTGGGATGTCAGTGTGTGCCGCTCAGCTGTTTGTGACGGTTTTCGTCCGGTTTTTCATGAATTAACCTGACAATTCTCTTCTTCTTAATTAATGAATGAGATAAATCTTTTGTTTCCGTTTAAAAAAAAATTAATACTAGCGCTAGTAGCGGTATTTCTAAAACGATTTTTGCCGACCATTTTCACCGACGACGCTGCTTGTGTGCTCTCCCTTCTGTGAGCTATGAGCATTGATATAATTTTTTGCGGGTAACGAGCATTGATATTTCACGTTGAAAAACAACCCTGTTTTCCATCCAGCTGCTTTTCTTAGTGCAAGGACCTCACTAATTTCCAAGCTAGGGACGAAAGGACACGAAATTTGGGCCGTGGGGAGAGCAATCCAATCCAGAGAAAGCAGGCACGCGGATGAAACACATAATAAAACCTAAAAAACACTTCCTAAAATTCTCAATGTATTCATAAATATTAAAATAGTAATATTTTGCTTGGAAGCTCTACTCGGTAGTCGGTAGTCGGTAGTATCAGACTTTGGCTCTCCGGTCGCTTGCATCAACAGTGTTTTCCCTCGTTTCGTTGGGGCTTTCTTCTGGGCCAGTGCTAAGCGCCGGTGCGCCGGTCTAAATTTGGGCCGGTCCCTGCGTGGCCGCACGATCTGCTCGCTAATAGCCGCTCGATTAAAGCGTTATCTTCGTCGCCGTCCAAATCTCGCACGCAAAGAAACGAAAAAGGAAAAAAAGAACGGGTCAACCAAGCTCCTCGCATCTGACATATCTCGCCCGAGGAAAAATAGTTCACCTCGCTCACCGCCGATGACGTCCACCATCAACACGCCCCCCGGTCTTGGAGCTCTAATGAAGATGCCATCCAAGGCCGCCGTGGCCGGTTGCAGCAATCTTCGTGCCCGGTTGTAGCAACAGAGATGACATGGCTGGATGTAGCAAAATGTGCCGATTGTAGCACCTCCGATGCCGGTTCCGGCAAAAACTCGCCGCACCATGATGTTCCCAGCAAGAAAACACCTTGGCAACAAAAACTCTGTAGTCACCCATGGCAGCAAAAAATGGGTGCTTCCAACAAAAACAATCAATGGTTCCAGCAAAAAATCTCATCACCGCTAGTAGTAGCAAAAAATCTATACGGTACCAGCAAAACAAATTGTCGGTTCCAGCAAAAAAAAATGTCGGTCCCAGCAAACACGACTCGATAACCATCTGGTTCCATCGCAAATCAAAAGTGGTTGCAGCACCTTTGACAAGGGATGTAGCTTCGTCAGCACCGGATGCAGCTTCGCCAGCAACAGATGTAGCACCATCCCCAAGCAGTCCCGACACCGCCGTCCATTGGTTGTAGCATCTCTGCCATGCCGTGGCAGCACCTCTACTGGCCGATTCCAGCACCTCCGTCCAACAGTTGCAACATCCTCCCTACGCCCGGCATTACCCGGTTGAAGCACCGGTGGCCGCCATCTCCAGCCTCAAGGGTTGCAAAGCATCTGACCTCACCAAGGGGTGAAGACGAGGAGATGGATGGCCATGGCTTCCTCGGGTTGCAAGCAGCCCACGGCCTCTCCTTGCAACATCCCTCTATGCTCTAGAAAAACAGAAGGGGGAAGGGCTCGCGTTAGCTTGCTGCTGACCGTATGAGAAGAACATGCACTTCTGCCAGGAGAGAGGAAGAAGAGGAGAGTGGCGTCATTTTATGGAGGAAGGAGAGAGAGTAGAGAACTAGAGATATGGGATCTGAATGAGTGGAGGGGGGAGAAGATGACTAGAAGAGGATGTGCATGGGTGGTGGGATAGGTCCCCAGTATTGACGTGGAAAACTATCGCATGCCAATAGATACGGGTCGATCGCACGTTGCACACGTGACCGGCGTAACTTTCGGCCGGACTATTGACGCAAAGGGTTTACCTTTCTTCTGTCTTTTCATCCTCTGCAAAATCGCTTAGATGGTAGTATCCCAAAAATACATAACCAAAGAGAATATCATTGCTCCATCTTGCTAAGAGAGCCTGCATGCATGTTGTACAGGTATGTGCGCGTTACAAAGGCATATTATTTGTAGCCGGGAAGGCGAATGATATAGCATGCGATTGACATATATTTTCTCTATTCCACAATGTAGTGCGCCCAGCTTTTCAAAATTTAAGTTTGATCGCAAATTTAATCAACCAAATCGATTGCGGCGGGAGTAAAAATTATATCATTGAATTCATATTCGAATGAAGTTTTCGATGATATAATTTTTACTCCCGCCGCAATCGATCTCGTTGGTTAAATTTATGATCAAACTTAAATCTTAAAAATTAAGGACGCACTATATTATGAAATGGAGGGAGTATATAAAAGGAAATGGGCAAAGTAAAATGAGAAGCAATTAATGGCGGATGTGTGGCTATCATGCAATTGATCGGAAGTTGATTTCGTACCATAAGTCCATTACTACAGCTCATCGTGCATTTGGAATTGTTTAGTCAGCAAATCCAACCCAACATTGGCTAGTAGTAGCTATTTAAGCCGCCGTGATATCGACATTGGATCGTCGTTCAGTTGGCCGGGCCTGGCTTCAACTTCCAAGGCCAACACACCAACGCCACCGGCCGGCCGGCCGGCCGACCATGGGGAATCGGCTGGCCAAATCGATAGGGGCGTCGGTGACGAAGGGGGTGATCAAATGCGTGGCGGAGCCTCTCATCTCCAACAGCGACCAGAGCAGCGTCGTGCATCACGTGCACAACGGCGGCTGCCTCCAGGAGTTCCTGACGGCGACGGGCGAGTGCCACCCGAGGGAGATCAAGCGGCGGGACGCCTCGTCGTCGACGCCGAGGCCTGCGTCAGGGCCACGGCGGCGCTGCGCAAGTGCTTCGGCCGCAACCGCCGGTGGTTCGAGCACCAGTACATCGCCCGCATGGACCGCGGCCTCGACGAGGACCTCAAGCCGTCGCCGGACCGGGTGGAGGAGGAGTCCGAGTACCGGTTCAGGTGGTGGACTGGCATGAGGAGAACCCGGCAGGCTAAGCTTAATTGATATGCACTCCTGTACCCGTGCATGGCTTGTGATGGCGATCGATCAATCCATCTCACATGCATGCATGTGAGCATGAGGTACAATAGAATTAGATCGATTGATTGAGGCACTGAATTTTCTATTGGGTTTAATAGACTGTATTCCATGTTATTAAGTTTCCTTAGCTCTTTCTTTTGACACAGTACAAATGCAGAATGCAGATGTTTACATATATTCGTCCTTATAAATGTACGCATGCACATCCTCAGCATCGTCGCGATACTGAGATGACACAAGATATTTAGATTGACAAAGTTACATAGACGTGTTTGTAGTCGACATAAACGTCTCCTTCCATTGAATGAACATTACCGAAAAGACTAAAATAAATCAAGAAAAATAAAAACATCGATGTCAAGTCTAAGATTTAAACCTTGATAGATTGGTTACACCACAAGACTTAAACCCTGAGTCTTCCACTTGCAGTTTGACATGGTTGAGTTACCACTAGGCTTCTTGACGTGACGAAGGCCACAACTTGGTAACCCTCCTTGATCATGGCTTCGGCTTTTACATTGTCCATTAACAACTTCCGACGGCGGGGAGGCGCTCGACCCTCATGATTGATTTGACCTCTTGAAGCGCATCATTGTAGACCCACTCAAAGTAACGACAAGCCCTCTCCTAGAAAGGTCGTAAGTAATGACAAGCCCTCTCCCAAAAAGGTCCATGAGGAGACTCAGAACATTGACATGGCTCAAATGTGGCCAGCACAGAGGAAGATGGTTGAGTGCGATTGTGCGACAGCGAGAGTGTTGGTTTATATAGATGTAATCTGACGAGAAAATGGCCTAAGAAAGGGTGCGTTCCAACGAAAACAAGGCGGAAAAGGGCATGCAGATGCGAAAGTTGGGCACACGTAATTGAATGGTTAGTTGTACCTCAACCTACATCTAGGCATGGGCAGCCCGACCCGGCAACCCGGCCCGAGTCCGGCCTGAAAAACCCAGGCCAGGACGGGTCGGGCTTTGTTTCGGGCCTGGCTCGGTCTTGAAAATTGGGTCCGGGAAGCAGTTCAAGCCGGGCTCAGGCTTACAAAAAATGACGATTTACATGAAGGCCTGGCCAGCCCGGCCCAGAATTTACCTTTTCATTCAGGCCAGGCTGGGGCCTGAATTTTTATTTTTCTGGCCGGACCGGGCCGGGCACGGGCTTCGGATTTCCGGTTCGTTCAGGCTTTGTAAAGCCCGGCGCGGGGTATGCAAAGGTTTACCTCAACCCCACCATAGTTGTTTTGACGTTTTTGGCGTGTCATTAGTGTGGATCGTTCTTTCGAAGGAATGCAGCATTCCCGTCGACGGTGAAGACTCCGACCTGGTCTTCAGCAAGAGTTGTGTGCGCATGTGGGGGTGTGTGTGGCGTAATCGATGCTTCTTAAAATAAAAGAAAAACTAGTACTCCCTCCGTCCGCAGATACTTATCATAAAAATGGATGTATCTAGTTATTTTAGTTATAGATACATCCATTTTATGCATTTTAAGGACAAGTATTTTTAGACAGAGGAAGTAAATCACAATGGCGTATGCACCCATCACGGAGTATTGATGGCGTGCAACGATACCGACAGCCAGACCGAAAGCGCAGAACCAGATCCAAAACAGCACTAGATCGTATACAGAACTAGTAAAAACATCACTAGCATCCACATCACTCAATTGAACCAACCAACATTGTCGACAAAGTAAACCTTGTGAAACCATGGCACAGAAATACTGATAATATCCGTTAAAAAAAACGACCTGATACTAGCTCACTTAAAGAAGGGAGCTTCTGCCTGTCACATACGCACACATACTATCTCTTGTACAGTGTATATATATCACAATATATGTAAAATGGTAGCAGTGAGTTGTAGAGACATCCAGCACGTTCGTTCCTCGAAGCAGTCATCGACACGCTTCAAGCCTGTGCAAACAAATGGAGAGGATATGGGGTCAGTCAAACGAGATCATAGCATAAGGGCAAACAAATGGAGAGGATATGGGGTGAGTCAAAGGAGATCATAGCACAAGGCACAAGTATTGTGTGCGATGCTATGGTACTTGTTAAGTAAGGTAAGCATAGAACAGAGGGGAGTGCTTGTGTGCCTAATCTAAGCCCCGACGCGCCTAACTGCAATTAGTACCTATAATAAATAGCAGGAGAAGTGTGTCGTGGACTAGTCAGTTTGTTCATTTCACAACTGCTAAGGGTCGTATCATTTAAGCAAGCACAGCTGTCTACAGAAGCATTCAGCATAGTAGTACAAACAAGATGTGCAATGAAGAAATGACCACTTGAGGCTGATATACCTTGTTGGCAATGTTGTTGGAGAGCCAGTCAAGTCCCTCGTACAGCCCTTCACCAGACGTCGCACAAGTGCTCTGAATGTACCTGAACCATAGGAGATAATTTGTTTAAGAACTAGCATGTGCACCTAAAGAATCCAAAAGGGCAAATAGTGAAACCGATAATTATTTTACACATGATAAGTAGTGCAGCAGACATATGGACTTAAATTCAGCTCAGGAAATATTCAAGATCCCAGGGTACACCATATGTGATTAATAGAAATATGCAAGCTACCAACTTTGTTTTGGAGATACAATATTATGTACTTTCAAATAACTCTTATTACGAATTAAAGTTCTCAATTACAACTATCTTCAGTATAGAGAATATGAGAAACAGCAGAAACACCAGGGAAATTTTGACCAAGCTATTAGAAGGTCAGGAGCTTCTGAGCTATGTATGTATACGAGTTCCTTACCAGTGCCGCTGACGCAGAGAGTGCAGGCCAAGCTTGTCGGTGATTTCAGCCGCATTCATGGCATTAGGAAGATCTTGCTTGTTCGCAAATACAAGCAACACGGCATCACGCAGCTCGTCCTATATCATGGAAAGGTCTTCCTTTAATTATGAATTACTGAATATCGAATGGAAACAGATATAGTAAAATTTCAGTAAGTGAATTTTTAATAAAGCATGGACTGAACATAGAAGAAAATGGACAGTGCTTAACAGTTGAGCAGCTTGAGCTATCATCACATATTTATTGATTATTGAACCAAAACATCATATTACCATATTCGGACACCCAGACAGGATATTTGCAAATTGGATAAATTCGCAACACCTACAACAACACTAGTGCATTACCTCATTCAGCATCCTGTGGAGCTCGTCTCTAGCCTCGACAACACGTTCCCTATCATTGCTGTCAACAACAAAAATGAGGCCCTGTGTATTCTGGAAGTAGTGCCTCCACAGGGGCCTGATCTGTTTTAATACAGAAAACGTTAAAAGAGTGAGTCTAAAAGCACCAGGCTAAAGCTTGTGACAACACAAGCTCAACAACATCAATGTAAAAACGGGTATGATTTTCTTTCCCCCCCATGGTAAAACGGATCTGATTTTCTTCCACCCCAAGGGGAAGGGACAGATTTACAAAGGGATGACAAGAATTCTTAGTCTGACACAATTAGTTAATCATGAGTAGACTTAGTTACCTTGTCTTGGCCCCCCACATCCCAGACAGTGAAGCTGATGTTCTTGTATTCAACAGTTTCGACGTTAAAACCTGCAAAATTACAAAATAACCATAATTAAAGTGTGATCCACCTGGTAGTAACTGGATATTTTGTTACTTCTAAGATCTAAGCAGAGTGAGATCGAATCCTAACAGCAGATTTTGCTAGTTTTTTTTACATTCACCCTCCTAACAGTGTATATCAACATTACAGCAGGTTAACAGACAAATAAACATGACAGCAGCAGTGTTCTCGTGATATTTTCTGTCAACAATGTGTCAGACATCATCTTCCTACATTTGAGACACGACCCAACGTGTAAGCAGAGAATGCAGAAAGCAGCTTACCGATGGTTGGGATGGTGGTGACGATCTCTCCGAGCTTGAGCTTGTAGAGGATGGTGGTCTTACCAGCGGCATCGAGACCAACCATGAGGATCCTCATCTCCTTCTTGGCAAAGAGGCGGCTGAACAGCTTGGTGAACGTGAGCCCCATCTCCGCTCCTGCACCACAACAAAGAGAAGAGTTGAAGAAGTTTTAGACGAGAACTAGAGATCTACACAGATCCACTCTGATCCACCCGCATCTCCCCACACACGCCTACGCCCAAGCAACTCAAGCACGGTCCACGGAATTCAGCAGGAATGGCTGCGGTCCCTCCAGGATAAGAGATCCGCAAAATTCTCAACCTCTCGCCTCGCCGATCTGGGCGGGATCGAATCGGATTCGTGAGACGGGAAGCCAAAGGAAACGAACAGATTCGCCACTACGTACTAGCGTGGAAGCCACGCGGGAGGGGACACAGCCCAGCTCGGGCTCCGTGGAGCCGACGAGCGGATTCGCGTGATCCACCGAACAAAACGCGGCGCGCATCGACGGGATCGGCAGGACCGATCAGATCCGGGGGCTACGAGGTGGAATTAGGGAGGGGGGAGGTGAAGGCGGCGGGCGCTCACCGGGGTGGTGGAGACGAAGGCTTCGAGGTCTCGGCGCTCCGGTGCGTGCTCCTCCTGATCTCCGGGGGAGACGGGCGTGGGGGTTGGAGCTTGGAACCGCAGGGAGGATGGCTGTCGTGCGGTGCGGTGCAGACCGGGCGGCCCGATGGCGGATATATAGATAGAAGGGCGCGAGGCCCAGTCCCACGTGGCCTTTACACCGCGCCCAGTCGCACGCAGCCCGCACCGCATGGGCACCTTCGTCCGGTGTGGCGTGCGGGCCTCGTCGGCTCCACTCAGGGGCAACGCTCGATTTTGCTCGTTATACGATTCGACCTTCTCGTATAAGTACGAAATTTCCCTCAAAAAGAAAGTATAAGTACGATTCAAGCATTTTCTGAAAGTCGTATCAATCGATTAGATCTTAGCTGCTTTTGGCATTGCAAGGTGTATGGTAATCTAGCATCTTTTTTCTTTTCGATTTATTCAAGGTTCTTTGTTGCCTTCGTCAGTCTGAAAATGTGTAGGTCCATCTAGTCTCTCACAAATGCTTATAGAAATACAGTCTGTGTGTGTATACAAATGTCAACATTTTGTGTTATGTTTCTTAAAAAAATCATCAAACATCAGGAACCGCTGATTTTACTCTTCTGTCCGTGCATGAGAACCCGTAAAATTCACCATAGCCCTTCCATTTTTTGTCAAAAAATTGTAGACGGTGGCGACCAAATAAGGTCTCCCACACTTCACCTCCCTTCTCGATGGTGTTCTTGGCGTCGACGAGGGGTCTGTTACTGTGAGACTTGCTTAGTGTTAAGTCGATGTTGCGCCGTGACGGTTCATACCCCGCGGTCTTGGTTGTTCCCACGCCCGCCTTCTTTGGGGGGGGGGGGGGGGGGAGGTTTGGGGCAGGAGGTTCCGGCCAATAACACGTGTTTGGGCGTCAACGTGGATCGAGCCACTGCCTCTTCGAATGTGATTTATCTCATCGGATCCTTTTGTATGTAGAGAGTGGATATTGTAGTGATTTCAATGTGATTCTGTCTACATGACTACTCAAGAGACTTAGCGGGTGGTCTGGCCTCCTTCATCTTCCCTTTGGGCATGTTTATGATGACGATGTGAGGGAGTGGATTGTTCTCTAATGATTGGTCTTACTATGTTTTCTAAGAACATTTGTGTGTGCTGGGAACAACATCCCACATCTGACGTCGTCGATGTACAGTGCATTCTTCATATCCTTGTTTTAGAAGAAAGCCTCAACCTTTGTAGACGTGGAGATTCTTAGCTTGAGCTCAGATGAGCTCGGAAGAAGAATAAAATGTGATAAAATAGGGGGGTAACAAAAATAATTAGCAACACATTGATGCGTGTTTCACATGCATGCAACTTTTTGAGACAAAAGCACATCCATGAAGAGGGGGAGGGACAATATCGATGCTTCAAAATAGTTTTTTTTGCAGCATCTTGTTTTGCCCAAACCTTCACGGATGTGATTCCATCGCAAAAAAGTTGCGTGCATGTAAAACATACATCAATTTTATTGACAAAAAATCCCATTTTCTACATTATTTCATTTTTTATTTTGAATTTTCCAGTTCACCCAAGCTCACATGATTCGAGCTAAGAAGATGTCTTTCACAACCTTCCTTTGACCGCCGGTGATCTTGATAATTTGTAGTATGTTCTACCAGTGGCATATCCTATATAGTTGAACTCCACTATACTTCCATTTCTATCTACATGACTCCACTATACTTCCATTTCTCTCTACATGCATACACCTCATCTCATACACATGTCCCGTCATCAAAGGTCCACCACAATATGCATGGAGAAAACTTTGCTTGCTATTTTTATTGTCTCGGCATGCATGGAAAAAAATTCCACACTACTTTTATTTATTTCAACATGCATCCACTCATGCCACCTCATCAAGCATGGAAAAAATATTTTCATCGTATTATGCTATTTTCCTTTTGACCTTGCGGGTATGCTATTTATATCCAATAACTGTTTTCAACTATACAATGATTAAATATTTACATATTACCAAAAGAGTTAAATGCTCGGGGGTCCTAAAAGTTTCATCCGGTGTCACTCTAGTCCTAATTCTTCCAAAATGCACCTTTAGATCATAATTTTTAATAAGTGGTTCACCTGAGGTCCTTTTACATGAGCGCTCGCTGACTTGCCCGCGTGACATGTTGACCCATGCCACGTCGATAGAGGGCCCAACCGCTTGGTGAAAAAAATACGCTGGAGGTCCTAGGTTTTTTGGACAGCGCCACTTTAGTCCTACTTACTATACGCCCCGTGAGAAAAATACGTTGTAAATATCGCAGCAGCCTCTAAGTTAACATGGCGTGGTCCAACGTGTCACGCAAGGATCATGCACAAAAAGACCTTAGATAAACCACTTACTACAGAATTAGGATATGAACGTGCACTTTAAAAGAAGGACTAAAGTGACACTGTCTAGAAACTTTTAGGACCTTCGGTGTATTTTTCACGCCTGACTGTTGGGCCCTCAGACAACATGGCGTGGTCAACGCGCCATGCGAACAAGTCAGCGAGTGCTCGTGAAAAAAGGACCTCAGATGAACTGTTTAGTAAAGAATTAGGTCCTAAAGATGCATTTTGAAAGAATTAGGACTAGAGTGACACCCCGACGAAACTCTTAGGACCTTCAATGCATTTAACTCTTACCAAAATATAAAAACGTTTTCTGTAGGCCTGCAAAAACTTCTTATATTTAGAAGGAGTGCCGATCTAAATATTAATGTTCATATAATTAAACATTAATGAAATATAGCAAGCGATTCCTGCAGCTATGCATAGGGTATTACCATAGTTCCCAGAAAAATAGTGCATAGAAATGAGGACCTGTATAACCACTGGCAACTCGCAAAACGGACGAGTCATAGAAGCCTCGACAAGAAGCTACTTCATGCTCAAGCATGCTTGTGCCTTTTCCATTCGACGTATTTATCTACTACTCTTCTAAGACAGTATCTCTGTACAGTTGGCTCCGTGCGTTGGCGATTCAGAATGTTTCAGAGTAACTTGGGACACGAGAGCAACCAACCAAATAAACAAGAGCGCCTCCAACCGCACGCATCATTCTTGCTTCCAACCGAAGGCTCTGCTCTCACGTATCTTTCTTGAAAAATCTGTCTGCCGGTGAGAGCGGCAACCAAACTATGTTATTGAGTTTTTATCGTTGGCAAGATCACTGAGAGTAGAATTTGCAGATGCGGTAAAACTCCCCGGTATTTGAATTGGCAGTTTGAGCTTTCCATTCAAACGTGTCATTGGTGGTTGATCAGACAGAGGAAGGTGGTTCGCTTAAGAATGGATTCGTTAGGGCATCTCCAACGGTGATCCGTAAATCATCTGCATACATCTGTCTGTATCATGAAAGTCATCCAATGAGAACCTATAACGGTTCGCAGGGCGGTTCGGACGTACTTTCTCTCACAAGCTGGAACCAAGGGGAAGGCTTTGCGGGAGTCCGGACACGCGAAGCGTCGTTTTCTGCTCCCGATCTATCCAAAAGAAAGACGGATCCCGCGCTTTTGTAGCAACCAACATTATTTCCATGCCAAGATTCCCCCACTCTCTTCTTCATCCTTAGCATTCCCGTTATTTTTCCCACCTATTCTCTCTTTCCTTTTGTTGTCGACGCATGGAACTGCTGGAGAACCTGATGGAGATGGAGGCGGCGCCGCCGGAGGATCCGAGCATCACGCTCCCCTGGAAGATCAACTCGGCTACACGACAGGATCGTCGAGTCAAAGCGATGGTCGCGAAGTAGGAGAAGATCAAGAAGCGGTTGGCCGTCGGTGGTCCTAGTGGTCGCATTGGGCGTGGAGGTCGTGGTGGTCGTGGCAGACGTCGCCGGACGGGCGCGTCCATAGTACATACGACGTCACGGCCGAAGCATTACAAATCTCTGTACTACTATGCCACCAAGCAACTTGGAACCCTCGCCGATAAGGTGCCTTTCATCATCGACGTAAATGTGGCACCGCTCTTCTTCGAGTATTTCTTCGCCGTAGCTCGTCCAGACGCGGACAACAGACGGGGAGCATATGGATGCCCGCACGTTGTTAGCTATAATGCCTAGAGCGGTGGAGCCGACGTACTAAGATCTGGACTGGGAGATGCTCGACATCATCCACGACGGCGACAGAGGAGGAGGAGTCTGTGACGACGGGTAGGTGGAAGGCTCGGATCCCACCTAGTCCGACAACTACAACAACATCAGTCCTAGACCCGGACCGGCATGGACACATAGGAACTGTTGGAAATATGCCCTAGAGGAAATAATAAATTATTTATTATCATATTTCCTTGTTCATGATAATCGTTTATTATCCGTGCTATAATTGTATTGATCGAAGACTTAGATGCATGTGTGGATACATAGACTAAACCATGTCCATAGTATGCCTCTAATAGACTAGCTCGTTGATCAAAAGATGGTTAAGGTTTCCTAGCCATGGACATGAGATGTCATTTGATAACGGGATCACATCATTAGGAGAATGATGTGAAGGACAAGACCAAACTACAAACGTAGCATATGATTGTGTCAGTTTATTGCTACTGTTTTCTGCATGTCAAGTATATGTTCCTATGACCATGAGATCATGCAACTCACGGACACCGAAGGAGTGCCTTGTGTGTATCAAACGTCGCAACGTAACTGGATGACTATAAAGGTGCTCTACAGGTATCTCCAAGGGTGTCTGTTGGGTTGGCATGGATCAAGACTGGGATTTGTTACTCCGTATGACGGAGAGGTATCTCAGGGCCCACTCGGCAATGCAACATCACAATGAGCCTTGCAAGCAATGTGACTAAGTGTTAGTCACGAGATCTTGTATTACGGAACGAGTAAAGAGACTTCCCGGTAACGAGGTTGAACTAGGTATGGAGATACCGACGATCGAATCTCGGGCAAGTAACATACGGAAGAACAAAGGGAACATCATACGGGATTAACTGAATCATTGACATAGAGGTTCGACCGATAAAGATCTTTGTAGAATATGTAGGAACCAATATGGGCATCCAGGTCCCGCTATTGGTTATTGACCGTACAGGTGTCTCGGTCATGTCTACATAGTTCTCGAACCCGCAGGGTCTGCACACTTAAGGTTTGGTGACGTTTCGGTAGTATAGAGTTATGCATGGTGGTGACCGAAGGTTGTTCGGAGTCCCGGATGAGATCCCGGACGTCACGAGGAGCTCCTGAATGGTCCAGAGGTAAAGATTGATATATAGGAAGTCCTATTTTGGCCGGAAAAGTTTCGGGCTCATCGGTAGTGTACCGGAAGACCATCGGGAGGGGTTTTTCGACCCAAGAGGCTACATGGGCTGTAGGAGAGTGAATACCAGCCCTTAGTGGGATGGTGGAAGTCCCACATAAGGCCCATGGGGCTGGAAAGAAAAATCCAAAGAGAAAAAGGTGGAAAAAGGCAAAAAGGCAAAAATAAGGAGTCCTAGTCCTACTAGGATTGGAGGAGGAATCCTCCTCTCCTCCTTGATTCGGCCGACCCAAGAGCTGGTCCCTTGAGGTCCAAGCCTCCTCCTCTCTTCCTCTTATATATACTAGAGGTTTTAGGGTTTTTGGCACTAGATTTTCAGCTACATGCTGCCCGTTCCTCTAGTGCATAGTTTCTCCTCTAGATCACTTTTCTGTAGTGCTTAGGCGAAGCCCTGCCGGAATAGCTCCACCACCATCGCCGGAGCGCCGTCACGCTGCCGGAGAACTCTTCTACCTCTCCGCTCCCTCTTGCTGGATCAAGAAGGCGGAGATCGTCATCAAGTTGCACGTGTGCTGAACGCGAAGGTGTCGTCCGTTCGGCGCTAGATCGGAAGGACCGTGATCGAGATCGCGAGACGGATCGTGATCAGATCGTGGGACGGATCGTGATTGGATCGCGGGACAGGTCGTGATTGGATTGCGGGACGTTCGGCAATTTGGATCGCGAAGACGTTCGACTACACCAACCGCGTTTCTTAACGCTTCTCGCTTAGCGATCTAGAAGGGTATGTAGATCCACTCTCCCTCTTGTAGATGCTCATCACCATGGATATATCTTGCATGTGCGTAGGATTTTTTTTATTTCCCATGCAACATTCCCCAACAGTGGTATCAGAGCTAGGTCTATGTGTAGATGAGATCTCGAGTAGGACATAAAGAGTTTGTGGGCGTTGATGCTTAGATTGCTTCCTCCCTTGGTTGTTTTTTTGGTTCAGCGGTATTGTGGGATGAAGCATCCCGGACCAACATCACCGTTGTTCTTGCTAGATACCCGTAGCAGCCACGTAAAACATGCAACAACAATTAGAGGACGTCTAACTTGTTTTTGCAGGGTATGTTGTGATGTGGTATGGCCAATTACATGATGTGATATATGTGATGTATGAGATGATCATGTGATGTATAGAATATCACGACTTGCATGTCGATGAGTACGGCAACCGGCAGGAGCCATAGGGTTGTCTTTAATTATTGTATGACCCGCGTGTCAAGCATTAAGCGCTATGTAATGCTTTACTTTATCGCTAAACGGTAGCAATAGTAGTAGAAGCATGATGGGCGTGACAACCCCGATGGCGACACGTTGATGGAGATCAAGATGATGGAGATCATGGTGTCATGCCGGTGACGATGGAGATCATGCCAGTGCTTTCAAGATGGAGATCAAAAGCACAAGTTCATGGCCATATCATGTCACTTATGATTTGCATGTGATGTTAATCCTTTTATGCATCTTGTTTTGCTTAGGACGGCGGTAGCATTATAAGGTGATCCCTCACTTAATTTCAAGATAAATTGTGTTCTCCCCGAGTGTGCACCGTTGCGAAAGTTCGTCGTGTTGAGACACCACGTGATGATCGGGTGTGATAGACTCTACGTTCACATACAACGGGTGCAAGCCAGTGTTGCACATGCAGAACACTCGGGTTAAACTTGACGAGCCTAGCATGTACATACATGGCCTCGGAACACAAGAGACCGAAAGGTCGAACATGAGTCATATATCAGATATGATCAACATGATGATGTTCACCATTGAAACCACCTCAACTCACGTGATGATCGGACTTGAGTTGGTGAATTTGGATCATGTATCACTCGAATGACCAGAGGGATGTCAATTTGAGTGGAAGTTCTTCAGTAATATGATTAATTGAACTCATTATCATGAACATAGTCAGTAGTGCCTTTGCAAATTATGTTGTAGATTACTAGCTCGCGTTGTAGCTCTCTTGTATTTTTATATGTTCCTAGAGAAATAGAGTTGAAAGATGATGGTAGCAATATTGCGGACTAGGTCCGTGATCTGAGGATTGTCCTCATTGCTGCACAGAAGGCTTATGTCCTTAATGCACCGCTCGGTGCGCCAACCCCTCTAGCGTCGTCTGTAGATGTTGTGAACATCTGACATGCACGTTCTGATGACTACTTGATAGTTTAGTGTGTCATGCATTACGGCTTAGAATTGAGGCACCAAAACATTTTGAACGTCACGGAACATATGAGATGTTTCTAAGAAATGAAATTAGAATCTCAGGCTCGTGCCCGTGTTGCGAGATATGAGATCTCCAACAAGATTCTTTGCATGCAAGATGAAAGAGAATAGCTCGATCGTTGAGTATGTGCTCAGATTGTCTGGGTGCTACACTCGCTTGAATCGAGTGGGAGTTGATCTTCCAGATAAGATAGTGATTGATATAGTTCTCCAAGTCACTGTCACTAAGCTACTAGAACTTGGTGATGAACTATAAAATATTAGGGATAGAAATTATGATTCCTGAGCTGTTCGCGATGTTTGACACCGCGAAGGTAGAAATCAAGAAGGAGCGTCAAGTGTTGATGGTTAGTAAAACCACTAGTTTCGAGAAGGGCAATGGCAAGGAGGGAAACTTCATGGATGGCAAATCAGTTGCTGCTCCAGTGAAGCAACCCAAAGTTGAACCCAAACCCGAGACTAAGTGCTTCGATTATGTGGAGAGCAGTTGCTGAAGTGGAACAACCCTAGATACTTGGTAGATAAGAAGGCCGACAACTTCAACAGAAGTATATTTGACATACGTGTTATTGATGTGTACCTTGCTAGTACTCCTAGTAGCACCTGGGTATTGGATACCGGTTTGGTTGCTAAATGTTAGTAACTCGAAATAAAAGCTACGGAATAAAATGAGAACTAGCTAAGGGTGAGGTGACGATGTGTGTTGGAAATGTTTCCAAGGTTGATGTGATCAACATCGCACGCTCTCTCTACCTTCGAGATTAGTGACGAACCTAAATAAATATTATTTGGTGTTTTGCGTTGAGCATGAACGTGATTAGATTGTGTTTATTGCAACACGGTTATTCATTTAAGTTAGAGAATAATGGTTATTCTGTTTACATGAATAGTACCTTCAATGGTCATGCACCCAGTGAGAATGGTTTGTTGAAATCTTGATCGTAGTAATACACATGTTCATAACATTGATGCCAAAAGATACAAAGTTAATAGTGATAGTATCACATACTTGTGGCACTGCCGCTAAATGTCATATTGGTATAAAGCGCATGAAGAAACTCCATGTCGATGGATCTTTGGACTCATTCGATTTCGAATCGGTTGAGACATGCGAACCATGCCTCTTGGGCAAGATGACTAAGGACCCCGTTTTCCGGATTGATGGAGCGGCAAGTGATTTATTGGAAATGATACATGTTGATGTATACGATCCAATGAGTGTTGTAGCGTGCAGTGGATATCGTTATTTTCTTGCCTTCACTGATGATTTGAGTATATGTGAGTATATTTACTTAATGAAACACAAGTCTGAATCGTTTGAAAAGTTCAAGCAAATTCAGAGTGAAGTTTAAGATCATCGTGGCAAGAAGATAAAAATGTATGCGATATGATCGTGGAGGTGAATATCTGAGTTACGAGTTTGGCATACAACTTTAGACAATGTGAAAGTTGGTTCACAACTCACGCCACCTGGAACACCATAGTGTGATGGTGTGTCTGAACGTCATAGTCGTGCTCTATTGGATATGATGCATGCTATGATGTCTCTTATCGTTTTGCTACTATAATTTTGGGGTTATGCGTTAGAGACAACTACATTCACTTTAAAAATAGGGAACCATATAAATCTGTTGAGATGACACCATATGGTTTGGCAGAAACCTGAGCTGTTATTTCTTCAGGTTTGGGGCTGTGACGCTTATGTGAGAAGGGTTTTAACCTAATAAGCTCGAACCCAAAGCAGACAAATGCATCTTCATAGAATACCCTAAGAACAGTTGGGTATACCTTCTATCTCAGATCCAAGTGCAAAGTGTTTGTTGCTAAAAACAAGTCGTTTCTCGAGAAAGAGTTTCTCTCGAAAGAATTGAGTGGGAGGAAGATAGAACTTGATGAGGTTGTTGAACCTTTATTTCAACCAGAGAGTAGCACAGCGCAGAAAGATGTTTCTGCGGAATCTACGTCAGTTGAAGAGGAAGTAAATGATGATGATCATGAAGCTTTGGATCAAGTTACTATCGAACCTCGTAGGTCGACAAGGATGTGTACTGCTCTTGAGCGATACGACAACCCTGTCTTGTAGGTCATGTTGTTGGACAACGATGAACCTACGAGCTGTGGAGGAGCTATGATGGGCCTGGATTTCGACAAATGGTTAGAGGCCATGAAATCTGAGATAGGATCCATGTATGAAAACCAAGTATAGACTTTGGTAGACTTGCTCGTTGGATGGCATGTCATTGAGTACAAATGGATCTTTAAAATAAAGACAGACGCTGATGGTAAATGTCACCATTTGTAAAGCCCGACTTGTTGCAAAGATGTTTGTGACAAGTTCAATGAGTTGACTGCGATGAGACTTTCTCACTCGTAGCAATGCTAAAGTCTGTTGGAATGATGTTAGCAGTTGCTGCATTTTTTAATTATGAAATCTGGCAGATGGATGACAAAACATCGTTTCCTTAACAGTTTACTTGAGGAAAGGTTGTATGTGATACAACCAGAAGGTTTTGTCAGACATAAGGATGCTAAAAGGTGTGCGAGCTCCAGCAATCCATCTAAGAACTAGAGCAAGCATCTCGGAGTTGGAATATACACTTTGATGAGGTGATCAAAGTTTTGTAGTTTATAAAAAGTTTACGAGAAACTTGTATTTACAATAAAGTGAGTGGGAGCACTATAGAATTTCTGATAAGTATATGTGGACGACATATTGTTGATCAGAAATAATGTAGAATTTCTGGAAAGCATAAATGGTTGTTCGAAAAGTGTTTTTCAAAGGAAGACCTGGATAGAGCTACCTAATTGTTGAGCATCAAGATCTATAGAGATAGATCAAGATGCTTGATGAGACTTTTAATGAGTACATACCTTGACAAGATTTTGAAAGAGTTCAAAATGGATGAGTCAGAGAAAGAGTTTTCACCTGATTTGTAAGGTGTGAAGTTGAGTGAGACTCAAAGCTTGACAATGGCAGAAGAAAGATAAAGGACGAACGTCGTCTCCTATGCCTTAGCCATAGGCTCTGTACAGTATGCCATGCTGTGTACCGCACCTGTGTGTGCCTTGCCATGAGTCCATCAAGGGGTACAAGAGTGACCCAGGAGTGGATCACCGGACAGAGGTCGAGATTATCCTTAGTAACTAAAAGACTAAGGAGATGTTTCTCTATTATGGAGGTGATAAAGAGTTAGTCGTAAAGAGTTACGTCGATGCAAGCTTTAACACCAATCCGGATGACTTGTGGTAGCAATTTGGATACGTATAGTGGACCAGCATTTGGAATAGTACCAAGTGGAGTGTGGTAGCAGTGTTTACGGTTTGACATAGAGATTTGCAAAGTACACACGGATCTGAATGTCGCAGACCCGTTGACTATAAGACCTCTTTCACATGCAAAGCATGATCAAGCCCCAGAACTCATTGGGTGTTAGATTCATAACAATGTGAATCACATAGTGATGTGAACTGGATTATTGACTCTAGTGCAAGTGGGAGACTGTTGGAAATATGCTCTAGAGGCAATAAAAAATTAGTTATTATCATATTTCCTTGTTCATGATAATCGTTTATTATCCATGCTATAATTGTATTGATCGGAGACTTAGATGCATGTGTGGATACATAACTAAACCATGTCCCTAGTATGCCTCTAATAGACTAGCTCGTTCATCAAAAGATGGTTAAGGTTTCCTAGCCATGGAAATGAGATGTCATTTGATAACGGGATCACATCATTAGGAGAATGATGTGATGGACAAGACCCAAACTACAAACGTAGCATATGATTGTGTCAGTTTATTGCTACTGTTTTCTGCATGTCAAGTATATGTTCCTATGACCATGAGATCATGCAACTCACGGACACTGGAGGAGTGCCTTGTGTGTATTAAACGTCGCAACGTAACTGGATGACTATAAAGGTGCTCTATAGGTATCTCCGAGGGTGTTTGTTGGGTTGGCATGGATCAAGACTGGGATTTGTTACTCCATATGAAGGAGAGGTATCTCAGGGCCCACTCGGTAATGCAACATCACAATGAGCCTTGCAAGCAATGTGACTAAGTGTTAGTCACGTGATCTTGTATTACGGAATGAGTAAAGAGACTTGCCGGTAACGAGGTTGAACTAGGTATGGAGATACCGACGATCGAATCTCGGGCAAGTAGCATACCGAAGAACAAAGGGAACATCATACGGGATTAACTGAATCCTTGACATAGAGGTTCGACCGATAAAGATCTTCGTAGAATATGTAGGAACCAATTGTCGGGAAATGTCGCATGGGAAACAAAAATTTTCCTCTGCACACGCAGATCTATCCATGGTGATGAGCATCTACGAGAGGGAGAGTGGATCTACATACCCTTGTTGATCGCTAAGTGGGAAGCGTTAAGAAACGCGGTTGGTGTAGTCGAACATCTTCGCGATCCAAATCGCCGAGCGTCCCGCGATCTCATCACGATCCGTCCCGCGATCCAATCACGATCCGTCCCGTTAACTCATCACGATCTGTCCTGCGATCTCATCACGATCTTGATCACGATCTGTCCCGTGAACTCATCACGATCCGTCCCGCGATCTCATCACGAACCGTCTCGCGATCTTGATCACGGTCCTTCCGATCTAGCACCGAACGGACGGCACCTCTGTGTTCGGCACACGTACAGCTTGATGACGATCTCTGCCTTCTCGATCCAGCAAGAGGGGCGGAGAGGTAGAAGAGTTCTCCGGCAGCGTGACGGTGCTCCGGTGATGGTGGTGGAGTTATTCCGGCAGGGCTTCGCCTAAGCACTGCGGAAATAGTCTAGTCTAGAGGAATTTGATCTAGAAGTAGGATTTAGACGTGGCTGAAAATCCTTGTACAAAAAATCCTAATTCCACTCATATATATAGGAGGAGGGGAGAGGAGGCTGCGCCCCAAAAGGAGGGCTCTCCTTTTGGTTCGGCCGAACTGGTGGAGGGAGAGTCCTCCTCCACCTGAGAGTCCACCTCTCACACGAGAGGTGGAACTTGGGGAGGACTCCACCCCAATTCAGTTTGGGCCTCTCTTCCATGCGCCTAGGCCACCTTGGCCGACCCCACCAGCCCACTAGGGGCTGGTGGGTCTCCACTTTGGCCAATTGGGTGGGTTGGCCCCACTGGTGGACCCCCGGGACCCATTCGTCACTCCCGGTACACTACCGAAAGTGCCCGAAATCTTTCCGGAGTCCAAAACAGGACTTCCTATATATAAATCTTTACCTCCGGACCATTCCGGAGCTCCTCGTGACGTCCAGGATCTCATCCGGGACTCTAAACAAACTACGGTCACCACCATTCATAACTCTATACTACCGAAACCACCAAACCTTAAGTGTGCAGACCCTGCGGGTTCGAGAACTATGTAGACATGACCGAGACACCTCTACGGTCAATAACCAATGGCGGGACCTGGATGTCCACATTGGTTCCTACATATTCTACGAAGATCTTTATCGGTCGAACCTCTATGTCAAGGATTCAGTTAATCCCGTATGATGTTCCCTTTGTTCTTCGGTATGTTACTTGCCCGAGATTCGATCGTCGGTATCTCCATACCTAGTTCAACCTCGTTACTGGAAAGTCTCTTTACTCGTTCCATAATACAAGATCCCGCAACTAACAATTAGTCACATTGCTTGCAAGGCTCATTGTGATGTTGTATTACTGAGTGGGCCCCGAGATACCTCTCCGTCACACGGAGTAACAAATCCCAGTCTTGATCCATGCCAACTCAACAAACACCCTCGGAGATACCTTTAGAGCACCTTTATAGTCACCCAGTTACGTTGCGACGTTTGATACACACAAGGCACTCCTCCGATGTCCGTGAGTTGCATGATCTCATGGTCATAGGAACATATACTTGACATGCAGAAAACATTAGCAATAAACTGACACGATCATATGCTACGTTGTAGTTTGGGTCTTGTCCATCACATCATTCTCCTAATGATGTGATCCCGTTATCAAATGACATCTCATGTCCATGGCTAGGAAACCTTAACCATCTTTTGATCAACGAGCTAGTCTATTAGAGGCATACTAGGGACATGGTTTTGTCTATGTATCCACACATGCATCCAAGTCTCCGATCAATGCAATTATAGCATGGATAATAAACGATTATCATGAACAAGGAAATATGTTAATAACTAATTTATTATTGCCTCTAGGGCATATTTCCAACAGTCTCTCACTTGCACTAGAGTCAATAATCTAGTTCACATCACTATGTGATTCGCATTGTCATGAATCTAACACCCAATGAGTTCTGGGGCTCGATCATGCTTTGCATGTGAGAGAGGTCTTATAGTCAACGGGTCTGCGACATTCAGATCCGTGTGTACTTTGCAAATCTCTATGCGAAACCGTAAACACTGCTACCACGCTCCACTTGGTACCATTCCAAATGGCTGCTCCACTATACGTATCCAGATTGCTACTACGAGTCATCCGGATTGGTGTTAAAGCTTGCATCGACGTAACTCTTTACGACGAACTCTTTATCACCTCCATAGTCGAGAAACATCTCCTTAGTCTTTTAGTTACTAAGGATAATCTTGACCGCTGTCCAGTGATCCACTCCTGGATCACTTTTGTACCCCTTGACAGACTCATGGCAAGGCACACACTGGTGCGGTACACAGCATGGCATACTGTACAGAGCCTATGGCTAAGGCATAGGGGACGACGTTCGTCCTTTCTCTTTCTTCTGCTGTGGTCGATCTTTGAGTCTCACTCAACTTCACACCTTGGAAATCAGACGAGAACTATTTCTCTGACTGATCCATTTTGAACTATTTCAAAATCTCGTCAAGGTATGTACTCATTGAAAGTCTCATCAAGCATCTTGATCCATATCTATAGATGTTGACGCTCAACAATTGGGTAGCTTTATACAGGTCTTCCTTTGAAAATTACTTTTCAAACAACCATTTATGCTAATCCTACATTATTTCCGATCAACAATATGTCATCCACATATACTTATCAGAAATTCTATAGTGCTCCCACTCACTTTATTGTAAATACAAGTTTCTCGTAAACTTTGTATAAACTTCAAAACTTTGACCTCATCAAAGCGTATATTCCAACTCCGAGATGCTTGTTTCAGTCCATAGAAGGATCACTGAAGCTTGTACACCTTTTAGCATCCTTAGGACTGACAAAACCTTCTGGTTGTATCACATACAACCTTTTGTCAAGTAAACCGTTAAGGAAACGATGTTTTGACATCCATCTGCCAGATTTCATAATTGAAAATTTAGCAACTGCTAAGATAATTCCAACAGTCTTTAGCATCGCTACGAGTGAGAAAGTCTCATCATAGTCAACTCCTTGAACTTGCCGGAAACTTCTTTGTGACAAGTCGAGCTTTATAAATGGTGGCATTTACCATCAGCGTCTGTCTTCATCTTAAAGGTCCATTTGTACTCGACGACCTGCCGTCCAACGAGCAAGTCTACCAAAGTCTATACTTGGTTTTCATACATGGATCCTTTCTCGGATTTCATGGCCTCTAACCATTTGTCGGAATCCGGGCCCATCATCGCTTCTCCATAGCTCATAGGTTCATCGTTGTCCAACAACATGACCTCCAAGACAGGGTTGTCGTACCACTCAGGAGCAGTACGCATCCTTGTCGACCTACGAGGTTCGATAGTAACTTGATCCGAAGCTTCATGATCACCATCATTGACTTCCTCTTCAACTAACGTAGGCTTGATAGAAACATCTTCCTACGCTGCGCTACTATCTTGTTGAACAAAGGTTCAACAACCTCATCAAGTTCTATCTTCCTCCCACTCAATTCTTTCAAGAGAAACTCTTTCTCGAGAAAAGACCCATTAGTAACAAACACTTTGCACTTGGATCTGAGATAGAAGGCATACCCAACTGTTCTTAGGGTATTCTATGAAGATACATTTGTCCGCTTTGGGTTCGAGCTTATTAGGTGAAAACATTTTCCACACAAGCATTGCAGCCCCAAACATTAAGAAATGACAGCTTAGGTTTCTATCAAACCATAATTCACACGGTGTCATCTCAACGGATTTAGATGGTGCCCTATTTAAAGTGAATGTAGTTGTCTCTAATGCATAACCCCAAAATTATAGTAGTATAATGATAAGAGACATCATAGCACGCACCATATCCAATAGAGCACGACTATGACGTTCGGACACACCATCACCCTATGGTGTTCTAGGTGGCGATAGTTGTGAAACAACTTTCACATTGTCTTAAGTTGTATGCCAAACTCGTAACTCAGATATTCACCTCCACGATCATATCGCAGTCATTTTTATCTTCTTGTCACGATGATCTTAAACTTCACTCTGAATTTGCTTGAACCTTTCAAACGATTCAGACTTGTGTTTCATTAAGTAAATATACACTATATCTACTCAAATCATCAGTGAAGTTAAGAAAACAATGATATCCACTGCACGCTACAAGACTCATTAGATTTCATACATCAACACGTATCATTTCCAATGAATTACTTGCCTGCTCCATCCAACGGGGTCCTTTAGTCATCATGCCCAAGAGGCATGGTTCGCATGTCTCAACTGATTCGAAATCGAATGAGTCCAAAGATCCATCAGCATGGAGTTTCTTCATGCGCTTTATACCAATATGACATTTAGCGGCAGTGCCACAAGTATGTGGTACTATCATTATTAACTTTGTATCTTTTGACATCAATGTTATGAACATGTGTATTACTACGATCAAGATTTCAACAAACCATTCTCACTGGGTGCATGACCATTGAAGGTATTATTCATGTAAACAGAATAACCATTATTCTCTAATCTTAAATGAATAACCGTATTGCAATAAACATGATCTAATCATATTCATGCTCAACGCAAAACATCAAATAAAATTTATTTAGGTTCATCACTAATCCTGAAGGTAGAGAGCATGTGCGATGTTGATCACATCAACCTTGGAAACATTTCCAACACACATCATCACCTCACCCTTAGCTAGTTCTCCGTTTATTTCGTAGATTTTATTTCGAGTTACTAACATTTAGCAACTGAACCGGTATCCAATACCCAGGTGCTACTAGGAGTACTAGCAAGGTACACATCAAAAACTCGTATATCAAATATACTTCTATTGATGTTGCCATCCTTCTTATCTACCAAGTATCTAGGGTTGTTCCGCTTCAACGACCGCTCACCTCATAATAGAAGTGTTGGGAGACGTAGTAGTAAATCAAAAAAAATTCCTACGTGTCACCAAGATCTATCTATGGAGAAACTAGCAAACGAGCGGGGAGAGATTGGATCTTCATACCTTTGAAGATCACTAAGCGGAAGCGTTGCTAGAACGCGGTTGATGGAGTCATACTCGCAGCGATTCAGATCGCGGTGGATTCTGATCTAAGCACCGAACAACGGTGCCTCCGCGTTCAACACACGTGCAGCCCGGTGACGTCTCCTATGCCTTGATCCAGCAAGGAGGGAGGAGAGGTTGAGGGAGAGCTTCGGCAGCACGACGGCGTGGTGGCCGTGGAGCTGCGTGGTACTCCGGCAGAGCTTCGCTAAGCACTACGGAGAACGAGGAGAGGGAGGAGTAGGGCTGCGCCAGGGAGGAGATGAACTCGTGTGTTGTGCAGCCCTAAAACCCACCACTATATATAGGAGGAGGGGAGGGGAGGGGCTGCGCTCTAGGGTTCCACCCTAGGGGTGGCGGCAGCCTCCAGGAGCCCATCTGGCCGGCGGCTAGGGTAGGGAGAGGTGGAGGCGCCCTAGGGTGGGCCTTAAGGCCCATCTAAGCCTAGGGTTTGCCCCCCTCCACCCTTGCTACGCCTTGGGCTGGGGTGGGAGGCACACCAGCCCACCTAGGGGCTGGCTCCCTCCCACCCTTAGCCCATGGAACCTTCCGGGGCAGGTGGGCCCACTTGGTGGACCCCCAGAACCCTTCCGGTGGTCCCGGTACACTACCAGTGACGCCCGAAACACTTCCGGTAACCAAAACCTCACTTCCTATATATCAATCTTCGTCTCCGGACCATTCTAGGACTCCTCGTGACGTCCGGGATCTTATACGGGACTCCAAACAACCTTCGGTAACCACATACACTATTTCCCTATAACCCTAGCGTCATCGAACCTTAAGTGTGTAGACCCTACGGGTTCAGAAGACACGTAGATATGACCGAGACACCTCTCCGGTCAATAACCAACAGCGAGATCTGGATACCTATGTTGGCTCCCACGTACTCCACGATGATCTCATCGGATGAACCACGATGTCAGGGATTCAATCAATCCGTATACAATTCCCTTTGTCTATCGGTATGGTACTTGCCCGAGATTTGGTCGTCGGTATCCCTATACCTTGTTCAATCTCGTTACCGGCAAGTCTATTTACTCGTTCCATAATACATCATCCCATGGCTAACTCCTTAGTCACATTGAGCTCATTATGATGATGTCTTACCGAGTGGGCCCAGAGATACCTCTCCGTCACACGGAGTGACAAATCCCAGTCTCGATTCATGTCAACCCAACAGACACTTTCGGAGATACCCGTAGTGTACCTTTATAGCCACCCAGTTACATTGTGATGTTTGGCACACCCAAAGCATTCCTACGGTATCCGGGAGTTGCACAATCTCATGGTCTAAGGAATCGATACTTGACATTAGAAAAGCTTTAGCAAACGAACTACACGATCTTGTGCTATGCTTAGGATTGGGTCTTGTCCATCACATCATTCTCCTAATGATGTGATCCCGTTATCAACGACATCAAATGTCCATGGTCATGAAACTGTGACCATCTATTGATCAACGAGCTAGCCAACTAGAGGCCCACTAGGGACATGTTGTGGTCTATGTATTCACACATGTATTACGGTTTCCGGTTAACATAATTATAGCATGAATAATAGACAATTATCATGAACTAGGAAATACAATAATAACCATTTTATTATTGCCTCTAGGGCATATTTCAACAAGAAGCACTTAGTCTCAGGTTTGAGTTCAACTTTGGGTTGCTTCACTGGAGCAGCAACTGACTTGCTATCCATGAAGTTTCCCTCCTTGCTCTTGCCCTTTTCGAAACTAGTGGTTTGATTAACCATCAAAACTTGACGCTCCTTCTTGATTTCTACCTTCGCGGTGTCAAACATCGCGAATAGCTCAGGGATCAATATTTCTATCCCTGGCGTTTTATAGTTCATCACCAAGTTCTAGTAGCTTAGTGACAGTGACTTGGAGAACTATATCAATCACTATCTTATCTGGAAGAGCAACTCCCACTCGATTCAAGCGATTGTAGCACCCAGACAATCTGAGCACATGCTCAACTATTGAGCTATTCTCCATTATCTTGCAAGCAAAGAATCTTGTTGGAGATCTCATATCTTGCAACACGGGCACGAGCCTGAGATCCTAATTTTAGCTCTTAGAAACATCTCATATGTTCTGTGATGTTCAAAACGTTTTGGAGCCTCAATTCTAAGCCGTAATGCATGACGCACTAAACTATCAAGTAGTCATCAGAACGTGCCTGTCAGATGTTCACAACATCTACAGACGACACTAGAGGGGTTGACGCACCGAGCGGTGCATTAAGGACATAAGCCTTCTGTGCAGCAATGAGGACAATCCTCAGATCACGGACCCAGTCCGCAATATTGCTACCATTATCTTGCAACTCTATTTCTCTAGGAACATATAAAAATACAAGGGATCTACAACGTGATCTAGTAATCTACAACATAATTTGCAAAGACACTTTGACTATGTTCATGATAATGAGTTCAATTAATCATATTACCTAAGAACTCCCACTAAAATTGGCATCCCTCAGGTCATCTGAGTGACACATGATTCAAATTCACCAACTCAAGTCCGATCATCATGTGAGTTGAGGTGGCTTCAATGGTGAACTTCATTATGTTGATCATATCTACTATATGACTCATGTTTGACCTTTCGGTCTATTGTGTTCCGAGGCCATGTATGTACATGCTAGGCTCGTCAAGTTTAACCCGAGTGTTCTGCATGTGCAACACTGGCTTGCACCCGTTGTATGTGAACGTAGAGTCTATCACACCCGATCATCATGTGGTGTCTCAACACGACGAACTTTCACAACGGTGCACACTCGGGGAGAACACAATTTATCTTGAAATTAAGTGAGGGATCACCTTATAATGCTACCGTCATCCTAAGCAAAACAAGGTGCATAAAAGGATTAACATCACATGCAAATCATAAGTGACATGGTATGGCCATGAACTTGTGCTTTTGATCTCCATCATGAAAGCACCGGCATGATCTGTTGGAAATATGCCCTAGAGGAAACAATAAAATGGTTATTATTGTATTTCCTAGTTCATGATAATTGTCTATTATTCATGGTACAATTGTGTTAACCGGAAACCGTAATACATGTGTGAATACATAGACCACAACATGTCCCTAGTGAGCCTCTAGTTGGCTAGCTCGTTGATTAATAGATGGTCACGGTTTCATGACCATGGACATTGGATGTCGTTGAAAATGGGATCACATCATTAGGAGAATGATGTGATGGACAAGACCCAATCCTAAGCATAGCACAAGATCGTGTAGTTCGTTTGCTAAAGCTTTTCAATGTCAAGTATCATTTCCTTAGACCATGAGATTGTGCAACTCCCGGATACCGTAGGAATGATTTCGGTTTGCCAAACGTCACAACGTAATTGGGTGGCTATAAAGGTACACTACGGGTATCTCCGAAAGTGTCTGTTGGGTTGGCACGAATCGAGACTGGGATTTGTCACTCCGTGTGACAGAGAGGTATCTCTGGGCCCACTCGGTAAGACATCATCATAATGAGCTCAATGTGACTAAGGAGTTAGCCACGGGATGATGTATTACGGAAAGAGTAAAGAGACTTGCCGGTAACAAGATTGAACAAGGTATAGGGATACCAACGATCGAATCTCGGGCAAGTACAATACCGATAGACAAAGGGAATTGTATACAAGATTGATTGAATCCCTGACATCGTGGTTCATCCGATGAGATCATCGTGGAGTACGTGGGAACCAACATGGGTATCTAGATCCCGCTGTTGGTTATAGACCGGAGAGGTGTCTCGGTCATGTCTATGTGTCTCCCGAACCCGTAGGGTCTACACACTTAAGGTTCGATGACGCTAGGGTTATAGGGAAATAGTGTACATGGTTACCTAAGGTTCTTAGGAGTCCCGGATGAGATCCCGGACATCACGAGGAGTCCTGGAATGGTCCGGAGACGAAGATTGATATATAGGAAGTGAGGATTTGGTTATCGGAAGTGTTCCGGGTGTCACCGGTAGTGTACCGGGACCATCGGAAGGGTTCCGGGGGTCCACCAAGTGGGGCCACCAGCCCCGGAGGACTCCATGGGCCTGAGGTGGAGTGAACCAGCCCATTGGTGGGCTGGTGCGCCACTCCCACCCAGCCCAAGGCGTAGGAGAGGTGGAGAGAGGGGAAACCCTAGACCCAGCTGGGCCTAAGGCCCACTAGGGCTGCGCCCTCCCTCTCTCCCTCTCTCGCCGCCGGCAGAAACCCCATCTAGGGGCTGCCGCACCATCTAGGGTGGGAACCCTAGATGGGGTGCCTCCTCCTCCCTCCCCCCTATATATATGTGAGGTTTTCAGGGCTGCAACACACATGAGTTCCTCTCCTCCCTGGCGCAGCCCTACTCCTCCCTATCCTCGTTCTCCGTAGTGCTTAGCGAAGCTCTGCCGGAGTACCACGCAGCTCCACCGTCACCACACCGTCGTGCTGCCAGAGCTCTCCCTCAACCTCTCCTTCCTCCTTGATGGATCAAGGCGTAGGAGAAATCACCGGGCTGCACGTGTGTTGAACGCGGAGGCACCGTTGTTCGGTGCTAAGATCGGAGTCCACCGCGATCTGAATCGCTACTACGATTCCACCAACCGCGTTCTTGTAACGTTTCCACTTAGCAATCTTCAAAGGTATGAAGATACAATCTCTCCCCTCTCGTTGCTGGTTTTTCCATAGATAGATCTTGGTGACACGTAGGAATTTTTTTGATTTACTACTACGTCTCCCAACAGTGGCATCATGAGCTAGGTCTATGCGTAGAATCTATGCACGAGTAGAACACAAAGCAGTTGTGGGCGTCGATCTTGTTAATATGCTTGCCGTTACTAGTCTTATCTTGATTCGACAATATTGTGGGATGAAGCGGCCCGGACCAACCTTACACGTACGCTTACGTGAGACCGGTTCCACCGCCTGACATGCACTAGTTGCATAAGGTGGCTAGCGGGTGTCTGTCTCTCCCACCTTAGTCGGATTGGATTCGATGAAAAGGGTCCTTATGAAGGGTAATAGCAATTGGCATATCATGTTGTGGTTTTGGCGTAGGTAAAAAACGTTCTTGCTAGAAACCTATAGCAGCCACGTAAAAACTTGCAACTACAAATTGGAGGAGGTCTAACTTGTTTTTGCAGCATATGCCTTGTGATGTGATATGGCCAAAAGGATGTGATGTGATGCATTGTGATGTATGAGATTGATCATGTTCTTGTAATAGGATTCACGACTTGCATGTCGATGACTATGACAACCGGCAGGAGCCATAGGAGTTGTCTTATTTTATTGTATGACCTGCGTGTCAATCATAAACGCCATGTAATTACTTTTACTTTATTGCTAAACGTTAGCCATAGTAGTAGAAGTAATAGTTGGCGAGACAACTTCATGAAGACACGATGATAGAGATCATGATGATGGAGATCATGGTGTCATGCCGGTGACAGTGATGATCATGGTGCCCCGAAGATGGAGATCAAAGGAGCAAGATGATATTGGCCATATCATGTCACTATGTTGATTGCATGTGATGTTTATCATGTTTACATCTTATTTGCTTAGAACGACGGTAGTAAATAAGATGATCTCTCAATAAAATTTCAAGAAATGTGTTCACCCTAACTGTGCACCATTGCTAAGGATCGTTGTTCCGAAGCACCACGTGATGATCGGGTGTGATAGGCTCTAACGTTCGCATACAACGGGTGCAAGGTGGAGTGAACCAGCCCATTGGTGGGCTGGTGCGCCACTCCCACCCAGCCCAAGGCGCAGGAGAGGTGGAGAGAGGGGAAACCCTAGACCCAGGTGGGGCTAAGGCCCACTAGGGCTGCGCCCTCCCTCTCTCCCTCTCTGGCCGCCGGCCAAAACCCCATCTAGGGGCTGCCGCACCATCTAGGGTGGGAACCCTAGATGGGGTGCCTCCTCCTCCCTCTCCCCTATATATATGTGAGGTTTTCAGGGCTGCAACACACACGAGTTCCTCTCCTCCCTGGCGCAGCCCTACTTCTCCCTATCCTCGTTCTCCGTAGTGCTTAGCGAAGCTCTGCCGGAGTACCACGCAGCTCCACCGTCACTACCCCGTCGTGCTGCTGGAGCTCTCCCTCAACCTCTCCTTCCTCCTTGCTAGATCAAGGCGTAGGAGAAGTCACCGGGCTGCACGTGTGTTGAACATTGAGGCACCGTTGTTCGGTGCTAATATCGGAGTCCACCGCGATCTGAATCGCTGCGAGTACGACTCCACCAACCGCGTTCTTGTAACACTTCCGCTTAGCGATCTTCAAAGGTATGAAGATGCAATCTCTCCCCTTTCGTTGCTGGTTTCTCCATAGATAGATCTTGGTGACACGTAGGAATTTTTTTGATTTACTACTACGTCTCCCAACAGTGGCATCATGAGCTAGGTCTATGCGTAAAATCTATGCACGAGTAGAACATAAAGCAGTTGTGAGCGTCGATCTTGTTAATATGCTTGCCGTTACTAGTCTTATCTTGATTCGATGGTATTGTGGGATGAAGCGGCCCGGACCAACCTTACACGTACGTTTACGTGAGACCGGTTCCACCGCCTGACATGCACTAGTTGCATAAGGTGGCTAGCGGGTGTCTGTCTCTCCCACCTTAGTCGGATTGGATTCGATGAAAAGGGTCGTTATGAAGGGTAAATAGCAATTGGCATATCATGTTGTGGTTTTGGCGTAGGTAAAAAACGTTCTTGCTAGAAACCTATAGCAGCCACGTAAAAACTTGCAACTACAAATTGGAGGACGTCTAACTTGTTTTTGCAGCATATGCCTTGTGATGTGATATGGCCAAAAGGATGTGATGTGATGCATTGTGATGTATGAGATTGATCATGTTCTTGTAATAGGATTCACGACTTGCATGTCGATGACTATGACAACCGGCAGGAGCCATAGGAGTTGTCTTATTTTATTGTATGACCTGCATGTCAATCATAAATGCCATGTAATTACTTTTACTTTATTGCTAAACGTTAGCCATAGTAGTAGAAGTAATAGTTGGCGAGACAACTTCATGAAGACACGATGATAGAGATCATGATGATGGAGATCATGGTGTCGTGCCGATGACAGTGATGATCATGGTGCCCCGAAGATGGAGATCAAAGGAGCAAGATGATATTGGCCATATCATGTCACTATGTTGATTGCATGTGATGTTTATCATGTTTACATCTTATTTGCTTAGAACGACGGTAGTAAATAAGATGATCTCTCAATAAAATTTCAAGAAATGTGTTCACCCTAACTGTGCACCATTGCTAAGGATCGTTGTTCCGAAGCACCACGTGATGATCGGGTGTGATAGGCTCTAACGTTCGCATACGACGGGTGTAAGGTGGAGTGAACCAGCCCATTGGTGGGCTGGTGCGCCACTCCCACCCAGCCCAAGGCGCAGGAGAGGTGGAGAGAGGGGAAACACTAGACCCAGGTGGGACTAAGGCCCACTAGGGCTGCGCCCTCCCTCTCTCCCTCTCTGGCCGCCGGCCAAAACCCCATCTAGGGGCTGCCGCACCATCTAGGGTGGGAACCCTAGATGGGGTGCCTCCTCCTCCCTCTCCCCTATATATATGTGAGGTTTTCAGGGCTGCAACACACACGAGTTCCTCTCCTCCCTGGCGCAGCCCTACTTCTCCCTATCCTCGTTCTCCGTAGTGCTTAGCGAAGCTCTGCCGGAGTACCACGCAGCTCCACCGTCACTACCCGGTCGTGCTGCCGGAGCTCTCCCTCAACCTCTCCTTCCTCCTTGCTAGATCAAGGCGTAGGAGACGTCACCGGGCTGCACGTGTGTTGAACATTGAGGCACCGTTGTTCGGTGCTAATATCGGAGTCCACCGCGATCTGAATCGCTGCGAGTACGACTCCACCAACCGCGTTCTTGTAACACTTCCGCTTAGCGATCTTCAAAGGTATGAAGATTCAATCTCTCCCCTTTCGTTGCTGGTTTCTCCATAGATAGATCTTGGTGACACGTAGGAATTTTTTTGATTTACTACTACGTCTCCCAACAGTGGCATCATGAGCTAGGTCTATGCGTAAAATCTATGCATGAGTAGAACATAAAGCAGTTGTGGGCGTCGATCTTGTTAATATGCTTGCCGTTACTAGTCTTATCTTGATTCGATGGTATTGTGGGATGAAGCGGCCCGGACCAACCTTACACATACGCTTACGTGAGACCGGTTCCACCGCCTGACATGCAATAGTTGCATAAGGTGGCTAGCGGGTGTTTGTCTCTCCCACCTTAGTCGGATTGGATTCGATGAAAAGGGTCGTTATGAAGGGTAAATAGCAATTGGCATATCATGTTGTGGTTTTGGCGTAGGTAAAAAACGTTCTTGGTAGAAACCTATAGCAGCCACGTAAAAACTTGCAACTACAAATTGGAGGACGTCTAACTTGTTTTTGCAGCATATGCCTTGTGATGTGATATGGCCAAAAGGATGTGATGTGATGCATTGTGATGTATGAGATTGATCATGTTCTTGTAATAGGATTCACGACTTGCATGTCGATGACTATGACAACCGGCAGGAGCCATAGGAGTTGTCTTATTTTATTGTATGACCTGCGTGTCAATCATAAACGCCATGTAATTACTTTTACTTTATTGCTAAACGTTAGCCATAGTAGTAGAAGTAATAGTTGGCGAGACAACTTCATGAAGACACGATGATAGAGATCATGATGATGGAGATCATGGTGTCATGCCGGTGACAGTGATGATCATGGTGCCCCGAAGATGGAGATCAAAGGAGCAAGATGATATTGGCCATATCATGTCACTATGTTGATTGCATGTGATGTTTATCATGTTTACATCTTATTTGCTTAGAACGACGGTAGTAAATAAGATGATCTCTCAATAAAATTTCAAGAAATGTGTTCACCCTAACTATGCACCATTGCTAAGGATCGTTGTTCCGAAGCACCACGCGATGATCGGGTGTGATAGGCTCTAACGTTCGCATATAACGGGTGTAAGGTGGAGTGAACCAGCCCATTGGTGGGCTGGTGCGCCACTCCCACCCAGCCCAAGGCGTAGGAGAGGTGGAGAGAGGGGAAACCCTAGACCCAGGTGGGACTAAGGCCCACTAGGGCTACGCCCTCCCTCTCTCCCTCTCTGGCCGCCGGCCAAAACCCCATCTAGGGGCTGCCGCACCATCTAGGGTGGGAACCCTAGATGGGGTGCCTCCTCCTCCCTCTCCCCTATATATATGTGAGGTTTTTAGGGCTGCAACACACACGAGTTCCTCTCCTCCCTGGCGCAGCCCTACTTCTCCCTATCCTCGTTCTCCGTAGTGCTTAGCGAAGCTCTGCCGGAGTACCACGCAGCTCCACCGTCACTACCCCGTCGTGCTGCCGGAGCTCTCCCTCAACCTCTCCTTCCTCCTTGCTAGATCAAGGCGTAGGAGAAGTCACCGGGCTGCACGTGTGTTGAACATTGAGGCACCGTTGTTCGGTGCTAATATCGGAGTCCACCGCGATCTGAATCGCTGCGAGTACGACTCCACCAACCGCGTTCTTGTAACACTTCCGCTTAGCGATCTTCAAAGGTATGAAGATGCAATCTCTCCCCTTTCGTTGCTGGTTTCTCCATAGATAGATCTTGGTGACACGTAGGATTTTTTTTGATTTACTACTACGTCTCCCAATAGTGGCATCATGAGCTAGGTCTATGCGTAGAATCTATGCACGAGTAGAACACAAAGCAGTTGTGGGCGTCGATCTTGTTAATATGCTTGCCGTTACTAGTCTTATCTTGATTCGATGGTATTGTGGGATGAAGCGGCCCGGACCAACCTTACACGTACGTTTACGTGAGACCGGTTCCACCGCCTGACATGCACTAGTTGCATAAGGTGGCTAGCGGGTATCTGTCTCTCCCACCTTAGTCGGATTGGATTCGATGAAAAGGGTCGTTATGAAGGGTAAATAGCAATTGGCATATCATGTTGTGGTTTTGGCGTAGGTAAAAAACGTTCTTGCTAGAAACCTATAGCAGCCACGTAAAAACTTGCAACTACAAATTGGAGGACGTCTAACTTGTTTTTGCAGCATATGCCTTGTGATGTGATATGGCCAAAAGGATGTGATGTGATGCATTGTGATGTATGAGATTGATCATGTTCTTGTAATAGGATTCACGACTTGCATGTCGATGACTATGACAACCGGCAGGAGCCATAGGAGTTGTCTTATTTTATTGTATGACCTGCATGTCAATCATAAATGCCATGTAATTACTTTTACTTTATTGCTAAACGTTAGCCATAGTAGTAGAAGTAATAGTTGGCGAGACAACTTCATGAAGACACGATGATAGAGATCATGATGATGGAGATCATGGTGTCGTGCCGATGACAGTGATGATCATGGTGCCCCGAAGATGGAGATCAAAGGAGCAAGATGATATTGGCCATATCATGTCACTATGTTGATTGCATGTGATGTTTATCATGTTTACATCTTATTTGCTTAGAACGACAGTAGTAAATAAGATGATCTCTCAGTAAAATTTCAAGAAATGTGTTCACCCTAACTGTGCACCGTTGCTAAGGATCGTTGTTCCGAAGCACCACGTGATGATCGGGTGTGATAGGCTCTAACGTTCGCATACAACGGGTGTAAGGTGGAGTGAACCAGCCCATTGGTGGGCTGGTGCGCCACTCCCACCCATCCCAAGGCGCAGGAGAGGTGGAGAGAGGGGAAACCCTAGACCCAGGTGGGACTAAGGCCCACTAGGGCTGCGCCCTCCCTCTCTCCCTCTCTGGCCGCCGGCCAAAACCCCATCTAGGGGCTGCCGCACCATCTAGGGTGGGAACCCTAGATGGGGTGCCTCCTCCTCCCTCTCCCCTATATATATGTGAGGTTTTCAGGGCTGCAACACACACGAGTTCCTCTCCTCCCTGGCGTAGCCCTACTTCTCCCTATCCTTGTTCTCCTAGTGCTTAGCGAAGCTCTGCCGGAGTACCATGCAGCTCCACCGTCACTACCTCGTCGTGCTGCCGGAGCTCTCCCTCAACCTCTCCTTCCTCCTTGCTAGATCAAGGCGTAGGAGACGTCACCGGGCTGCAAGTGTGTTGAACATTGAGGCACCGTTGTTCGGTGCTAATATCGGAGTCCACCGCGATCTGAATCGCTGCGAGTACGACTCCACCAACCGTGTTCTTGTAACACTTCCGCTTAGCGATCTTCAAAGGTATGAAGATGCAATCTATCCCCTCTCGTTGCTGGTTTCTCCATAGATAGATCTTGGTGACACGTAGGATTTTTTTTATTTACTACTACGTCTCCCAACATGATCTCCATCGTCACCGGCATGACACCATGATCTCCATCATCTTGATCTCCATCAACGTGTCGCCATTGGGGTTTGTCGCACCCAACATGCTTCTACTACTATTGCTACCGTAGCGATAAAGTAAAGCATTACATAGCGCTTAATGATTGACACGCAGGTCATACAATAATTAAAGACAACCCTATGGCTCCTGTCGGTTTCCGTACTCAACGACATGCAAGTCGTGATAATCTATACATCACATGATCATCTCATACATCACATATATCACATCATGTAATTGGCCATATCATATCACAACATACCCTGCAAAAACAAGTTAGACGTCCTCTAATTGTTGTTGCATGTTTTACGTGGCTGCTACGGGTATCTAGCAAGAACAATTCTCATCTACGCAAAAACCACAACGGTGATACACTAGTTTGCTTTTCAACCTTCTCAAGGACCGCCTTTGTCGAATCCGATCCAACTAAAGTGAGAGAAACTGTCACCCGCAAGCCATCTATGCAACAAGTTGCGGTTGAGGGAACCGGTCTCTCGTAAGCGTACGAGTAATGTTGGTCCAGGCCGCTTCATCTCACAATACCGCTAAATCAAAATCCGACCAAGGGAGGAAGCAATCTAAGCATCAACACCCACAAACCTTTTGTGTTCTACTCGAGATCTCATCGACACATAGACCTAGCTCTGATACCACTGTCGGGAAACGTCGCATGGGAAACAAATTTTTTCCTACGCACACGCAGATCTATCCATGGTGATGAGCATCTACGAGAGGGAGAGTGGATCTATATACCCTTGTATACCGCTAAGCGGGAAGCGTTAAGAAACGCGGTTGGTGTAGTCGAACATCTTCGGGATCCAAATCACGAGCGTCCCGCGATCTCATCATGACCCGTCCCGCGATCTAATCACGATCCGTCCCGTGAACTCATCACGATCCGTCCCGCGATCTCATCATGATCCGTCTCACGATCTTGATCACGATCTGTCCCGCGAACTCATCATGATCCATTCCGCGATCTCATCACGAACCGTCTTGCGATCTCGATCATGGTCCTTCCGATCTAGCGTCGCACAGACGACACCTTCGCGTTCAGCACACGTACAGCTTGATGACGATCTCTGCCTTCTCGATCCAGTAAGAGGGACGGAGAGGTAGAAGAGTTCTTCGGCAGCGTGACGGCGCTCCAGCGATGGTGGTGGAGTTATTCCGGCAGGGCTTCGCCTAAGCACTACGGAAATAGTCTAGTCTAGAGGAACTTGATCTAGAAGTAGGATTTAGACGTGGCTGAAAATTCTTGTACAAAAAACCCTAATTCCACTCATATATATAGGAGGAGGGGAGAGGAGGTTGCGCCCCAAAAGGAGGGCTCTCCTTTTGGTTCGCCTGAACTGGTGGAGGGAGAGTCCTCCTCCACCTGAGAGTCCACCTCTCACACGAGAGGTGGAACTTGGGGAGGACTCCACCCCAATTCGGTTTGGGCCTCTCTTCCCTGCGCCTAGGCCACCTTGGCCGACCCCACCAGCCCACTAGGGGCTGGTGGGTCTCCACTTTGGCCCATGGGGTGGGTTGGCCCCACTGGTGGACCCCCGGGACCCATTCGTCACTCCCGGTACACTACTGAAAGTGCCCGAAATCTTTCCGGAGTCCAAAACAGGACTTCCTGTATATGAATCTTTACCTCTGGACCATTCCGGAGCTCCTCATGACGTCCAGGATCTCATCCGGGACTGCAAACAAACACGTCACCAAACCTTAAGTGTGTAGACCCTGCGGGTTCAAGAACTATGTAGACATGACCGAGACACCTCTATGGTCAATAACCAATGGCGGGACCTGGATGTCCACATTGGTTCCTACATATTCTACGAAGATCTTTATCGGTTGAACCTCTATGTCAAGGATTCAGTTAATCCCGTATGATGTTCCCTTTGTTCTTCGGTATGTTACTTGCCCGAGATTCGATCGTCGGTATCTCCATACCTAGTTCAACCTCGTTACCGGCAAGTCTCTTTACTCATTCCGTAATACAAGATCCCGCAACTAACAATTAGTCACATTGCTTGCAAGGCTCATTATGATGTTGTATTACCAAGTGGGCCCCGAGATACCTCTCCGTCACACGGAGTAACAAATCCCAGTCTTGATCCATGCCAACTCAACAGACACCCTCAGAGATACCTGTAGAGCACCTTTATAGTCACCCAATTACGTTGCGACATTTGATACACACAAGGCACTCCTCCGATGTCCGTGATTTGCATGATCTCATGGTCATAGGAACATACACTTGACATGCAAAAAACAGTAGCAATAAACTGACACGATCATATGCTACGTTTGTAGTTTGGGTCTTGTCCATCACATCATTCTCCTAATGATGTGATCCCATTATCAAATGACATATCATGTCCATGGCTAGGAAACCTTAACCATTATTTAATCAACGAGCTAGTCTATTAGAGGCATACTAGGGACATGGTTTTGTCTATGTATCCAAACATGCATCCAAGTCTCCGATCAATGCAATTATAGCATGGATAATAAACGATTGTCATGAACAAGGAAATATGATAATAACTAATTTATTATTGCCTCTAGGGCATATTTCCAACACCAATATGAGCATCTAGGTCCCGCTATTGGTTATTGACCATAGAGGTGTCTCGGTCATGTCTACATAGTTCTCGAACCCGCAGGGTCTGCACACTTAAGGTTTGGTGACGTTTCGGTAGTATAGAGTTATGCATGGTGGTGACCGAAGGTTGTTCGGAGTCCCAGATGAGATCTCGGATGTCACGAGGAGCTCCGTAATGGTCTGGAGGTAAAGATTGTTCTATAGGAAGTCCTATTTTGGTCGGCGGAAAAGTTTCGGCTCATCGGTAGTGTACCGGGAGTGCCGGGAGTGTACCGAGAGACCATCGGGAGGGGTATTTCGACCCAAGAGGCTACATGGGTTGTGGGAGAGTGAATACCAGCCCTTAGTGGCCTGGTGGAAGTCCCACATAAGGCCCATGCGGCTAGGAAGAAAAATCTAAAGAGAAAAAGGTGGAAAAATGCAAAAAGGCAAAAATAAGGAGGAGTCCTAGTCCTACTAGGATTGGAGGAGGAATCCTCCTCTCCTCCTTGATTAGGCCGACCCAAGGGCTGGTCCCTTGAGGGCCAAGCCTCCTCCTCTCTTCCTCTTATATATACTAGAGGTTTTAGGGTTTTTGGCACTAGATTTTCAGCTACGTGCTGCCCGTTCCTCTAGTGCATAGTTTCTCCTCTAGATCAGTTTTCTGCAGTGCTTAGGCGAAGACTTGCCGGAATAGCTCCACCACCATCGCCAGAGCGCCGTCACGCTGCCGAAGAACTCTTCTACCTCTCCGCTCCCTCTTGCTGGATCAAGAAGGCGGAGATCGTCATCAAGCTGCACGTGTGATGAACGCGGAGGTGCCGTCCGTTCGGCGCTAGATTGGAAGGACCGTGATCGAGATTGCGAGACGGATCATGATGAGATCGCGAGACAGATCATGATTGGATCGCGGGATGGATCGTGATTGGATCACATGACGCTCAGCGATTTGGATCGCGAAGACGTTCGACTACACCAACCGCGTTTCTTAACGCTTCCCGCTTAGCGATCTACAAGGGTATGTAGATCCACTCTCCCTCTCATAGATGCTCATCACCATGGATAGATCTTGCGTGTGCATAGGATTTTTTTTTGTTTCCCATGCAACATTCTCCAACAGGAACAACAACATTGGGTTGCCAGATAGCAACAACCAAAAATGGGATGAGGAGGAGGAGGAGGGGAGGGATGGCGAGGACGATGATCCGACTATTACAGCCGGCAATCCGAAGAAGAAGGGCAGATCAAAAAGATTCAACATGCACGAGGACGAGTTGTAGGAACATGTGGTACGCTACGCTAGCGCCAAATAAAAATTTCTATCGTGCACCCAAGAACATGCTGCTTGAAATAGATCACAAGATCGGGTTTACCACCAAACGCGCGGTCACCACAGTGGAAGTAGAGTTGGTGATGCATGTAGTCGATTAGCCAAATCGTCTACTCCTCCTGTAGCCGAACGAGCAGTGACCTCCCACAAACAATTCCTCACGGATCCCTAGAACGGTTCGTCCAAGCACCGCAGATGTGATGCCTCCAAGGTATCCACACGTATGGGGGCAGTATCGGGTGGCAGACTGCTAGGTCTGATCCCACGGCATGGTCGCGCGGGGAGTGACGGTGGTTGTTGAGGGGAGAAAAGGATCTGCGTTGAAAGGTGCGCCCACTCCTCTTTATATAGACCTCCGAGGTGGGCTCAATAGTTGAGGGTCACAACGAGTTTAGTACCATTTACCATTTGGATCCAATCCGAATGGTGTGCAATCCCTTAAGTGTGCGACCCTATAGGTTCACATACACATGGACACGACTCGAGGCAATAGTTGGTAGCGGTTCCTAGCCGAACGTGCCAACTCCCATGTGTGCGCAAAGTCGTTAGACGAACCTCGACAATGTGTCATATGCAACATTCCTTTTACCTCATGATAGATGTTGTCGAGCTCAAGGCGAGTACTTGTCACCCTTGTGGTAGCTCGACATCTCTTCTCGAAACCATGATGCAGATTCCCAAAATGGGTTTCCACTTAACCCGTGTCGCATGGCCATGCTTTCTGAACCTGATCACTTGCGAGGGCCTAGATAATATCTCTCCTTACGAAGGGGCAAATCCCATCTTGGTCAACAATGTCTCGCGACATGTCTCATGACTCGTCCGAAAGCTACCTTATAACCACCTAGTTATAGAGTAGCGTTTGATAGACCCTAAGTGAGTCGATCCTCATCCCGAGATCATGCGAGGACCTCGAATCTAGGACATGGCATATACATTGTACTTGAGACAAACAAATGACAATATCTCGCTGTGTCTCAAAGTGGGTCTGCCCGGTTCGGTGAGCTTAATCCCCGAGTCCATACTATCAGTTTAGCATCTCTATGTGCATGACTTGTGAAACATAGTCATCAACTGAATCGTATACTAGTAAAGGATATGTGTCCGCATAACCTTAACAACTAGGGACTATTAGGACAATCATCATACAATATATATTCTCACAAATAAGTCACATACTTATTGATACATATCACTGATGATGTTCAAGGACAATACAAAATACTCATGAATACATAGAAAATGAAATCATCACAAGATTGCCTCTAGGGCATATCTCCAACAGTCTCCCGCTTGCACTAGAGTCAATCATCTAGGCATCGTGTTCCCATGGACTTCATGTGCACCTCATGCTTCGACTACGGGAGAGGCTTCGTTAATGGATCAACAACATTTGCATCTGTGTGTATCTTGCATATGTTTATATCGCCTCTCTCTACAATGTCACGAATAAGGTTAAAACACCTGAGTGTGTGTTGGGTTTTATGATGGTTCCGTGGTTCCTTGACTTGTGAGATAGCACCACTAGTATCACAATATAGGTCCAACGGACTGGATGAGTCCTGAACCACTCCAAGATAAAAAATAAAATCCTTCACCCAAACACCTCCTTTGCAGCATCAGAAGCCGCAATGTACTCGGCCTTCGTTGTAGAATCAGCTACTGTATCTTGCTTGGAACTCCTCCAGCTCACTGCTCGTCTGTTCAGAATGAACACAAACCCAGATTGTGATCGATTATCTGTAACAGCCCGAGACAGACGCTCTAGAAGATTCCCCTTTTATTCCATTGTCGTCTTGTGTTTCCTTTGGTTGTTGCATTCATCATTGCATCATTCACATCATCTGCATAGCATCGACATTTTGTCAACATGAGTTTTCAAACTTGCATCCATTCATAGTCACCGGTTCTCTTTGTTCTTGCCGTTGCCCGTTTCGAGACAAACCACACATGCACACATCCGTGACATTGATTTAAAAATATGTTTTTAAAAGTGTGCGAAAAATATTCTCAGATTGGGTAAAAAGTTGGCGTACGGTCTTGTTTTATTGTCGGTACACCGCCTGCCAAATTTCGTCACAATTAGAGGTCGTTTGATATCCCAAGGGTCAACCGTAGCAGTGCGGACATCGGTTTATTATCGGACGTTTTAGGGTGCTTAAAACCTTGTGTCACGGGCCGCAACTTCCCCTCTCATCTCAGCCCAACACCTCCCCACAGCCAAACAACCCACCTACCACCCCCTCCACTTCTGAGCCATCTGATCGAGATCGAACGGCTCGAAAATGGATGGAAACCCTCTAACCCTAGCTCCTTCCCTATATAAACCCACTCCCCTTCCTAATCTTGACCTAACCCTAACTCCTCCTCGAAATCCGCGCCGCTGCAGCCTCCCACCTCTCTCCTGTAGCCACTTGGCGGCTCTGCCTCCTCCCCACCGCCGCGGCCCGCCCAAGCCCATATGAGGCCCACCGGGCCCGAACCGCCTGCGCCGCTGCCCGCAAGCGCCAGAGGCGCCCGAGCCTCCCCGTAGCCCCGCTCCTCCCGTCGCTGCCTCCCGTCCCCAGAAACGAGCCCATGCCCGTCGCCGCCAACCGCCATCAGTCGACCACCCGAACCCCGGCAATCCGCCACCGGCGAACCCCAGGTCGCCCTAGTTCTCCCCAGTTCCTCCCGTTTTCCCTTCCTCCTTCCTCCCCGTCTCACCTCTCTCTCCATCCCTCTATTTTGTAGCAAAGCCGCCACCACCATGGATCTGGAGCTCGGACCATCGTCGCTTCTTGCCCGTAGTCGCCGGAGATGGATGGATCCGCCACCCCCGACCTCGGATCCGCTAGTCCACGGTCGGATCCCGCCACTAGACGCCTCGTCCCCGCCTCCTTGCACCGGCGCCATGGCCTCGTGCTCCCGGAGAGCACGGGAGGACAAAGATCGCGCTTGGCCTCCCTCACCTGCTCGTAGAGCCGCGTGGACCGCCTCCCATGTCGCCCATCGAGGCCCAGCTGCCCCACCAACCGGCCCAAGGCCCATGGTGAGCTTCCCCGCAAGCCCGGTTGCTCTCTGCTATTAGACGTCGTGGGCGCCGTTTAGTTATATTACCCACACGTGTTGAGCCCATCAGTGCATAGATTCGGCCCGTTGTAGTTTTTTTTACGTTCTACGATTTATCAATTATCCAGTGAATTACCCGAATTGTAGAAAACCCCCCGTTCTTTATGCATTTAATAACTTTTCAACCGTGCATCGTATGTAAAAACTTTATATATGTAATATGACTGGAATTCCATGTAGATTCACAATTTCCAACTCTCACATGTGTTTAAAATGGTTAACTTGCTGATTTCATGCAATTTGCGTAGATGCTATGCTAAAATGATTTATTTCATAACTACAAAACTACAGCTACGATAAAAATGTTCCACATATGTAACTTGACTAGAAAAACGTGTAGAATCTCATGACACACTTTATTTTGATGTTTAAAAAATATAAAATACGCTTAGGACAGATCTGTACCAGACTTAAAATATGCATATGAGGGTGTTTCGGAAATGTTATATGTTGCTTTCGACCTCGTTTAAAATGCCTACATGTTGTAGTTGTTTATGCTTCACCTCTTGCATGTTAAACAACATTTAATATTGATGAGTACCTAACGAGAGTGAACAAAATTATTTGAATGTGCAGTTTCGTCAATATGCAACTCATTGCATATTGAGCTTCACTTAATGTGTAGGAGTTGATTGATGTGCCTTGCCATGCCTTGCATAATTAAATGGACATGCATCATATTGGTTTGCGCGTCATGCCATGCATATGTTGTCGTGTTTCATGTGTTGATTGTTTGTTCCGAATTGCTTGTTCTCAATAGAGTTCTGAAAGCGTTCAGAGTGTGGGATTCGTTCGTCTTCACAGATCATCTTCTTCATGGATTCGTTCTTCTTCCAAATGGGACCTCAGACAAGATGACACATTTCCCTGGATACCACTACTATTAGTGCTATGCTAGTTGTCCCATTTTTTATCGTTATGTCTCGCTACCTACCACTTGTTTGTAAAGCCTCCCAACATTGCCATAATAAGCCTCTAACCCTCCACCTCCCAGCAGACCATTGTTTGGCTATGTTACCGCTTGCTCAGCCCTTCTTATAGCATTTCTAGATGCAGGTGCAATTGCTTCCATGTGTCAACATGGACATGCTTTTGTTATCACAATATTATGCTATTTAATTTAATGCACATATATACTTGGTAAAAGGTGGAAGGCTTGGCCTTTTGCTCGGTGTTTAGTTCCACTCCCCCCCCCTAGTTACTTGTGTACCGGTGTTATGTTCCATATTGAGCGCTCCTAACATGCTCGGGGTTGTTATGGGGACCCCCTTGATTTTAGTTTTAGGATAAAGCTTGTCTGGCAAGGCCCAATATTGGTACTACATTTGCCTAATAACTAATAAACCTGCATAGGGAGTAATTAACCCGAGCATATTTAATAAACAACCCGGGCAAGTGCTCCTCATGAGTGTTGGTTTAACCTAGAGCAGCTATTAACGCCGCCCGGGGTAACTCGGTGATTGGCGTGGTAACCATCGCTCATCCGTCGTGTCCTGAGAATGAGATACACGACTCTTATCGGGTTCGTAGACACGTTGACGGTCTTGTTGGACTTGTTTTACCTTTCTCGAATGTCTTGCTTGAGGAATTCCGATTTTCTTCGGGCTACCTCAAGGTGGCTGTTTTCCAGCGGAATTGCTTAGGAAGATCAGGAGATTCGTGGTCGAGGTTATTCCCGCGGCATGTGGTTAATTTATGATGGATGAGTTAGAGCACCCCTGCAGGGTTAAATCTTTTGGAAAGCTGTGCCCACGATTATGTGGCAACTTGGAAAACTTTGTTTAACACCCGGTCATAGAATACTTGAAGTAAATTCAAATAAAATACACCAACCGTGTGCGTATCTGTGACTGTCTCTTCTCGTGAGTCCTTATCCGAGAGAGAACACGGTGGGGTTATGTTTGACGTAAGTAGGTGTTCTGGATCACTTAGTGATCATTACTAGTTCACGTCCGTTATGCATAGACCACCATACTTTACTTTTTGTATTCGTAAGTTAGCCGCTCAAATAAATGTTGCTCGCTTGTTGCAGCCTCACCACTTAACCATACCTCACTCATTAAGGTTTTCTAGTCTTGATACCCTTGGAAATGAGATTGCCGAGTCCCTGTTGCTCATAGATTACTACAACAATAGCTGCAGGTACAGGTAATTGCGATGCTTTGACATGAGTCCGATGCTTTGTTTAATTTGGAGTTCTTCTTCTTCATCATCGATCTAGGATGGGTTCCAGGCGGTAGCCTGGGATAGCAAGGATGGATGTCATTTTATCGTTTGATTTCATCCGTAGTCGGACCCTGCTCTTATGTATGATGTTTGAATATGATGTTGTATTGTGATCTTGATGTAGTTTGTGGCGAGTGTAAGCCAATTCCATATACTCATCTCTTCTGTACATGTACTTGTAATGATATCCATTCTTGCAAAACGATGAGATGCGCTTCTACCCCTGTCGAGGCCCTCGTGCCAAAATAAAGATAAGATCGCATCTTGGGCGTTACAAGTTGGTATCAGTGTTGGGGAACGTTGCATGGGAAACAAAAATTTTCCTACACACACGCAAGATCTATCCATGGTGATGAGCATCTACGAGAGGGAGAGTGGATCTACATACCCTTGTAGATCGCTAAGCGGGAAGCGTTAAGAAACGCGGTTGGTGTAGTCGAACGTCTTCGCGATCCAAATCGCCGAGCATCCCGCGATCTCATCACGATCCGTCTCACGATCTTGATCATGATCCTTCTGATCTAGCGTCGAATGGACGCCACCTCCGCGTTCAGCACACGTGCAACTTGATGACGATCTCCGCCTTCTTGATCTAGCAAGAGGGAGTGGAGAGGTAGAAGAGTTCTCCGGCAGCATAATGGCACTCTGGAGGTGGTGGTGGAGCTATTCTGGCAGGCCTTCCCCTAAGCACTGCAGAAATCCGATCTAAAGGAGAAACTATGCACTTGAGGAACGGGTAGCACGTGGCTGAAAAAACTGTGCCAAAACCCTAAAACCTCTAGTATATATAATAGGAAGAGAGGAGGCTTGGCACAAGGGCAAAGCCCACTAGGAGGCTTCGGCCGAAGCTAAGGAGGAGAGTCCACCTTCTCCTCCAATCCTAGTAGGACTAGGACTCTTCCTTTTTTTGCCTTTTTGCCTTTTTGCCACCTTTTCTCTTTGGATTTTCTTTACCGGCCGCATGGGCCTTGTGTGGGACTTCCACCATCCCACTAAGGGCTGGTATTCACTCTCCCACAGCTGATGTAGCCTCTTGGGTCGAAATACCCCTCCCGATGGTCTCCCGGTACACTACCGGCACTCCCGGTACACTACCGATGAGCCCTAAACTTTTCCGGCGACCAAAATAGGACTTCCTATATATCAATCTTTACCTGCGGACCATTCCGGAGCTCCTCATGACGTGAGGGATCTCATCCAGGACTCCGAACAACCTTCGGTCACCACCATGCATAACTCTATACTACCGAAACGTCACCAAACCTTAAGTGTGCTGACCCTGCGGGTTCGAGAACTATGTAGACATGACCGAGACACCTCTATGGTCAATAACCAATAGCGGGACCTGGATGCCCATATTGGTTCCTACATATTCTACGAAGATCTTTATTGGCTGAACCTCTATGTCAAGGATTCAGTTAATCCCGTATGATGTTCCCTTTGTTCTTCCGTATGTTACTTGCCCGAGATTCGATCGTCGGTATCTCCATACCTAGTTCAACCTCGTCACTGGAATGTCTCTTTACTCGTCCCGTAATGCAAGATCCCGCAACTAACACTTAGTCACATTGCTTGCAAGGATTATTGTGATGTTGTATTACCGAGTGGGCCCTGAGATACCTCTCCGTCACACGGAGTAACAAATCCCAGTCTTGATCCATGCCAACCCAACAGACACCCTCGGAGATACCTGTAGAGCACCTTTATAGTCACCCAGTTACGTTGCGACGTTTGATACACACAAGGCACTCCTCCGATGTCCGTGAGTTGCATGATCTCATGGTCATAGGAACATATACTTGACATGTAGAATACAGTAGCAATAAACTAACACGATCATATGCTACGTTTATAGTTTGGGTCTTGTCCATCACATCATTCTCCTAATGTGATCCCGTTATCAAATGACATCTCATGTCCATGGCTAGGAAACCTTAACCATCTTTTGATCAATGAGCTAGTTTATTAGAGGCATACCAGGGACATGGTTTTGTCTATGTATCCACACATGCATCCGAGTTTCCGATCAACACAATTATAACATGGATAATAAACGATTATCATGAACAACAAAATATGATAATAACTAATTTATTATTGCCTCTTGGGCATATTTCCAACAATCAGAGCATGTACCGACCTAGGATCCCCCTTGATTGATCGAACTTGGTCGAGTCGAGTCTAGTAAAAATATTTTGAGTCTAGTTATATATCGGAGAGTATGATTCTTTTTACTCCTCTTCTATGCTCTGGTGAGGAATTATGACTTAGGAATTTTGTTTCTGCCCTCTTCTCACTCAATTTTTTTTAGGATCACGCGGATATTTTGGAATCTATATGATGCCGATGTGATGGAGTTTTGTACTTGGTGCCTTCTGTTATCGTGGAGTAGAGCTCCGAGGGATTTTTTCACATTGTTATCATTCAATTTCCTTAGTATCTCAGGACGGAGGATGTTCGAAATTACTTCAATACTTTTCGTGGCGAGATAAGCCTGGAGTCACCCAGTAGTGGGGAGGCGTCCGGGGTACTGCCATGTTTAGTATCGTTGTGATTACGAGCATCTGAGGTAGACGAGTTTGCGGAGTTTCTTGAATTATGGTGTGGAAGGTTGCGGGTGCAGTTGCAGCTGATTACCTAGGGTAGGTTTCTGGGTCCGCAACCCAAATTGCATATACATGAAAGACTTCGGAAATTCTTAGGTGGGAATTCAAGTAGTTACCTAGGCTATTTTTCAACAAATGTGTGATGTGAGGTTGGGGTTCGACATCTAGTGGATTCCTTTGTTCACGTTCATTCTTACAGAGGACAGTCTCGATACATGTCATCAAATATTCTTCGTCATGCCTTGTAGTTTGCTACGCCTAGGGAGCATATTCGAGCGTCATTTCAATATGATAATCCAATGTATGATCGAGCTCGTGCGAACCTTACCACGGAAATATCGAGCGAAATCTCTGTCATGAATTTGTTCTGGCTTGTTTCGTAAGCCTCATCCTTTGTTTTTTTGGAGTATGGTAATTCGAGTTGCTTCGATGTCAAGTGGTGATTTCATATCTTTTCTAAGTAGTGTTCTCATATTTTACGGAAATGCTAATCCTTTTGTTCAACTGGAGTTGTCATGAAATTCCTTTCAACCGGTGCGCTCCTCTTCAAGATATTAAATCATCTCCAATATTTGCAAGATCAATCCTCATGTTTCTTTCTGGAGTTCTTTCATCCGTCCTAAGTTGTCTTTGTTTTTCCCCACCCTCTCGCCTTTTTTCTTCAATGATTAAATTCTCATCCAAATGCCTTTCTTTTCATCGATGCTTCTGCTATCTTTTCTTTTGTATCGTATCCGGGGAGTCATTGTGAAGATCCTCATGTGATTCGAATTCATCATTTATTTATTCTTGTTTTCATTCCCGGTGCATTCAATTGAATCTCGGTGTTCTTCATATCCTTTTCAATTGCTAAATGCTTCCCCATGTCGGAAATTCTGTCCAAGTATCTCTTGTTTTTCATCTCTCTCTATTCTATTCGGAGTGCTGAAGATATCTCAGAAGACTCTCATTTCCATTCAAATCCTTTCAATTATTTCGAGGTTCTCACCTTATCGAGTTTTCATTTGTACTGTGCAATCTCTCTTTCTAAGCAATCTTTCCAATGGTGGTTTCTTTTAAGTGGGCCCATAACCCATCGGTTTTTCCCTAGGATCTTACCTGGCTCTTCTAATCTTTTCGAAGATGTTCTCAAGTTCTCTTCTAATATGACGTAGGAATGAATTTCATCAGTTGTATGCCTTCTCGAAGATCACTTCTAAATCATTTTCATTGTTGGTTTAACCTTCTTTACTCATTATTCCGGAGTGTCTCAGTAATTCATGGTGTTGCTTCTCGTTATTATTCTCGGTATTGAAGACCAAAGGAGAGTTTCTCTTAATCTTGGTCCATTCTCTTGAAGATTTGTCATCTCATCTTGATGCTTTCCTCTCAAATTGTTTCTATTCATGAGATTTTTCTCCCATATCTACCCGATGCACTCAGAGTTTTTTTCATTTCTCGATCCTCCTGAAGGCCATCGTTTCAGAAGATTCCTCGTTCTCAGCTTTTAGCTTTCGGTCTCAAAATCTTCTCAATTGTTGTTCCTTCGTTCGTATCTCAATTTTTCTGGTGCCTTGTGAAGTTTTCCATTAGGTGGATCGTGATCTCTTCGTTCCCATGTATCTTCATTCATTCGTAGTATCTTCATTCCTTTCAAATTCTTACCGGTGTTTCGTTCAAGACTTCTTCAAGTTTGTGCTCTATCTATCTTTCCTATCGTTTTGAAAAGAATAAGTGGCCTGCGAAATCCGTTGCTTGCCATCAATTTAAATTGATGAAGGATAAGCATAACATATTTCTTATTCTTGTTTCATCAAGGTGATTTCAATCCTTCTTCCAAAGTTGTTCATGATATCAAATTCTCGATTCTAAGTTGTTCAACTTTTCTTTTCCGAAGTTCCAAGTTATTCTCAAATATCTCTTCGTGAAGCTTCATCTAAAGCATAGCAAGGCCTCAATCTTGTCATTTTGCAACCTTCAATTCTTTTATATCATCCTTTCATTCCAGAGTTCATCCCTCATGCCAAAATAAGGATAGGATCTCATCTTGGGCGTTACATTATCATCCCTATCAGTTTGGAAACACTACAGGAATCAGCAACTTTGCCATCCGCCATAGCGGACGGCAAAGGCATGCATGGCAGATGGCGCCTTTGCCGTCTGCCAGCAAACGACCAACGGTCCGGCTGCATAAGCTCCGGTAAAGGGCGCTTTGCCGTCTACTAGCAGACGACAAATATGCTTAGGTCTTTGCCGTCTGCCAGCAGACGGCAAAGACCATGGACGGCACACGTGGCAGCTTACGTCCGTTAAGGGGTTAATGGCGTGCTTTGCCATTTGCTGGTAGACGGCAAAGATGCAAAGTGCTTTGTCGTCTGCTAGCAGATGGCAAAGAAACCACATAGGCCAGCCCAGTGAAACCCCAGGTTGCACAGGTAGCTGCCACGTGGCAGCTTTGCCGTCTGCCAGCAGACGTCAAAGAACCTGTATAGCCCCAGTTTTTTCTGTTTTTTCTTAAATTCATTCAGTTTCATAGAATTTCATACATACATACATATATATATATACACACACACACATTTCAAAATACTTTCAGCAAGCATACCAACACATATCCAACAACAAGTTACCAACACATATCCAACAACAAGTTTCCAACAACATATCCAACAAGTTTCCAACAACATATCCAGCAAGATATCCAACAACAAAGTTCATCGTACAAAATCGAAACAAAAGGGAAGCACAAGGAGAAGAGTAGAATCCATCAACGCAAGCTTCCTCATCTAAAGCAAATCTGCAAATTTGGAAAGAAGAAAGTTAGAAGAAGAAGAACAAGACTAGCTAGAAGAAGAAGAAGAAGAAGAAGAAAAAGAAGAAGAAGAAGAAGAGGAAGAATTTTTCTTCTCTTTTTTTCTTCTCTCCTCTTCTTTATCTTCTTCTTGTTGTTGTTCTAACTAAGGTAGGTAAAAATGCCATTTTTTAGCTAAGCTAGGTAAAAATGCTAAGTGTAGGTCATTTTAGAGCTAAGCTAGATAAATAGGTCATTTTGGAGCTTCGTAAGGTTATTATGTCATTTTCGAGGAAAATAAGCTAAGTCTATGTCATTTTGGAGCTAAACCAAGGTTATCATGCCATTTTTACCTAAGTATGCTAAGTATGTCATAAATGAACCGAAGAAGCTAAGTATAGGTCATTTTTGAGCTAACCTAGGGAGTTATGCCATTTTTGAGCTAACTAATCATATTTACTCATCTGGGAGGACAAGATGGAAAGTGTAGGTCATTTTAGAGCTATACTAGTTCTAATCGGTCATTTTGGTGGTAGGTAAGGTTATTTTGTCATTTTGGAGGAAAATAAGCTAAGTTTATGTCATTTTGGAGCTAAACCAAGGTTATCATGCCATTTTTACCTAAGTATGCTTAGTTTGTCATAATTTGAACTAAAGAAGCTAAGTATAGGTCATTTTGGAGCTAAATTGGTCATTTCTTAAGCTAAGTATGCATTTTTAAGCAAAATACTTGGGAAAACTTACCATCATCACGAAGGTGAAGGACCGGTCGGGTTTGCGCCAGGGTGAGACGGAGAAGGACCGGTCGGGGTTGCGGCAGACGCAAAAGGATCGGTCGATGCTTGTCGGGAGGCACGCTACACCAAAGATCATTTGCAATGTATCCTTAGCATGATGCAACTCAAATGTGAATACTAGTAACTAATGACCATTCAATTGAAACTCATCGTGGGTGCTATAGCAATCTGGGGCATCGACGGAGGGGTCTGACAATTGTTCTGGCACACGGTCTGCACATTTTGTTTTCATGAGTCAGTCATATTAGTTAGTGATGAAACGGACATTATGTGCATGATTTGGCTAATATGCAGGAGAAAATTACCACGAGGAGCTCGTATAGGGCCCAGTGAGACGCGTCGTTCCAGTTCCTCTCCTCCTCCAATAGCCTAGCCGTCCTCTCCTCCATGTCCCTCTCCCTTTGTGTCGCCTGCTTGTTTGCCTCCGCCAGAAGCTCCAGGGCCCTAGCCTTGACGGCGAGCTCCATTGTCCGTGGACGAGGCCTTATCTCAGGATTGGAGCTCGTCTAGTGCTTCTTGATCTCCGGGAGAGTTCTAGGACAACGTATCAGTCCATCCCCAATGGCTATCGAGCCATGGGGCCTCGCACCACCAGATATCATCATGAGCACTGGATCAAAATGACTCTGGCTCGGGTTGAAGTCCTCCCCTTTCCTCATGTTCCCCTCATTTCTGTACCTTACGAGCTTGTTGTGGGAGGAGATGTTGCTGAAGCTCTCTGGATGATCGAGGTAATCCTCATAGAATGCCTTGGCCTTCTTGTACGAGGCAGTATGGGCCATGGCATAGAGGTCGAACAGTGGTGGCACCTCCTTATTGTTTTCTCGCACCTAAAAGAGAGGAACAAAATATTAGTTAAGGGCTCAAGATAGCATGAAGAATGAAATTGCATGAATCATGAAGCAAACCACATACCAAGTGATCTCCGTACTCAAATAGGTTGGAGCTCCCTTGATGGTGTGGCACACCTTTCATTTGGGCACGCTTATCCTTGGCCTTGTTGTGGTCGGCTAGCCATCTGGTAGAGCACCACTCATCCACCAATGCCTCCCAATAGTCCATCCTATCCGCACACCATCTCGGGGGCACCTCAGTTAGACAAGAGAAATTTTAGCGCTATGCCTACGAATCAAATCAAGGAAACTAAGTACAAGTCCTTAAGAATAGGTAAGTACCTTCATGTACTTCTCCTTACTCAGAATTTTTTTGCGGCACTTCTTCTTGGCCCTCTTAATGTTAGTCAAGGTGTAGTAGTCTCGAATAGCCTGCACCCGAGCCTCGTGCCGTAAGTTCTGAAGTAGGCATTTGCACTCGGCTACGAGAAAAATAGCCGCGTCCGCCTCGTGTTCCTCAAGACACCTGTAGAAGGTCTGCAATCAAACAAGACAACATTGATTAGTACAATCACTAGGTGCTGTTGATTTTTAATTCTGGAAAGGAGAAATTACCCAAAACCGACGGATCACAATGTCGGCCACCGTCTCGCACAAGACACCATCGACCCTCTCCTCCGACGGGGCCGGGGAAGCCACGTACAGCTCCTAGGTGAGTGCTACCTGTGGAACCTCACCCTCACCGGGCAACTGGACCTTCCTCGGGAAGTGGTGCTTGAGAAGCACACCAAGGACCGCGTTAGGCCTGCAGACAGCAGGGTCGTGTTTCCAAACCCTGTAGTATGAAAAGGCCAACACATTAGATATTAATTTGAATAAACATGAAGACAAAAGGTTAAAAAAGAGTAAATGCAGTTACTTCTCCGCATTAGGAACAATCAACCACCTCTGATCGTGGGTCGTCGATACAGGCGGGAGCTTTGTACAACCATGCTGGTAGACCTTCTTGCCCTCCTCAACCAGCTCGCCCTCGCTATAGGTATCCTCAGAAAAGTTGTCCTCATGACCATCAGCATGGCCACTAGCCTCCGAAGCCATGTGGGACGAAGACTCTGGAAACGAAGTCTCCTGGGACGAAGACCCTGGGACTGGAGTCTCGTGGGATGAAGGCTCGGTGACCCGAGGCTCGACGATCGGAGTCCGAGACGGGTCCAAGTCATACGGGTCCACCTAAGACGGAGCACTCCTATGGTCGGGAGAATCAGCTGGGGGTGGCGGCAAGGAAGGCACAACAGCCTTCCTACCTCTAGCACCTCTCTTCGTCTTCCCCCGACCTCTCCCGGTCGAAGAAGAAGCGCCCGCCGGTGTCTGCATATGGTGTACCAGTGCTCTCTGGAGTTGCTGGGGTGGAATAATAGCACCCCTCCCAGCACACGTCGAGGAAGGAGGCTCAGAGCGCTCTCCCCGCACCCACCATCTGTCAACACCTACAATGACAAAGAGTGAACGAAATTAGTTCAACATAAAAAATGAAATACCTAATAACATGAACTAATTAATAATATATATGTACATAATAATAATTGAGTACCTAACATTACTAATATTAATCTTCATCATCTATATATGCTTCGGGATCAATAAATGCATAATCATCATCACTATCAGTAATGACGTGCTCATCAGCATCATCAATAAATGCATCAACATGTGGAAGACCTCCTTTATGTAATCGGTCAAGCATTGACAGGTCATCCGCAACAGTAACCTCTTCTTCTTCCGTCTTTTCTTGTTCCGGCTCAGGGGTGAAGTCGGATTCACTGTCGCTGTCTACCTCAATGTTCTGGGGTGAAGTAGAGCGGTTCTTGAAAAGTTTTTTGGAAACACGTGTTTCTTGGAAGAATTCTCCTTCATATGTGTCTGGGTTAATGTGAGGTTCATAATCATCTTCATTGAGGGGAGGTGATATGTCTCCAACATATCTATAATTTTTGATCGTTCCATGCTATTATATTATCAACTTTGGATGTTTTCTATGCATGAATATGCTATTTTATATGATTTTTGGGACTAACTTATTAACTTAGTGCCCAGTGCCAGTTCCTGTTTTTTCCGTGTTTTTGACCTTTTTCAGATAGGAATATAAAACGGAGTCCAAATGGAATAAAACTTTCGCCGTGATTTTTTATGAAAAATATCATAAATACATGAAGGAAGAAATACCAGAGAAGTGGGCCGAGGGAGCCACGAGCCTGGGAGGCGCGACCCCCCTAGGCCGCGGCTAGGGGGCTCGTGGCCTCCTCGAGGCCCACCTCCACTCGTTTCCACCGCCATACGGTCTTATAAATACCCAAACTCGCAGAAATAGACCTAGATCGCAAGTTCCACCGCCGCAAGCCTCCAGAACCACCAAAAACCAATCGGGAGACCGTTCTGGCATCCTGCCGGAGGGGAATCCATCTCCGATGGCCATCTTCATCAACATCCTTGCCTCTCCGATGATGCATGAGTAGTTCACATCAGACCTACGGGTCCATAGCTAGTATCTAGATGGCTTCTTCTCTCTCGCCGATCTTCAATACAAAGTTCTCCATGATCTTCATGGTGATCTATCCGATGTAATCTTCTTTTGCGGTGTGTTTGTTGAGATCCGATGAATTGTGGATTTATGATCAGATTATCTATGAATATTATTTGAGTCAATTCTGAATTCTTATATGCATGATTTCATATCCTTGTAAGTCTCTTCGAGTTATGGGTTTTGTTTGGCCAACTTGATCTATAGTTCTTGCAATGGGAGAAGTGCTTGGTTTTGGGTTCATACCGTGTGGTGTCCTCACCTAGTGACAGAAGGGGTAGCGAGGCACGTATTGTGTTGTTACCATCAAGGGTAAAAAGTGTTGGAAATATGCCCTAGAGGAAATAATAAAATGGTTATTATTGTATTTCCTAGTTCATGATAATTGTCTATTATTCATGCTACAATTGTGTTAACCGGAAACTGTAATACATGTGTGAATACATAAACCACAACATGTCCCTAGTGAGCCTCTAGTTGGCTAGCTCGTTGATCAATAGATGGTCACGGTTTCATGACCATGGACATTGGATGTCTTTGATAACTGAATCACATCATTAGGAGAATGATGTGATGGACAAGACCCAATCCTAAGCATAGCACAAGATCGTGTAGTTCGTTTGCTAAAGCTTTTCAATGTCAAGTATCGTTTCCTTAGACCATTACATTGTGCAACTCCCAGATACCGTAGGAATGCTTTGGGTGTGCCAAACATCACAATGTAACTGGGTGGCTATAAAGGTACACTATGGGTATCTCCGAAAGTGTCTGTTGGGTTGACATGAATCGAGACTGGGATTTGTCACTCAGTGTGACGGAGAGGTATCTCTGGGCCCACTCGGTAAGACATCATCATAATGAGCTCAATGTGACTAAGGAGTTAGCGACGGGATGATGTATTACGGAATGAGTAAAGAGACTTGCCGGTAACGAGATTGAACAAGGTATAGGGATATCGACGATCGAATCTCGGGCAAGTACCATACCGATAGACAAAGGGAATTGTATACGGGATTGATTGAATCCCTGACATCGTGGTTCATCCGATGAGATCATCGTGGAGTATGTGGGAGCCAACATAGGTATCCAGATCTCACTGTTGGTTATTGACCGGAGAGGTGTCTCGGTCATATCTACGTGTCTCCCGAACCCGTAGGGTCTACACACTTAAGGTTCGATGACGCTAGGGTTATAGGGAAATAGTGTATGTGGTTACCAAAGGTTGTTTGGAGTCCCATATGAGATCCCGGACGTCACGAGGAGTCCCAGAATGGTCCGGAGACGAAGATTGATATATAGGAAGTGAGGTTTTGGTTACCGGAAGTGTTTCAGGCGTCATCGGTAGTGTACCGGGACCACCGGAAGGGTTCTGGGGGTCCACCAAGTGGGCCCACCTGCCCCGGAAGGTTCCATGGGCTAAGGGTGGGAGGGAGCCAGCCCCTAGGTGGGCTGGTGTGCCTCCCACCCCAGCCCAAGGCGCAGCAAGGGTGGAGGGGGGCAAACCCTAGGCTTAGATGGGCCTTAAGGCCCACCCTAGGGCGCCTCCACCTCTCCCTACCCTAGCCGCCAGCCAGATGGGCTCCTGGAGGCTGCCGCCACCCCTAGGGTGGAACCCTAGGATGTGATGTGATGCATTGTGATGTATGAGATTGATCATGTTCTTGTAATAGGATTCACGACTTGCATGTCGATGAGTATGACAACCGGCATGAGCCATAGGAGTTGTTTTATTTTATTGTATGACCTGCGTGTCAATCATAAATGCCATGTAATTACTTTACTTTATTGCTAAACGTTAGCCATAGTAGTGGAATTAATAGTTGGCGAGACAACTTCATGAAGACACAATGCTGGAGATCATGATGATGGAGATCATGGTGTCGTGCCGGTGACAGTGATGATCATGGTGCCCCGAAGATGGAGATCATAGGAGCAAGATGATATTGGCCATATCATGTCACTATATTGATTGCATGCGATGTTTATCATGTTTACATCTTATTTGCTTAGAACGACGGTAGTAAATAAGATGATCTATCAATAAAATTTCAAGAGAAGTGTTCACCCTAAGTGTGCACCGTTGCTAAGGGCGTTGTTTGGAAGCAACACGTGATGATCGGGTGTGATAGGTTCTAACGTTCGCATACAACGGGTGTAAGCCAGATTTACACACGTGAAACACTTAGGTTGACTTGACGAGCCTAGCATGTACAGACATGGCCTCGGAACACGGAAGACCGAAAGGTCGAACATGAGTCGTATAGAAGATACGATCAACATGGAGATGTTCACCATGGATGACTAGTCCGTCTCACGTGATGATCGGACACGGGCTAGTTGACATGGATCATGTGTCACTTAGATGACTAGAGATATGTCTATCTAAGTGGGAGTTCATTGAATAATTTGATTATGTGAACTCGATTATCATGAACTTAGTCTAAAATTGTCTTTACTATCTATATTGTAGATCCAATGGCCAACGCGAATGACACCCTCAATTTCAACGCGTTCCTAGAGAAAACCAAGCTGAAAGATGATGGAAGCAACTATGCGGACTGGGTCCGTGGCTTGAGGATCATCCTCATAGCTTCCAAGAAATTGTATGTCCTTGATGCACCGCTAGGTGACCCACCCCTTCTCCCAGCAGAACAAGACGTTGCGAACGCTTGGCATTCTCGCTGCGATGATTACTCCCTTGTTCAGTGCGGCATGCTTTACAGTTTAGAACCGGGGATCCAAAAGCTTTTGAGCAACACGGAGCATATGAGATGTTCCAAGAGCTGAAACTAGTTTTCCAAGCTCATGCCCGGGTCAAGAGATATGACATATTCGACAAGTTCTTTAGCTGTAAGATGGAGGATAACAGTTCTGTCAATGAGCACATCCTCAAGATGTCTGGGCTTCACAACCGCTTGACTCAGCTGGGAGTTAATCTCCTGGATGACTCGGTCATTGACTGAATCCTCCAGTCGCTTCCACCTAGCTACAAGAGCTTTGTGATGAACTACAACATGCAAGGGATGGATAAGTCCATTCCTGAGTTGTACTCGATGCTGAAATCAACGGAGGTCGGGATCAAAAAGGAGCATCAAGTGTTGATGGTAAATAAGACCACTAGTTTCAAGAAAGGCAAGGGTAACTTCAAGAAGGACGGCAAAGCTATTGCCGCGCCCGGTAAGCAAGTTGCCGGGAAGAAGAAGAACAAGAATGGACCCAAGCCTGAGACTGAGTGCTAATATTGCAAGGGTACCGGTCACTGGAAGCGGAACTGCCCCAAGTACTTAGCAGATAAGAAGGACGACAACATTAAAGGTATATGTGATATACTTGTTATTGATGTGTACTTAACCAACGCTTGTAGTAGCTCCTGGGTATTTGATACCGGTGCAGTTGCTCATATTTGTAACTCCAAGCAGGAGCTACGGAATAAGCGGAGGCTGGCAAAGGACAAGGTGACGATGCGCGTCGGGAATGGTTCTAAGGTCGATGTTATCGCCGTCGGCACGCTACCTCTACATCTACCTTTGGGATTAATTTTAAACCTTAATAATTGTTATTTAGTACCAGCTTTGAGCATGAACATTGTTTTTGGATCTTGCTTGATGAGAGATGGCTACTCATTTAAATATGAGAATAACGGTTGTTCTATTTATATGAGAGAAATGTTTTATGTTCATGCCCCGCTGGTCAATGGTTTATTTTTGATGAATCTCGAACGCGATGTTACACATGTCTATAGTGTGAGTACCAAAAAGTGTAAGGTTGATAACGATAGTCCCACTTACATGTGGCACTGCCGCCTCGGTCATATTGGTGTCAAACGCATGAAGAAGCTCCATGCTGATGGACTCTTGGAGTCACTTGATTTAGAATCATTTGACACGTGCGAACCATGCCTCATGGGCAAGATGACCAAGACTCCATTCTCCGGAACAATGGAGCGAGCAACTGACTTGTTGGAGATAATACATACCGATGTATGTGGTCCAATGAGCGTCGAGGCTCGCGGTGGCTATCGTTATGTTCTCACCCTCACTGATGACTTGAGAAGATATGGGTATGTCTACTTAATGAAACACAAGTCTGAAACCTTTGAAAGGTTCAAGGAATTTCAGAGTGAGGTAGAGAATCAACGTGACAGGAAAATAAAATGCCTACGATCTGATCGTGGCGGAGAATATTTAAGTCACGAGTTTGGCATGCACCTTAGGAAATGTGGAATTGTTTCACAACCCACGCCGCTCGGCACACCTCAGCGAAATGGTGTGTCTGAACGTCGTAATCGCACTCTATTGGATATGGTGCGATCTATGATGTCTCTTACCGACTTACCGCTATCATTTTGGGGATATGCATTAGAGACTGTTGCATTCACTTTAAATAGGGCACCGTCTAAATCCGTTGAGACGACACCGTATGAATTATGGTTTGGAAAGAAACTTAAGCTGTCGTTTCTAAAAGTTTGGGGATGCGATGCTTATGTGAAGAAACTTCAACCTGAGAAGCTCGAACCCAAAGCGGAAAAGTGGGTCTTCATAGGATATCCCAAAGAGACTATTGGGTATACCTTCTACCTACGATCCGAGGGCAAAGTCTTTGTTGCCAAGAATGGATCGTTTCTCGAGAAAGAGTTTCTCTCGAAAGAAGTAAGTGGGAGGAAAATAGAACTTGATGAGGTAATTGTACCTCCACTCGAACCGGAGAGTAGCGCAGCACAGGAAGTTGTTTCTGTGGAGCCTACACTGTCTAGAGAGGAAGTTAATGATGATGATCATGAAGCTTCAGATCAAGTTGCTATTCAAAGGTCCACTAGGACACGTTCTGCACCAGAGTGGTATGACAATCCTGTCCTAGAGATCATGTTATTGGACAACGGTGAACCTTCAAACTATGAAGATGCGATGGCGGGCCCGGATTCCAACAAATGGCTTGAGGCCATGAAATCCGAGATAGGATCCATGTATGAGAACAAAGTATGGACTTTGGTGGACTTGCCTGATGATAAGCAAGCCATTGAAAATAAATGGATCTTTAAGAAGAAGACTGACGCAGACGGTAATGTGACCGCCTATAAGGCTCATCTTGTCGCTAAGGGTTATTGACAAGTTCAAGGAGTTGACTACGATGAGACTTTCTCACCTGTAGCGATGCTAAAGTCTATCCTAATAATGTTAGCAGTTGCCGCATTTTATGATTATGAGATCTGGCAAATGGACGTCAAAACGGCATTCCTTAATGGCTTCCTCAAGGAAGAACTATATATGATGCAGCCGGAAGGTTTTGTCGATCCTAAACATGCTAACAAGGTATGCAAGCTCCCGCGCTCCATCTATGGGCTGGTGCAAGCATCTCGGAGTTGGAACATTCGCTTTAATGAGGTGATTAAAGCGTTTGGGTTTGTACAGGTTTATGGAGAACCCTGTATTTACAAGAAAGTGAGTGGGAGCTCTATAGCATTTGTTATATTGTATGTGGATGACATGCTAATAATGGGAAATGATATAGAACTCTTGGAAAGTATAAAGGCCTACTTGAATAAGTGTTTTTCAATGAAGGACCTTGGAGAAGTTGCTTACATATTAGGTATTAAGATCTATAGAGATAGATCGAGACGCCTCATTGGTCTTTCACAAAGCACATACCTTGAAAAGATATTGAAGAAGTTCAATATGGATTAGTCCAAGAAGGGGTTCTTGCTTGTGTTGCCGGGTGTGAGATTGAGTATGACTCAATGCCCGACCACGGCAAAGGATAGAGAAGAGATGAGTGTCATCCCCTATGCTTCAGCCATAGGCTCTATTATGTATGCCATGCTGTGTACCAGACCTGATGTGAACCTTGCCATAAGTTTGGTAGGGAGGTACCAAAGTGATCCCTGAGCGGAACACTGGACAGCGGCCAAGAATATCCTAAAGTACCTGGAAAGGACAAAGGACATGTTTCTCGTATATGGAGGTGCCGAAGAGCTCGTCGTAAAGGGTTACGTTGACGCTAGCTTCGACACAGATCCGGACGACTCCAAGTCGCAAACCGGATATGTGTATATTTTGAACAGAGGGGCAGTCAGCTGGAGCAGCAGCAAGCAAAGCGTCATGGCAGCATCTACATGTGAAGCGGAGTACATAGCTGCTTCGGAAGCAGCGAAGGAGGGAGTTTGGATGAAGGAGTTCATCGCCGACCTAGGAGTTATTCCCAATGCGTCAAGCCCGATGACTCTACTCTGTGACAACACTGGAGCTATTGCCCTTGCGAAGGAGCCCAGGTTTCACAAGAAGACAAGACACATCAAGCGCCGCTTCAACTCCATCCGTGATTACATTCAGGAGGGAGACATAGATATTTGTAAAGTGCATACGGATCTGAATGTCGCAGATCCGTTGACTAAACCTCTCTCACGAGCAAAACATGATCAACACCAGAATGCTATGGGTGTTCGATTCATCACAATGTAACTAGATTATTGACTCTAGTGCAAGTGGGAGACTGTTGGAAATATGCCCTAGAGGCAATAATAAAATGGTTATTATTGTATTTCCTAGTTCATGATAATTGTCTATTATTCATGCTAACATTGTGTTAACCGGAAACCGTAATACATGTGTGAATACATAGACCACAACATGTCTCTAGTGAGCCTCTAGTTGGCTAGCTCGTTGATCAATAGATGGTCACGGTTTCATGACCATGGACATTGGATGTCGTTGATAACCGGATCACATCATTAGGAGAATGATGTGATGGACAAGACCCAATCCTAAGCATAGCACAAGATCGTGTAGTTCGTTTGCTAAAGCTTTTCAATGTCAAGTATCGTTTCCTTAGACCATGAGATTGTGCAACTCCCGGATACCGTAGGAATGCTTTGGGTGTGCCAAACGTCACAACATAACTGGGTGGCTATAAAGGTACACTACGGGTATCTCCGAAAGTGTCTGTTGGGTTGGCATGAATCGAGACTGGGATTTGTCACTCCGTGTGACGGAGAGGTATCTCTGGGCCCACTCGATAAGACATCATCATAATGAGCTCAATGTGACTAAGGAGTTAGCCACGGGATGATGTATTACGGAACGAGTAAAGAGACTTGCCGATAACGAGATTGAACAAGGTATAGGGATACCGACGATCGAATCTCGGGCAAGTACCATACTGATAGACAAAGGGAATTGTATACGGGATTGATTGAATCCCTGACATCGTGGTTCATCCGATGAGATCATCGTGGAGTACTTGGGAGCTAACATGGGTATCCAGATCCCGCTGTTGGTTATTGACCGGAGAGGTGTCTCGGTCATGTCTACGTGTCTCCCGAACTCGTAGGGTCTACACACTTAAGGTTCGATGACGCTAGGGTTATAGGGAAATAGTGTACGTGTTTACCGAAGGTTGTTTGGAGTCTCGGATGAGATCTTGGACGTCATGAGGAGTCCCGGAATGGTCCGGAGACGAAGATTGATATATAGGAAGTGAGGTTTTGGTTACCGAAAGTGTTTCGGGTGTCACCGGTAGTGTACCGGGACCACCGGAAGGGTTCCGGGGGTCCACCAAGTGGGGCCACCAACCCCGGTGGGCTGCATGGGCCCCAAGTGGGAGGAACCAGCCCCTAGGTGGGCTGGTGCGCCCCCCACAAGCAGCCCAAGGCACAGCAAGAGGTGGAGGGGGGCAAACCCTAGGGCAGATGGGCCCTAGGCCCATCTAGGGCGCCGCCCCTCCTCTCCTCCCTCTCTGGCCGGCGGCCAAGCCCGATCTAGTGCTGCCGCACCCTCTAGGGTGGGAACCCTAGATGGGGTGCCTCCTTCTCCCTCTCCCATATATATATGTGAGGTTTTGGGGCTGCCAAGGACACGGTTTTCTCTCCCTCTCTGGCGCAGCCCTACCTCTCCCTCTCCTCGTTCTCCGTAGTGCTTAGCGAAGCTCTGCCAGAGTACCACGAAGCTCCACCGCCACCACGCCGTCGTGCTGCAGGAGCTCTTCCCCAACCTCTCCTTCCTCCTTGCTAGATCAAGGCATAGGAGATGTCACCAGGCTGCACGTGTGTTGAACGCGGAGGCACCATCGTTCGGTGCTAAGATTGGAGTCCACCGCGATCTGAATCACTGCGAGTATGACTCCACCAACTGCGTTCTTGTAACGCTTCCGCTTAGCGATCTTCAAAGGTATGAAGATGCAATCTCTCCCCCCTCGTTGCTGGTTTCTCCATAGATAGATCTTGGTGACACGTAGGAATTTTTTTGATTTACTATTACGTCTCCCAACAAAAAGATGGGGTTTATATCATATTGCATGAATCTATCCCTCTACATCATGTCATCTTGCTTAAAGCATTACTCCGTTTGTTATGAACTTAATACACTAGATACATGCTGGATAGCGGTCGATGTGTGGAGTAATAGTAGTAGATGCAGAAAGTATCGGTCTACTTGTCTCGGACGTGATGCCTATATGTATGATCATTGCCTTAGATATCGTCATGACTTTGCGCTATTCTATCAATTGCTCAACAATAATTTGTTCACCCACCGTAATACTTGCTATCATGAGAGAAGCCTCTAGTGAACACTATGGCCCCCGGGTCTATTTTACATATTATATATTCAGATCTAAACATAAAAACACCAAAAATACCTTGCTGCAATTTTATTTACTTATTTATATTCATCTACTATGACTATCAGATCTCACTTTGCAAACAATCGTGAAGAGATTGTCAACCTCTTTATAGCGTTGGGTGCAAGTTTGCTTGTGTTTGTGCAGGTTCCTTGTTGCTCCATCTTGATACTCCTACTGGATTGATACCTTGGTTCTCAAACTGAGGGAAATACTTACTGGTACCTTGCTGCATCACCCTTTCCTCTTCAAGGGAAAAACCAACGCAAGTCAAGAAATCTCACATCAACTAGCCAATTTCTGGTGACGTTGTGGAGAAGTAGCAGGAGGTGGTCTAAAATGTGGCGTCATATCATAAACGACATCCCAACCATTCAGATTTGGATCCGTTTGGCAGGCCCACGGTAGATAGAAAACTTGGGTCACCTGTTGAGCCGTAATATAGACACCGGGAACATCTAAATGGGTGCTTTGTTTGGTTTCGACTAGCCCTATATGTTCATGAGTCCTTCTAGTCTCCTTCGACTGGAACCAATAACATTTGAAGACTACGACGTTTGGTGGGTTTTCATCAAAGAATGTAAGTTCATAAATTGCTTCAACTCTTCCATAATACTCGACCCCTCCTTCGCCAACAGCAGAGACACAACAATTTGTAGACTTTCGGTCGGCCATAGATAGCTCTTTGCCAAAATTACGAAAGCGATACCCGTTGATGTCGTATTTGTCAAATGAACGAACCTTATAGTCAAAGCCATTAGCAACTTGTCTCAATTCGGAGTCCATAGACTATGAATTAGCCTACAAGTTTAATACGAAAGGATTGTTGCATTAGCCGCAAACTAGGTGAAGAAATGAAATCGTCTAATTAATGGAAATTACCGTTTGCTTGAACCAAGAGATGAAACCGGGATAGCCGCCTCCATGCTTTGCGAGAAGCTCATACTCTTCGATGGAATCCTTTTGGATCACCGCTCCATCCGAGAATTTGGCGACGTATCGACTGTATCACATATCCGGGAATAAGAGCATTTCAAAGGAATTAGAAGTTGCAAAACAATGTACCGAGAACTTACTCGATGTACGGCCGCACTTCTGTTAGGTTGTTGAAGATATACAACAAAATGGTCCGCCATTCTTCGACATCCAACACTACTGCTTTGGAAGCAACGGCTGGTGCGAGCTTCCCTTTGAATAGGCTGAGGTTGGATCGACCTTTTTCACAGTCGCCATCATTGTACCGAGGCTTCGGATTATGCAAATGATGATTCTTGGCTTTGTAGTGTGCTGTCACGAAGTTTGCCGCCTCCTCAGTAATGAATGCCTCGGCCATCGATGCTTCAACTCTACGTTTATTTTTACATTTTCCTCGAAGAGTCTTATGCATCCTCTTAGTTGCGAAGAACCAACGATTTTGCACGCCCCCAATCTTGCCTCGGTTGGGAGATGCAAAATCAAATGCTGCATTGGATTAAAGAAGCCTAGTGGAAAGATCTTTTCTAACTTGTAGATCAACTCCGGCGCCAACTCTTCCAGTTTGTCTAGCATGTCAGGCGATAGTTCTTTCGCACAAAGAGCACGGAAGAAATAGTTCAACTCTGCCAGTACTAGCCATTCATCCTCAGGTATAAAGCCACAAAACATCACCGGTATTACCCGCTCAAGCCATATGTGCCAATCATGACTCTTGAGACCAAATATTTTCAATTTGTCAAGACTCGCTCCCCTCTTTAGATGCGCTGTATACCCATCGGGGAACATCAACTGCATTTTCACCCACAAGATCATTTCCCTCATAGCTGGCTCCCAAGATTGAACCATGCCTTTGGCTTCCTCCAGTTCTTCTTTCCTTTCAGTTGTCGTATGTTTTGTAACGGTCTATCACGTAGAACCTCCTGATCAACTCTAGCCTTAGGATTATCCTTCGACTTCCCCTCTATGCCGAACAATGTACCAAAAAGGGCCTCCGCGATATTCTTTTCAGTGTGCATCACGTTGATGTTGTGTGGGCAAAGGAGGTCTTTAAAGTAAGGCAGATCCCACAAACATATCTTGTGAGTCGAGGCGTGTTCCGTATTATACCCTTTGAAATACCGTGGACGATCTGGATCCGGCTCGAGAGCGTTTATCTGATCCAGGATATGTTGGCCTATCAACGCAGGTGGTGCAATGTTTTTGACAACTCTACCTTTGATGAAATTCTTCTTGTCTTTTCTGAACTTATGGTTAGGATCGAGGAACTGTCTATGCATGCCGAAGCAAGAAAACTTGCGACCCGCCAGCAGACAATGGAACTCAAGAGCTGCCTTGCATGTGGGGCACGGGAACCTTCCATGCACAGGTCAACCAACGAATAGCGCATACGCCGGCAAGTCATGCGACAAGTACATGAACCACACATGCATTTTGAAGTTCTTTTTGGTAGCGGCGTCGTATGTCTTGATCCCATTATCCCAGGCTTCTTGCAATTCATCCTTAAGTGGCTGCATGTACACATTCATATTCTTCCCCGGATATTTGGGCCCTGGAATTATCAATGTCAGGAAAATGTTCTTTCTTTTCATAATCTCTCCGGGGGGGGGGGGAGATTGAGTGGAATGACAAATACAGGCCAACAACTGTATTGTGCTGCCATCATACCATACACATTGAACCCATCCGTGTTGATGGAAACTCGAGGATGCCTTGGATCTGCCGCCTTATCCTTATGTAATGCATCGAAGTGCTTCCACACAAAAGCGTCTAAAGTGTGTCCCAATATCGGACTCCCATCTGCATCTAGTTCTGTTCTTTTGCCCAATTTATGCCACGTCATCTGTCTGGCCATCTCTTCGACCATGAAAAGATGTTGAAGTCTTGGTATGATTGGCAGATACCGAAGAACCTTGACTGGGATTTTGGTCTGACTCTTCTCACCCATACCGTTGTCTACCATAACATACCTGGAAGCATTGCAAATGGGACAATAATTGAAGCCCGCATACTCAAGCCTAAATAAGGCACATCCATTCTCACACGCATCTATCTTCTCATAGGGCATCTTAAGCGCATGTAGGATTTTGTCTGACTGGTTTAGGTTTGCTGGCAATACATGGCCTTTGGGTAGAAAGCGTCCAAATATCGTCATCATCGTTGCCGTAGCATTCTCTGCCCAGGTTGAACTGAGCCTTCAGAGCCATTACTTGTGCGATGGCATCCAGCTGACAAAGCTCAGTGTGCTCATGGAGAGGATGTTTTGAAGACTCCAACATTTCATAGAAGGCCTTTGCAAATTCCTCCATCTCATCATCCGAATCTTGAGCATCATCAAAGTCTTGGACCATGTCCTCGATCCCGGTCCCATGCTCGTCGGTGCAACGACGAACCACCTAAGCTCTGGCACGTTGGGCAGACTCACCATGAAATGTCCAGACCGTATAATTAGGCGTAAAACCCCACTTCTGCAGGTGTTTGATCATTTCAAACTCTGACTTCTTAAAGTTGTCGCAATTGACACAAGGGCACCAGGTTATTTTCTGTCCATTTGCAAATGCGACTCTCACAAACTCCTTGGTTTTTGTTATCCATTCACGGGTCATGTCTTTCTGACTAGTGTGACCGGTGTACATCCACCACGATCACTCATCTTGCCTAGTTACTAGACACACAAAAAATATATACATAATTTAGCAAACCATATTCATCAATTAATAGAGTTTGTCAGTTTTATTATGTCGATGCAACCTAGACGCTAGTAGGTAAAGATAGGTCCTAATCCCACCCGAGTATGTGTAGATTGGGTTCGTTTTTGTCACATCCCTAGCTAGTTGTCTTAGGATAGTATGTGTGTGCATCATATTTCAATTTTTGCATCAACTTGAAATGGGGATCAAAAGAAACCCCAAACAATTCATTTGAACCAAACCAACTTAATGATTGTGAAAAAACAACAAATCCAAAATGCCCATCTAAAATGCCCCCTATGTCTAATAAATGTGGACATGATTATACAAGGGATCATTTAAAATATTTGAACAGTTATAGCATTTCAAAAATACATAATAAAGCTTCTGAAAATGCCAAATAAAGCATGATCATTATTTCAGATTTCAAAATATCCTGAAACTTTTTACAGAAGTTTGAAATATTCAAACTTAATGCTATAAAAAATTTGGGATATTTATTAATTAGCAATTGTGCCTAAAAATAAATAAAACAAATGACAGAAAATAAAACAGAAACAAAAAAAAGAAAAACAAAGAGGAAGCTCACCTAGGCCCAGACCAGCCCGGCCCACCTGGCCGAGGGAGGTCGTCGTCCTCCTGTCGGCCAGGAGGACGGGCGCGTGGCCGCCGCGCGTGCACGGCCATGCCTCCACGCCGGCACCTGCCTGCCTGCCTCCCCCTTGCTAGCACAACGGGGATAAGCTCAAAGAGCCGTCCCCATCGCTCTCTCCCTCTCGCTCTCGCCCGTCTCTCTTCCTCTCCTCCTAGTCGCCATGGCCGCCGAAGCCCCGCCGCCGTAGCGCCGTCGCTCCAGCCGCTCCCCTGCCTCGCTGAGTAGCTCCAGAGCCCCACCTCATCACCCTCATCCTCCTCAGCAAGCCTCGCCTCGTCGGAAGCCCCCCTGATGCCGCTCCAAGGACGTCTTCAACCTTCAGCCCCGTTGATCGCCACCGCCGTTCTCCGTCCTCAGGCCGTCCCCGAGCTCGCTTCCAACGGCTCCGAGACCGCTGTGAGCTTCTGATTCTTTCCCCCCTCTTCCCCCGATAGATCCCATGCTTTAGCCATCAATTTCATCGAGGTCCGAAAGTGCTCCACCGATTGAGCTTGACGCCGGCCATGCTCCGGTGCTCGAGAGGTCCTTCTGAGGCCGCCGTTGTGTTCATAGGACCGCGTAGGTGCGGTAGGAGCCGAGCTGCCATCATGTTGCACGCTGGATCGATGAGCTCGAGGTTGCCCGATTCCGGCATCCGCTGACCTCGATGCCGGTGCCGATTCTGACCACCCAGCCTCTAGTATGGGGCTAGATTGACGCGTGCTCGAGCATAGGTTCTCCCAGTGCCCTCCGCCATCCATTTGGTTGCCGGAGGAGGGGTTCCAACCCCCTCCGCTGTCTCTGACGTCACCGACGGCTCAACACCACCGAGTCAACTAGTGTTGACCACGGGGGTTTGACCCTAGGTCAACTGGCAAGTGGGCCCGACCTTTTTAAGTAGAATTAGATTAAGAAGATTAATTAACTAAACTAATTATGTTAATGACCCACTGACCACTGGCCCCATATCCTAACTAATTAGTAATTAGTGTTTAAATAATTCTGTTAGAGACTGGGTCACTGACCAGTGGGCCCCACTAGTTAGGTTTGACCTGTCAACGTTCTGTTGACTAGCTGATGTCATGATGATGTCATGCTGATGCAGTAATGACTTTTGTGAATTAAAATAATTCCAGAAACTATTTAAAACTTAGAAAATTCATAGAAATTAATCTATAACTCAGATTGAAATATTTTATATATGAAAATTTATCAGAAAAATCCAATGAATCCAATGGTGCTGCTATCATGCATGTTAGGGAAACCTATGTAGTTGAACATTGACATTTACTAATAGGTTAATATATGAAATATGAAATGGAGAATGACTTTGAACCTATATTCAAACTCACTTCATTTAACTTGGACAACAGTTGCATTAGCTCATCCATACATGCTGACATGTCATGATCATGCATCATATTGTAGCACTTGCGTGTATTGATTGCTATTTATCTGCATTGCGGTAGGCCCTGCTCCAGAGGATACCTGCGAGTATTCCAACGAAGGAGAAAACCTTCCCGCTACCCAGCAAGGCAAGCAACCCTTTGATCATTCCGATAACATCCCACTCTCTCGCTCCTGCTCTTGTTTATTGCATTAGGACAAAAAATCACTTGTCTATCATACACGATAGATGAACCTATTCCTTTGCATGACCTGTCATTGTCACAGTAAATAGTTAAACCTTGCAACCTAGCATACTTGGTAGATGCTTGTGCCATGATGTGCTTTGCTTACTTTGCCTGCTATGCTTGCTATGCTTAGAGTTGTGTCAGGTCTGATTCATCCCGGTGATGAACTGGAGTGAAACAATGTTGTTTTGATCTGATAAGCTTATGATGAACCCGAGTTGGTAAAGGTAGCGATGAGAGGCTATGTAGGAGTACATAGCGGGTTGTCTCATTGGGACCGTTCTTAGGAACTGAGTTCCGTGTTTGTGATCCAAGATTAGTTGCTACCACACATTGGGTTCCGGTAACTCGACCCCTCTCGACTTATCAATCGCTTAGTCCTTGGTCCAGGAGTTGCAAGTAGTTTCTGGTGTTTATAGTATGCTGGAGGCCGTGCGTAGTGCTGACCCTAGGGGTGGGTTATGACGCGATAGGCAGTGGCACGGTGTATCAAGGGTCACCCGAATGGTGGGCTTGGGAACCCTGCGCACATTGTTTGGGGCCGTAGCGGAAACTTTGGCCGGACTTCCATGCGGGTTCAGTCGCAAATAGGTGATAGCCTGTACTATAGGTCTTATGTGATTGACGGTCGTGGCCGACTGCCTCGCTGGGCTTCCGCTTGAAGGTTGCCGAGGTGCATGGTTTTATGAGCACACAACGATAAGTGGCGAGAGTGTGTGTGAAGAAGTACACCCCTACAGGGTATGAAACTATTCGAATAGCCGCGTCCTCGGATATGGACTACTTGGAGAACTTATGATTTTCATAGATAATTAAATGGACACTCATAAAAATATCAAGACAAGTGTGAGTACCGTGGATGACACTCTCGTAGGAGACGGAAGTGAATCCATGGTGGTGTATTGTTATGGAGTTAGTGGACTCATGTGCGATATCTAAAATCTAAACAAAGAGTTAAATTGGGTAGTGTAGGTTAGCCATGAGTCAAAGCTGGCATTGCTGCATAAACTCCACCACTCCCCTTGTTAATACATGAGCATGAATAGTCTAGGTCTGTTTTAAAGACTTGCTGAGTATGTTTGTATTGACGTTTGCTTAATAAATGTTGCAGATGAGACTCAAGACCCATCAGGTGGGTTCTATCTCGATGTCGACGATGCCAAAATGCTGGTGTCCCAGCTACGACCTTATGCTTTGTGGCGGGTTGTAGATAGTTAGGACATGTGCCCTTTTATCCCTTTCAACTGTCTGTACTCAGATAGCTTTATGCTTCCGCTTGGTTTGCATGAACTTGTTTGTATGACTTGAGTGTCGGGTCATGTGACCCCTATCTGTAAGAACATATTATGCAAGGCTCTTCTGAGCCTCTTAAATAAAAGTTGTCTTGATGTATGGTTATGTTGTGATGCCATAGTTGTATCTATGCATATCAGGCATGTCATGCGTACGTGTGACGTGCAACGGTATGTATGGGATCCGACACCTAGTCATGTACTTTTAGTAGTACTCTTTTTGGGAAATTACCTCTTCGTGCTTTGATCGAGCCTTGGTAGCTTGCTACTGCTCCAGACGCATTGATTGACTGGCATATATCCTTCTTTGCTACTGTGCCTGTCCCTTCGGGGAAATGTCTCGTAGTGTAATGGAGTCCCTGTAGCCTGCTACGACTCGTCTACATGCAATGATGACATTTATGTCCCACGGCGTAATGGAGTCCTTGTAGCTTGCTATGACTCGTCTACACACGCTTGAGGCCGACACCTGCATTGCTGGGTTACGTATGCCTGTTTCCGTACGGATGTGCTACTTGGGTTGTATGACTAGTCATGTCGGCCCGGGTTCTCTGTCGTTTGATTGCTAGCGACATGTTCACATACGTGAGCCAAAAGACGCAAACGGTCCCGGCTAAGGTAAGGCTGCAGCCGTGGAGCTTACCGTGCGTGAGTCCGCAAAGTGATGTGATATGTTATGATGTCTACTATGCAACCTTCACCTTGTACATGTTGTTGGGCCTCCAAGTGCAGAGGTTTGTAGGACAGTAGCAATTTTCCCTTAAATGGGTGACCTAAGGTTTATCAATCCGCTGGAGGCGTAGGATGAAGATGGTATCTCTCAAGCAACCCTCCAACAAAATAACAAAGAGTCTCTTGTGTCCCCAACACACCCAATACAATGGTAAGTTGTATAGGTGCACTAGTTCGGCAACGAGATGGTGATACAAGTGCAATATGGATAGTAGATATAGGTTTTTGTAATCTGAAAATATAAAAACAGCAAGGTAATTAATAGTAAAAATGGGCACAAACGGTATTGCAATGCGTGGAAACAAGGCCTAGGGTTCATAATTTCACTAGTGAAGTTCTCTCAACAATGATAACATAATTGGATCATATAACTATCCCTCAACATGCAACAAAGAGTCACTCCAAAGTAACTAATAGCGGAGAACAAACGAAGAGATTATTGTCGGGTACGAAACCTCCACAAAGTTATTCTTTCTGATCGATGTATTCAAGAGTCCGTAGTAAAATAACACGAAGCTATTCTTTCCGTTCAATCTATCCTAGAGTTCGTACTAGAATAACACCTTAAGACTCATATCAACCAAGACCCTAATGTCACCTAGATATTCCATTGTCACCTCAAGTATCCGTGGGTATGATTATACCACATGCATCACACAATCTCAAAAGCATCTATTCAACCAACACACAGAACTTTAAAGTGTGCCCCAAAGTTTCTAACGGAGAGTCAAAACGTGTGCCAACCCCTATGCATAGGTTCCCGAGGTCACGAAACCCAAAAGTTGATCACCAAAACATACATCAAGTGCTCACATGAATATCCCATTGTCACCACAGATAGACACGTGCAAGACATACATCAAGTGTTCTTAAAGATTCAATCCGATAAGATAACTCCAAAGGGGAAACTCAATTCATTACAAGAAGGGAGAGGGGGAAGAACATCATAAGATCCAACTATAGTAGCAAAGCCCGTGGTACATGAAGATCAAAACATCTCAAGAACATGAGAGAGAGAGATCAAACACATAGCTACTGGTACATACCCTCAGCCCCGAGGGTGAACTACTCCCTCCTCGTCATGGAGATCGTCGGGATGATGAAGATGGCCACCGGAGATGGGTTCCCGCTCCGGCAGGGTGCCGGAACGGGCCCCCGATATTTTTTTGGTGGCTACAGAGGCTTGCGACGGCGGAACTCCCAATCTAGGTTTAGTTCTGATGGTTTCTGTATTTATAAGACCGTATGGCTTTGAGAACAAGTCAGGAGGGGCCACGAGCCTCCCAGGCGCGGCCAGGGGGGGCACGCCTCCCAGGCTTGTGGCTTCCTCGGGACTCCTCTCCGGTATCTTTTTCTTCTAGTATTTTTGATATTTCCCATAAAAAATCAAAGCGAAAGTTTTATTCCGTTTGGACTCCGTTTGATATTCCTATCTGAAAAGTCAAAACACGGAAAAAACAGGAACTGGCACTGGGCTCTAGGTCAATAGGTTAGTCCCAAAAATAATATAAAATAGCATATAAATGCATATAAAACATCCAAAGTTGATAACATAATAGCTTGGAACAATCAAAAATTGTAGATACGTTGGAGACATATCAAGCATCTCCAAGCTTAACTCCTACTCGTCCTCGAGTAGGGAAGTGATAAAAACAGAATTTTTGATGTGGAATGCTACCTAACATATTTTTTCTATGTAACTTCTTTATTGTGGCATGAATGTTCAGATCCGTAAGATTCGAAACAAAATTTTAATATTGACATGAAAACAACAATACTTCAAGCATACTAGCAAAGTAATCATGAACTTTCGAAATAACATGGCCAAAGAAAGTTATCCCTACAAAATCATATAGTCTGGCTATGCTCCAGCATCCCCACACAACAAATTTAAATCATGCACAACCTCGGTATTGGCCAAGTAATTGTTTTCGCACTCTTACTTTCTCAAACTTTTTTCAACTCTCACGCAGTACATGAGCGTGAGCCATGGATATAACACTATAGGTGGAATAGAGTGTGGTGGAGGTTGTGAGGCAAAAAGGAGGAGATGGTCACATCGACTCGGCGTATGAATGGGCTATGGAGATGCCCATCCATAGATATCAATGTGAATGAGTAGGGATTGCCATGAAACGGATGCACTAGAGCTATAAGTGTATGAAAGCTCACAAATGAAAATTAATGGGTGTGCACCCAACTTGCTTGCTCACAAAGACCTAGGGCAATTTGAGGAAGCCCATTATTGGAATATACAAGCCAAGTTACATAATGAAAATTTCCATTAGCATATGAGAGTGACAAAACAAGAGACTCTCTATCACGAAGAACAGGGTGCTATTTCGAAGCACAAGTGTGGAAAAAGATAGTATCATTGTCCCTTCTCTCTTTTTCTCTCATTTTTTTGTTTGGGCTCTCTGGCCTCTCTTTTTTTGGTGAGCATCTTTGGCCTTTTTTTTATTTCCTCACATGGGACAATGCTCTAATAATGATGATCATCACACTTTTATTTACTTACAACTTGATACTTAGAACAATAATGACTCTATATGAATGAAAGTGATGGTACATGTCATGAAACGGAACGGTGGAAGTTGCATGGCAATATATCTTGGAATGGCTATGAAAATGCCATAATAGGTAGGTATGGTGTCTGTTTTGAGGAAGGTATATGGTGGGTTTGTGCACCGGCGAAGGTTGCGTGGCACTAGAGAGGATAGCAATGGTGGAAAGGTGAAAGTGCATCTATACCATGGACTCACATTAGTCATGAAGAACTCATATACTTATCGCAAAAGTTTTATTAGCAATTGAAACAAAGTGCTAAACGCATACTCCTAGGGGAAGGGTTGGTAGGAGTTAACCATCGCGCGATCCCGACCATCACACGAAGGATGACCAATAAATCAATTATGCTCCGACTTCCCAACATAGCGGTTCACCATACGTGCATGCTACGGGAATCACTAACCTTAACACAAGTATTTCTAGATTCACAACACTCTACTAGCATAACTCTAATATTACCATATCCATATCTCAAAACTAATTGCAAGGAATCAAACTTCTATTACTAATCAATGCACTTGAATATGAAAGTTTTTATTATATCTCTCTTGGATGCCTATCATATTAGGACTAGTTTCATGACCTAAGGAAATTACCATGCTGTTTAAGACTCTCAAAATGATATAAGTGAAGCATGATAGTTCATCAATTTCTCTAAAATATATACATTGCAATGCTCTATAAGGATATAAGTGAAGCGCTAGAGCAATAGACAAACTACTCCAAAAGATATAAGTGAAGCTCAATGAGTAGTTGAATAATTATTTAGCTATGTGAAGACTCTCCCATCTAAGAATTTAAGATATTAAGTACCTTATTCAAACAAAATAAATTTACACTCCAAGGATAGCACGAATCATGTGAAGAAGCAAAAACTTATGTTTAACCGATACTAACCGATAATTGTTGAAGAAGTAAGGTGGGATGCCAACCGGGGTATCCACAAGCTTAGATGCTTGAGACTTCTTGAAATATGGATTGGGGTGCCTTGGGCATCCCCAAGCTTGAGCTTTTGTTTCTCCTTAATTCCTCTCATATGGTGGTTTCCAAAATTTTAAAAACTTCATCCACAAAAAACTTAACAAGAACTCGTGAGATAGGTTAGTATAAATCAATGCAAAACTTTATCATCCTCTACTTTAGCAAATTACTAAAATTATTATTTGACATTTAATACTAAATGCCTCTGCATATTTAAAACTCCCATCATCAAATGGAATCACTAAACATGCAAACATATGCAAACAATGCAAACATAACAGCAATCTGCCTAAACAGAACAGTCTGTGAAGAATGAAGCAAGATCTATACTTAATTAACTCCAAAACATCTGAAACAAATCCACACTTTATGGAATTGATAATAGCATACTGTGTCCAAATTTCAAGTTATTCTGACATACAGAAAATTCTAGGGAATGTTTGCACTACAAGCAAACTTTCTGTTTTGGAACAACAACTCCTATACTTGCAAATTAAGCATGGTAAAGGCTATCCTTGACATTTTTATTGGACTAAATGATGCAAAACATTAACATTAATATAAATAACAGAAAGCAAGTACTAATAAAATAAAATGACACTCCAAGCAAAACACGTATCATATGGTGAATAAAAATATAGCCCCAAGTAAAGTTATCGATGGATTGAAGACGAAAGAGGGGATGCCTTCCCGGGGCATCCCCAAGCTTAGGCTCTTTGGTGTCCTTGAATATGGCTTGGGATGCCTTTGGAATACCAAAGCTTAGGCTCTTTCCACTCCTTGTTCCGTTTTCCATCCGAACTTTACCCAAAACTTGAAAACTTCACAACACAAAACTTAATAGAACTTCGTGTGATTGGTTAGTATATTAAGGACAAATCATTCACTTTGGTACTACCAAGACAAGATTCACAAATGTTCCCACACAATTCCTAATGTATCTTATCATTTCCAAAATTTATATCATTTAATACAATCTATGGAAACACTAAAGCAAGCAAACTATGCATTGAAAACAGAATCTGTTAAGAACATAACAATCTGTAATGATCTGAATGATAACCATACTTCTGCACCTCCAAAAATTCTGAAAAAATTATGACAATTAAGTCAATTTGTATATCAATCATCATAAAAATAATCAACTCAAAATCTCTCTATGGATAAAAACGAAAAATAATTTCGTGAGCACAAAGTTTCTGTCTTTTTCAGCATGATCAAACAACTATCACCCAAACTAATCATAAAGGCTTTACTTGGCACTTTATTGAAATGAAAGCTATAAAACATGATTAATACAGTATACTAATCATGTGAACACACAAAAACAGTAAGGATACATATTGGGTTGTCTCCCAACAAGCACTTTTCTTTAATGCCTTTCAAGCTAGGCATGATGATTTCAATGATGCTCACATAAAACATAAGAATTGAAACATAACGGGAGCATCATGAGGCATATGACAAGCACATTTAAGTATAACCCACTTCCTATGCATAGGGATTTTGTGAACAAACAACTTATTGGAGCAAGAATCATCTAGCATAAGAAGGCAAAGCAAGCATAGCTTCAAAAATTTCAACACATAGAACGGAAACTTGACATTATTGCAATATGTAGAAGCATGTGATCCTCTCTCATAATAATTTTCAGTAGCATAATGAATGAATACCACAATATAACCATCACATAAATCATTATTTTGATGATGCACAAGCATATAAATTTTTTCATTCTCCTCATAAGCAGTTTTCTTCTCATTCAAAATAGTGGGAGCAAACTCAACAAAATAACTATCATGACATACTTGATTGACATAACCACTTTGAATATTAAAATCATGATGACAAGTTTCATGGTTACAATTACTCTTTATAGAATATGTGTCATCACATTAATCATCATAGATAGGAGGCATGTCATAATCATAATAGTTTTTCTCATCAAAACTTGGGGGGCTAAAAAGATCATCTTCATAAAACATAGCATCCCCAAGATTGTGGCTTTCCATATCATTAGCATCATGGATATTCAGAGAATTCATAGTAACAATATTACTATCATGCTCATCATTCAAATATTTAGTGTCAAACATTTTAATAACTTCTTCTTCTAACACTTGAGCACAATTTTCCTTTCCATCATTTTCAGGAAAGACATTCAAAAGATGAAGCATATGAGGTATCCTTAATACCATTTTTTTGTTTTCTTTTAATAAACTAAACTAGTGATAAAACAAGAAACTAAAAGATTTGATTGCAAGATCTAAAGATATACCTTCAAGCACTCACCTCCCCGGCAACGGTGCCAGAAAAGAGCTTGATGTCTACTATGCAACCTTCTCGTTGTAGACGTTGTTGGGCCTCCAAGTGTAGAGGTTTGTAGGACAGTAGAAATTTTCCCTTAAGTGGGTGACCTAAGGTTTATCAATCTGCAGGAGGCGTAGGATGAATATGGTATCTCTCAAGTAACCGTGCAACCAAATAACAAAGTGTCTCTTGTGTCCCCAACACACCCAATACAATGGTAAGTTGTATAGGTGCACTAGTTCGGCGAAGAGATGGTGATACAAGTGCAATATGGATAGTAGATATAGGTTTTTGTAATCTGAAAATATAAAAACAGCAAGGTAATTAATAGTGAAAGTGGACACGAATGATATTGCAATGCGTGGAAACAAGGCCTAGGGTTCATACTTTCACTAGTGAAGTTCTCTCAACAATGATAACATAATTGGATCATATAACTATCCCTCAATGTGCAACAAAGAGTCACTCCAAAGTAACTAATAGGGGAGAACAAACGAAGAGATTATTGTCGGGTACGAAACCTCCACAAGGTTATTCTTTCTGATCGATCTATTCAAGAGTCCGTAGTAAAATAACACGAAGCTATTCTTTCTGTTAAATTTATCCTAGAGTTCGTACTAGAATAACACCTTAAGACACATATCAACCAAGACCCTAATGTCACCTAGATACTCCATTGTCACCTCACGTATCCATGGGTATGATTATACGACACGCATCACACAATCTCAAAAGCATCTATTCAGCCAACACACAGAACTTTAAAGAGTGCCCCGAAGTTTCTACCGGAGAGTCAAAACGTGTGCTAACCCCTATGCATAGGTTCCCGAGGTCACAAAACCCACAAGTTGATCACCAAAACATACATCAAGTGCTCACATGAATATCCCATTGTCACCATAGATAGACACGTGCAAGACATACATCAAGTGTTCTTAAAGATTCAATCCGATAAGATAACTGCAAAGGGGAAACTCAATTCATTACAAGAAGGGAGAGGGGGAAGAACATCATAAGATCCAACTATAGTAGCAAAGTCCGTGGTACATCGAGATCAAGACATCTCAAAAACATGAGAGAGAGAGATCAAACACATAGCTACTGGTACATACCCTCAGCCCCGAGGGTGAACTACTCCCTCCTCGTCATGGAGATCACCGGGATGATGAAGATGGCCACCAGAGATGGGTTCCCGCTCCGGCAGGGTGCTGGAACGGGCACCCGATTGGTTTTTGGTCGCTACAGAGGCTTGCGGCAGCGGAACTCCCGATCTAGGTTTAGTTCTGATGGTTTTTGTATATATAAGACCGTATGGCGTCGAGAACAAGTCAGGAGGGGCCACGAGGAGGTCACGAGCCTCCCAAGCGTGGCTAGGGGGGTGGCCGCGCTTCCCAGGCTCGTGGCTTCCTCGGGACTCCTCTCCGGTATCTTTTTCTTCTAGTATTTTTGATATTTTCCATAAAAAATCACAACGAAAGTTTTATTCCGTTTGGACTCCATTTGATATTCCTATCTGAAAAAGGTCAAAAACACAAAAAAAGGAACTGGCACTAGGCTCTAGGTCAATAGGTTAGTCCCAAAAATAATATAAAATAGCATATAAATGCATATAAAACATCCAAAGTTGATAACATAATAGCATGGAACAATCAAAAATTATAGATACGTTGGAGACATATCAAGCATCCCCAAGCTTAACTCCTACTCGTCCTTGAGTAGGGAAGTGATAAAAACAGAATTTTTGATGTGGAATGCTACCTAACATATTTGTTCTATGTAACTTCTTTATTGTGGCATGAATGTTCAGATCCGTAAGATTCGAAACAAAAGCTTAATATTGACATGAAAACAATAATACTTCAAGCATACTAGCAAAGTAATCATGAACTTTCAAAATAACATGGCCAAAGAAAGTTATCCCTAAAAAATCATATAGTCTGGCTATGCTCCATCATCCCCACACAATGAGTCCTTGACAAATTCAAGCATTTGGATATCATTTCCAAACAACAATATGTCATCCACATGCAGGATCAAAAATGCAACTGAGCTCCCACTTACCTTCTGGAATACATAATGATCACAATCATCCTAAATGTAACCAAACCCTTAGACCGCTTCATTAAAACGAAAATTCCATTTTCGAGATGCTTGCCTCAATCCATAAATGGATCTCTGAAGCTTGCATACCATGCTAGTATTCTTTGGGTCGACAAAACCCTTGGGCAGTTTCATATACACGTCCTTAGTTAAATTTTCATTAAGGAAAGTTGTTTTGACATCCATCTGTCATATCTCATAGTCAAAATATGCACATATAGCAAGAATGATCTGAATTGATTTAGGCATCGCTATCCGTGAATGTCTCGCCGTAGTCAACTCCTTGAACTTGTCGATAACCTTTAGTGACAAGATGAGCCTTATGGACTGTTTTCATCCATATCATTTTTCTTCCTAAAGATCCATTTGCACTCAATGGCTCGGACCTTGATACATCTCCAACGTATCTATAATTTTTCATTGTACCATGCTATTATATTATTTATTTTGGATGTTTTATATGCATTAATATGCCATTTTATATTATCTTTGGGACTGACCTATTAACCTAGAGCCTAGTGCGAGGTTCTGTTTTTCCTTGTTTTTGAGTATTGTAGATAAGGAATATTAAACGGAGTCCAAACGGAATAAAATCTCCGTGATGATTTTTGTTGGACCATAAGACATCTACCCGACTTCAAGAGGGGGCCAAGAGACCTACCAGGTGGTCATGAGCCCCTGGCTTTTGGGCCCCCAACAGATCTCCTAACCCTAATCTTTGGCCCATAAATTCCCAAATATTCCCCCAATACCACGAAGAGTCACGCAAATACTTTTCCACCACCAGAAGCCTCCGTTCCCGAGAGATCCAATCTTGGAGCCTTTTCCGGTAATCTATCGAAGGGGGATTCGATCACGGAGGGCATCTACATTAACTCCATTGTCCCTCCGATGATGCGTGAGTAGTCCACCACAAACCTACGGGTCCATAGCTAGTAGCTAGAAGGCTTCTTCTCTCTCTTTGCGCTTCAATACCATGTTCTCCATGATCTTCATGGGGATCTATCCGATGTAATACTCTTTTGCGGTGTGTTTGTCGAGATCTGATGAATTGTGGGATTATGATCAGCTTATATATGAATATTATTTTTCTTCTATGAATTCTTATATGCATTATTTCATATATTTGCAAGTCTCTTCGGGTTATTCGTTTGGTTTGGCCAACTAGATTGGTACTTCTTGCAATGGGAGAAGTGCATAGTTTTGGGTCCAATCTTGCAGTGTCCTCACCCATTGACAAAGTAGGGGTAGCGAGGCACATATTAAATTGTTGCCATCAAGGGTAAAAAGATGGGGTTTTCATCTTATTGCTTGAGTTTATCCCTCTACATCATGTCATCTTACTTAATGCGTTACTCTGTTCTTCATGAACTTAATACTCTAGATGCAGGCATGAGTCGGTCAATGTGTGGAGTAATAGTAGCAGATGCAGAATCATTTCGATATACTTCACATGGACGTGATGCCTATATGCATAATCATTGCCTTGGATATCGTCATAACTGTGCGCTTTTCTATCAATTGGTCGATAGGAATTTGTTCACCCTGTTGGGGAACGATGCATGGGAAACAAAAAAATTCCTACACACACACAGATCTACCCATGGTGATGAGCATCGACGAGAGGGAGAGTGGATCTACATACCCTTGTAGATCGCTAAGCGGGAAGCGTTAAGAAACGCGGTTGGTGTAGTCGAACGTCTTCGCGATCCAAATCGCCAAGCGTCCCGCGATCTCATCACGATCCATCCCGCGATCTCATCACGATCCGTCTCACGATCTTGATCATGATCTGTCCGGTGAACTCATCACGATCCGTCCCACAATCTCATCACGATCTGTCTCACGATCTTGATCCCGGTTCTTCCGATCTAGCGCCGAACGGACGGCACATCCACGTTCAGCACATGTACAACTTGTTGACGATCTCCTCCTTCTTGATCCAGCAAGAGGGAGCGGAGAGGTAGAAGAGTTCTCCGGCAGCGCTCCGGCGTTGGCGGTGGAGCTATTCCGGCAAGGCTTCGCCTAAGCATTGCAGAAATCCGATCTAGAGGAGAAACCATGCAGTGGAGGAACGGGTAGCACGTGGCTAAAATCTGGTGCCAAAAAACCCTAAAACCTCTAGTATATATAAGAGGAAGAGAGGAGGAGGCTTGGCCCTCAAAGGACCAGCAATTGGGTCGGCCAAATCAAGTGGGAGAGGTGGAATCCACCTCCAATCCTAGTAGGACTAGGATTCACCCTATTTTTTTTTGCCTTTTTCCACCTTTTTCTCTTTGGGCTTTTCTTCCCAGCCTCATGGGCCTTGTGTGGGATTTCCACCAGCCTACTAAGGTCTGGTATTTACTATCCCACAGCCCATGTAGCCTCTTGGATCGAATTACCCCTCCCGATGGTCTCCCGGTACACTATCGACACTTCCGGTACACTACCGATGAGCCCGAAACTTTCCCGGCGACCAAAATAGGACTTCCTATATATGAATCTTTACCTCCGGACCATTTTGTAGCTCCTCGTGACGTCCGGGATCTCATCCGGGACTCCGAACAACCTTCGGTCACCACCATACATAACTCTATACTACCGAAACATCACCAAACCTTAAGTGTGTAGACCCCGCGGGTTCGAGAACTATGTAGACATGACCGAGACACCTCTACAGTCAATAACCAATAGCGGGACCTGGATGCCCATATTGGTTCCTACATATTCTATGAAGATCTTTATCGGTCGAACCTCTATGTCAAGGATTCAGTTAATCTTGTATGATGTTCCCTTTGTTCTTCGGTATTTTACTTGCCCGAGATTCGATCGTTGGTATCTCCATACCTAGTTCAACCTCGTTACCGGCAAGTCTCTTTACTCGTTCCGTAATACAAGATCCCGTGACTAACACTTAGTCACATTGCTTGCAAGGCTTGTTGTGATGTTGTATTACCGAGTGGGCCCTGAGATACCTCTCCGTCACACGGAGTAACAAATCCCAGTCTTGATCCATGCCAACTCAATAGATACCCTCGGAGATACCTGTAGAGCACCTTTATAGCCACCCAGTTACGTTGCGATGTTTGATACACACAAGGCACTCCTCCGATGTCTATGAGTTGCATGATCTAATGGTCATAGGAACATATACTTGACATGCAGAAAACCGTAGCAATAAACTGACACGATCATATGCTACGTTTGTACTTTGGGTCTTGTCCATCACATCATTCTCCTAATGATGTGATCCCGTTATCAAATGACATCTCATGTCCATGGCTAGGAAACCATAACCATCTTTTGATCAATGAGCTAGTCTACTAGAGGCATACTAGGGACATGGTGCTGTCTATGTATCCACACATGTATCTGAGTTTCCGATCAACACAATTATAGCATGGATAATAAACGATTATCATGAACAAGGAAATATGATAATAACTAATTTATTATTTCATCTAGGGCATATTTCCAACAGTCTCCCACTTGCACTAGAGTCAATAATCCTTTTCACATCACTATGTGATTCGCATTGTTATGAATCTAACACCCAATGAGTTTTGGGGCTCGATCATGCTTTGCATGTGAGAGAGGTCTTATAGTCAACGGGTCTGCGACATTCAGATCCGTGTGTACTTTGCAAGTCTCTATGTCAAACCGTAAACACTGCTACCACACTCCACTTGGTACTATTCCAAATGGCTGCTCCACTATACATATCCAGATTGCTACTACGAGTCATCCGGATTGGTGTTAAAGCTTGCATCGACGTAACTCTTTACAACAAACACTTTATCACCTCCATAATCGAGAAACATCTCCTTAGTCTTTGAGTTACTAAGGATAATCTTGACCGCTGTCCAGTGATCCACTCTTGGGTCACTCTTGTACCCCTTGACGGACTCATGGTAAGGCACACACAGGTGCGGTACACAGCATGGCATACTGTACAGAGCCTATGGCTAAGGCATAGGGGACGATGTTCGTCCTTTCTCTTTCTTCTGCCATGGTCGAGCTTTGAGTCTCACTCAACTTCACACCTTACAAATCAGGTGAGAACTCTTTCTCTTACTGATCCATTTTGAACTCTTTCAAAATCTTGTCAAGGTATCTACTCATTGAAAGTCTCATCAAGCATCTTGATCTATCTCTATAGATCTTGATGCTTAACAATTAGGTAGCTTTATCCAGGTCTTCCTTTGAAAAACACATTTCAAACAACCATTTATGCTTTCGATAAATTCTACATTATTTCCGATCAACAATATGTCATCCACATATACTTATCAGAAATTCTATAGTGCTCCCACTCACTTTATTGTAAATACAAGTTTCTCGTAAACTTTGTATAAATTTCAAAAACTTTGATCACCTCATCAAAGTGTATATTCCAACTCTAAGATGCTTGCTTCAGTCCATAGAAAGATCACTGAAGCTGGCTCACCTTTTAGCATCCTTAGGACTGACAAAACTTTCTGGTCGTATCACATACAACCTTTCCTCAATTAAACCGTTAAGGAAACGATGTTTTGACATCCATCTGCCAGATTTCATAGTTGAAAAATGCAGCAACTGCTAACATAATTCCAACAGACTTTAGCATCGCTACGAGTGATAAAGTCTCATCGCAGTCGACTCCTTGAACTTGTCACAAACTTCTTTGCAACAAGTCGAGCTTTACAAATGGTGACATTTACCATCAGCGTCTGTCTTCACTTTAAAGATCCATTTGTACTCAACCACCTGCCGTCCAACGAGCAAGTCTACCAAAGTCTATACTTGGGTTTCATACATGGATCCTTTTCTCGGATTTCATGGCCTCTAACCATTTTTCGGAATCCGGGCCCATCATCGCTTCTCCATAGCTCGTAGGTTCATCGTTGTCCAACAATATGACCTCCATGACAGGGTTGTCGTACCGCTCAGGATCAGTACACATCCTTGTCGACCTACGAAGTTTGATAGTAACTTGATCCTGAAGCTTCATGATCATCATCATTAACTTCCTCTTCAACTAACGTAGGCTTCACAGGAACATCTTCGTGTGCTGCGCTACTCTCTGGTTGAATAAAGGTTTAACAAGCTCATCAAGTTCTATCTTTCTCCCACTCAATTCTTTCTAGAGAAACTCTTTCTTGAGAAAGGACCCATTTTTAGCAACAAACACTTTGCACTTGGATCTAAGATAGAAGGTATACCCAACTGTTCTTAGGGTATTCTATGAAGATGCATTTGTCCGCTTTGGGTTCGAGCTTATTAGGTGAAAACATTTTTTCCACACAAGCGTCGCAGCCCCAAACATCAAGAAATGACAGCTTAGGTTTCTATCAAACCATAATTCACACGGTGTCATCTCAACGGATTTAGATGGTGCCCTATTTAAAGTGAATGTTGTTGTCTCTAATGCATAACCCCAAAACTATAGTAGCAAATCGATAAGAGACATCATAGCAAGCACCATATCCAATAGAGCACGACTATGACGTTCGGACACACCATCACACTATGGTGTTACAGGTGGCGTGAGTTGTGAAACGACTTTCACATTGTCCAAAGTTGTATGCCAAACTTGTAACTCAGATATTCACCTCCACGATCATATCATAGACATCTTTATCTTCTTGTCACGATGATCTTAAACTTCACTCTGAATCTGCTTGAACCTTTCAAACGATTCAGACTTGTGTTTCATTAAGTAAATATCCACTATATCTACTCAAATCATCAGTGAAGGTAAGAAAATAACGACATCCACCGCACGTTACAAGACTCATTGGATTGCATACATCAACATGTATCATTTCCAATATACCACTTGCCCACTCCATCAATCCGGAAAATGGGGTCCTTAGTCATCTTGCCCAAAAGGCATGGTTCGCATGTCTCAACCGATTCGAAATCGAATGAGTCCAAAGAGCCATCGGCATGGAGTTTCTTCTTCAGCTTTATACCAATATGACATTTGGCGGCAGTGCCACAAGTATGTGGTACTATCATTATTAACTTTGTATCTTTTGGCATCAAAAACATGTGTAGTACTCTGATCAAGATTCAACAAACCATTCTCACTGGGTGCATGACCATTGAAGGTATTATTCATGTAAACAGAATAACCATTATTCTCTAACTTAAATGAATAATCATGTTGCAATAAACACGATCTAATCACGTTCATGCTCAACGCAAAACACCAAATAACATTTATTTAGGTTCGTCACTAATTCCGAAGGTAGAGAGAGCGTGCGATGTTGATCACATCAACCTTGGAAACATTTCCAACACACATCGTCACCTCACCCTTAGTTAGTTCTCCGTTTATTCCGTAGCTTTTAGTTCGAGTTACTAACATTTAGCAACTGAACCGGTATTCAATACCCAGGTGCTACTAGGAGTACTAGCAAGGTACACATCAATCACACGTATATCAAATATACTTCTGCCGACGTTGCCAACCTTCTTATCTACCAAGTATCTAGGGTTGTTCCGCTTTAGCGACCGCTCTCCTCATAATCAAAGCACTTAGTCTCGGGTTTGGGTTCAACTCTGGGTTGCTTCACTAGAGCAGCAATTGACTTGCCATCCATGAAGGTTTCCTCCTTGCCCTTGCCCTTCTCAAAACTAGTGGTTTTACTAACCATCAACACTTGATGCTCCTTCTTGATTTCTACCTTCGCGGTGTCAAACATCGCAAACATCTCAGGGATCATTATTTATGCCCCTAGCATTTTATAGTTCATCACCAAGTTCTAGTAGCTTAGTGACAGTGACTTGGAGAACTATATCAATCACTGTCTTATCTGGAAGATCAACTCCCACTTGATTCAAGAGATTGTAGCACCCAGAAAATCTAAGCACATGCTCAACCATTGAGCTATTCTCTTTCATCTTGCAGGCAAAGAATCTTGTTGGAGATCTCATATCTCGCAACACGGGCACGAGCCTGAGATCCTAATTTCAGCTCTTAGAAACATCTCATATGTTCCGTGACGTTCAAAATGTTTTGGAGCCTCAATTCTAAGCCGTAATGCATGACGCACTAAACTATCAAGTAGTCATCAGAACGTGCCTGTCAGATGTTCACAACATCTACAGACGATGCTAGAGGGGTTGGCGCACCGAGCGGTGCATTAAGGACATAAGCCTTCTATGCAGCAATGAGGACAATCCTCATATCACGGACCCAATCCGCAATATTGATACCATTGTCTTTCAACTCTATTTCTCTAGGAACATATAAAAATACAAGGGAGCTACAGCGTGAGCTTGTAATCTACAACATAATTTGCAAAGACACTTTGACTATGTTCATGATAATGAGTTCAATTAATCATATTACCTAAGAACTCCCACTCAAATTGACATCCCTCAGGTCATCCGAGTGACACATGATCCAAATTCACCAACTCAAGTCCGATCATCACGTGAGTTGAGGTGGCTTCAATGGTGAACATCATTATGTTGATCATATCTACTATATGACTTATGTTCGACCTTTCGGTCTCTTGTGTTCCGAGGCCATGTCTGTACATGCTAGGCTCGTCAAGTTTAACCTAAGTGTTCTGCATGTGCAACACTGGCTTGCACCCGTTGTATGTGAACGTAGAGTCTATCACACCCGATCATCACGTGGTGTCTCTACACGATGAACTTTCGCAACAGTGCACACTCAGGGAGAACACAATTTATCTTGAAATTAAGTGAGGGATCACCTTATAATGCTACCGTCATCCTAAGCAAAACAAGGTGCATAAAAGGATTAACATCACATGCAAATCATAAGTGACATGATCTGGCCATGAACTTGTGCTTTTGATCTCCATCATGTAAGCACCGACATGATCTCCATCGTCACCGGCACGACACCATGATCTCCATCATCTTGATCTCCATCAACGTGTCGCTATCGGGGTTTGTCGCGCCCAACATGCTTCTACTACTATTGCTACCGTAGCGATAAAGTAAAGCATTATATAGTGCTTAATGATTGACACGCAGGTCATACAATAATTAAAGACAACCCTATGGCTCCTGCCGGTTGCCGTACTCAACGACATGCAAGTCGTGATAATCTATAAATCACATGATCATCTCATACATCACATATATCACATCTTGTAATTGGCCATATCATATCACAACATACCCTGCAAAAACAAGTTAGACGTCCTCTAATTGTTGTTGCATGTTTTACGTGGCTGCTACGGATATCTAGCAAGAACAATTCTCATCTATGCAAAAACCACAACGGTGATACACTGGTTGCTTTTCAACCTTCTCAAGGACCGCCTTTGTCGAATCCGATCCAACTAAAGTGAGAGAAACTGTCACCCGCAAGCCATCTATGCAACAAGTTGCGGTTGAGGGAACCGGTCTCTTGTAAGTGTATGAGTAATGTTGGTCTGGGCCGCTTCATCTCACAATACTGCTGAACCAAAATCCGACCAAGAGAGGAAGCAATCTAAGCATCAACGCCCACAAACCTTTTGTGTTCTACTCGAGATCTTATCTACACAGAGACCTAGCTCATGATGCCATGGGGAATGATGCATGGGAAACAAAAATTTTCCTACACACATGCAGATCTATCCATGGTGATGAGCATCTACGAGAGGGAGAGTGGATCTACATACCCTTGTAGATCGCTAAGAGAGAAGCGTTAAGAAACGCGGTTGGTGTAGTCGAACGTCTTCGCGATCCAAATCGCCGAGCGTCCCGCGATCTCATCACGATCCGTCCCGCGATCTCAGCACGATCCGTGCCGCGATCTCAGCACGATCCGTCTTACGATCTTGATCATCTATCCCATGAACTCATCATGATCCGTCCCGCGATCTCATCACGATCCGTCTCACGATCTTGATCACGGTTCTTCTGATCTAGTGCCGAACGGACGACACCTCCGCGTTCAGCACACGTACAGCTTGATGACGATCTCCGCCTTTCTGATCCAGCAAGAGGGAGCGGAGAGGTAGAAGAGTTCTCCGGCAACGCTCTGGTGCTCCGGCGATGGTGGTGGAGCTATTCCGGTAGGGCTTCGCCTAAGCACTGTAGAAATCCGATCTAGATGAGAAACTATGCACTAGAGGAACGGGTAGCACGTGGCTAAAATCTGGTGCCAAAAAACCTTAAAACCTCTAGTATATATAAGAGGAAGAGAGGAGGAGGCTTGGCCCTCAAAGGACCAGCAATTGGGTCGGCCAAATCAAGTGGGAGAGGTGGAATCCACCTCCAATCCTAGTAGGACTAGGATTCACCCTATTTTTTTGCCTTTTCCACCTTTTTCTCTTTGGGATTTTCTTCGCAGCCTCATGGGCCTTGTGTGGGATTTCCACCAGCCCACTAAGGTCTGGTATTTACTATCCCACAGCCCATGCAGCCTCTTGGGCCGAAATACCCCTCCCGATGGTCTCCCGGTACACTACCGGTACTCCTGGTACACTACCGATGAGCCCGAAACTTTTCCGGCGACCAAAATAGGACTTCCTATATATGATTCTTTACCCCCGTACCATTCCGGAGATCCCCGTGACATCCGGATCTCATCCGGGACTCCGAACAACCTTCGGTCACCACCATACATAACTCTATACTACCGAAACGTCACCAAACCTTAAGTGTGCAGACCCTGCGGGTTCGAGAACTATGTAGACATGACCGAGACACCTCTACGGTCAATAACCAATAGTGGGACCTGGATGCCCATATAGGTTCCTACATATTCTATGAAGAACTTTATCGGTCGAACCTCTATGTAAACGATTCAGTTAATCCCATATGATGTTCCCTTTGTTCTTCGGTATGTTACTTGCCCGAGATTCGGTCGTCGGTATCTCCATACCTAGTTCAACCTCGTTACTGGCAAGTCTCTTTACTCGTTCTGTAATACAAGATCTCGTGACTAACACTTAGTCACATTGCTTGCAAGGCTTATTGTGATGTTGTATTACCGAGTGGGCCCTAAGATACCTCTTCGTCACATGGAGTAACAAATCCCAGTCTTGATCCATGCCAACTCAATAGACACCCTCGGAGATACATGTATAGCACCTTTATAGCCACCCAGTTACGTTGCGATGTTTGATACACACAAGGAACTCCTCCGATGTCTGTGAGTTGCATGATCTAATGGTCATAGGAACATATACTTGACATGCAGAAAACAGTAGCAATAAACTGACACGATCATATGCTACGTTTGTAGTTTGGGTCTTGTCCATCACATCATTCTCCTAATGATGTGATCCCGTTATCAAATGACATCTCATGTCCATGGCTAGGAAACCATAACCATCTTTTGATCAATGAGCTAGTCTACTAGAGGCATACTAGGGACATGGTGTTGTCTATGTATCCACACATGTATGTGAGTTTCCGATCAACACAATTATAGCATGGATAATAAATGATTATCATGAACAAGGAAATATGATAATAACTAATTTATTATTGCCTCTAGGCCATATTTCCAACACACCCACCGTGTTATTTTCCTTCAAGAGAGAAGCCTGTAGTGAAACCTATGACCCTCGGGTCTATTTTCCATATTATATTTTCAGATATATATACCAAAAATGCTAAAAATACCTTGCTGCAAATTATTTACGTTTTACTTTCCGCAATATTTTACATCTGTAACATCCAAAAGTTCTATTTTGGAATGTTATGAAATATAGCTATGCATCCATCTACATCATTGCTTGAATGTATGGAATTGTTGAAATGCTCCTTCTGAATTTTTGTAAGCCCCTTTCTACTTTCAATGTGTTGCTTTCACCTATTTGAAAATCTTGGTAAAAGGTTCAAATAAGAGGGGAGGAACATGACACTCCACATCAGGACTATTTGGTGATTTATTTGAACAAAAATAACCAGGAGTTATTTTGAAAATATTTGCAAAAAGGATCTAAAAACAATTAGACAATTTCTTAATTTTTTTCCAAAGTATTCAAATAACATAATAAAAATGTTCATTAAATGACATTTATTATTTTATTAATTTGTATATATATTACTCCTATATTTGGAACAATATTATTTGCATTAACAGCATTTGATTTCGTTGGATATTAAAAATAGGAAAGTATTTAAACGAATCGGGCCGGCCCATCGTAGTTATTACCCTACCTTCCTTAGGATCGGCCACCGACGCCTCAGCCGCTCGCTCCCTCTCGCTGACAGTGGGCCCTGCCCTGACCGCCGCTGATTTCACGCGGCCACCACCTACCTCGCGCGTGCGCCGCCACCGCCGGAAACCACTCGACGCCGGATCTTCCTCCTCCTACCTTCCTTGACCCCCGCACCAGCCCTATAAGTAGTGGACACCCCCACACTCCATTTCGCCCCCCGAGCCCCTCTCGTTTCCTTGCCAGAGTGTTGTGCCCGGACTCGCCGGAGCTCTGCTCGACGACCGAACCCTCCCAAGCACCTGCACGTCGTCACGTTCGTCCCCGCGCCCCTCCGACGCCACCAGAGCTCGCCCGAGCGTCGCCGCTATCGATAGAAGCCCTCGAACGCCTCCCTCAACCACCGGAGCGCCGCCCCAACGACCTCACCGCTTTGGACTCGCCAGAGATCCCCCTCGCCGGCGACCACTTACACTGTGAGCCCCCCATCCGTTCGATCTGGATCCTACGATCCAGATTAGAACATTTAATTACGCGAACCGGTATCCTCTTTTGTTCGGTCGACCGCCCGTAGCGCCTGCTCGCACACCATCTTAGCCACTCACTGGTCGCCACGTAGCCCCTGGCCGATGAGTTTTTTTAGTTTTCTTTTCTGTTTTGTTTTTAGTTAACAGAATGATTACAAATTTTGTTTTGATCATATCTTTTAAACCCTTTAATGTTTTTAGTTAATTCTTTTTGCATTAGCTCACATATTTCATGTAGTTTCACCCTGTAGTTTTAGATTTTAAATTTGAACTCTAAAATTTGAATTTAATCAAATTTTCTCAAAATACTCAAATCTGAATAACTAGAGTTTAAAAATAGATTTTGATATGAATCTTTTTGCTACTGCTTGGTATTAGTTAGGACTATCAGCTTGCTTAGTTTGAGGATTTTTAGGATGTTTTTATGTAGTGTTTTAGCTATAAACAGAATCTGCCTAGTGTTTTAGTATAGGTTTATTTATTTAGTTTTGGTTAGTTCAAAATAGATTTTGTTTTAATTTATTTAGTAGGTTTTGTTGCTTAAACATTAAGTGTTTTACTTACTGTTAAGAAAAATATAAAATTGCTTAGTTGGTTTCTCTATTGTTATAGGAATCACAACTCCTTTTCAATTAGGTTTAGTTTGATAAAACAAACTAGTTAGTAGTAGTTAGTTGAACAAAGTTGTATATAATTAAATTTTGTTTTCTAAGAAATTTTTTTAGTAACTTCTTTTCTGTTAAGAAAATGTTTTGTTAATAAAATAATAAGTTTAGTTTTACTCTTTTGTTTGTAAAACTATAGTTACCTCATATAGTAATGTTTATTAAAACTTTTAAAACCATACTAAGATTTTTCTTAACAAAATTTTAAATGGATTTTATTCTGTTTATTAATAAAATATTTTATTGTTTCCTTGATGTCAACTATTGTTTTGTTAATACAAATAGTTTTATTTTGTTAGTAGTACTTTACCCATCAACTTTTAGAAAACAAAACTAAGTGTTGTTTTTCTTTCCTTGTGATTGTGCATTGTTTGTCTTGAGTGATTCTATTTCCTTGCTGATTTTGTGAGTTACATTATTGTATGCTTATTGAGTGCTCTTGTTTGATTCGTTAGATCATCCGGAGTGCGAGGCTTGTTACTTAGAGTCCCTCGAGTACGAAGATCGTCAAGCAGGCAAGTCACTTTGACCATGTATACCTATGTTTTATTGCAGTAGTTCTTCCATCTCCCCAATTGCATGCAAATTAGGTTAGTTGGAAATTTGGTTACTTGATGTACTATCATGTGGTAGGTACCCCAACCCTTTGACACTTTGGCCCCTGGGAAACGTTCAATTAGTTTTGCTATGCTATTAGTAGACGGGGTTGGATGTGTGATTCATGAGAGTGTGAGATAATAAATTCAAGACCTACTATGATGATCAAGACTTCAAGATTTCCAAGTTTTCAACATACCTCTGGGAGGATGATGGTTGAACGGCATCCTGGAGAAACCAGTGGTTAGCCTAGGTGATGCTGGAGATGTGCCAGTATTCACGCGAAAAGGTCCACCCAGGCACGAATGGATGGAAGGATGCTTCAAGACCCAAGGCTTACCTGCAAAGCCACAAGCCATTATGGGCTCTGGCTTGGTTGGATATTGTGGTGACACTGGACAAGCGGTGCTACGAGATGTAGAAGAACGGTAGGAAAGGATGGGCACCGACAGAGTCTCAGTGGGACCCCTTTGAATACCATGTTTTGGTCATCCATTCCTCAAACACCCTGAAGTGCGAGGAATCCAATGGAGGCGATCAAATCTTGTGGGGAACGTGTGCAAAACTCTGTAGAGTACTCAAACCTAATCGATTAGCCGTGTCCACGGTCATGGACGACTTGAGCCAAAGGAAACTGAAACTTCCGGAATTCTCAACACAATTAATATGATGATGTGGGTATTAATAACCTAGGTATGAGAATTGGTTGGTGGAACCATCTCATTAATCAACCAACTTAGTAATAATTTTGCTTAGCCCCTCTTTTGATGTAGGAAAAATTTGACTTTACGCAAAAACTTACCACCCCACCTCCCATATATGCATGTAGATTAGATGATTATCTTTTCACCCCTCTCTTGTGACTTTGCCGACATATTCCATATGCTGACCTACACGGCTGCAACGTATCATGTTGCAGAGTACTTTTCCAACCAGGAGTGAGGACACGCTCTATGCTTGGTGAGATGCCCTTGGAGTCAGATGGACTCATCTACCTTGAAGCTTCCGCAAGACTTAGTTATTCTCATGAGTTCGCCTTCAGCCACTTTATTGTAATCTTTATTGTAATAAAGGACTCGATATGATATTTCGATTAATATAATCCTGTATGATTTTCCTTTGATATATACATTGATGTACCATGTGTGTACCAGCATGATCTTGGGATGGTACGGAAACACTGGAGATTTGACCTTTCAGGTCGGGTCGCTACAGAAATGGTATGAGAGCACACGCTGACCGTAGGACGTAACCTCTAGGATTGGAAAAGCCTTAGGACCATTCTTTTTCCTTTGTTTTACAAATTCTTATATTCTCATCTTCTCATTTTTGATTTCTCTCCAATGTCTTTTCAACATTCCTAGATGGCCACCTTCACCCCCGTTCGCTTCATAGAGTTTTGCCAGCCTGATGCCACCATGCCTTTTGGCAAGGAACTGATCCAGACCGTCAAGGACGTGAAGATTGCTCTGCCAACCATCACCGGGGTTGCGATCACGTCTTTCCCTCAGGACGCTTGCTACAGGATCGAAGTGCATCTCCCCGGGAGGACTTTTGAATATATCACAGAGCCCATCGACTTCAAGTTTATGGCACCCAGCTGGATTCTCGGGAGAGACATGGCAATTCACCGTGCCCTCGGACGTATTCGGGAGGAATACAGAGGTGGTCCTATTTCGCGGGACCTCAGCATGGTTTGTCGCAGAGATGTCCATGGAAACATCATCACCAACCCCACTGGAGACTCCACCATTTCATATATCCAGACCTTGGAGACTCATGTCAGGACTCTGGAGCTTCGTGTACGTGCAGACACGAAGACTATCAAGAATCTGATGAACCGCGAGGTGGACCTTGAAGCTGACCTACGGGAAGCCAACTACGAACATGAGCACGAAGTGAAGGATTTTCTGGAGAGGATCGAGAAGCAGAATACTCGCATCGCAACATTGGAGGAACAGCTGGACATGGGGAAAATCTTCACCCCGAAGGAGACATGGCTCCCTTCATCAGCGACGATGATGACTATGAGGAGAGCACCACCGGAGGACCCCCGACTATGCACTTTTGAGGAGAACTTTAGTCATGCCCTCCATGTATCTTTTTTTTCGACGTTAAAACGTAGGTCGATGCTTGGTTTGATTTGAGACTTGTATACCGATGTTTGAATCTTTGAGTTGAATTAATGAATGAGTGTTTGATGTGATATGCTTGTGCATTGCATATGGGTAGTGATTTTCTTCTAGACCCTGGTTCTATTCTAATTCTCATCCCTCTGAAAAACAGCAAGATGCCTCCACGACGTGAGTCCGACTTCACCTTCCCGCCGGAACTCACGCAACTCCTCCAGCAGCAGAATGCACTGATGCAGCTACTGATCCAGAATCAGACCGACAACCAGAACAACAACAACCGCCATCCACCTCAGGCTGACAACCTCACCCGTTTTCTGAGGTTGAACCCTCCAACTTTCTCCAGCAGCACTGAGCCCATTGTAGCAGATGACTAGCTCCGCAAGATGGAGAGAGAACTCGTCACCGCTGGATGTACTGAAGCTAAGAAGGTGCGCTTTGCCGCACATCAACTTGAAGGACCAGCAACTTCATCGTGGGAGAACTACACCACCACATATCCTATTGCAGGTGTGACTTGGGAGCTGTTCAAGCTTGCTTTCCGCACCGCTCATGTCTCAGCTGGAGCCATGAGTCTGAAGAAGCGCGAGTTTCGCAACTTGCACCAGGGAAATCGTTCTGTGGCCCAATATGTGGACGAGTTCAACTTGTTGGCCCATTATTCTCCAGGAGATGTAGCCGATGATGCGGCCAAGCAGGAGAAGTTTATGGAAGGACTCAACAATGAGTTGAGCATGCAGCTGGTAGTAGCTACCTTCAACAACTACCAAGAGCTGGTGGACAAGGCCCTCATCTTGGAGGGAAAACAACAGCTAATTGAGAACCGTAAGAGGAAGTACACTCAGGGGAAGTTCAACTCTGGAACTCATCAGAAGCTCCGCTACTCCCCGTACTCAGGGAATACCGGATCAGGTACCAGTAAGTTTGGAAAGCACACTCATGCCGTACACAACCATGGAGGAAGTGGGAATACCCGTCCCAACCATGGAAATTCCAAGAATGACAATGGGAATGGGAACAACAACCAGCACCGTCACGCTCCTACTCAGAAGGATCTGAGCCACATCACCTGTCTCAAGTGTCAGAAGACAGGGCACTATGCTACTGAGTGTCCCCAGAACAAGCAGGGAAATGGAAACAGCAACAACAACGGCAACTCAGCAGCTAAGAAGCCCAATCCTTTTCCCCTTGCTCAGGTGAACCACATTGATGTGGAGGAAGTCTATGATCAACCCGAGACTGTGGTTGGTAAGTTTTTATTCCATTCACGTCCTGTTAGAGTACTTTTTGATTCTAGTGCAACTCATTCATTCATATCAAGGGTAGTTGTGGAAAAATATGGGTTGCCCACCAGAACCCTTAGTTAGCCATTTAGGGTCAATTCCCCAGGAGGTATGATGATGGCAGGGATAGGATGCCATGCCTTGAAACTCAATATAGGAAACCATGTTTTTCCCATTGACCTCATCGTCTTAGAGTCACAGGGATTGGATGTAATCCTAGGCATGGATTGGATGACCAAGTACGAAGGAAATCTTGGCTGTCCCAGCAAGTCTATCTTGCTCACCACCCCGGAGAACAAGAGGATTAAGTATGTTTCCCGACGCACACGGATGAGTGCTTGGTTAAATTCTCTCACAGGAGTCGTTCAGGAAGAAGTACCTATGGTAAAAGACTTTCCGGATGTATTCTCGGAAGAATTACCAGGCATGCCACCCGATAGAGAAATTGAGTTTCTGATAGAGTTACTGCCAGGAACAGCCTCAATTTCCAAGAGACCCTATCGGATGCCCGCAAATGATCTATTGGAAATCAAGAAGCAAATTAAGGAATTATTGGACAAAGGGTATATTCGCCCAAGTTCTTCACCTTGGGGAGCCCCAGTACTTTTGGTGGAGAAGAAGGATAAAACCTTGAGGATGGTAGTCGATTATCGTGCCTTGAACGAGGTGACTATCAAGAACAAGTATCCTATGCCGATGATTAATGACTTGTTTGATCAGCTCATAGGAACCAAAGTATTCTCCAAGATCGATCTTCGATCAGGGTATCACCAGTTGAAAATTCGTGAACAGGATATACCCAAAACAGCTTTCACCACAAGGTATGGCTTGTATGAGTATACCGTCATGTCTTTTGGTTTGAAAAATGCTCCTGCTTACTTCATGAGTTTGATGAACAAAGTATTCATGGAATACCTGGACAAGTTTGTCGTGGTGTTCATCGATGACATATTGATATTCTCCAAGAACAAGGAAGAACACAAGGAACATCTGCGTTTAGTTCTGGAGAAGCTGAGAGAGCATCAGTTATATGCCAAGTTTAGCAAATGTGAATTTTGGTTGACGGAAGTCGGATTCCTTGGACATGTTATTTCCGGAGATGGAGTAGCAGTGGACCCCGCTAAGGTTGAAGCCATCACCAAGTGGAAGTCACCCACCTCAGTTAAGGAGATCCGCAGTTTCCTCGGACTTGCCGGATATTACCGGAGATTCATTGAGAACTTCTCAAAGATTGCCAAGCCCATGACAGAGTTGTTGAAGAAAGAGTCTAAGTATATTTGGACTGAGGAATGTGAAGCCAGTTTCCAGGAGTTAAAGAAACGTTTGGTCACAGCCCCAGTGTTGATATTGCAAAATATTCGGAAAGACTTCCAGGTTTACTGTGATGCCTCACGTCAAGGACTTGGAGGAGTACTCATGCAAGATGGAAAGGTTGTAGCCTATGCATCCAGACAAATATGACCCCATGAGTTGAATTATGCCACCCATGACATGGAATTAGCAGCCGTAGTGGCCGCCCTCAAGACCTGGAGACATTTCCTTGTCGGAAATAGTTGTGATGTTTACACGGATCATAAGAGCCTGAAGTATATCTTCACGTAGAAAGAGTTGAACCTCAGACAGAGGAGATGGTTAAAGTTAATCAAGGACTATGACATGAGATTACACTACCATCCAGGTAAGGCAAATGTTGTTGCAGATCCCTTGAGTCAGAAAACTTATGTAAACACACTCACAGCGGGAGGATTACCCCAGGAGTTAGCCGATGATCTCAGAGAGCTCCGGCTAGAGATAGTTCCAAGAGGATATGTTGCCACATTGGAAATCCAGTCCACCTTGACCGAAAGAATTCGTGAAACCCAGAAGACGGACAAGGAAATAGCTGAGATTAAGCAAAGAATGAAATATGGTAAAGCTAAAGGTTTTTGTGAGGATGAACAGGGAACTCTGTGGTTTGAGAAGCGCATCTTTGTGCCCAATGACCCAGAGCTCAGGAAGTTGACACTTCAGGAAGCCCATGATTCACCTTACTCGATACACCCAGGCAATACCAAGATGTATCTGGATTTAAAGGAAAGTTATTGGTGGACAGGTATGAAGAAGGATATTGCGGAACACGTTGCAATATGTGATGTTTGTCAGCGAGTAAAGGCGGAACATCAGAAGCCAGCAGGGTTACTCCAACCTTTGCCGATACCCGAGTGGAAATGGGAAAAGCTTGGGATGGATTTCATCACAGGATTGCCCAGGACCCGTTCAGGTTATGATTCCATCTGGGTAGTGGTTGATCGCTTGACCAAGGTGGCTCACTTCATCCCAGTGAAGACCACCTATACCAGTGCTAAGTTAGCCAAGATATACATGACCAGGATCGTGTGTCTGCATGGAGTTTCGAGGAGTATCATGTCAGATAGAGGAACACAATTTACCTCAAAGTTTTGGCATTAGCTACATGAAACTTTGGGTACGAGGCTGTAGTTCAGTACAACTTTTCATCCGCAGACAGATGGCCAGACTGAGAGAGTCAACCAGATTCTGGAAGACATGTTGAGAGCTTGTGCACTAGACTATGGGTCTAGTTGGGATGATAATTTGCCTTACGCAGAATTTTCATACAACAACAGTTATTAGACCAGTCTGAAGATGGCTCCTTTCGAAGCTTTATACGGAAGGAGGTGCAGAACACCACTGATGTGGGATGGTGTTGGAGACCGAAAACTTTTTGGTCCCGACCTTATCCGAGATTCTGAAGAGAAAGTCAAGTTGATTCGTGACAGACTCAAGATAGCTCAATCCCGGTAGAAGAGCTACGCTGACAGCAAACGCAAGGAAGTAACGTATGAAGTGGGAGACCGGGCATATCTTCGTGTGTCCCCACTTCGAGGAATCAAGAGGTTTGGTGTTAAAGGAAAGCTAGCACCCCAATTCATAGGCCCCTACAAAATTCATGAACGTAGGGGCGAAGTTGCATACAAGCTGGAATTGCCGGAAGGATTGTCCAGAGTTCATGATGTGTTCCATGTGTCCCAGTTGAAGAAATGCCATGCTGAGATGGCCGATATTCCTTTGAGAGACACCGTGCCCCTAGAGGCCGTACAGCTTGATAGCGATGTGACTTACGAGGAGAAGCCTGTCAGGATCCTCGAGACTGCCAAAAGAGTTACCCGCAGCAAGATCATCAAGTTCTGTAAGGTTTTGTGGAGTCACCACACCGAGGAAGAAGCCACGTGGGAACGCGAAGAAGATCTTCGTAGAGACCACCCGCACCTATTTTCTAGCCAACCCGAATCTCGAGGGCGAGATTCATCTTAATGTGGGTAGGTTTGTAACATCCCAAAATTCTATTTTGGTATGTTATGAAATATAGCTATGCATCCATCTACATCATTGCTTGAATGTATGGAATTGTTGAAATGCTCCTTCTGAATTTTTGTAAGCCCCTTTCTACTTTCAATGTGTTGCTTTCACCTATTTGAAAATCTTGGTAAAAGGTTCAAATAACAGGGGAGGAACATGATACTCCACACCAGGACTATTTGGTGATTTATTTGAACAAAAATAACCAGGAGTTAGTTTGAAAATATTTGCAAAAAGGATCTAAAAACAATTAGACAATTTCTGGAAATAATATTTTTTCAAAGTATTCAAATAACAGAATAAAAATGTTCATTAAATGGCATTTATTATTCTATTAATTTTCGTATATAATACTCCTATATTTGGAACAATATTATTTGCATTAACAGCATTTGATTTTGCTGGATATTAAAAATAGGAAAGTATTTAAACGAATCGGGCCGGTCCATCGTAGTTATTACCCTACCTTCCTTAGGATCGGCCACCGACGCCTCAGCCGCTCGCTCCCTCTTGCTGACAGTGGGCCCTGCCCCGACCGCCGCTGATTTCACGTGGCCGCCACCTACCTCGCGCGCGCGCGCCGCCGCCGGAAACCACTCGACGCCGGATCTTCCTCCTCCTACCTTCCCCGACCCCCGCACCGGCCCTATAAGTAGCGGCCACCCCCGCGCTCCATTTCGCACCCCCGAGCCCCTCTCGTTTCCTTGCCAGAGTGCTGTGCCCGGACTCGCCGGAGCTCTGCTCGACGACCGAACCCTCCCAAGCACCTGCACGTCGTCACGTTCGTCCCCGCGCCCCTCCGACGCCACCAGAGCTCGCCGGAGCGCCGCCGCTGTCAATAGAAGCCCTCGGACGCCTCCCTCGACCACCGGAGCGCCGCCCCGACAACCTCACCGCTTTGGACTCGCCGGAGATCCCCCTCACCGGCGACCACTTACAGTGTGAGCCCCCCATCCGTTCGATCTGGATCCTACGATCCAGATTAGAACATTTAATTACGCGAACCGGTATCCTCCTTTGTTCGGTCGACCGCCCGTAGCACCCGCTCGCACACCCTCTTAGCCACTCACCGGTCGCCACGTAGCCCCTGGCCAATGAGTTTTTTTTAGTTTTCTTTTCTATTTTGTTATTAGTTAACAGAATGATTTCAAATTTTGTTTTGATCATATCTTTTAAACCCTTTAATGTTTTTAGTTAAATCTTCTTGCATTAGCTCACATATTTCATGTAGTTTCACCCTGTAGTTTTAGATTTTAAATTTGAACTCTAAAATTTGAATTTAATCAAATTTTCTCAAAATACTCAAATCTGAATAACTAGAGTTTAAAAATAGATTTTGATATGAATCTTTTTGTTACTGCTTGGTATTAGTTAGGACTATCAGCTTGCTTAGTTTGAGGATTTTTAGGATGTTGTTATGTAGTGTTTTAGCTATAAATAGAATATGCCTAGTGTTTTAGTATAGGTTTATTTATTTAGTTTTGGTTAGTTCAAATTAGATTTTGTTTTAATTTATTTAGTAGGTTCTGTTGCTTAAACATTAAGTGTTTTACTTACTGTTAATAAAAATATAAAATTGCTTGGATCATCTGGAGTGCGAGGCTTGTTACTTAGAGTCCCTCGAGTACGAAGATCGTCAAGCAGGCAAGTCATTTTGACCATGTATACCTATGTTTTAGTGCATTAGTTCTTCCATCTCCCCAATTGCATGCAAATTAGGTTAGTTGGAAATTTGGTTACTTGATGTAGTATCATGTGGTACGTACCCCAACCCTTTGACACTTTGGCCCCTGGGAAAAGTTCAATTAGTTTTGCTATGCTATTAGTAGACGGGGTTGGATGTGTGATTCATGAGAGTGTGAGATAATAAATTCAAGACCTACTATGATGATCAAGACTTCAAGATTTCCAAGTTTTCAACATACCTCTGGGTGGATGATGGTTGAACGGCGCCCTGGAGAAACCAGTGGTTAGCCTAGGTGATGCTGGAGATGTGCCAGTATTCACGCGGAAAAGGTCCACCCAGGCATGAAGGGATGGAAGGATGCTTCAAGACCCAAGGCTTACCTGCATAGCCACAAGCCATTATGGGCTCTGGCTTGGTTGGATATTGTAGCGACACTGGACAAGCGGTGCTACAAGATGTAGAAGAACAGTAGGAAAGGATGGGCACCGACAGAGTCTCAGTGGGACCCCTTTGAAGACCATGTTTTGGTCATCCGTTCCTCAAACACCCTGAAGTGCGAGGAATCCAACAGAGGCGATCAAATCTTGTGGGGAACGTGTGCAAAACTCTGCAAAGTACTCAAACCTAATCGATTAGCCGTGTCCACGGTCATGGACGACTTGAGCCAAAGGAAACTGACACTTCCGGAATTCTCAACACAATTAATATGATGATGCGGGTATTAATAACCTGGGTATGAGAATTGGTTGGTGGAACCATCTCATTAATCAACCAACTTAGTAATAATTTTGCTTAGCGCCTCTTTTGATGTAGGAAAAATTTGGCTTTACGCAAAAACTTACCACCCCACCTACCATATATGCATGTAGATTAGATGATTATCTTTTCACCCCTCTCTTGTGACTTTGCCGGCATATTCCATATGCTGACCTACACGGCTGCAACGTATCATGTTGCAGAGTACTTTTCCGACCAGGAGTGAGGACACGCTCTACACTTGGTGAGATGCCCTTGGAGTCAGATGGACTCATCTACCTTGAAGCTTCCACAAGACTTAGTTATTCTCATGAGTTGGCCTTCATCCACTTTATTGTAATCTTTATAATAAAGGACTCGATATGAGATTTCGATTAATATAATGTTGTGTGATTTCCCTTTGATATATACATTAATGTACCGTGTGTGTACCAACATGATCTTGGGGTGGTACGGAAACACCGGAGATTTGACTTTTCAGGTCGGGTCGCTACAACATCTATCTATATCAGATCTAATCCTTGCAAGTAATTGTGAAGGGATTGACAACCCCTTTATAGCGTTGGGTGCAAGAGTTTGATTGTTTGTGTAGGTGCATCCATTGGTGACTTGCTTGTTCCTCCTACTGAATTGACACCTTGGTTCTTAGCAACTGAGGGAAATACTTATCTATGTTGCTGCATCACCCTTTCCTAACCAACGCAAGCTCAAGAGGTAGCAGACGCCATCTGGCGGATCAACCAAGTTCTAAACTTCATTGTCATCCATGGACTTTAATTCGGATCTCATGGCCTCAAGTCATAACTCGCAATCAGGGCTCACCATTGCTTCTGCATACATGGTCGGCTCGTTGTTCTCCAAGAACAACATATTGCAGTCGTGCGTATTGCGCAACCTTTCTAACCTATGTGAAACCGATGAAGATTCCACTACGGGTTCCCTAATCAACTCCGGTGTGATTGAATCTCCTGCCGGAACGTCCCCGTGTGGTTCTCGAATTTATTCGAGTCAGACCGACCTCGCACCAGCCCTCCGATTGAGAAACTCTTTCTCAAGGAAAAATCCATCGGACAACAAACACTGTGCCCTCTTCAAAGTTGTAGAAGTATTATCCCAAGGTTTCCCTCGGACATCCCACGAATATGCACTTGTCTGACTTGGGGGTGAACTTGTCCGACTGGAGTCGCTTGACATATGCTTCACAACCCCAAATCTTTAGAAAAGACAAACTATAACTCTTTGTCATCCATATCTCATATGGTGTCTTATCCACGGACTTTGATGGTACCCTGTTTAGTATGAAAGTTGTGGTTTCTAGAGCGTATCCCCAAAATGACAAGGGTTAATCTAACTGACTCATCATTGATCGGACCATTCCTAACAAAGTCCGATTCCACCGTTCCGACACACCATTCCTATGTGGCGTACCTGGAGGAGTGAGTTGTGGAACTATTCCATGGCTCTTCAAATGATCATCAAACTCCTAGCTCATATACTCATCGCCAGAATCAGATCATAGAAGCTTGATTGTCTTGCTGAGTTGATTTTCCACTTTGTTATGAAACTCCTTGAACTTTTCAAAAGTTTCTGCTTGTGCCTCATCAAGTAGACATATCCATATCTACTAAAGTTGTCGGTAAAATTCATGAAGTATTGGAAACCACCTCTAGCTATCGTGCTCATTGGTCCACATACATCACTATGTATAAGTTTGCAAAAGGAGTCCTAGTCATCTTGTCGAGTAGGAAGGACTCACATGTCTCAAATGATTCAAAATCAACTGAAGTTAGAAATCCATCATCATGGAGCTTCTTCATGCGCTTTTGACTAATGTGTCCTAGTCAACAATGCCACATGTATGTCGAATTTATCTCGTTAGACTTATGCCTATTGACATTTATGTTATAGGACGATTCACCTTAAAGATCTAATATAAATAAGCCGTTTACAACAGTTGCAAAGACATAAAACATTTTATTCAAGTAAATAGAAGAACCATTGTCGTTAATACTGAATTCATAACCTTGCCACATCAAACATGAGCCCGAAATAATGTTTTAACTTAATGCAGGAACATAATAAGAATTATTTAGTTCCATTAAAAATCCTAAAGTTAAATTAAGTTGCATGGTGTCGACGACTAATGCAGCAACTCTTGCATTATTCCCGACCTGTATGCTAACTTCTTTTCTTGCAACATTCCTAGTTCTTCTTAGCCCCTGCATTGAGTTGCATATGTGAACAACCGATCCGGTTCATATACCCAAGAGCTACTAGAAATATCAGTATGAAAAATGTCTATAACATATACAACAGGTGCACCTGAAGAAGAAGAAGTAACACTTCCAGTCTTCTTGCCTATCTGGGGAATCCACTTGCTACAGTTCCTCTTCTAGTGATCGGTTTCCTTGAAGTGAAAGCAAACGGTCCCCGTGTCTAGTCCGGACTTGGGCGCAATGGCAATAGTAGTAGTTGCCTTCTTGCCCTTTGCCTTAGTATTTTTCTTGGACCAGCTCTTCTTGAACTTTGTCGTGTTCTGCACCATCAACACTTGATGCGTGTCTTTCTTGATATCATTCTCTGCCACTTTTAGCATCCCATGCAATTCAGTGAGCTTCTTTTCCATGTCGTTCATATGGTAGTTCGAGATATATGTATCATAGCTAGCCGAAAGAGAACCCATAATTGTATCCGTGGACAATTCTTCCCCAAGTGGGAAGCCTAACCAATCCAAAGCTTGCATGTATCCAATCATCTTGATCACATGCATGCTCAGTGGATCACCCTCTTTCATCTTACAATCCATCAAGGATCGCCAGACATTGAACCTTTCGGTCCTTGCCTCCATCTCGAACATGCTCTTAAGGTTCTCGATCATATCGAAAGCCTTAACGTCTTCGAAATGATGCTGCAGCAGGCTCCATACAAGCCAACATGAGACAACTAATCCGCTTTGATTCATCAACGAGTTTGTGGTGGGCATTCCTGGCCGCAACATTAGCATTCTCAACAGGTCCCTGTGGAAGGGGTTCCTCTAGAACATGTTCCTTTTTATCATGCCCGAGTACAATTCTCAGATTCCTATACCAGGTGGTAAAATTTGTTCCATTCAGTTTATCCATTTCTAGGATTGATTTCAACGAAAAACTTGATTGAGCAGGTGGTGCAATTGATCTACAACATAATTATACAAAACCAACATCCCTCTCTTGATTATTAGCGATTCAAGTTCAAGTTCACATGTCAACTAGTGAGTTCTTGCATCACCGCTAGAACACTAGATCACTCGGTAAGTAACACTTGCTAATTATATCTGTATATGACTCTTGTTTGTTGGGGACATCTCATGTCTCACCAACTCTTATGCCTCGAGGCCCAAAACTATCTTGATAGCCATGACAAGTTAACCAATGCTTCGTTCGTAAGTGTCCGACACAAACACACCACATTAAGGAGAATTAACAGTACCCTAATTTTATAGGCCCAACACTAAAAATACTTAACATGTGATGGTGCAACAATTTGGGAGACAATTTTAGTTGACATTCTTTGAGGGATCACCCTACTTAAAACATCTATCATGCAAAAAAGGGCACATAAAAGGGATAAGCTTTGACATGCAATTTATATATGTGTGATATGGTATAGCCCTTTTTATTAACACATGGTGATCTCCATCTCCACGTGCGATGCATGCCCATGACAATCTCCATCTCCATGCATGGTTGCCCTTGTGGTGATCTCCATTTTCATACCACGATGTCATCCCCCAAGTGTTACATGAGATACTATGCTATTACAAACTAATAGTTATGAGAGTAAATTACATTACAAGGCATCTCATGTTGACACGCAAGTCATTAATACAATAATAGGACAACCATAAGGCTCCATCTGGTTGCCGCACTCATGACACGCATGCCATGATATAATAGTTTACACGCAACATTCATGGGCTATACGAAATCACAAGCACTCCCTGCATAAACAAGTCAGACGTTCTACTACTGAAAATAAAACTATCCGAAACTCTATTTTTCAAGAGCAATTTGTCCTCAAAAATTTCGCCGAAAGCCGCAAAAGAGCTGAAGGCCAAATGCATATTTTTGTTCCCTTCAGTTTGACACGTCGAGAAGCAAAAACGGAGTTCGTACGCAAAAGTTATGCATGTTTTACCGAGACTGCTTCAACATATTTCAACACTGCGGAAATCACATTTCCACGATGTCAATCTTTCTTCCGATTCGATCAATCTCATTGATCTTTGCGTGCTACATCTAGATTTATGTTCCACTGTCTACCCTGATGGTGGAAATTGACCGGTAGGGGTAATTCGTGTCATGACCTTTGCATCACGATCACGGAAGCAAGATCATGAAACCAACCTTCAACACTGACATGCACAGCCAATCTCATCGACCCGCACTTGAAACGATCTACATATCTCATATGCCAAACAAAGAATCTATCTCATATTGTAAAAACTATTTGATTGCATTTTTATTTGAACATGAAACTAGAATTATTTTGATTGGCTTGTAAAATTATTTGATTGTGTTTATAAAACTATTTACAATGTTTGATTTATTACATGGCCCTAGGGTCTTTCCCAGGTCGTGGCAGACCAGATGTGTCCCCGCGTTGGACACATGACCGACGCGCCGGGTAAAACGGTCGGACGTCGCCCCATTATCAACTCCAAACGAACAAAATACGGATGAAATGAACGTTCGATTAGGGTCATGCGTTAAAAACAAGAAAGAATGATTGATTTGTAGCAATAGATGTCTTTCACATACAACTAGAAAAAAGTAATTTCCTTTTTGAATGGCAGTTCCAAAAAACAATACTTCAATGTCAAAAAAGCGCATTGGTACAAATATTTGGAAGAAAAAGACTTATATTACGATAGTACAATCTTAGTCTTTAGTAAAATCAAGATCATTTTCTAGCAGTAATAAGCATCCAAAACCAAAGGTTTTTTTCTGGGCAACAAACAAACAAATAATAAGTTTTTGGAATAATATGAATTGATTTATCAAAAAAGAATTCCAATTATGTAATAACTTGGAGTCATCGGAGTTGCCTTAGTGCTGTCTACATATGACATTGCAAGCTATTATAGACGGGCGTTGTCTAAACAGTTGCACATGCCACGAACCAACATGTGGTTGGATGGTTGGAGGGATAGTGGTATCCCCTGCCCACCAGGGTTCAAGTCGCTCGTATTATTCCTGGATTTATTTCAGGATTTTCGGCGATATGCCTTCGGTAAGAGGAGATATTCCCGTCGATGATGAGGCGCCTACGATAACTTCATAAATCTCAAGATGATATACGAGCTTAATCTCTCGAAGGTTCTCATAGGCTTTGTATAAACGAGTTTAGCATACGCTGGCAGATGCCCCTCGTCGCGGTGCCCGCCGAAGACATCATGGTTTCCGGCGAACCTACGGCCATCGCCTCGAACCAAACGCACTATAACCAGAAGAACATGTGGCCAGCCAATTCACCTGAATCGACGCCTGGATTGAGCAACGTGACGGGCTCGGTTATGACGGCGTATCTCCGTCTGCATCGTCCCCATCGTCCTCTATGCCGGAAGAAACATACTATTACAAAGCAATCCCCATTCCATCCTGGCCTCCATGTCGCTATTCTCGGATTGACTGCTGCTTGGCTCGCCATGCATCCGTCTCCACCATGAGAAACTATGGGGCTGGCAATGGGATTACCTAGGCGGGTATTGGTCTCCCGTTCCCATCCCTGCGAAAGCTTTCTCATGCCCGTCCCCATCTCCATACCTGTCCGCAGAGATAAAAATATTCCCATCCCCATCCCTATCAGGTTTTATATCCCCTTGGGGAAACCCATAAACGCAATTAACAACAATCTTTGATAGCATTTTAGTAGAAAAAATTAGCATTTCAACACAATAAATAATATGTTGTGGCTAGGTTAGATTTTTAGGGCTTTTTGGCCAAAGGGATGGGATGAATAGAAATTTGGGTGGGTAGGTGCAGGAATTACATGGGGTTTACTAATTTTAGAGGCAACATGTAAGGGCTTCATGGGTAAGGCGGGTAACGAACACTGGTAATGCTATTCCATCCCCATCACCATCTTGCACGATGGGTAAGGTATTTGACCCTTCAGCTTCTCCATGGGCATTAAAGCTAGCATATCCCCGTCAGCTAATAGAGTAATTACCCATGGGCACGCGGGTAACGGTTAACCATTACCAGCTTGAAACTATGCCATGCCCATGCTCGACGACATCACCATACCCAGTTTGCCGCAGCGTGCATCGTGGCATCTGCTCCCGTGCTCCGGGTTGTGTTCAGCACCCTAACCGCTATCGTGCTCCCAGCTGACATCGAAGGCATTGGTGTGCTCCTCCAACGACATCCCATTGGGTTGTACATGCATAGGACAATCTCTTCTGATCAATCAATTAAGACCATCTTCAACAACCGCGTTATAAAAGCAACGCGAGAAAAAAACGCCATTTTGACGAGTGAGCGGCCGCACGACACGTTCGAGCACTGATACATCTCCAACATATCTATAATTTTTTATGATGTCATGCTATTATATTATCTGTTTTGGATGTTTTATATGCATTAATATGCTATTTTATATTATTTTTGGGACTAACCTATTAATCTAGAGCTAAGTGCCAGTTTCTATTTTTTCCTTGTTTTTGAGTTTTGCAGATATGAAATATTAAACGGAGTCCAAACGGAATAAAACCTTCGGGAGGAATTTTTCTGGGAGGAAACATGTCGATCAAGCTTGGAGTGCATGTCAGGGGAGGTGTCAGGGCGCCACAAGCTTTCTAGGCACGCCCCCCCTTGTCGCTCTGTGGAAGGTCTCCTAACCCTAATTCCTGGCCTACAAATACCCAAATATTCCCGCAATATCAAAAAGAGAAATGCAAATACTTTTCCACCGCCGGAAGCCTCTGTTCCTGAGAGATCCAATCTTGGATCCTTTTCCGGTAATCTACCGGAGGGGGTTTCGATCATGGAGGGCATCTACATCAACTCCATTGCTCCTCCGATGATGCGTGAGTAGTCCACCACAGATCTACGGGTCCATAGCTATTAGCTAGATGGCTTCTCCTCTCTCTTTGATCTTCAATACCATGTTCTCCATGATATTCATGGAGATCTATCGGATGTAATCCTCTTTTGTGGTGTGTTTTGTCAAGATCTGATGAATTGTGAGTTTAAGTTCAGATTATCCATGGATCTTATTTGAATCTCTTCTGAATTCTTATTCACATGATTTCATATCCTTGCAAGTCTCTTCGAGTTATTGGTTTGGTTTGCCCAACTAGATTGGTAATTCTTGCAATGGGAGAAGTGCTTGGTTTTGGGTGCAATCATGCGGTGTCCTCATCCAGTGACATAGTAGGGGTAGCGAGGCACGAATTGTATTGTTGCCATCAAGGGTAACAAGATGGTGTTTTCATCATATTGCTTGAGTTTACCCTCTACATCATGTCATCTTACTTAATGCATTACTCTGTTCTTCATGAACTTAATACTCTAGATGCAGGCAGGAGTCGGTCGATTTGTGGAGTAATAGTAGTAGATACAGAATCGTTTTGGTCTACTTGTCACGGACATGATGCCTATATGCCTGATCATTGCCTTGGATAACTACATGATTATTCGCTTTTCTATAAATTGCTTGACAATAATTTGTTTACCCACCATGATATTTGCCTTCAAGAGAGAAGCCTCTAGTGAAACCTATGGCCCTCTGGTCTATTTTGCATCATATACTTTCAGATCTATAAACTAAAAAACCCAAAAATATCTTGCTGCAATTTATTTACCTTTTACTTTCCGCACTCGTTTACATCTATCTCTTTCAGATCTAATCCTTGCAAATAACTGTGAAGGGATTGACAACCCATTTATAGCATTGGGTGCAAGAGTTTGATTGTTTGTGTAGGTGCATCCATTTGTGACTTGCTTGTTCCTCCTACTGGATTGATACCTTGGTTCTCAAAAATTGAGGGAAATACTTATCTACTTCACTGCATCACCCTTTCCTATTCAAGGGAAAACCAACACAAGCTCAAGAGGTAGCAAGCACACACACACAAAATTTATCCCGCGCCGGGAAAAACGGCAGCGCGCCAGTTTTGGTGTGAGACGTCCAGCGCACAATATAAAAGACATGCGCCTCCGCGTTCACCAACCGTCTAGTTTTCCTCTCGCGCCCCGTCGTCATCGCGCTTTCTCCCCCGCTTCCTCCAGCGCCCCATCATCGCCGCACCCCATCATGTCGTCGCGCCCCCAGAGCATCGCAGGCTACCGTGGCGTCCGCGGTCGTCCCTCCGGCATGTATTACATAGAGATCCGCTCTGACGATACATGCCTTGGGATCGAAACATTCAAAACCTCCCACAAGTCCGCCCCACGCATACGACGCAGCGGCGTGGCGCCTCAGGCGACCACTGGCGCCGATGAACTTCGTAGACGTCTCGACGCACTAGCAGGCGCAGGATCTCACTCCTCCCCCGCGTCTAGTCACCAAGAAGGATTGGTACTTCCAACGGAAGCGGGAGCGCCACCTCCTCATCGACGAGATGGACGAGGCCGCCATGGCTGCGAGGCGCGAGCGCTTTCCGCAGGACGTCGTCGCCGAGAATGAGTTCTTGGCACAGAGGAGGGCAAAGCGAGTCATGCGTCGGGAGGACAAGAGTGCGCGCAAGGCACTGGCGGATGCCTAGATAGACAATCCGGAGGTTTGGAACTAGAACTTGGATGATCCTCAGTGGGAGGGCATGTTTACATCGTCGGACTACACCATCGAGGAGGACGAGGAGTAGTATAGGATTATGTAATTTTTTTAGCATCGTATGAACTTGCTTGTTATGAATTTGAATTTGAATGTTAATGTTTCCCATTGAACTATTTATTGTGGATTTACTTTGTGTAAGTTTGATCTTCTTTGTTTTATGCTTGAGTGGAAAATATGTTTTGTGTTGGGCGCGCGCTATCTTTTACCGCGCTTGGTAAAGCGTTACAGCGGTGCGCTAAATTTTATAGCTTGTATTAAAACTATCACACAACCGTGCACTCTAAAATGCTATTTTGACACTGTAAAAAAGAATTTAACGCGCCTGTTGCTCATGTGTTTGAGATCCTTTAATGGCAAGACCTAGGCAGTTGAGCGTCCGTGGATAACATTACATGCAGGCATGGAGGGGCGTGTGGAGCATGCATTCCATGATCATGAGGTGAAGGCGACGAGCGAAATGGAGTGTCGTAGCCAAACCTAGATTTGTGTAAGAGCATCTAAAGTCGGACCTTGCAAATCCGGCCTCTTAAACGCCCATAGACTCGTCCGGGCGTGTTCGCGGGCACTGACTGGACGCGTCTTATTTTTTGCCTTTCAAATCCGCATTCCTCATATCCGAACCTTCATATCCGTACAAACGTATGCAACGCTATGTAAAACATATATCAACATCTTTCATCGGATCAGATTGCTTCATCGAACAAAAGGATCATAGTTCACCGGAGTTCATTGGAAAATTCAAACTAGAAAGTACTAAGCATAATTAAAATATGAACAAAAAGGGAAGGGCGGAGGAAATCACAATTTCCTCGCTGCCCACTTTGTCAGTGTCAAAACCGGCGGATCTCGGGTAGGGGGTCCCAAGCTGTGAGACTAGGATCAATGGTAACAGGAGACGAAGGGGACGATGTTTACCCAGGTTCAGGCCCTTCTACGGAGGTAAGACCCTACGTCCTGCTTGATTATATTGATGGGATGTAGGTTACAGAGTTGATCTACCTCAAGATCGAGTAGCTTAATCCTAGATGAGTTGTTCACTCTCCTACAACCTAAAACCCTTCGGCTTATATAAATGCCGAGGGTACCTAGGGTTTGCACATGGTCGGTTACACATCGAAGGAAAAACATGCCTATCCACTATTCCAATCTTGGAGAACACCCCACATTCAGGAAGCTTCCTTCCTAGAGACAGAGCCTTCGATCAATCCAATGCTTGGTAAACGGCCCATATAGTCCAGCCCATGAGAAACAAGTCGGCCACTCGAGGACCCCTTAAACCAGGACTCCCTCAGTATCCCCCGAACTAGCATCCAACATCAAGGGTCTTAGATCTAGCTTTGCTTGATCAGATTCTTCGGCTTGCAAGGTGAGTTCTTCTCCTCAATCGGTGATAAGCCGAGTAAGTTCGGTCTCTGATGACATGTAGTTTTCCCGATCTGTGGATCGCCCGAACACCATGAATAGCTTAGCCCCGAAGGTAAAGTGTCAAGGAGCAAACAAAGTTCACTGACAACCTTTCTGACGAAAGGTCACAGCCCACCACGACCGCTAGACCAGTTACAAAAACTCGATTCGCGGTTCGAGGCCATTTTCATCAGGATGATCTATCAATGCACAGATCGTGCTCCGTTTCACACGGGATATGTTTAATCATGCGTGTATAACGGAATGCATGCCTTGGGAAGCGGAGGGATCCGTGGCACAGTAAAGGGAGGTTAACCAGCGACCAGCTCCATAAAAAGGGGAAAAAGCCAAGGCCTAGCCACGCTTCCCATTCGCATCCTCTGCTTCCCCAATCTCCTAAGCTCCTAGTGCCCATATCCAATTCTTCCACAACTCCTTCTCCTAGCTCGGCCATGCCCGGTTCTAGCTCCAATGGAAAGTGGGAGGCTTCCATGGTCACCGACAAGGATATCCGGGACCTGAAACAGGCCGGATACCTCCCCTCCAATGTCTACCATCGCGTCACCGAGCCCAATCAGGTGGTTCCCACCCCCAAGCCCAGAGAGAGGGTGGTGTTCGTCCCTCACTTCATCCGGGGACTAAGCTTCCCGCTCCAACCCTTCGCCGGCGAGCTTATGTTCTTTTACGGGCTCGACTTCCACAACCTTCCGCCGGACTCCTTCATGCACATACCGGCCTTGCTCATCGTTTGCGAGGCCTTCTTACGGGTCAAACCGCACTTCGGACCATGACTCAAGGTGTTTAACATCAAGCCAAAGTGTGTCGCAGGTGAACACGCAGACTGTGGCGGGGTAGTCATCAGCAAGCTCACCGCGTCGGATGGTCGTCCGGCACCTTCATCGACATCATCAAGACTTGGCAAAAAGAGTGGTTTTATATCACTGAGCCAAGGGAAGAATGTCAAGCTGCTCCGGCCTTGTTAATATCCGCCGCCCACAAGATTGACCTCATGGCTCCGAAAGGGCCTCGATTGGGGGTGGATGTGGAGATGCACAACCTGCAGAGGCACATCATCTCAATGATCAAAGGCGAGATCGAGCTCGCTAACGTGGTCCATATCATGCTTTGGCGACGCATCCTCCCCTGCCAGCGTCGGGACTCTCCCATGTGGGCTTATTGGCTTGATAATGAGCCTACAGTTCATCGGCTCTTCCACACCACCCCGAAGAAGCTATGGAAGGCGTTTTTCAAGGCGCAGGAGAGTTGGCCAGCCGAGGACGAGGACAGGCGCCTACATGGCGATAACCCTCGTTCCCAGGTATAACATAGTTTTAATTGACCAGCTCTGTTTTCCGAAACAAAGTCTAAGCACCTTCCGTATCACCTTTGCATAAGTGGCTGAGCAAAGCCACCGGCATCAACTGTCTGGTACCACAGTCCGAAGACCCCAGGTCCAAGCTTTTGTCAGAGATGCTCGTCGTGGCGCCTTACAAGGCGCCAGAAAAGAAGGAGAAGAAGAAGATAGGCCGAGGAGGCCTCCGTATCAAGGACCAGCCGGACGTTGTGTCCGAGAAAACCCATGCTTCCTCTAATCAAGAGGAGGAGCATGAGGACGAGGGGGAAGGCAATTTCCTCTCGCAAGAAAAAGGGCGGCATCACCGGACGCCGTAGAGGACGTTCCTTCTCCTACCCCTAAGAAGGCACGTCGGCCGTGGTTGATCCTACCAGACGAAAGTTCGGACTCGGACACCGAGTCTGAAGTCTTTAAGAAGGTTCCTCAAAGAAACCTAAGGGTCAAGCCCCCAGCTCGAAGGTAAGAATCCAAAGACTACCCAAGCCATCAATGCCAAGTTTTAAATGTTATTAATATGTGGGAGCCTATTGATCTACAGCCCAGCACGCGTTCTCCCCACCGACCAAGTTTCGGATGGGGAGACCCTACTCGCCGAGCTAGAGGAGAGTGGCACCACGTCGCATCCCACCCCTCTGGGCGCCGCGAAGGATTTTGCAGAGGTGTCATACCACTAGGCTCCTATGGAGCTGAGCACCAGTGGCAAGGGCGATGACGTCATGGCTAACCAATCACCGCCGGTGCCATTGACCAAAGGGTGGACGGCCATGGGGTAGGCTCTATAAAGCGCCTCCATCTCCGAGGATCACCGCACCCTTATGGGTGCGGTTTTGCAGAGCATTCAGTCTGTTGATAGCGGACTGAAGGAGGCCTTCAATGTCTCCCAACGGGCTTCCAGGTAAGCCACGTAATGTTCTATTTCTGGAGTATAGATTTATTAAATTTGTGCTAACGTTATATATATAGCAGCCCCCAGCCCTAGGTGAGTTTGGAAAAACTCACCTGGGAATCAATCATAAATCTTTGTCCGGACAATGTATGATAGTGTATTTTCTCGGAATGTTCTAATAGCCCTTAAGAGGACCTAATATAAGGTCATGTTTATGATAGTTCGGAGGTTTAAACCCGTATAATCTGATGGGGGTTTGATTACGTGTAGGCTTCGTCATTAGCGGCGGCTGCTAATGTCGCCGAGCTAGACGAGCTACACCGGAAGCTCAAGAGCTCCGAAGATGAGATGGACGCTCTGAACAAGAGATTCGATGATGCGCAAGGTGATAACCCACAAGTGTAAGGGATCAGTTGTAGCCTCTTTCGATAAGTAAAAGTGTCGAACCCAACGAGGAGCTAAAGGTAGAACAAATATTCCCTCAAGTTCTATCGACTACCGATACAACTCTATGCACACTTAACGTTTGCTTTACCTAGAACTAGTATGAAACTAGAAGTACTTTGTAGGTGTGATAGGATAGGTTTGCAAGATAATAAAGAGCACGTAAATAAAAACTAGGGGCTGCTAAGATAAAGAATTAACTAGTTAGTTTACCGTGTGTGGAAAAGTGGTGGTAGGAGTTGCGGAATTCCGATGATGGCCCCGGCGGCGTTCTAATGCCATCGGGAGAGAGGGGGAGAGATCCCCCTCCTTCTTCTTCTTCCTTGGACATCCCCCTAGATGGGAAAAGGGTTTCCCCTCTTGTCCATGGCCTCCATGGCGGCAGAGGGGTGAGAGCCCCTCTGAGATTGGATCTCTCTCTCTACCTCTCTATGTTTCCTTCTGTTTCTGCGCTCCCAGATTCTAGCCTTTCACCGTTTCTTAAATATCCGGAGATCCGTAACTCCGATCGGACTGAAATTTTGATGGGATTTTATCCGGATATTATCTTTCCTACGGCGAAAGGGGAGCTCCAACCGACCTAAGGGCTGGTCACAAGGGCCCAAGGCGCGGCAAGGGGGGTAGGCCGCGCCTGGCAGGCTTGTGACCTCCTCGGGCATCGTCTCACGTTAATTCTTTTTCCCAAAAATCACACATATTCCAAAAAATATCTCTGTAAGTTTTTATCGCGTTTGGACTTCGTTTGTTATGGATTTTCTATGAAACAAAAAATATGCAACAAACAAGAACTGGCACTGTGCACTGGATCAATATGTTAGTCCCAAAATTAGTATTAAACGTTGCCAAATGTATATGAAAGTTGTAGAATATTGGCATGAAACAATAAAAAATTATAGATATGATGGAGATGTATCAGCATCCCCAAGCTTAATTCCTGCTCATCCTCGAGTAGGTAAATGATAAAGAAATTGATGTGGAATGCTACCTAGCATAATCTTGTTCATATAATCTAATCATGGCATGAATATTAAGACACGGTGATTCAAAGCAGTGGTCTATTATTTGACATTAAGACAGTAATACTTCAAGCATACTAATAAAGCAATTGTATCTCTTCAAAATATAATGGCAAAACAAAGTTATTCCTACAATATCATATGGTCTCGCTATGCTCCATCTTCCCCACACAAAGTATTTATATCATGCACAACCCCGATGACAAGTCAAGCAATTGTTTCCACACTTTTATTTTCTCAAACCTTTTCAACTCTCACGCAATACATGAGCGTAAGCCATGGATATAGCACTATAGGTGGAATAGAATATGGTGGATGTTGTCAAGGAAAAATGAGAAGATAGTCTCGCATCAACTAGGCGTATCAACGGGCTATGGAGATGCCCATTGTCACAACCCTAGCAAGTGTCCTAGGTTAGCATTGTGATTGCATCATCATCATCATCATCATCATCATTGCATCAATGTGAAATGGGGAGAAAGAAAAGAAACCCCAAGCACTTAATGAATTAAAGAAATTCAAGATAAATGAAATTTCAACAAATCCAAAATGCCCATCAAAAATGTTCCCTATGTCTGATAATTGAGGGCATGGATATACCAGGGATCATTCTAATGTTTGAACATTTCAAATAATTTAAATTAAAGATTTAAGCCTCTGAAATTGATAAATAAAAACATTATCATTACTACTTTTTTCAGATTAACCTGAAACTTTTTATACAAGTTTGGAATATTCAAACTTGAATATACAAAAGTTTTGGAATATTTGAAAGGTTATTTGGACCTGCAACAAAAATAGACAAATGTTAAAACAGAAAACAGAAAACAGAAATAAAAAGAAAAGGAAGAAGAGTACCTGGTCAAGTGGGAGGCCCAGCCCAGCCCACCAGGGGTGGGGAGGTCATCTCCCACCTCGCGCTAGTAGGCATCGAGGTGGCGACCGAGCGCTTGTCGGCCTCCACCTCCTGCTTGCCACGGAGCAGGCTGCTCCCCTGCCTCCCTACGCCTGGAAGACACGAGAGCTCTCTCCGCCGAGCTCATTCCTCCTCCCCCTTCCTCCTGTCTCCCTCTCTCGTTTTCCCTGCCGAGAGCCGCCGTCGCCGGCCGTCGATTCGTCGCCGTCGCTGCCTCCCAGAGCCCGCTGACCAGCTCCCCGGAGCCCCTGTGAGCTCCTCTTCCTCCTCCCCTTGCTTCCCCTCTCTCTAGCGCGCCCTAACTAGCTTAGCCACCGGACCCGAAGACCTCCGACCGCCGTGATCGGTCGTCGCCGTGCATGCAGTCCCCCGAGCTCACGTGCGAGTGCATGGTTGAACTCCTGGAGTTCCCAGGAGCTCGTAGAGCCCATTGCCGAGTCGCCCCGTGCCCTGTATTGCGTTTTGGTCCGAGCCCAAGCTCCGGCCCCCGCCACGAGCTCGTTTCCGACGAGCTCCGGTGACCCCGTAGCCTCCCGTGGCCCTTGATGGACGCGATCGAGCACGGGCTACTCGCCGGTGGCCTCAGCTTGTCGAGAGGACGCCTGTGGGCAAAACCCAATGGTCGCCGCCGTCCCTGTTGGTCACCGGCGACGAGCCGTCGACCAACTCCGGCGGGTTTGACCCCCGTGGGCCCTGGCTTGACTCTGTGAGTCAATGACAGGTGGGCCCCAACCCTGATTAGTTTTAGGTTAATCAGTAGATTAGTGTTAATCGTTTTATTAGTTAAATGTGACACTGACAGTGGGCCCTACTAGGCTAATTAGTAAGGATAATTAGTTTAATTATAACTGATTAGTATTAAGAGTATGACAGATGGGCCCCACCAGTCAGATTTGACCTGGAACGGGTCTGTTGACCAGCTGATGTCAGGATGACGTCAGTCTGATGTCATAATACCATTTTCCTATTTAAAAATAATTCCAGAAATTATTTAAAACTTTGAAAAATCATATAAATTGATCTGTAAGTCAGATGAAAATAATTTATATATGAAAATTTATCAGAAAAATCCAATGAATCCAATGGTGCTATTTTCATGGATGCTAGAGCAACCTAAATAGGTGAACATGGACATTTATCATTAGGTTAATATATGGAATTTGAAATGAGAACAACTTTGAACCTATATTCAAATCTATTTTAAATTGACATGATCACTAGTTGCATTAGCTCACCCATGCATATCTCTATGCCATGATCATGCATCATATTGTTGCATTTGCTTGTATTGAATGCTTTTATCTGCGTTGCGGTAGGCCCTAATCCGGAAGATACCACCCTGTATCCCGATGAAGGAGAGAACTCCTCCGCAACTCAGCAAGGCAAGAAACCCCATTGATCATTCCGATAACATCCCACTCTCTCGCTCCTGCTCTTGTTTATTGCATTAGGACAAACGATCACATGTCAGTCATACACGGTAGATGATCCTATTCTTATGCATGACCTGATCTTGTCACAATAAATAGCTAAACCTTACAACCTAGCATACCTGGTAGATGCTTGTGCCATGATGTGCTTAGTTTACTTTCATGCCATGCTGCTATGCTTAGAGTTGTGTCAGGTCGGATTCATCTGGGTGATGAACTGAGTGGAACGGTGTTGTCCGAGGTGATGAGCACATAATGAATACGATTTGGTAAAGGTAGCGATGAGAGGCTATGTAGGAGTACATAGTGGGTTGTCTCATAGGGACCGTTCTTAGGAACTGGGTTTCGTATTTTTGATCCAAGACTAGTTACTACCACACATTGGGTTCCGGTAACTCGACCCCTCTCGACTTATCAGTCGCTTAGTCCTTAGTCCAGGAGTTGCAAGTAGTTTCTGGTGTTTATAGCATGCTGGAGGCCGTGCGTAGTGATGACCCTCGGGGTGGGTTATGATGCGGTAGGCAGTGGCACGGTGTACCAAGCGTCACCCGAATGGTGGGCTTGGGAACCCTGCGCACATCGTTTGGGACTGTAGCGGAAACTTTGGCCGGACTTCCGTGCGGGTTCAATCTCAAATAGGCGATAGCCTGGACTAGAGGTCTTATGTGATTGACGGTCGTGGCCGACTCCCTCTCTGGGCATCCGCTTGAAGGTTGCCGAGGTGCATGGTTTATGGCATACAACGATAAGTGGCGAGAGCGTGTGTGCAGAAGTACACCCCTGCAGGGTATGAAACTATTCGAATAGCCGCGTCCTCGGATATGGACTACTTGGAGAACTTATGCTGTTCATAGATAATCAAATGGATACTCCTAAAAATATCAAGACAAGTGTGAGTACCGTGGATGGCACTCTTCCAGAAGGGGAAGGTGAATCCATGGTAGTGTATTGTGATGGAGATAGTGGACTCATGTGCGATAACAAAAATTGTAACAAACAGTTAAAACTGAGTAGTGTAGGTTAGCCATGAGTCAAAGCTGGCACTTCTGCATGAACTCCACCACCCCCTTATTGATACATGAGCATAAATAGACTAGGTTTGTTTTAAAGACTTGCTTAGTACGATTGTACTCATCCTTGCTTAATTAATGTTGCACAAGAGAACCAGGACCCATCAGGTGGGTTCTATCTAGACGTTCACGATGCAGAATAGCTGGTGTCCCAGCTACGATCTTGCCCGTGTGGTGGGCTGTAGATAGTCAGGCCGTGTGCCTCTTTTCTATTTTGCCGTCTGTACTCAGACAACTTAAGTTTCCGCTGGCTTGTATGACTTTGTTTGTATGACTTGAGTGTCAGGTCATGTGACCCCTATCTGTAAGAACATATTATGCAAGGCTCGTCTGAGCCTCTTAAATAAAAGTCATGTTGTTGTATGTCTATGTTGTGATGCCATAGTTGTATCTATGCATATCGGGCATGTCGTGCGTACGTGTGACGTGCAACAGTATGTATGGGATCTGACACCTAGTCGTGTGCCTTTAGTAGTACTCTTTATGGGAAACTGCCTCTTTGTGTTTCCTCTGAGCCATGGTAGCTTGCTACTGCTCTGGACACATTGATTGAACGGCATGTATCCTTCTTTGCTGCTGTGTCTGTCCCTTCAGGGAAATGCCTCGCAGTGTAATGGAGTCCCTGTAGCCTGCATCGACTCGTCTACGTGCAGTGATGACATTCGTGTCTCGCGACGTAATGGAGTCCTTGTATCTTGCTATGACTCGTCTACACACGCTTGAGGCCGACACCTGCATTGCTGGGTTATGTATGCCTGTTTCCGTACGGATGTGCCACTTGGGTTCTATGACTAGTCATGTCGGCCCGGGTTCTTTGTTGTGTGATTGCCAGCGACATGTTCACATACGTGAGCCAAAAGACGCAAACGGTCCCGGCCAAGGTAAGGCTGCAGCCGTGGAGTACCGTGCGTGAGGCCGCAAAGTGATGTGACTTGTTACAGTATGGAATCATATGACTTAGGATCGGGGTCCCGACACCCATTAATAGATATTAATGTGAGTGAGTAGGGATTTCCATGCAATGAATGCACTAGAGCTATAAGTGTATGAAATCTCAAAAACAAACTAAGTGGACATGCATCATGATGAAAAATTCCACTAGTTATATGAAAGTGACAAAAGAGGAAACTCACTATTATGAATATCATGGTGCTACTTTGAAGCACAAGTGTGGAAAAAGATAGTAGCAATGTCCCTTCTCTATTTTCTCTCATTTTATTTGGTGGTCATCTAAGGCCTCTTTTATTATTTTATATTATTTTATTTATTTGGGCTTCGCTGGCCTCTTTTATTTTTCATAAAGTCCGGAATATCATCCCCACTTGTGAGGGAATCATAGCTTCCATCATCCTTTCCTCGCATGGGACATGCTCTAATAATGATGGTCATCATACTTTTATTTACTTAAAACTCAAAAGAAATTTATAACTCGATACCTAGAACAAAATATGACTCTAAATGCAACATGAAAGTGATGGTGCATGTCATAACAAAAGGACAGTATATCTCGGGATGGTTACAGAAATGCCATAATAGGTAGGTATGGTGGCTGTTTTGAGGAAGGTATATAGTGGTTGTTTTAAGGAAGGTATATGGTGGCTGTTTTCAGGAAGGTATATGGTGGCTGTTTTCAGGAAGGTAGGTTTATTGCACCGGCAAAAGTTGCGCGGTACTAGAGAGGCTAGCAAAGGTGGAAGGGTGAGAGTGTGTATAATCCATGGACCCAACATTAGTCATAAACAACTCACATACTTATTGCAAAAGTCTATTAGTCATCGAAGTAAAGTATTAGACGCATGCTCCTGGCGAAGAGGTTGGTAGGAGTTAACCATCGCACGCTCTCGACCCTCGCGCAAAGGCCGACAATCTATATACAAATCATGCTCCGACTTCCTTACATAAAGGTTCAGCATACGTGCATGCTAAGGCAATCACGAACCTTTACACAAGTATTTGTAACAATCCACAATTACTCACTAGCATGACTCTAATATCACCATCTTTATATCGCAAAACTATTGCAAGGAATCAAACACAACATATTCAGTGATCTACAAGTTTTATGTAGGATTTTATGACTAACCATGTGATTGACCAACTCATGTTAACTCTCTAAATAGATATAAGTGAAGATGAGAGTTTATTTATTTCTACAAAAGATATTCCCATGCTCTAACAAATATAAGTGAAGCAAAAGAGCATTCTGCAAATGGCGGTTTTCAATGTGTGAGAAACAGGCAATCCAAACTTCAGATGATATAAGTGAGGCACATGAAGCATTCTATATAGCCATACTCAAAAGATATAAGTGAGGTGCAAAGAGTCTTCTATAAATCAACCAAGGACTTTCTCATACCATCATGGTGCATTATTAAAATAAAAGCACATGATGCTCCAAGATTCACGCATATCATGTGACGAATAAAAATATAGCACCAAGTAAAATTACCGATGGTTGTTGGAAGAAAGAGGGGATGCCCCGAAGGGCATCCCCAAGCTTAGTTTCTTGGGAGTCCTTGAATATTACCTTGGTCATCCCAAGCTTAGTCTTTTTCCACTCCTTATTCCTTCATCCATCGTGATCTCACCCAAAACTTGAAAACTTCAATCACACAAAACTTAACAAAACCCTTGTGAGATCCGTTAGTATAATAAAGCAAATTACCACTTTAAGTATTGTTGCCAACCAATTCATATTTGGTTTTTGCATTGTATCTACTGCAATATAACTTTTCCATGGCTTATACCACTCACACAATCCATAGTTTCATCAAAACGAGCAAACCAATGCATCAAAAACAAAATCTGTCAAAAATAGGACAGTCTGTAGTAATCTGATCATTCACCATACTTTGGTAACTCTAAAAATTCTTAGAAATTAGGAAAATAAATAAAAGAATTGAATAGAAGTATTGTGTAAAAATTTCGGAAGCTTTTGACATTCCAGTGAAAAATGTAAATTCACGCAGTACAGCCAAAGTTTCTGTTTTTGCACTGCACACACATAACAAGCAATCTAATCATTCTAAAGGCAAATCTTGGCACATTATTTTTATAATACAATGGATTTTTACAAGGAGATAAAAAAAATTAAGTTTCTGTAATCAAGATTCACAAAGTTTCCATGGGCATGAACAAAGTTCAAGGCTAGCCCCCACTTTAACGTTGCTTGTCTTTCTCACTTTCACTTTTATTTTTGAAAAAGTTTTTAAGTTCCCCACTTTAAGCACACAACAGAATAAAATGACTCTCTAATACTTCTGTGTTGTCTCCCTGGCAGCTCTTTCTTTAAAGCTATTAAGCTAGGCATATAGTGCTCAAGTAATGGATCCACCCGGATCCCAAGGTATATCAAAGTCAATTTTAGTTAAGAATGATTTGTAATTTAGTAGTGAGCACAAAGTAACATATATCATGCAACAACGAAGTCTAACTCTCTTCCTATGCATTGGCATGTCATACAAGAACAATTAATTCACACCAAGTAAAGGCCAATGCATAGCATACATAGTTTCTTGCAATTTTATTCTATCGGGAACATAGAGAGGTGAAGATGTAGTTCCTCTATTATAATAATTGCAAGTAGGAGCAGCAAGCACATGCATATTATATTCATTAAAATCAGCATGTGCAATAGGAAAATGCAACCCATCAATATAATCCTTAATAAGTGAAAACTTCTCCCATATAGTGTAGTTTGGAGAATTCAAAAGGATAATAGGATTATCATGTGTGGGTGCAATAGCAAAAAATTCATGCTTAACATAAGGAACTATATCAAGTTCATATTCATAAGCATAATTCATATTGGCATCATGGCCACAAGAATAGCAAGCATCAAGTCCATCAAAAAGGGATATTTCAAAAGAATCCAAGGGATCGTAGCAATCAACATAGCATTCATCCTTCGGTAAGCACGAAGGGAAATTAAACAATGTATGAGTTGAAGAGTTACTCTCATTAGAAGGTGAGCACGGGTAGCTAATCCGCTCTTCCTCCTTTTCTTCTTTGTTCTCCTCCTCATCTTTTTCATCTAATGAGCTTACAATTTCAGCAACTTCCTCTTCCATAGATTCCTGCAAAATATTAGTCTCTTCCAAGGAAGTGATCATTCTTTCAATAAAGTCTTTAACATAAGCATTGGAAGCATAGTTTTCATAGCAATATTTAAGTATGGCAAAAAATTTAGAATTGTAAAGTGTAGCATCATACTTTTCAATGAAAGAAGCAATTTCATAGGCACCCTTGAAAGCAACAAATTCTTCAATTTGTTCAACATCATTATAGCAATAGGCATCCTTGGCATAAGAGGATAATATTTCATTATCATTAAACACACATTGGTAGGAAAGGTGATTTTTTAGCTTCTTTAGAAAAACAAGTAAAATCATAAATTCCACATAGACTCCAAGCATAGAAACACAAAGTATTAATTTGATGCCACAAGACTTTCCTTTTTGAGATATGCGGTGTCGCACATAATGAGCATGCTCATTTAATGATTTTCCCTCAACTAAGCGAGTTGGGTTTTCAGCACGAGCACAAGTGGATCAAAGATGACCCAAGTAATAATCTTCGGTGGTATGGAACACTAGTGGTTCCCCAACTTTTGGAGCAGCAAGTACAACTATTTCTTTGGTATTTCACGTTTCCTACCCATATCTAAAGATAGAAAACAACTTAGAACAGAAAATAAAAATTACTTAGTGATAAAGCAAACAAGCACACACGAGAATATTCACCCCACACTATTGCTCCCCGACAACGGCACCAAAAAAAGGTCTTGATAACCCAAAGAGGAGATAAAGGTAGAACAAATATTCCCTCAAGTTCTATTGACCACCGATACAGCTCACCGCATGCTTAACGTTCGCTTTACCTAGAACAAGTATGAAACTAGAAGTACTTTGTAGGTGTGATAGGATAGGTTTGAAAGATAATAAAGAGCATGTAAATAAAAACTAGGGGCTGCTGAGATAAAGAAATAACTAAGTTAGTTTAGCAAGTGTGGAAAAATGGTGGTAGAAGTTGCGAAATTGTCCCTAGACAATCGATAACTAGACCGGTGATCATTATTGTAATTTTATATGAGGGAGAGGCATAAGCTAACATACTTTCTCTACTTGGATCATATGCACTTATGATTGGAACTCTAGCAAGCATCCGCAACTACTAAAGATCATTAAGGTAAAACCCAACCATAGCATTATAAGGTATCAAGTCCTCTTTACTCCCATATGCAATAACCCACCTACTCGGGTTTATGCTTCTGTCACTCACGCAACCCACCATAGGCAAATCATCACCACATCGCTACACCCTACAGTGAGGATCCCTCATGCTTGCGCGACATGGAGAGCACCATAGGACAGCACCAATAATAAAACATGCAACTCAAATCAATCATGATCATCAATCAACCCATAGGACAACAAAAATCTACCTAGATATCATAGGATGGCAACACATCATTGGATAATAATATGAAGCATAAAGCACCATGTTCAAGTAGAGGGTACAACAGGTTTCGGGAGAGTAGACCGCTATAGATAGATGGGGGAAGGTGATGGAGGTGTTGGTGAAGATTACGGAGTTGTTGGAGTAGATCGCCATCACGATGATGGGCCCGACGGCATTCCGGTACCACCAGGAGAGGGGGGAGAGTCCCCCTCCTTCTTCTTCTTCCTTGGCCTTCCCCCTAGATGGGAGAAGGTTTTCCCCTCTAGGACATGGCTTCCATGGTGGCAGAGGGCGAGAGACCCTCCGAGATTGGATCTCTCTCTCTGTTTCCTTCTGTTTCTGCGCTCCTGGATTCTGGCATTTAACCGTTTCTTAAATATCCACATATCCGTAACTCTGATCGGGCTAAAATTTTGAGGCAATTTTTATCTGAATATTATCTTTCTTGTGGCTAAAGGAGAGCTCCAACTGACCTAAGGTCTGGTCACAAGGGCCAAGGGTGCGGCCAGGGGGGTTGGCCACGCCTGGCAGGCTTGTGACCTCCTCGGGCATCGTCTCGCGTTGATTATTTTTCCCAAAAATTACATATACTCCAAAAAAATCTCCGTAAGTTTATCGTGTTTGGACTTCGTTTGATATGGATTTTCTGCGAAACAAAAAACATGCAACAAACAGGAACTGGCACTGGCCACTGGGTCAATATGTTAGTCCCAAAAATAGTATAAAAAGTTGCGAAAAGTATATGAAAGTTGTAGAATATTGGCATGAAACAATCAAAAATTATAGATATGACGGAGACGTATCACAACGTAAGTTGGATTGTAAATCTGATTTTTTTCATCACTTATTGATTCGTACTGTCGACACATTATGGTCAAATCTTTGATACTTACACAGCCTCGGCGAAGGAAATTGAGAAGCTCAAGGCCGAGCTCCGGAAGGCAAAGCAAGAGGCCGTGGCCGAGAAAGCAGCGGCCGAACAAGCAGCTGCCGCACTTTTGGCTCTAAAAAACACGAGGGCCAAGCATAAGGATCGAGTGGAGGAAATGCAACAGGTGCTCAAGGACACCAGCTAGAAGTGCGAGGACCTTGAGCAGAAAGGCAAGGAACGGTCCACGCAACTACACCCTCAAATCCGATCTCCAAAAGGAGCGGGTGGATAGGCGGTTCTTTGAAGAGAAAGTTCGCCAAGTTAAGGATATCACAGAGGGTAAGCCGTATTTAGTGCAGTGTGTCTTCGGTGATAGCAGGTTCACATTGCTCATCCAAGTGTGGCATTCCTCAGGCGCCTGCTCCGAAGTCCAGAAGAGCATAGCGGACGCGAACCAGTTCTATGCTTCGTGGGGAGAGGGAGATGAAGCTCGGCTGTTTTGGGCGCAATTCGAAGCCTCCGAGTGCTTTCCTCTTCTTGTCGAGCAGCTGAAGCAGCTAATGGAGCTACACCGGGTGGCAGAGCCGACCATGAAGGATCTCTGTATCCGGCTATGGCCAGGCGAGCCGTTGCTGAGTAGTTACTTCGGGCTGGTGCAGAAGCTGAGTGACGCCTTGCCTCGGATCGATGCATTAAGGCATTCCTCCTGTATTGAGGGAGCTCGGATGGCCATCACAATGGTCAAGGTGCACTGGCCGGGTCTTGATCTGACGAAGATAGCCACCACTCCTCCACCCCCTAGAAAGGAGCATAGGTGCCCTGAGCGATACTTCTCTGTAGTGATGGAGGGTGCTCGGGCAATAGAGGCTCAGTGTTCAAAAGAAAGCATTTATGAGTAGATGCATTGTAATATGTCCGAAGACCTTTTAATGTTTTATGGTTATGATGCATGGTTTATCATGTCTTTAATGTTTTGCATTCCTTGTAACTCCTATGTGGCCGTTGAAACTAAAAGCTGCGAGTCGTCGGCTTCAGCCCCCATGTAGATACTACACGGGGTATCTCTACCTAAGCACTGCAACCCTTAGCCGAGTTATCGGTACCCTAAGGCAGTAGTGTGAGGCGGACAAGGAAATCAGACCATAGTGCTTTATTGCTTTCACTTAGCCATAGGAGCGCAAAAAGGAATGCGGGGGGCTAATGACCAGCCCCCAGTGGTTTGTGATGTTCGGATAAACCGCTTCTAAAGCTTATATCAGATGGTATGGACAAATACCAAACCCAATGTATGACACAGAATAACCTCTAACAAGGTTTTTAGTATAACACTTAAGCTTGGATACACAGACCGGTTCTCGCATACTATGACAGTCAGTTTTCGGCTTTCTCCCCTGAGGTACTTGGCCACGCTAGCTGGAAACACAATCGCAGTGGTTCTCCCTTTGCCCTTTTAGCCGAATGAGCGAAACGTAAAGGGGAAAGCACAGAAGCCGAGCAACCCAACTATTGACCCAAGACATAGTTCAGAACCAATGCATATAAAGCGAATTCCAAGATGTCGAACGCATAATCAATTGTGCACAGGGCGAGTTTTTAAACTTGAGCCCCCGATCTATTAGCCAGTTGCATCGTAGTGTGTACCAAACATTTTCGAAAGAAGAGGGAGAAAATAGAGTATGTGTCAAAAAGGACAGCGAAGCGACCATGTATAATGGTTTTATATTTTGCTCAACAACTCTTATTGCACAAATTGCCAAGGCAGCTGTTTACAGGTATTTGAAAATGAAATATAAATTTTACAAGAGTGGTTGTACTAGGGGTCTTCGATGGGTGACCTGACATCCTCGATGTGCCGTGTCGCTTCTCCACTCCTGTGGCTCCTAGGGAGTCGTGTACCTCAATGGGTGGTACTATTCGGCGGACAAACCTTGCAAACAAAATCTTGAGAGGTCGCCGAAGTGTGGATGAGCTTTACGCCTTTAGCAGGTGATGACCCACCAGTATAGGGGATCTATTGTAGTCCTTTCGATAAGTAAGAGTGTTGAACCCGACGAGGAGCAGAAGGAAATGACAAGCGGTTTTCAGTAAGGTATTCTCTACAAGCACTGAAATTATCGGTAACAGATAGTTTTGTGATAAGTAATTTGTAACAAGTAACAAGTAACAAGTGTAGCAAAGGTGCAGCAAGGTAGCCCAATCCTTTTTTAGCAAAGGACGGTCCTGGACAAACTCTTATGTAAAGCAAAGCGCTCCCGACGACACAAGGGAATTTCCGTCAAGCTAGTTTTCATCATGCTCATTTGATTCACATTCGTTACTTTGATAATTTGATATGTCGGTGGACCAGTGGTTGGGTGCTGCCCATACTTGGACAAACCTCCCACTTATGATTAACCTCTCTCACAAGCATCCACAACTACGAAAGAAGAATTAAGATAAATTGTAACAGCCCGGGATCGACGCTCCAGAAGATTCCAGAAGATTCCCTTTTCTTTCCATTCTAGTCTAGTTTCGTTTGGTTGTTGCATTCATCATCGCATCATTCGCATCATCTGCATAGCATCGTCACTCGTTTTCAAACTTGCATCCATTCGTAGTTGTCGTTTCTGTTCGTTCTTGCCGTTGCCCCTTTCGAGACCAACCAAACACGCACGCGCCCGCGGCATCGTTAAATAAAACCCTTTTTATAACGCGCTAAAACTATTCTCAGATTGGGTTAAAACTTGGCGTGCGGTCTTCTTATGTTGTGGAGAGAGCTTCGTCGCGTTCCGAGTTCGTTTGATACCCCATCGGTCATCCGTAGCAGTGCCGTCATCGGTTATTCATCAAACGTTTTCGGTTTTGCACACTCCGTTGCCGGGCCACAATTCTTCCTCTCTTCCCCATAGCCCATCTACATAGACACTACCCACCTAGCCCTTCCTCCGTTCTTGGTCATCGGATCGTGATCGGAAGGACAAGGTCCAACCCCCAGCCCCTAGTGCCTCCCCTATATATAACCCCATGGAGAGAGCTTCCACTCTCTCTAGGGTTTCCCCCATGGAAAATTGCAGCCACCCCCCTAGAAAAAAAACCACCTGCTAGCCCTCCTCCTCCAGATCTCACAACCCTAGCCCCCAGCCAAATATGGCCCTCAGATATGAAATCTGGGGCTCAGATTAGCAAAAAATCCCACCTACCGAACATGTCCGGTGGCCAACCCGGACATGTCCAGCGACCGCAGTGCAGCCTTGCTCCTCCCGCAACTCCCATGATGCCCGAGCTTCCTGCGCCAGCCCGAGCCCATCGCCGGCTGGCCCCTCGCTGGAGCAGCCGTCGCCGGAGACCAGCCAGGAGCCGCCGCCACCCGTCCCTTCCTTTCTCTCTTCCCTTCTCCTTCCTCTACCTCTCACCTCTCTCTCTCTTCTCTGTCCCCGCAGGGTCCCCAGCCGTCGTCGGCTGCCTTGGCCTCGCCGCCGCCCGAAGCCGCCGCCGGACCTCCCCTCCGGCCAGATCCCGCGTCCCCCTCGCCGGATCAACCCTCGCCGCCCTTGCCTGGTCCCTGCCCGATCCAGCAGGACGGGGAGGAGGACGACCGGCCTCGCTCGCCCGCGCCAGCGCCCGCGTTGAACCGCGCGTGGGCCTCGCTCGCCCGCGCCAGCGCCCGCGTTGACCCGTGCCTAGGCCCCGCCTCCCTCCAGCCCAGCTCACCCCTCCTTCGGCCCATCGCCTCCAGCCGGCCCATGATGGCCTGGTGAGCAGCCAGCCCCCCTTGCGTTTTTTGAAATTTCAAGCCCTAGTGTTTTTAAAATGTTTATAAATATTTAACCTAGCTTGTTATTTTCATGCGTGCAATATGCTAAGTTGCTGTTTTGGGCAGATTTCAACTAAAACTTGTTTTGGTGTTTGTGGTTGAACCGTAGCTCCGTTTTGGTCATGTCATATATGAAACTTGCTTATAATCTCATGTAGTTTCATAATAACTTGCTACATTCATGAATTGAAATGTTCGTGATTGTATTTTCCATGCATTTGCATTCATGATATGTGCATCTTGTGTTGCTCATCTCTTTTAGGCCGTAGCTCCGTTTGAGATGTTCTATATATGTAAATCGACTAGAATGATGTGTAGAGTGTCATGGTATGCTTTATTCTGTTGTTTAACAAATATAAAATATGGTTAGTTCAGATCTGGACCAATTTCGAAATTAACATATGAGGTCGTTTCGGAAATACTATAAGTTGTTTCCGACCTCATTTAAGATGCGTAGATAGTGTAGTTTACTTATGCTTCACCTCTTGCCATGTTTAACAACATTTAATATTGCCGTGTACCTAACGGGAGTGAACTAAATAATTCGAATGTGGAGTTTCGTCAATATGCAACTCGTTGCATATTGAGCTTCACTTAATGTGTAGTATTTGATTGTTGTGAATTGTCATGCATTGCATATTAAACCGGACATGCATCATATTTGTTTGTGCATCATGTCGTGCATATGTTATGGTGTATCTTGTGTTGATTGTTGTTTCCGGATTGCTTCTTCTGTATAGAGTTCCGAAAGCGTTCGGAGTGTGAGGATTCGTTCGACTACGTTGGCTCGTCTTCTTCATGGATTCATTCTTCTTCCGAGCGGGATCTCAGGCAAGATCACACATTTCCCTGGATACCATTACTATCATTGCCATGCTAGATGTCTCGTTTTCTACCGTTATTTCACGCTACCTAGCACTTGTTTGACAAGCCTCCCAACATTGCCATGGAAGCCTCTAACCCCTCCACATCCCAGCAAACCTTTGTTTGGCTATGTTACCGCGTGCTCAGCCCTTCTTATAGCGTTTCTAGCTGCAGGTGCATTTGCCTCCATGTGTCAACATGGACATTCTTGTCATATCACAATATTGCTGCTATTTAATTTAATGCACATATATACTTGGTAAAGGTGGAAGGCTTGGCCTTTTTCTCGGTGTTTTGTTCCACTCTTGCCGCCAGTAGTTACTTGTGAACCGGTGTTATCTTCCACAATTGAGCGCTCCTAACATGCTCGGGGTTGTTATGGGGACCCCCTTGATTTTTGTTTTGGGATAAAACTCGTATGGCAAGGCCCAACATTGGTACTCCATTTGCCTAATAACTAAAAAAATTGCGTAGGGACCCGCCGGCACCCGCGGATAATTTAATCAACCCTTGGGACAGTGCTCCTCATGAGTGTTGGTCCAACCTGTCAATCGCCGGTGGCTACCAGGGGCAACTCTGTGTTTGGCCTACCTGAAGTTTGGAAAATCCATCGTGTCCTGAGAACGAGATACGCGGCTCCTATCGGGTTCGTCGACACGTCGGGCGGCCTTGCTGGATTTGTTTTACCTTTCTCGAATGCCTTGAGTGAGGAATTCCGATCTTCTTTGGAAATGAGATTGTTACAACAATAGTTGCAGGTACAGGTAATGCGATGATTTGACGTGAGTGCGCTGCTTGTATGATTTGGAGTTATTCTTCTTCTTCATCATCAATCTTGGATGGGTTCCAGGCGGCAACTTGGGATAGCAAGGGTGGATGTCATTTCGTCATTTGTTTTCGTCCGTACTCGGACCCTGCTCTTCTGTATGATGTTCGAGTATGTTTTTGTATTGATGTGACTCTGATGTAGCTTGTGGCGAGTGTAAGACAATTCCATATACTCATCTTTTCTATACATGTACTTGTAACTATATCCATTCTTGCAACACTACGAGATGCGCTTCTACCCTTGTCGAGGCCCTCATGTCGAAATAAGGATAGGACCGCATCTTGGGCGTGACATAAATCTAACCACATCATGAAACATGTGGATCCAAATCAGCCCCTTATGACGCAACGCATAAACTAGGGTTTAAGCTTCTATCACTCTAGCAACCCATCATCTACTTATTACATCCCAATGCCTTCCCCTAGGCCCAAATAATGGTGAAGTATTATGTAGTGGACGTTCACATAACACCACTATAGGAGAGACAACACACATCTTATCAAAATATCGAACAAATACCAAATTCACATGATTACTTATAACAAGACTTATCCCATGTCGTTAGGAATAAACGTAAATACTCACAAAGCATGTTCATGTTGATAATCAGAGGAGTATTAATTATCATAAAGGATCTGAACATATGATCTTCCACCAAGTAATCCAACTAGCATCAACTACAAAGAGTAATCAACACTACTAGCAACCCACAGGTACCAATTTGAGGTTTGAGACAAAGATCGGATACAAGAGATGAACTAGGGTTTGGAGAGGAGATGGTGTTGATGAAGATGTTGATGGAGATTGACACCGTCTCGATGAGAGGATCGTTGGTGATGACGATGGCTTCGATTTCCCCCTCCAGGAGGGAAGTTTCCCCGGCAGAACAGCTCTGTCGGAGCTCTAGATTGGTTCTGCCCAAGTTCCGCCTCCAGACGATGGCGATTCGTCCCGAAAACTATCTTCTGATTTTTTCCAGGTCAAAACCCTTCATATAGCAGAAGATGGGTGTCGGGGACCTGCCAGGTGGGTCACAAGCCACCTAGGCGCGGTCGCGCCTGGCAGGCTTGTGACCTCCTGGTGGGCCCCCACTGGTTTTTGTTTTGCCCAATACTTTTAATATATATTCCAAAACAATTCTCTGTAACTTTTTAGGACTTTTGGAGTTGTGCAGAATATGTATCTCAGATTTTCTCCTTTTCCAGTCCAAAATTACAGTTGTCGCATTCTCCCTCTTCATGTAAACCTTGTAAAATAAGAGAGAAAAGGCATACGTATTGTATCATAACATGTAATAACAGCCCATAATGCAATTAATATCAATATAAAAGCATTATGCAAAATGGACGTATCAACTCCCCCAAGCTTAGACCTCGCTTGTCCTCAATCGAAAGCCGAGATCGATAAATATGTCCACATGTTTAGAGATAGAGGTGTCAATAAAATAAAATACGGACATGAGGGCATCATGATCATCTTTAGAACAACAATACTTATTAATATATAACTTCTTATACTGGAGCAACAATTCATTCACGGGGTAAAGTATGAACCAAGAACTCTATTGACAATCAACAAACTATGCTCTCAGTCATTGAAACAATTTGCAATTTATCATAACGTCGAAAAGAGTTAATATAAGAGCTTGTAAAGCAAATCCACATACTCAATAATATTTTGTTCTTTCATAATTTCTAACACTCACGCGGTACTCATGAGATCAAAGCTTCAATTGAACACAGAGAAAGACAGGGGCTTATTGTTTTGCCTCCCAAATATTCACCTCAAGGTTGATGTCAACAATAATAACTCATGATCACCTACCTACGAGTGGATATATGTGTTTAGATCATTCCCCAATACATATTGCTTGCCGAGGGAAACAGGCAAAGTATAGGAAGTGGTGAAGATCACCATGACTCTTGCATAAAGGTAAGTACTTGTAAAGTAAAAGTAACAAATAGGCCCTTCGCAGCGGGAAGCAGAGGTTGTTATGCACCCTTTTTTTGGATGCGCAAACCCTTAATGCAAAGGAACGCCGTGTTGTATTGCCCTTTGTGATAGCAACCTTTATTATGCAGCCTGTCGCTTTTAGTTCTTTACCATCACAAGTTCGTACAATGCTTATTTCCCTTACAATAAAATATCATACATATTTAGGAGCAATTCTTATTGATTTTTGCACTAATGACAACTTACTTGAAGGATCTTACTCAATCACATAGGTAGGTATGGTGGACTCTCAAGGCAAAACTAGGTTAAGGGTCCTTGGATACACAATTAGTATCTCTACTTGGTGCGGAAGTTTTGGCTAGTGTGAGGTGGAAGCAGCACTACATGTTGGAGGATCTATAACCATATAACTTCTACTCGGAAATAAGCAAACATAACCCATTATGTTGTCTTCTTTGTCCAACATCAACTTCTTATCATAAAATATTTTAATGAGTGCTCACAATAATAAAAGATGTCCAAGATAATATATTTATATGTAAACCTCTCTTTCTTTATTACTTCCTTTAAAATTCCCCAATGACCAATCACTATGTTTGTCAACTCCAAACAAATTTCAACTGACATACTTCTTGTATGTGAAGTCATCACTCCCCATAAGATCATCATATATACTCTTTGCTTTTTTCTGTATTTTCATTTCTTTTTTATTTCTCTCAAGATCATAGCAAGAAAGCAAAGCCCTCACATCATGGCTACTTTTCATTATATAACTCTCGGACTTGCTTACATAAAGGGAAAGTAAAACAAAACTCAAAGCTAGATCATACTAAAATTATATTCTACTAGATCAAGATATAACCAAAAGGATCAAACTAAGAAAAACAAGAAAAGGAAAAGGTGTGATGGTGATACGGTACCATTGCACCTCCCCCAAGGTTGGCACAACCCAAGGGAAGTACCCATACCCATGTGTTTATATGTCCTTCTTCAGAGTTGATGGTGGTGGAGTTGTTGACGAGGTTGGAAGCTTGTCCTCCGTATTCCAAGGCATAGGCTCACCATCGTAAAAAGATGAATGAGTCTCCGGAATCCTCAAATCTGCAGTCAAACTCATTCTCTTAAATTTGTATTCATACTCATAGTTTTGGTTTTGCAGATAGATCTGGGCTTGGAGATGCTCGATTTTCTCGTAAAGCTTGATAATGTGTTCCCCAATGTCCTTGGTATCCAGCTTGTGTTTATGGGTAAAGTATGAGATCATCATATGATTGTCATTGAGTCCACATTCTACCATCCCTTGGCACTTGAAGACTTGCTGCTCAATAGCTTCGAGCCTTGTTTCCACGCTTCTGGTCTTCTTTGGGCCCTCAACGTCACGGATGTGCAACACCCCCTCACGCATCTCAATGGTTTGAGGGTGTCGCAGCACCTCCGCAAGATAGGGGTTGATGGCCTTCTCGAAGAATTTGTCCTTCTGAGCACTTGGGGACGACATGACGATCTAAATCTGTAGCAGAAACAGCTCAAAACGAAAACATGGGGTATTGTCGTAATACGAAAGTCCAAACCTTCGGGAGATTATATAATGAATTTTTGCCTACCCAAAGGAGTGTCCTACAAGAAAACAGAGTTCGGAGGGTGGAAGGGGTGGTGAGAAGACACCTAGGCACAACCAGGGGGGTGGCCGCGCCTAGCAGGCTTGCCACCTCCTCGGTCACTTTTCGGACTGCTTTAAATTTTCCTAATTTATTATATATTACAAAACTAAGAAAAATTGTTGTTGGGAAAGTTTTGGAGTCGGTTTACTTACTGTACCATATACCTATTCCTTTTCGGGGTCTAAAACGCTTCGGTAGGTCTCTGTAATATACTCCTTCGGAGTTATGGTATTAATAATATTGGTTTCAACATTTATGGGAGTACCTGAGATATAATGTTTGATTCTTTGCCTGTTTACCACTTTCGGATTTGTGCCCTCGGCATTGTTGATCTTGATGGCACCAGAACAATATACTTCCTGGACAATGTAAGGCCCTTCCCATTTAGAGAGAAGTTTTCCTGCAAAAAATCTTAAATGAGAATTGTATAGCAACACATGGTCACCTTCATTTAATTCACGCTTTTGTATCCTTTTATCATGCCATCTCTTAACTTTTTCTTTGAACAACCTGGCATTCTCATAGGCCTGGATCCTCCATTCATCAAGTGAGCAAAGCACCAGCAAATTTGAAATCATAATTGAGCTCTTTGATTGCCCAATAAGCTTTGTGATCTAGCTCTAGAGGTAAGTGACATGCTTTACCATAAACCATTTTATACGGAGACATACGAATAGGGTTTTTGTAAGCAGTTCTATAAGCCCATAATGCATCGTCAAGTTTCTTAGACCAATTCTTTCTAGATCTATTAACAGTCTTTTGCAAGATCAATTTAATTTCTCTATTGCTTAATTCTACTTGACCACTAGACTGAGGATGATAAGGATATGCAATCCTATGATTAACATCATACTTAGCAAGCAACTTACAGAAAGCACCATGAATAAAGTGGGAACCACCATCAGTCATTAAATATCTAGGGACTGCAAATCTAGGGAAAATAACTTCTTTCAACATTTTAATAGAGGTGTTATGATCATCACTACTAGTTGGAATAGCTTCTACCCACTTAGTAAGATAATCAACATCAACTAGAATATGAGTATACTCGTTGGACGTTGGAAAAGGTCCCATATAATCAAAACCCCAAACATCAAATGGTTCAATAACAAGAGAGTAATTCATAGGCATTTCCTGACGTCTACTAGTATTGCCAATTCTTTGACATTCATCACATGACAAGACAAACTTACGAGCATCCTTGAAGAGAGTAGACCAATAAAACCCAAACTATAATACCTTGTGTGCAGTTCTATCTCCAGCATGGTGTCCTCCATAGGCCTCAGAATGACACTTCTGTAGGATCTCTTCCTGTTCATGCCCAGGTACACAACGTCTAATAACACCATCTACTCCTTTTTTTATAAAGGTGAGTATCATCCCAAAATTAATGTCTTGAATCATAGAAGAACGTTTTCTTTTGTTGGTATGCAAAACTAGGCGGTATAAATTTAGCAACAATGTAATTAGCATAGTCACCATACCATGGAGCATTACACGAAGCATTTATAACAGTTAATTGTTCATCAGGAAAGCTATCATCAATAGGTAGCGGGTCATCAACAACATTGTCTAACCTAGACAAGTTATCCGCTACAGGGTTATCAACACCCTTTCTATCAACAATATGCAAATCAAATTCTTGTAGCAGGAGAACCCATCTGATAAGTCTAGGTTTAGCACCTTTCTCTTCCATAAGATATTTAATAGCAGCATGATCAGTGTGAACAGTTACTTTGGAATCAACAATATAAGGTCTAAACTTATCACAAGCAAACACAACTGCTAAAAATTCCTTTTCAGTGGTGGCATAGTTTCTTTGAGCGCAATCTAGATTTTTACTAGCATAATGGATAACATTTAATTTCTTATCAACCCTTTGTCCTAGAACAGCACCAATGGCATAATCACTAGCATCACACATAATTTCAAAGGGTAGGTTCCAATCAGGTGGTTGAACAACAGGTGCAGAAATCAAGGCATTCTTAAGAATTTCAAATGCTTCTACACAATCATCATCAAAAATGAATGGAACATCTTTTTGCAAAAGATTAATGAGAGGCCTAGAAATCTTAGAGAAGTCTATAATAAACCTCCTATAGAAACCAGCATGACCAAGGAAACTTCTTATACCTCTGATATCCGTAGGACATGACATTTTTTCAATAACATCAACTTTGGCTTTGTCAACTTCAATACCTCTTTCGGAGATTTTGTGTCCCAAGACAATACCTTCATTCACCATAAAGTGGCACTTCTCCCAATTTAAGACAAGATTAGTTTCTTCGCATATTTGCAAAACTCGATCAAGGTTTCTCAAATAATCATGATTAGAAGTTCCGTAAATAGAAAAATAATCCATGAAAACCTCAACAATCATTTCACAAAAATCTGAGAATATAGCAGTCATACATCTTTGAAAGGTAGCAGGTGCATTGCATAAACCAAAAGGCGTACGTCTATAAGCAAAGGTACCGAAAGGGCAAGTAAAAGTGGTCTTATCTTGGTCCTCTTTTGACACAAGTATTTGAGAGAAGCCAAAATAACTATCTAGAAAGCAAAAATGAGTGTGTTTGGATAGTCTTTCTAGCATTTGATCAATAAAAGGTAGAGGGTAATGATCTTTTCTAGTAGCTTTATTTAATTTCCTAAAATAAATTACCATTCTATACCCTGTAACAATTCTTTACGGGATCAATTCATTTTTATCATTAGGGACTACGGTAATACCTCCTTTCTTAGGGACACATTGAACGGGACTAACCCATCTACTATCAGCAATAGGACAAATAATACCTACCTCCAGAAGCTTTAATATTTCATTCCTTACCACTTCTTTCATTTTAGGATTTAACGTCATTGGTGATCAACAACTGGTTTGGCATCAGGCTCCATATTAATCTTATGCTGGCATAGAGTGGGACTAATGCCCTTAAGATCATCAAGAGTATATCCAATAGCAGCACGGTGCTTGCTCAGAGTTTTTAACAATCTCTTTTCTTCATGCTCTGAAAGGTTAGCACTAATAATAGGATATATCTTCTTTTCACCAAGATAAGCATATTTCAGAGTATTCGGTAATTGTTTAAGCTCAAACACGGGATCACCCTTAGTTGGAGGAGGATCCCCAAGTATTTCAATAGGCAAGTTGTGTTTCAAAATAGGATGTTGATCAAAGAAAATCTTATCTATTTCATTCCTTTCATTCATATGCATATCATTTTCATGATCTACTGGATATTGTTCTAAGGGATCAGTAGGAGGCACAACAATAGAATCAAGACCATAATTTCATCCTTACTAGGCAATTCTTTATCATGGGGTTGTCTACAAAACTTAGAGAAATTAAACTCATGAGACGTGTCCCAAAAACTTACAGTAACAGTTTCCTTCTCACAATCTATCCTGGCATTAACAGTATTCAAGAAAGGTCTACCAAATATGATGGGACAAAAATCATCTTGTGGGGAACCAAGGACAAGAAAATCAGTACGATAATTTATTTTCCCACACAAGACTCCAACATCTCTAACAATCCCAACTGGTGCTATAGTATCTCTATTAGCAAGTTTGATTGTAACATTAATTTCCTCTAACTCAGCTGGCACAATATTATTCAGAATTTCTTTATATAAGTTAAAAGGGAATTGCACTCGCACTAACACCCATATAACATAAGCCATGATAACAATGATCTCCTATTTTAATAGAAACAACAGGCGTGCCAACAATAGGTCTATGTTTATCTTTAGCATCAGGTCTAGCAATTCTAGCAGCTTCATCACAGAATTGAATAATATGCTCATCAATATTATCGACCAACAGATCCTTAACCATAGAAACACTAGGATCAACCTTAATTAGTTCAGGGGGTGTAGGTGTTCTAACATAGCTCTTACGAACCACAGTTGAAGCCTTAGCATGTTCCTTTATTCTAACAAGGAAAGGTGGTTTCTCAATATAAGCAACATGTATAATAGGATCAACATTATAAGTAATAGTTACTTCTTCAACTTTAATAGGTTCAACTACTTTCACTTTAATGGGAGGATGATATTTAAACCACTTCTCCTTAGGTCAAGTCCATATTTAGTGCTAAATTCACGAAAAGCATCGGTGTCTACAAAGGATTTAACATAACCAAAATTCAGGTTTATACCTGACTCCTTACCTTCGTCGAGTTACCAATCTTCAAAGTTGCATTTAATTATTCCCAATAAATCCCATTTGAAGTCAATATCTTTCTTCATATAGGAACCAGCACAATAAGTATCGAGCATGGATTGATCATTACGAGAAAGCCGAACATAAAAATTCTGAATAATAATTTCTCTCGAGAGATCATGATTGGGGCATGAATATAACATTGACTTAAGCCTCCCCCAAGCTTGAGAGATCCTTTCTCCTTCACGAGGCCAAACATTATATATATAATTCCGATCACGATTAACTAGATGCATAGGATAGAACTTCTGATGAAATTCCATTTTCAATCAGTTATAGCTCCATGATCCAATATCATCACATAGCCTATACCATGTCAATGCCTTCTCCTTAAAAGATAAAGGAAAGACCTTATTCTTGACGGGATCCTCGGGCAGACCTGCAAGCTTAAATAATCCACAAACTTCATCCACATGGATTAGATGCAAATCAGGATGTAGTGTTCCATCTCCCGCATAAGGATTAGCCAGCAGTTTGTCTATCATACCCAAAGGAATTTCATAATAAATATTTTCAGTAGGTTCAGCAGGTTGAGGAGCAACTCTCTGTGCTTTCGGTCGAGGTGAATATACCTCGAACAAACCCCTCAAAGGATTACTTTCCATAGTAACAAGTGACAGTAAATTTCAGCACACTATATAACTTTTTCCTTACCAGATTCCACTTACCAAAGGCACTTCACTCCCCGGCAACGGTGCCAGAAAAGAGTCTTGATGACCCACAAGTATAGGGGATCTATCGTAGTCCTTACGATAAGTAAGACTGTCGAACCCAACGAGGAGCAGAAGGAAATGACAAGCGATTTTCAGTAAGGTATTCTCTGCAAGCACTGAAATTATCGGTAACAGATATGATAAGATAATTTGTAATGAGTAACAAGTAACAAGTGTAGCAAAGGTGCAGCAAGGTATCCCAATCCCTTTTTAGCAAAGGACGGGCCTAGACAAACTCTTATGTAAAGCAAAGCGCTCCTGAGGACACATGGGAATTTTTGTCAAGCTAGTTTTCATCATGCTCATTTGATTCACGTTCGTTACTTTGATAATTTGATATGTGGGTGGACCGGTGCTTGGGTGCTGCCCTTACTTGGACAAACCTTCCACTTATGATTAAACTATCTCGCAAGCATCCGCAACTACGAAATAAGAATTAAGATAAATCTAACCATAGCATGAAACACGTGGATCCAAATCAGCCCCTTACGACGCAACGCATAAATTAGGTTTAAGCTTGTGTCACTCTAGCAACCCATCATCTATTTATTACTTCCCAATGCCTTCCCTAAGTCGAAATAATGGTGAAGTGTTATGTAATCGACATTCACACCACACCACTATAGGAGAGACAACATACATCTCATCAAAATATTGAACGAATACCAAATTCACATGATTACTTATAACAAGACTTATCCCATGTCCTTAGGAACAAATGTAACTACTCACAAAGCATGTTCATGTACATAATAAGAGGAGTATTAATTATCATAAAGGATCTGAACATATGATCTTCCACCAAGTAAACCAACTAGCATCAACTAAAATGAGTAATCAACACTACTAGCAACCCACATGTACCAATCTGAGGTTTGAGACAAAGATCGAATACAAGAGATGGACTAGGATTTGGAGAGGAGATGGTGCTAATGAAGATGTTGATGGAGATTGGCCCCCTCTCATTGAGAGGATCGTTGGTCATGACAATGGCTTTGATTTCCCCCTCTAGGAGGGAAGTTTCCCTGGCAGAACAGCTATGCCGAAGCTCTAGATTGGTTCTGCCCAAGTTCCGCCTCGCGACGGTGGCGTTTCATCCCGGAAACTCTCTTCTGATTTTTTTCCAGGTCAAAACCCTTCATATAGCAAAAGATGGGTGTCGGGAACCTGTCAGGTGATTCACTGATACGTCTCCAACGTATCTATAATTTACAAAGTATTGGTGCCATGTTTACAATAATTCTATATGATTTCGGTATGATTTTATTAAAACTAACCCGAACTCACACTGTTTTCAACAAAACTACCATGTTGTCGTTATTAGTGTAGAAATAAAAGTTCTCGGAATGGGCTGAAAATTTAGTATGATTTTTTCTGGACCAAAAGAGACCCCTGAAGCATTGGAGTTGAGCCAGAAGAGTCACGAGGTGGTCACAAGCCTGCCAGGTGCGGCCACCCCCCAGGCCGTGCCTAGCAGGCATGTCAGTGCCTCGTGGCACCCCTTGACGTGATTCCAACGCCAAAAATTCCTATAAATATAGAAACCACCAAAAGAAACCTGGATTGGGAGTTCCCCCACCGCAAACATCCAAAGACATGAAAAACCAATCGGGAGCCCGTTCCGGCATCCTGCCAGAGGGGGAAACCATCACCGAAGGCCATCTTCATCATCCCGGCAGTCTCCATTACAAGGAGGGAGTAGTTCACCCTCGGGACTGAGGGTATGTACCAGTAGCTATGTGTTTGATCTCTCTATCTCGTGTTCTTGAGATGACACGATCTTGATGTACCGTGAGCTTTATTGATATAGATTAATCATATGGAGTTTTCCCCTCTCTATGTTGTTGTGATAACTTGAGTTTTCCCTTTGAAGTTTTCTTATCGGATTGAGTCTTTAAGGATATGAGAACACTTGATGTATGTCTTGTGATGGGATATCCGTTGTGACAATGGGATGTTCTATTGATCCACTTGATGTATGTTTTGGTGATCAACTTGCGGGTTCCATGAACTTGGGAATCTATGCATAGGGGTTGGAACACGTTTTTGTCTTGACTTTCCGGTAGAAACTTTGGGGCACTCTTTGAAGTCCTTTGTGTTGGATTGAACATGATGAATCTGAAATTATGTGATGCATATCGTATAATCAAGCCCATGGGTACTTGTGGTGAGATTGGAGTATCTAGGTGACATTAGGGTTTTGGTTGATGTCTATCTTAAGGTTTTATTTTAGTACAAACTCTAGGGTTGTTCGTGTCACTTATAGGGATAGCAATTATTATGATGGAGGAACATATGCTTGTAGGAATTGCAATAATATCAAGTTCCCTCTCTATGTGTTCAAGGTTTTGAAGCTATGCTTGTTTTGCCTTCCTATGCTAGTTGATTCTTGATCCCATAAATTGTTTGCTCACAAAATCCCTATGCATAGGAAGTGGGTTATACTTAAATGTGCTTGTCATGATATTCATGACGATCTTTTGCATGTTTCAATTATTATTCCTATACGAGCATCGTTGAAATCATCATGGCTAGCTAAAAGGCATTAAAGAAAAGCCCTTGTTGGGAGACAACACAACACTTTTACCTTATGTTTTGATGCGTTCACATGATTAAGCTACTTTAGTAATCATGTTTTGTGTCTTTTATTTCAACAAAGTGCCAAGTAAAGCCTTTGGGATTGTGTGGATACTTGCTTGTTTGATTCTGTGCAAAAACAGAAAGTTTTGCGTCCAATATATGAATTATTTGATTTTACTGGAGAGTCAAACGATTCTGTAATTTTTACACAACATTTATATGCGAATTACTTGAGTTTTCCTAATTCTTCAGAATTTTTAGAGTCAGTTACGTTTGGTGATCATTCAGATCTTTACAGACTATTCTGTTTTTTACAGATTCTGTTTTGCTTGCATAGTTTGCTTGTTTGAAGTGTTCCTATAGCTTATTTTGAGTAATATAAATTTTGGGAATGATGGAATACAGTAGTTATAATGTGGGAACAATTATTAATCTTGTCTTGACAGTACCTAAGTGAATGATCTATATTTACCACACTAACCCATCTCACGAAGTTCCGTTAAGTTTTGTGTGATTGAAGTTTTCAAGTTTTGGGTGAGACACCGATATGAGGAGAATAAGGAGTGACAAGAGCCTAAGCTTGGGGATGCCCAAGGAAACCCCGAGGTAATATTCAAGTAATACTCAAGCGTCTAAGCTTGGGGATGCCCCGGAAGGCACCCCCTCTTTCGTCTTCAACACTATCGGTATATCTTACTTGGAGCTATATTTTTATTCATCACATAATATGAATTTTTCTTGGAGAGTCATTTTATTATTTTTTTCTATGTGACGTGTTATTTATAATCTTGTTTTTCAATAAAAAGTTCCACAATTATCATAAAAATTCCCTTTAGAATGCTTGAATTGCATGTTTGATGTGTGCTGTGTAAAAAACATAAACTTCTGTTGTAGTGTTTGAATTGTCATATGTTTCTGGAATGTGGAAAGTTTCTGAAATTTTTCCACAGGATTTTAATATAAACTTTATAGGATTTCCTAAAGTTTCATAATTGTTTGAGTTACATAAGTACAATGTTATCATAAATTTCTACAGATTGTTTTGTTTGGACAGATTGTTGTCATAGTTTTAGTATCTACTTGTCCTATAGTTTCCATAGCCTATATTGGTAGATATAAATTGTGGAAACGATAGAATACAGTACCTAATGTTTGGAAATTATTATGCAACTTGTCTTGGCCGTACATGAAGTATTGATTTATTCTTATGTGTACTAACCTATCTCACAAGTTCTTTTTGAATTTTGCGTGGATGAAGTTTTTGAGAATAGGTGAAATCAGGATATGAGAGGATTGAAAAAGATACAAAATCTAAATCTTGGGTATTCCCAGGGCACCCTAAGTAAATATTTCAAGAATTCTGAAGAATCTAAGCTTGGGGATGCTACGCATCCCACCTCTCTTCACCAACAAATATCGGTTATCTTATGTTGAGCCTAAATTTTTTACTTGTCCACATGAACTGTGCTATTCTTGGAGTGCTATTTTTGTTTTGCTTGATGTTTAAATAAGATACTCATATATGAAAATCTTTATTGAGACATAGAGAGAAAGTCTCCACATAGCTACTTAATTGTTTACCTACTCATTGATCTTCACTTATATGTTTTGGAGTAGCTTTGTCATTTACTCTCGTGCTTCACTTATATCCTATGAGTAAATGGTTGAGTGAATTGAATATCATAAATCTGAAATTATATATGTTTTATATGCTTATCCCATGGGGAGTAATGATTTCACATATAATAAGTATAGGTGGTAAAATTTATTGAAACTTAGCAAACACCGCATAACCATTCTTGAAACAATATTGAAGAAAGAGAGATTTCACATATAAATATACTATCTTGGACATCTTCTATGATTGTGATTACCCATTAATTATTTTCAAACTTGAGCAAATTAGTTGAAGTTGGACAAGGAAGACAACGTAATGAGTTATGCTTGGGTATATTTGCATAAAAGTTATATTATTATGGATCCTCCAACATGTGGTGCTTGCTTCCACCTCATAGTAGCCAAAACTTCCGTAGCAAGTAGAAACACTACTTGTGCATCCAAGCACCCTTAAACCCAAAGTTGTTCCATATGAGTCCACCATACGTACCTATATGCGGTATTTACCTGCCATTCCAAGTAAATTTGCATGTGCCAAACTCTAAACCTTCAAATAATATTCTTTTTTGTATGCCCGAATCACTCATATAGTAACTAGGGCATGTCAGTATCTTCCATCCTAGGTGGGTTATTCTCACGATATGTGTTGATTTACTATCATTCACAAGAAAGTGGCTGGTAATAGGGATTCCCAATCCCGAAATCAAATAAAAAATGCAAATAATTAAACAAAATTCTCCCTGGAATGTTGTTGGTATGGCCGGTACCCGTGGATTTGGCTCACCGTGGAGTGTGATTGTTTGGTGAAGGGGGAGTAAAAACTTTACCATTCTGTTTGGGAACCGCCTATAATGTATCTAGCATGGAAGATACCAAGATATCTCGGTTGTTATGGTGACAATGAAATCATACCGCCCAAAGTTATTATTCAACTCTGTTTTAAAAGCTCGAGCTCTTGCACCTCTGCAAATCAATCCTTCCCTCTACGAAGGGTCTATCTTTTACTTTCATGTACTTACCTTTATGCAAGAGTCATGGTGATCTTCACCACTTCCTATATTTCGCCTTTTTCTTTTGGCAATCATCATGTGTTGGGGAAACATCCAAGCATATATGGACATTCAAATATATTTGATCATGATTTATTATTGTTGACAATTATCTATATGATAAATAAGTTGGGAGGCAAAACTTTAAGCCCATGTCTTTCTCTGTGTTCGATGGATGCTATTTGTTCTAAAAATATGCTTTGAGTGTTAGCAATCATGGAAGACTATATGATAGTTGACTATGTGGAGTTTGCTAAATCAAAGCTCTTACATAAACCCTTCCTAAAAATAAGATGAATTGCAATTGTTTGGTGACTGAAAGCATAGTTTGTTAGTCCATACTTTAACATGTGGATAGCTTGTTATTTCATCATGAGAAGTTTTATGAGATGAGCTACTATTTATGATACATAATGATGCTAGAAAAAGTGATTAGAATTATCATTGATCAAACTTGTGCACTTGCAAGCATTCACACTTCATAAATTATTTATTTTATAATTTACCTACTCGAGGACGAGCAGGAATTAAGCTTGGGGATGCTGATACGTCTCCAACGTATCTATAATTTCTGAAGTATTCATGCCATGTTTACAATAATTCTATATAATTTTGGTATGATTTTATTAGAACTAACCCGAACTAACGTTGTTTTCAACAGAACTACCATGGTGTCATTTTTTGTGTAGAAATAAAAGTTCTCAGAATAGGCTAAAAATTTAGTATGATTTTCTCTGGACCAAAAGAGACCCCCGAAGCATTGGAGTTGGGCAAGAAGATCCACGAGGAGGTAACAAGCCTGCCAGGCACGGCCACCCCCTGGCCACGCCTAGCAGGCTTGTCACCGCCTCGTGGCACCCCTTGACGTGATTCCAATGCCAAAATATCCTATAAATATAGAAACCACCAAAAAGAAACCTCGATCGGGAGTTCCGCCACCACAAACCTCCATAGCCACGAAAAACCAATCGGGAGCCCGTTCAGGCACCCTGCCAGAGGGGGAAACCATCACCGGAGGCCATCTTCATCATACCAGCGGTCTCCATGACAAGGAGGGAGTAGTTCACCTTCAAGGCAGGGTATGTACCAGTAGCTATGTGTTTGATCTCTCTCTCTCTCTCTCTCGTGTTATTGAGATGTCATGATCTTGATGTACCGCAAGCTTTATTTATATAGATGAATCATATGGAGTTTTCCCCTCTTTATCTTGTTGTGATGAATTGAGTTTTCCCTTTGAAGTTTTCTTATCGAATTGAGTCTTTAAGGATATGAGAACACTTGGAGTATGTCTTGCGATGGGATATCCATGGTGACAATGGGATGTTCTTTTGATCCACATGATGTATGTTTTGGTGATCAACTTGCGGGTTCCATGACCTTGGGAATCTATGCATAGGGGTTGGCACACGTTTTTGTCTTGACTTTTCGGTAGAAACTTTGGGGCACTCTTTGAAGTCCTTTGTGTTGGATTGAACATGATGAATCTAAAATTATGTGATGCATATCGTATAATCAAGCCCATGGGTACTTGTGGTGACATTGGAGTATCTAGGTAACATTAGGGTTTTGGTTGATGTGTATCTTAAGGTGTTATTTTAGTACGAACTCTAGGGTTTTTCGTGACACTTATAGCGATAGCTCATAAGATTGATTGGAAAAGATAACTTTGAGGTGGTTTCATACCCTACAATAATTTCTTCGTTTGTTCTCCGCTATTTGTGACTTTGGAGTGAACTCTTTGTCGCACGAGAGGTATTTACATATGATTCAACTATGTTAGTATTGTTGAGAGAATTTGCACTAGTGAAAGTATGAACCCTAGGCCTTGTTTCTAAGCATTTCAATATCGTTTGTGCTCACTTTTGTTACTAGTTACCTTGCTGTTTTTATATTTTCAGATTACGAAAACCTATATCTACCATCCATATTACACTTGTATCACCATCTCTTCGTCGAACTAGTGCACCTATACAATTTACCATTCTATTGGATGTGTTGGGGACACAAGAGATTCTTTGTTATTTGGATGTAGGGTTGTTCGAGAGAGACCATCTTCATCTTATGCCTCCCACGGATTGATAAACCTTAGGTCATCCCCTTGAGGGAAAATTGACATTGTCCTAAAAAAACTCTGCGCTTTGAGTCCCAACACGAGTCTATAAGAAGAAGGTTGTGTAGTAGACATCAAGCTCTTTTCTGGCGCCGTTGCCGGGGAGATGAGTGCATGAAGGTATATCTTTAGATCTTGCAATTGAATCTTCCAGTTTCTTGTTTTTCACTAGTTTCGTTTTATAAAATAAAAACTAAAAAATGGAATTGATGTTGCCTCATATGCTTCATCTTTTTAATGTCTTTCATGAAAATTATGGAAAGGAAACTTGTGCTCAAGTGTTAGAAGAAGAAGTTATTAAAATGTTTAGCACTAAATCTTTGAATGATAAGCATGACACTGATATTGTTAGTATGAATTCTCTGAATATTCATGATGCTAATGATATGCAAAGCCACAAGCTTGGGGATGCTATGTTTGATGAAGATGATATTTTTAATCCCCCTAGTTTTGATGAGCAAAACTATTATGATTATGGCATGCCTCCTATCTATGATGATTATTGTGATGACACGTATGCTATAAAGAGTAATGACAACCATGAAACCTATTATAAGGATTTTAATATTCAATGTTTTTATGTCAATCAAGTATCTCATGATGATTATTTTGTTGAGTTCGCTCCCAATATTACGAATGAGAAGAAAATTGCTTATGTGGAGAGTAACAAATTGTCTATGTTTGTGGATCATGAATATAATGCTTTATGTGCTGGTTATATTGTGGATTTCCTTCATGATGCTACTGAAAATTATTATGAGGTAGGAACATATCCTTGTAGAAATTGCAATAATATCGAGTTTCCTCTCTATGTGTTCAAGGTTATGAAGCTATGCTTGTTTTGCCTTCCTATGCTACTTGATTCTTGATCCCATAAATTGTTTGCTCACAAAATCCCTATGCATAGGAAGTGAGTTATACTTAAATCCGCTTGTCATGAGATTGATGATGCTCTTTTGCATGTTTCAATTATTATTCCTATACGAGCACCGTTGAAATCATCATGCCTAGCTAAAAGGCATTAAAGAAAAGCGCTTGTTGGGAGACAACCCAACACATTTACCTTCTGTTTTAGTGCGTACACATGATTAAGATACTGTAGTAATCATGTTTTGTATATTTTATTTCAATAAAGTGTCAAGTAAAGCCTTTGGGGTAGTGTGGATACTTGCTTGTTTGATTCTGTGCAAAAACAGAAAGTTTTGCGTCCAGTATATGAATTATTTGATTTTATTGGAGAGTCAAACAATTCTGAAATTTTTTACACAACATTTATATGCGGATTAATTGAGTTTTCCTAATTCTTTAGAATTTTTAGAATCGGATACGTTTGGTGATCATTCAGATCTTTACAGATTGTTCTGTTTTTGACAGATTCTGTTTTGCATGCATAGTTTGCTTGTTTCAAGTGTTCCTATAGCTTATTTTGACTAATATAAATTATGGGAATGATGGAAAACAGTAGGTATAATTTGTGAACAATTATTAATCTTGTCTTGACAGTACCTAAGTGAATTATCTATATTTACCACACTAACCCATCTCACGAAGTTCCATTAAGTTTTGTGTGATTGAAGTTTTTCAAGTTTTGGATGAGACACCAATATGAGGAGAATAAAGAGTGACAAGAACCTAAGCTTGGGGATGCACAAGGAAACCCCAAGGTAATATTCAAGGAATACTCAAGCGTCTAAGCTTGGGGATGCCCCGGAAGGCATCCCCTCTTTCGTCTTCAACACTATCGATATATCTTACTTGGAGCTATATTTTTATTTGTCACATAATATGAGTTTTGTTTGGAGCGTCATTTTATTCTATTGTTCTATGTTAGGTGTTATTTATAATCTTGTTTTTCTTTCCTATTTATAAAGATTTGAGTTGGTGATGAGTTCACTCACCTATTCATCCTCTTCCAAGCTACACATTGCTCATGGGACCCACCTAAATAAAATATAAAGAAAACAGTGAGACTAGCCATTTTCCTCGAACTTTACGCCGCAGCTCTTACCCAATAGCGTTTCACTGGCCTGCTGTACTGTTCACATCCTCTAGCGTTTAAAATTTCGAACCTCCGAAGGACCCGTTTCCCTAGCAACGTATGATCGATAGGTTGTTGCTACACCGGACCACTACATCCACGTATGCGGACATTCGGTCAAGCTGGACACGAGCCGGACTGAGTCGGCCGTCGTTGGTCACTTCCAGATGGGCCCATGATACGTGGATGTTGGCATCCGAAACATAGTCGCGGAAGCAGAGCACCGGTGAGTTGGGGAGGCATGCTCGTGACGTGGTCGAGGTCGTGGAGGAGAAGCACCACGGCGGAGTCCCCGGTCGTCGGCGCGGACACTCTGAGCACGGACAACATGCATGGAGCTCGGCGACCGTGCGTGTGCGCGCTTGACAAGGACACCATTGGTTGGTTCAGAGTGTAGAGAGCAACACAAAAAGTTGAGTTGAACGAGTCGATTTTCTCATTACTCAGTGGTGTACGTATGCACAGAAGGCACACACACGCAGGTGCTCTATCAAAATAACTGCTGTCGTAGCTATCTCCCAATATCTAGCTTCGTGGAATCGTGATGCACATGGATACTGCATGCAGGTACGGGAGATGCAACAGCCGGTAGACGTATTCCAAGCTTCATATGTTGGACGATGGGTGTGCAGCGGCACGGTGTACGGATGCGTGCATGCCTAGGGACGGCGACATGGTGGATGGACACATGCGAGCGTAGGTTGTTACTAGGTCAATCTTCGTATGTTTTTTTTTTTTTGAGAATGTAAAGCTTCATATGTGTACTTCCTCTGCAATCAAAATAGAAGACGCCTTGTATTTTGCGCAATAGCTAAATTTCAGTTGACTAACTTTAGCTATTGAGGCCAATCAATTTTGAAGGAAGAGAAAGGAGAAGGAAGGATGCCACAAGGGAGGAAGGAGAAGGAAGTGTATCGTCGGAGGGCTATCCCTTTATCTATCTCAGGGTAGGGTGGGTGCGGAAGAAGGGCGATGGTGGGGTAGTGGCGCAACTTAGTTGGAGAAAATTCACATCGGCATCGGGGCTAGAGGGATGGCCACATGCAGCGCCAAGACCGACGATGGGGGGTGGTTTTGGGGAGTGCAGGGTGGCGAGGCTGCACGGAGGCACCGCCAGCTGCGGGCGGTGGTCGCAGGCGGTTCGGTCGGTGGCCCGTATGGCAGTCTGCTGAGGAGGAAGAAGTGTTGAGGAAGAAGGGCTAAACTTTATAGGATCTTCATCAAACGGTCCAAAACGGTCGACTGGCCCAAATTTAAAAGTCAGACGACTTACATGTAGCCACGCCCTATATTTTGATATTGAGGGGGTAATTGGTTGCCTTTTTAGGCAACATAATTGGACCGCACTTAATAATTGCCGCCGCTCGCATAGCTGGTTTGGGCTCAAATAATCCTCTAGCTAAAATGAAGACCGCCACGTGCTAGCGCTACGGCCTACTTTGCCAGCTCAACTTGGCCTCTTACCCCTTCGGCCTAAGTAGAAGAGCTTTGCCAGGTTGCACCCGGAAGCTAGGGATTTGGGCAGGCCCATTTAGCTTTCGTCATTTTTAAATTTTTTCCAAAAGAATGTTTGTGTTTTCGGAAAATCTTTGGAATCTTTTGGAAGTAAGGAACTAGGGATCGAACCTAGGTCTCCTCTGCGAAGGACTGGCACTCTAGCCACTACGACTTACGCGTGCTTGTGATATTTCAAAGTCTCACCCTATAAGAACCAACCGGACGGCGAATTTGACAGGAAAAATGCGATTCGTTTCCTTCACTTATGGATGGCATAGTGATTAATTTAGGGCAATTTTAATGACAGGCGTGCCATTTTAAATGGGAGACAATAAAACATGAAGATAAAATCATGATCTGATATGCACATATTGTTAATGCTTTGGCTTACCTTGCAAAGTACAACAATGTTGTGTATGGTAGAGAAATATACATATTCATACATATGGTAAGGAAACAAATAAACAGTTGTTTCTTATGTAACTAGAAGATCTTGATTGGATTTTATGAATAATAGAATAAGGATAAACTACTTTTGGATCTACTTTCATGTGGTTCGGTAGCATAGCACGGGCATCTTACTAGTCAATAAAAAGTTTCAAGAATTGCCTTTAGAATGCTTGAATTGCATGTTTGATGTGTGCTCTGTAAAAAACAGAAACTTCTGCTGTAGTGTTTGAATTGTCATATGTTTCTGGAATGTGCAAAGTTTCTGAAATTTTTACACAGTATTTTAATATATATTTTATAGGATTTCCTAAAGTTTCATAATTGTTTGAGTTACATAAGTACAATGTTATCATAAATTTCTACACACTATTTTGTTTGGACAGATTGTTGTCATAGTTTTAGTATCTACTTGTCCTATAGTTTCCATAGCCTATATTGATAGATATAAATTGTGAAAATGATAGAATACAATACCTAATGTTTGGAAATTATTATGCAACTTGTCTTGTCCGTACATGAAGTATTGATTTATTCTTATGTGTACTAACCTATCTCGTGAGTTCTTTTTGAGTTTTGTGTGGATGAAGTTTTTGAGAATAGGTGAAATTGGGATATGAGAGGATTGAACAAGATACAAGAGCTCAAGCTTGGGTATGCCCAAGGCACCCCAAGTAAATATTTCAAGAACTCTCAAGCATCTAAGCTTGGGGAAGCTACGCATCCCACCTCTCTTCATCAACAATTATCGGTTAGCCTATGTTGAGCCTAAATTTTTACTTGTCCACATGATATGTGCTATTCTTGGAGTGCTATTTTTGTTTTGCTTGTTGTTTAAATAAGATACTCAGGTATGAAAATCTTTATTGAGAGATAGAGAGAAAGTCCTCACATAGCTACTTAATTGTTTACCTACTCATTGATCTTCACTTATATGTTTTGGAGTAGCTTTGTCATTTACTCTCGTGCTTCACTTATATCCTATGAGTAAATGGTTGAATGAATTGAATATCATAAATATGAAATTATATATGTTTTATATGCTTATCCCATGGGGAGTAATGAGTTCACATATAATAAGTATAGGTGGTAAAATTTATTGAAAGTTAGCAAACACCGCATTGGTCACTTGAACCATTCTTGAAAGGAAATTGAAGAAAGAGAGATTTCACATATAAATATACTATCTTGGACATCTTCTATGATTGTGATTACCCTTTAATTATTTTCAAACTTGAGCAAATTAGTTTAAGTTGGACAAGGAAGACAACGTAATGAGTTATGCTTGGGTATATTTGCATAGAAGTTATATTGTTATGGATCCTCCAACATGTGGCGCTTGCTTCCACCTCATACTAGCCAAAATTTCTTCATGATGCTACTGAAAATTATTATGAGGGAGGAACATATGCTTGTAGGAATTACAATAATATCAAGTTTCCTCTCTATGTGTTCAAGGTTTTGAAGCTATGCTTGTTTTGCCTTCCTATGCTAGTTGATTCTTGCTCACAAAATCCCGATGCATATGAAGTGGGTTATATTTAAATTTGCTTGTCATGAGATTCATGATGCTCTTTTGCATGTTTCAATTATTATTCCTATACGAGCATCATTGAAATCATCATGCTTAGCTGAAAGGCATTAAAGAAAAGCGCTTGTTGGGAGACAACCCAACACTTTTACCTTCTATTTCGATGTGTTCACATGATTAAGTTACTGTAATAATCATGTTTTGTGTCTTTTATTTCAATAAAATGCCAAGTAAAGCATTTGGGATAGTGTGGATACTTGCTTGTTTGATTCTGTGCAAAAAAAAAGTTTTGCGTCCAGTATCTGAATTATATGATTTTACTAGAGTGTCAAAAAATTCTTAAATTTTTACACAATATTTTTATTGTAATTCATTGATTTTTCCTAATGGTTCACAATTTTTAGAATCAGGTAAGTGTGGTGATCATTGAGATCTTTACAGACTGTTCTGTTTTTGACAGATTCTGTTTTGCCTACATAGTTTGCTTGTTTCAAGCGTTCCTATAGCTTATTTTGAGCAATATAAATTGTGGGAATGATGGAATACAGTAGGTATAATGTGGGAACAATTATTAATCTTGTCTTGACAGTACCTAAGTGAATGATCTATATTTACTACACTAACCCATCTCACAAAGTTCCTTTAAGTTTTGTGTGATTGAAGTTTTCAAGTTTTGGGTGAGACACCGATATGAGGAGAATAAGGAGTGACAAGAACCTAAGAAAGGGGATGTCCAAGGCACCCCAAGGTAATATTCAAGGAATACTCGAGCGTCTAAGCTTGGACATGCCTCGGAAGGCATCCCCTCTTTCGCCTTCAACACTATCGGTATATCTTACTTGGAGCTATATTTTTATTCATCATATAATATGAGTTTTTCTTGGAGCATCATTTTATTATGTTGTTCTCTGGTAGGTGTTATTTATATTTTTTCAATAAAAATTTCCAAGAATTTCCTTTAGAATGCTTGAATTGCATGTTTGATGTGTGCTGTGTAAAAAACAGAAACTTCTGATGTAGTGTTTTAATTTTCCTGTTTTTCTGGAACGTGGAAAGTTAATGAAATTTTTACACATTATTGTCATATAAATTTTGAAGAGTGTCCTAAAGTTAAATAATGTTTTGAGTTACATAAGTACACTGTTATCATAAATTTCTACAGACTGTTCTGTTTGGACAGATTGCTGTCATAGTTTTGTTATCTACTTGTCCTATAGTTTCCATAGCCTATATTGGTAGATGTAAATTGTGGAAATGATAGAATATAGTACCAATTGTTTGGAAATTATTATTCAATTTGTCTTGGCTGTACATGAAGTGTTGATTTATTCTTATGTGTACTAACCTATCTCACGAGTTTTTTTTTGAGTTTTGTGTGGATGAAGTTTTTGAGAATAGGTGAAATCGGGATATGAGAGGATTGAACAAGATACAAAAGCTCAAGCTTGGGGATGCCCAAGGCACCCCAAGTAAATATTTCAATAACTCTCAAGCATCTAATCTTGGGGATCTGGCAAGGCCTCTCCATGATCTTGACAAGCGGGGTTGGTCTGTCATGATTGCCTTTAGGAGGCTTCTTCCGTTGACCGGGTCGCGAATTGCGGAAGCCAGCGTTAACTGCCGTGTCATCGGCGTCACTATTGTTTTGTCGGCGCTTATTCTTGTTGCGCTTTGGTTTATCATTTCCGTCCCGAACCTCGGAGGTTCTGGGGTCTTTGGGGTTTTGGCTCCGTCTTGATAGCCAGTTATCATCGCCCGTGCAAAAGCGAGTCATGAGTGATGTAAGGGCGGACATTGTTTTAGGTTTTTCCTGGCCGAGATGGCGAGCCAACCATTCATCCCGAATATTGTGCCTGAAGGAGGCTATTGCCTTGGCGTCCGGGCAGTCAACAATCTGGTTATTCTTGGTTAGTAACCGATTTTAGAATTGCCGCGCGGGCTCTCCTGGTTTATGGACGACGTTGTTTAGGTCGGAGGAGTCCGGCGGCCGAACATAGGTGCCCTGGAAGTTATATCGGAATGCATCCTCTAGATCCTCCCAGCACCTGATGGATTTTTCGGGGAGGCTGTTCAACCAGTGCCGAGATGGCCCATTAAGTTTTAGGGGTAGATACTTGATGGCGTGGAGATCATCTCCTCGCGCCGGTAATCGGCGTTTGTTCTAGCCTCGCTTCCTTCCCGACCTTTGTTATTGCGGTCTAGCCAAGGCCGATACCCTTCCCGTCTATCGGGTGAGTACCCTCTGGATCTGTAGATGGATCTCATACGACCTACTCTGTAGTTCGGGTCGCATCACAGGTCGAACCTGTCAACGGGATCTATTGGCTCTTTCCCCCGTCTTCGGGGTATCCTCGGCCTATAACCGGTGTCGTCAGTCGTCCTGTCTCGTCCTCGAGGGGTGCGGTCCGGCTTGTTGTATGGGTATGTTTGGGAGACGGTGTATTTGTAAGCTCATCATCGAATTGTGGCAGCAACCTTCTACGTGGATAGCTTTTAGGTTGGTCCAATGGACCGCTACTGTATCCTTCCTCAATTGAGAGGACTTTCATCCATCGATCGTTGAGGTTGTCTTGTTCGGTTTTAAGCTGTCGTTCTTTTTCTTTCAGGCTGCGGGCCGTGGCTATAAGCCGTTTCCTGAACAGTTTGTGATCTTCAAGGTTATCGGGGATGGCAAAGTCATCGGCTTCCGGGATGTATTCCTCCTCGCCAGGGTGGAGGTAATTGTCGTCCTCGGAATCGTTTAGGTCATCGGGGTTGAGCAGATCTCCCGGTCTCTCCTGACTGTCTAGCGGGTGTTCGTGGATATCGGGATCGCCGAGGTCTTCTGGGGTATCTCCATCCCCGGTGCCGACGAGAGCTTTTCTTCCTTTTCTTCCTTTTTTCCCTTTTGATCGTTTATGCGGCTTCCGGCGCCTTGACGACGCTTCACCCTATTTGTCGCCATCGTTTTTAGGTGTGTGCTCGCCGTTAGCGGCTGGAGTGTCCACCATGTAGACGTCGTACTTGGAGGTGGCAGCCCATCACCCTATGTTTACGAGGGTAGGGCGCAATCTTCCTCATCCATGTATTCTGCCTCCTCGGAGGCGTAGTCCAACATGACGGTTAAATCCACGGGTGGCTATCCAGTGGGTGGTGGGTGGGATGAAAAATTCATCCAGACCCGCCTTGAGGCCGATCAGAGCATGGATCGGATTTGGATCGTTGGTAATCTTCATCGACGAGATCCGATCTAGGGCCTCATTGAGTATCGAGAGCTCGATCGTGTCAATCTGCTCGGAGCTTTCGGATTTAACCTCCGATGTGTCCATGCGAGGGGAGTGTTCGGCATGAACAGGTGTCCGGACGTCTGGCTCTATGGCCGGATCCGGACTAAAGGTCAGGTCATCGCCGGTGTGGACTCCGCAGGCAGGACCGAAAGAGGGATCTGAGGTTAAAGCCTCAGAGTCTTCGGGCATGGCAGGCAAGACTACGAGCCCGATTAGCGAAAGATCCCCCTCGAGAGTCTATGTAGAACTACAGGTTCCCGAATCTGACCTCTTGATCAGGGGTGAAACTCCCGACCCGTCCTAGATGGCCAGTCGGTTCAACGTGCAGCACAATGCTGCCGAAAGCAAAGATATGCCCGACGACAAAAGTGTCCATGCTGCGTACTTCTTCGTTGATGACAACGCGAGCCATCGATTCCTTTGGTGATCATAGCGGAACTCTCAATGAAAGCACCAATGTCGGTGTCAAAACCGATGGATCTCGGGTAGGGGGTCCCAAGCTGTGAGACTAGGACCGATGGTAACAGGAGACGAAGGGGACGATGTTTACCCAGGTTCGGGCCCTCCTACGGAGGTAAAACCCTACGTCCTGCTTGACTATATTGATGAGATGTAGGCTACAAGTTGATCTACCTCGAGATCAAGTAGCTAAACCCTAGATGAGTTGTTCTCTCTCCTACAACCTAAAACCCTTCGGCTTATATAGGCGCCGAGGGTACCTAGGGTTTGCACATGGTCGGTTACACATCGAAGGAAAAACATGCCTATCCACTATTCCAATCTTGGAGGACACCCCACGATTCCCGAAGCTTCCTTCTTGGAGACAGGGCCTTCGATCAATCCAATGCTCGGTAAATGACCCATATAGTCCGGCCCATGAGAAACAGGTCGGCCGCCCGAGGACCCCTTAAACCAGGACTGCCTACCCTTCCCCTTCCGGTCGTCCGCACAACTATGCCCATTCTCCATGTAGGCGTCGACGTGCGATGGAGCGTTGTCGTCGTCATCATCATCGAAGCCGGAGGTGGAGGCGTCGTTGTCGTCCTCTTCGGAGCAGCGCATGCCGGACAGCCTGCGGAGTAGGCAGCCCTGCTCCTTCGCGTGGTGGGCCGCTTTTGCCTTCGCCTCTTTTGTTGTCTCGCGCTCCGATAAGTCGATTGTCAGTTGGAGCATGTCAGCATTCTTGCGACGGAGGTGGCATGCATCCGTCTCCGCCGTTGTCAGCGAGCGACGAAGGATGCACGCGAGGAGAGCGTCCCCAGGGTCCACTGGCGCGCTCGAATGGCACGCGTCACGCGCCTCCCCCTCTCTCTCGCCCGCTGCCGCTCACGACAGGCTGCACTCGCCTTTGACTCCGGCGTTCTCGTGCGCCCCGTCCCCGTCACGGGCACGAGGACCCAACGGTGGCCGGGCACCGCATTCGAAGAAGAGGGTGGTGGAGGTGGGTGGCGTACCTGACCTGGAGCGGAGCGGTCGGAGTTGTGCGCCGCGCCGAGCGTGCCCGGGCTCCCCCATATCCGCCCCATATTTGGGCTAGATATGAGTGGTGTTGGTCAGCCCGGGCGTTTGAAGCTCGTTTAGGGAGTCCGTCTGGATCGATTTTTCGTGACCGACCAGTGATCGGACGGCTTGCCCGGGACGTATGAAATGAATACAAGGGATCCGGCTGTAGATGCTCTAACCGTGTTTTCTTGTTTTCCTCATCCAAACGAAGAAATTGTATGTACTTATCGTAACAAAAAAAAAGCTAAAATTGATTTTCCTATAAAATGTCTAAAACTCGTTTTCTAAAATCTTGCATCTAATCCTAGGTATCCCGACGACCACGGCGTCTGTCTCAACCACGCCGCCTCGTTCATCTCCGAGGTGGGTCCTGCCGAACTTGCGCACAGAAATGCTCCACTCACGGCGGAATCTATACCGTAGCTCCCAGTGCGTTTTTGCGTCGTCCAGATTTTTGGCTTTTTATCGACACCAATGTTGAATTTTGAGCGTTTGAATCGTATTCTGTCAAGTCTTATTGCTGATTATATCATCCAACCCACCCCTAATCCGGGGGGAAATTGGAATTTACATTTGTTTTCTGGTAGTGGGAAAATTAATTTCTGTTGAGCTAGAGTTAGAACAGGTGACAGTATTTACGTTTCTATCCTGCGTGATAGCATGTCTGTATCTAATTTTGAATCGGATTCTAAATATTGCTCTTTGATGATAGATCTGCTTATGAATCCTTCTTGACGGCAAGGAATATTGTAGTGCATGGCCAAATGAAACGGGGTAAGCCGATTGGGCCCAGTCACCTCCCTTATGGCAATGCTTTTTTCTGCACCTCCAGTGATCCTCTGGGCGAACAAGTTGCCATAACCAAAGAGAAAGACAGAGCAGAAACGAGAAGGGAAACCAAGAAGCTCAATGTACCATCAGCCCAATCATTACAAATAGTAGCCATCGCGATGGGTCTATATACAAAAACCCATGTCTTCATGTTTTTCGTGTCAAAAACCGTGGTGAGAGTAAGTGATGCAAATCTCTTTCCTCTATTGCTCATATTTAGTGTTGTCATCACATATATTGCAAATTCATAAAACTTTACATAGTAGTACTATATTTTGTATTTTTAGCAAATTACTTGCATTATTAATTACTGTTTTAACATACAATTCATCAAATGATTTAAAATGTGTCATGTAAATATAATATGTTTAGCTGCATATTTAGTTTTTAGTGTTGACGTGTTGTTATTATAAACATCTTTTTAATTTGTCAAAACAATTTATACTTTTTATTTTGTTTCTGGTTGATTAGCTCTGTTACATAAAGGAGTGTATGGTTACAGATTTGCATGTGAGTACTCTATCAATTACTAATAAATACTCTCTCCGGCCCAAAATTAGCATCGCTGATTTATTATAACTTTCTACTAAATCAGTGGCACTTATTTTGGGACGGAGAGAGTATGTTCTATTGTTAGTAATTATTGTTAGCATATAACCATCTTGATTCAGTCGGAGAACAAAAATGGTTTGGAAGCGGTATAATGGTGGTGGCTGCTAGTAGAGAGGGTGATTGTATGATGGTGGACTAGGCGGGCATGGAAAAGCTGAGGTGATGCGATTGGTGGTAGTGGGTAGGCAGTGGCACGGTATTGTGAGGTTTGTTTGTGGATTGGAGCATGGATTGGAGTAGTCGCGGTCGTGTTGAACACGGTGGCTTGCAAGTATGCCATTTGAGATATGATAGATGATATGAGCAGAGGTGTGGCCGTGGATGTTGCAACAGTGGTGGAGGGAGCCCGTCAGGTTGCTACTAGAGGGCAGTGAGCCCAACAAGCCTGGTTCTTAGATCATTGGCATAGGGTGTGGTGGTCAAGCCTCTAAGGTAGAGTGGGTTGTGACTATCTCGCAAAGCAACTGTTTATCCAATCTTCTACCATGACTAGGTAGGTGTTGTCACCTCCTGCTTGAGAAGCATTCTCAACCGAGCCAACAGTCAACCATGGAATGTGCTACCAAGTTGTTATGATTCTTAGATCAAAGGTTGATGCCATGTCCAAGGGTTGCTCTTCGGCCAATGAGTCGCGAGCCATGTGCAATCAACTGCGAAGGAGATAAAGGGGTACATGAGACAACAAGAGATTAGGAACTGGAACTTCTTTATTCACAATTTCCTATTTATTTTATTGAGTATTATATTTTATCTTGGCAAAAAAATCACATGGATGAATAGGTCTCGTGTAAATAGTACTCCCACCATTTTTATTTGCTCTGTATATTAGCTTTGTTTGAAGTCTACAATCTCTATGAACTTAGACAAGTTTGTAGAAAAAGTTGTCAACATCTATAATACCATTAGATTCTTCATTGAACACATCATATCTTTTTATTGTAAATGTTCATATTGTTTTCTATAAACTTGGTAAAAGATTATAAAGTTTGACTTAGGACAAATGTTAAATGGAGGGTAAATAAGAACAGAAGGAGTCTATTCTACTTTATATTTTTCGCATGATCGATGGTAAAAGAATGAGAGTTCATGCTATCGTTTGTAAAAAAAATAATCACTTCTAGCTCGAACTTAACATGATGTAATAAAACTTATGGTTGACGTCGTAGATAATATGAAGTGCAATTACTATTGTTGATATTATAGCCATCTTAATATTTAGTAAATGTTAGAGTTAGGCCAAATTAATCTTTATTAATTTATTGTATAGAGTATTTTATTTGGTTTTAGCAATAGATGATCTATTTTTTGGAAATCACATGAATAAGTCTCACCTAACCTGTGTGTTCATACATTTATATATATTAGGAAATTATGATATGCGGATAATGAATAGAATTGAACAAGTTCAATCTTTTTTAGAACATTTTGTCATGCTTAAAATTAAAATTCTACCATGTGTTAGTTCAGCTTGGATCTTGGTAAACCTGTACGTATAAAGTGGCCCCTGAAAGTTATACTTTTTTCTTGTAGCATTGTTTTATCCCCTCATTTATTTGACTAGTGTATTTATCCTCGTATCCTCTTAAATGAATATTTTTATTATACAATTTTTTACTGTAACTTAACACAAATATGTACTTCTAAATCATCATTATACTATTTATGATAAGCGTTTGTCTAGCAGTATACAGTTTATGACTGAAGCACAATTGCAGCCAATGGGGATATCAGACCCCGCTAATTGCTTTCCGGACCAGAAAAGGTGTCGTGTGCATTTTGAATGTGACATGATGCAAATTTTCTCTTTAAAAATGGCTAAAGTTCCCATTAACGCAAGCTCAATACAGTTGTATGGATATATAGCAGCAAGGGATTATCTGGATTCATCGCTTAATTATATTGTCAATCGTAGCAGAGACAATCCCCTTACGGGGTGCACATCTTTATGTAGATGCAGTTATTTTAAATATCTTTCATTTGGAAGTTTAAGCTTAATTCCATCACATGGATCTGAGCACAACAGATATTGTAGCCCTTGAACTACAAATTCCTTCTTGTGTCCTTGTTGCAATAAGTGAAATGTTATCTTCACACAACATTCGAAGTGTTGGTAATGATGGCTCCACTTCAAGTCAAATGTCATTTTAACAGTATGGATTATTGCATAGAAATACATGTGTCTTGGATGGTGGTATACAAAGAGGGTGTTATCGCTGCAAATATTAGGCAAGTTTATTGTTAATTATCGTTGCATTATTTATCTAACATTAAGTTTTATGTGCAACCGATTTATGTTTGTAGGCGAGTTTAGAATTTGTGTCATCATTTGCTTGTGATTCTTTGGCAGTTGGTTAGAAAGAGGGATACATTTGAAGATGAGCTACTAGCAACTAATAATTGTGTTTGCTGCAGGGTTCTCTCATTGAGATGACTGGCCCTAAGAGGGGCATCACAATGACCTGCCCTGTTCTAGTTGAGTACGACATGAGGATCAAGAAAGGGGAGCAAGAAGATGATCTACAATTAATTGACGGCGCGACGGACTTGTGCGAAGTAACCACACCCTCTCATCCATTCACGAGTCGCATTAATGGCGATTGTGGTGCGATCGACATCACTTTAGCGCACGTTGTCAATGCAGTGGAGGCGACAATAGATGTTATTGTATCAGAAGTGCAGAGTAGATTCAGTTTATCCCTCGGTTCGTTTGTGTTTGTAGGTGGGTCATGTGGGGGAATTAAGCTCCTATGTGACACTATTGGTGAGTCATGTGTCTTAACAAGAAGATATGTGATTGCCGTAGAGATGGATAGCTGGATGCATTTGAAGCTCAAGGTAGGCCAGAAAGGTTCTAAATACGATGGTTTGGAACGTTGTTGTCGCTTCAAAGCAAACCTCCATGGACACGCACGTCGACAGATACTGCTTGAGCATGCCTCTGTCTCGCTGAAGGTGACTTGGTCGGTTTTGCCATGAAGCCGTCTTGTCTCAAATTCGAATTTTTGTAAATCATTACCTGATCTTGCATATACATGTCTACTTGGCACTGGATGTATGTCTACTTACTGTTGATTTTGTGCTGTAACTGAGCATTGTTATGTGTATTCCCCGTTTCAGTAAGCAGATAATGTTTTCTGCATGTGCTTAAGCATGGCTTATTAGAGGTCACGTACCACGACGTTACTTGTTAGTACTCCTTTCATTTCACAATATAGTGCGTTTTCGTTTTTCGTGATTTAAGTTTGACCATAAATTTAACCAATGAGACCGATTACGACGAGGGCAAAAATTATATCGCTGAATTCGTATCAAAAATATAAATTCAGCGGTATAATTTTTGCCCCCGCCGCAATCGGTCTCGTTGATTAAATATATGGTCAAAGTTTGATTTCGAAAAGCGTGGATGCACTACATTATGGAATGAAGGAAGTACTAATTTGATCGCCAGATATAAATCAACCGCATTGCATCGCATGCTCCTTGGCCGGAGATATGTGCGGCCCCAACAAAGAAGCTTAGTAGCAGATTTTTGATGCCTAGCCCCCATTGCCTTCTCATGAAATTTGCCTTCAAATTGCTTCAAAAACAGGACGTACCTTGGGTCAACTGGTTTTTCCAACATCACTCTCTCAACTTCGAACGCAAACTTCAAACCACCTCCTACCTTTGGAAAATCGTGAGCAAACAACTTTCAACCCTTCGCCAAATCTTCTTTGTCCTTACCATCAGCGGAACCTTCACCTTCTTCTGGCTTGACGTGTGGATAACTCCAACCCCGCTCGCTAACACATACCCGCACCTCTTCTCCCACTCTAACTTCACCCTCTGTCCTGGTATCGCAAGTCATGCATAATGGTTTACTCGTTACTCTGCGGAACCGCCTAACCAATGTTGCTTATGTAGAGCTTGCGTCTATTTTGTCCTTGTTGCAGGATGTGGTCATGAACGACGCGCCCGACGACAGGTTCCTCACCCACGGCTCCTCCTTCTCCTCGAGGTGCGCCTACTCGTTGCTCTCCTCCGACCACGAGATCAATCTCAACGCTGGGCACATCTGGAGCTCAAAGGCACCTATTAAGGTTAAGATCTTCGGCTGGCTTCTCTGTCGCGACAGGTTGACTACGATGGTGAACCTACATCATAAGACCATTACCTCTCATCCGGATTGCCCGCGGTGCGTCCTCACTCATGAGGACGCAGCACACCTCGCCATCCTTTGCCCATACGCGACTCAGGTATGGGCACTCTTAGGGCTGCAGACTCCTCACTCCAACGATCGTATTTGGGACACTATGACGCCGGTCGCCCTCGACATCAACATTTGGCCTACCGTTGCACTCGCCATCCTCTGGAAGCTGTGGGACTCCAGGAATGCTCATGTATTCCGCAATGAGCTTCACACACCCCTTGTTACTCTTCGGAACATTATTTCAGACTTTACGCTTTGGGTCTTAAGATTTAAGGACCCAATTAGTAGGGAGGCTGCCATGTCTTGGCGCCTATACCTCTCCTCTCGCTGTAACCTCTGATGTAACCTGCCCTCGGGCCTTTCAGTAATATATTCAGGTGGAGACCCTCTCCCCCCTGTGATTGTTTAAAAAAAAAAAAAAGAAGCTTATACCCTACCTACCTTAAGAGAAATTCACTACCGGAACGTGCAACATGGGCCACGTCCGTCACTCACCACCAGCGGCCAGACGCCAGCGAGCTGATCGTGGCGGTTGCGGCGTTGCCGGGCGCGTCGCAGAGCACGCTCTCGATGTCGACCTCGAAGAAGCCCGCGTCGCCTGGCACCGGCAGGTCCGGCAACTCGTCCGAGTCCGACGACAGTGTCCACCCTGCGCAGGGGGCAGCGACGCGCGCGCGGCGTGGCGGGTACATGGCCTCGAAGTCGGCACGGTCCACGCAGAGCGCCTGCAGGACCTCGGCGATGGCGCGGTCCACGTGGTCGGCGTCGTCACGGAGCGCCGGGCCGGGCGGCGGCTCGCGCTCGACCTCAAAGTCGGACTCGGGCTCGTCCTTGGGCTCGACCTTGGGCGGCAGGAGCAGCAGCAGTGGCGCCGGCGCCGGCGGGCCAGGACGAGCCGCGGCCGGCGCCGGGTCCGGGTCGGCCTTGCAGATGCGCGGCTGCGGGTCCTCCGCGTAGCAGTCGGCGTCGAAGTTGGTGACGGCGCCGGGGCCGCGGATCCGTATCGCGGCGAGGTCGTAGGCCCTGGCCGCCTCCTCCTGGGTATCTGGAGGGAAAATGCCAAGGCACAACACACCTTTCAGAAAGCTACGTTCTGTGTCTCCTCCCCAGAGAAAAACAAAAGAACTGCACTGTGTGGAGCCCACGATACAGCTCTACTTGTTGATATACAAATGTAAAGAAAAAACGTATTACAGGCAGGATGAAATGGAGATTAATTAATCATCTCACACAAATCGACATTCAGTAAATAAATAGCAATGTACTAAGTATTTACTGTTAGTTCGAGGACGCACCGAATATTCTCAAGTAGGAGTAGCGCGTGCCGGCTGCGTGACCAATCCTCGCCTCCCACCGGCCGTTCGCGTGATGCCTGCCGTGCCAAAGTTGGCGCCAATAAGTTGTTATCATCATTCAGTAAGATCACTGCAAGTACTTACTACTAACAATGCGGTCAAATTGCACGCACTGTTCTGAAACTTCACCGCAAATACGGCTGCTAATCTGACTGTCAGTGGATACAGACACGCAGTGCTCATTAGCTCGAAGTGCGCACCTTGTAACTCCCCTGTACTTGGAGACGCCTCTCGTGAAGCCACTGCTGTTGCGCCTCAGCCTCGCCAGGTACTCCTCCCTTGTCACCCGCTGCATCCTCTCTTGCTCCTGCCTGTACGTGTCCACCTGCACCCATCGCAACCCAGCCTTAGTAAGTTTCACTCTGAATATGAATAATCTCTGAATAAAATCAGCGATCCAAGAAGCAGCAGTCCTCCTACTGAGACAAGTCAAAGACAGGTAGGATCGTCTCTGAACTTACTGGGAAGTTGAGGAGCCCGCAGTCCGAGCCCCAGCACTTGAGCGCCGCGAGATCATGGGTGCGAGCTGCCTCCTCCTCTGTCTTGTAAGATCCTGCCAAGAAACACAAGATTACTATCAGGATGATCTTAATCCATGCACACGCATTACGCAGCAGTAGTGACACAGTGTCTGATGCTTTTGCGCGTATGTTTCGGACGCATGCATGGGGACAAATATATGAAACGAGCTTTGCGCTTTACCAAGGCGCAGGTGCTTTTCTTTTTATCCTGCTTTTCCCCTCGAAGAAAGAAGAAGAGTGGTTGCAGAATTCGAAATTCGAAAATTAATCAGAGGAAGGCTACCATGGACAATGCAATCTGGACTTTGGAAGCATACAGAATAATTTGTGAATCATGGGCATTGGAAAGTATGCGTGCTTTTCCAGGAAGCGAGAGGATCTTGAACTAAACCAAATAAACTAATGGAGGCCAGGCATGGATGCGTATCGCCGTTCGCCGATGTCGAGGTAGACGAACAGAAGAATTATTGCGAACAGGATAGAGAAGAAGAATGTCAGCACATAGTAAAAGATAAAAGTAGAGGGTGATCAAGAACAAATCAAAGAAAACAGAGGCAGGTTGTCTCACCTTGTTTGCCTTTCCTGCCCTGGGCCGTGCTCCGGCGATGCCTGTCCCACAGGTGCGCCTCGTACCTCCCTGAGATGATGTGCCTGCATCAACGGACGAACACCCCCTCCAAGATCAATCAAACAGGAGACCGACCACAAACGGCGGCGCGTCGGACCGGACGCAAGCAAGAAGGGAAGAAAGAGCTCCTGGCTCACCTGGTCACGCCTTTGTAGATGGACGATCTCCTCGCCGGGACAACCACGGCGTTGCCGCTCCCGCTCCCGCTCCGGCCCCTCTTCTTCTTCTTCCTCCCATGCGTCCGCGCGCGGGGCGGCACAATGCGGGAGCCCCAGGGCCAGGAGGACGCTGACGAGGAGGAGGCAGGGGAGGGCGGAGCGGCGCCACGGCAGGGCTGCTTCTTGGTCGCCGTCATGGTGACCATGGCCAGCCGCGGGTCCGCTTTTGATCGACGGCTTGGGAGTTGGGACCGGGCGAGCGAGCAAGCCACCGTGGGTTTCTACAAATGGGAAGGGGAACGGACGCCGAGCAGGTGAGCCCTGCCTATGTAGAAGGGGCAGTGGGGCTTTGCTCTGACCGGCAACCGCACCACATTCTGCTTTGGGGAGGGGCGGGCTTGACCGCGGTTAGCTCGGCCGTGGGGCGCTTTCACCGGTTTGGTAAAAGGAGGCAACCGGGGTTAATGGCTGACCGGACGGGGGATGAGGGTTTTTGGGAACAGCCTGTGGTGGGTGGTGGGTGCGTCGCGTCGCCTCGGGGTTTTTGTGTTTGCGCGCGCGCTCGACGCTTGGCGTGGCGTGGCGCGGTGCCCGGCGATGTGGCGATGCGAGGTGATCGGGTGGGCCTTTTTACCGTCATGGTCTCAGGGTGATCTGGTTAAATTTTGGATGCCTCTTTTTTTTTTTAAATGGTGTCGGGTGGGCCTTTTTTTCGACCATGTTCTTGGGGTGATCGGGTGAAATTTTGGATGCCTCTTTATATGCAAAAAAAATCGGGATAGGCTTATGAAACATGAAAAACTGGAACGGAAACAAATGGCAAAAAATTAAAAGACCTCATGCCAAAGCGAGTGGAAGGCGCGGAAAAAATATGGTTACTTTTCTGATCAGGAAGAGGTGCACTTTTTGTGTGTGGGAAAGGAACGTTTTTTTATTGATCAATCATGCTGATTACATTCAGATTCAGCAATGCTAGCTATCTTCCTAGGAGAATTCCGAAGCCAGCATGCCGTACGTTGTTGTGAATGATCCATACAAGCTAGGGTATGACTCTATCACATTCGCGTGTCTGATGGTCACAAAGAGGAGCATCTTTAAGGTGATAAAGAACTGATCACTTATATCACTAACTTCGATACAAAACTTTTTGGGCATCCTTGTGTTTTCTCAAAACACACACGCACATATATATATATATATATATATATATATATATATATATATATATATATATATATATATATATATATATATAACCCTAGGACTATATATGTTGAAGCCGCAAATAAATTAACTACATACTTCTCCTTGGAACAAATTAAAACTAGTATCTTTAGTATGGCTCATAATAAATCCTCTAGGCCAGATGGTTTTATAGCTAAATTCTATCAACATTTTTGCAATTTATTTAATTTTGATTTAAAAGCCTTGTTTGATGATTTTCACAATGGTGACTTGGACATTTCTTGGCTTCATTGTGGGATTAACACTTTGATCCAAAAAATAGAAGATGCTATTGAAATTCAAATTATTGAGGCATGTATGCTTGCTTAATGATGGTTTTAACTTGTTTTTACTTAAGTTGAACATATTTATGGGATTGTTGGGGTTGTTATCTCACCCATGCAAATTGCTTTTGTGAAGGGTATATATATAATGGAGGGTGTCTTCATACTACATTAAGCTTTAAATAGTATTCATGTGAAAAGCATAGTTCTATGGTTTTTAACTTGACTTTGAAAAAGCATATGACAAGGTCAAATGCCCTTTGAGGTTCCCTCGATTGATTGGATATGCCTACTACTATTAGGGGGTGGTATTAAAATTAATGATAATATATGAGCCTATTTTCCCATTCATAAAGATTGAGACTGGGACATTCATTCTCTCCTTTGATCCTTGGGATTGTCGTTGACGTCATGGCTATGCTAATGGACAAAGTTACCAGAAATGGACAACTTAAAGGGGTGTTTGAGGAAAACACTGAACATGGTGTAAACTTGGTAGAGTACGCATATGACACTATATTTCTCCTATAAGATTATTATAACAGTGGGCATAAATTGAATTCGTCATATGTTTGCTTGAACATATGTCTGGTTTAAAAGTTAACTTTCATATGAGTAAATTATTCCTCTTTGGCAATGCTATCAATAAGGATGCTATCTTTGTTGAAATTTTTACTTGTCCTAAGGGTTCTCTTTCCATGAGATGCCAAGGATTGCATGTTGATGAAAAAAGGATCGAAAACAAACATTGGAAAAGTGCCAAGGAGAAAATGGAGAAAAATGTAGCAGTTAGCCACGAAGGCTCCTGGCCAGTGGGGGCAGGGTAACTTTGATTTAATCATCTCTATTTAGAATACCAAAATTTTATGATGTCCTTTTTATGGGCTTCCTATGGGGCGCTAATAAAAAGAATGGACATATTTTTTTGGCTAGATTATTTTGGAGGGAAGAAGCCAATAAGAGCAATATCGTATACTCCCTCCGTCCGGAATTACTTGTCGCACAAATGAATAAAAGTGGATGTATCTAGAACTAAAATACATCTAGATACATCCATTCCAATGACAAGTATTTCCGGACGGAGGGAGTAGTTAAATGGTCATATGTGTGTATGCCAACAGACATCTCATATTCTTCCTGTGGGGCAATGAACCATGATTGATTATGTAAATTGTGGTGGTGAATTTATAACTCAAAGGGTTTGTGGCAAACTATTATGAAAAAATACCAGCAGAATCAATGACTCACTAGGATTAAACCTACACAAGGTAACTCCCAATTTAGGTGTGGTTTGCTTGAACACAGAGAACAATTCTTCCTCGTGTTTATATTTAGTATGTGGGATGGCAAGAATATGAGATTTTGGGTGGATTAGAGGTAAACCTCTCAAATACAACTATCCTAGACTTTATAACATATGCTTTGATGAAAACCTCTTGGTGGTAGACGTTTAAAGAGATGGCTTAATAATATCTAGTTTGAAAGGACCTCGTGGGGTGAGACTTTGGAATTCTGGATGCATGTAGACGAAGTTGTGATGGATCTGAACCCGATGGAAAAAATGATACTATCAAATAGATCTTAACTAAAAGAGTCTTGTACTCATTTAAATCCTATTATAATGAGTGTCACAACCCTAGCAAGTTGTCCTAGGTTAGCATTGTGTTTGCATCATCATTCATCATCATTGCATTAATATGAAATGGGGAGAAAGAAAAGAAACCCCAAGCACTTAATGAAATAAAGAAATTCAAGTTTAGTGAAATTTCAACAAATCCAAAATGCCCATAAAAAATGTTCCCTATGTCTGATAATTAAGGACATGGATATACCAGGGACCATTCTAATTATTTTAACAATTTAAATAATCTAAATTAATTATTTAAGCCTCTGAAAATGATAAATAAAGCAAATATCATTAATTATGTTTTCAAATTATTTTGGAACATTTTCAGAAAAGTTTGAGATAATCAAACTATAGTTTATAAAATACTTGGAGTATTTTCCAACTAGTCTTTTATACCTAAAAGAATTAAACAAATATTAGAAAAGAAAACAGAAAACAGAATAAAAGAAAAAGATAGAAGAGCACCTGGCCCAAGTGGGAGGCCCAACCCAGCCCGTCAGGGGTGGGGAGGTCATCTCCCACCTCCCGCCAGTAGGCAGCGAGGTGTCGACCGCGCGCTCGCCGGCCTCCACCTCCTGCTTGCCACCGTGCTGCTTGCCCTCCTGCCTTCTCCTGCGCCTGGAAGACGCGAGGAGTCTCCCTCGAGCCCATTCCCTCTCCTCTCTTCTTCCCCATCTCTCTCTCTCGTTTCCCCTGCCGAGAGCCGCCATCACCGGCCGTCGATTCGCCGCTGTCGCCGCTGTCGCTGCTTCCCCGAGCCCGCTGACCAGCTCCTCGAAGTCCCCGTGAGCTCTTCTTCCTCCTCCCCGTGCTTCCCCTCTCTCTAGTGCCCCCTAGATAGCTCGACCGCCGGACCCGAGTCCACCCTGCCGCCGGCCATGTCGCCATCGAGCGAGCAGACGCTCTAGCTCGCGCCTGTGAGCGTCTCCGTGCTCGTGCTACTCCTAGGAGTCGCATGCGCCCATCAGCTGGTCCATCCCGTGCCCCGTAGTGTAGTTGTCGTCGTTGCCGAACTCCGGCCGCCGCCACGAGCTCGTTTCTGGCGAGCTCCGGTGACCCCACAGCCTCCTGAGGCCCCCGTTGGATGCGGGCAAGCACGAGCTGCTCGCTAGTGGCTTCAGCTCGTCGAATGAGCGCGTGAGGGCAAAACCCGACGGACGCCGCCGTCTCTGTTGGTCACCGGCGACGAGCCGTTGGCTAACTCCGGCGGGTTTGACCCCAGTGGGCCATGGCTTGACCCTATGGGTCAATGACAGGCAGGCCCCGACCCTATTTAGTTTTAGGTTAATTAGTAATTAGTTTTAATCATTTTTGTTAGTTAATTGTGACACTGAAATGTGGGCCCGTTAATTAATAGGATTAATTAGGTTTAAACAAATGCTAAATTAACTGATAATCTAATCTGTGACACTGACATGCGGGCCTCACCGGTCAGATTTGACCTAGAGCGGGTCTGTTGACCAGCTGACGTCAGGATGACGTCAGGCTGGTGTCATAATTCCATTTTCTTATTTAAAAATAATTTCAGAAATTATTTAAAACTTTGAAAATCATATAAAATAATCTGTAAGTCAGATGAAAATAATTTATATATGAAAATTTATCAGAAAAATCCAATGAATCCAATGGTGCTATTCTGATGCATGTTAGAGCAACCTAAATAGGTGAACATGGACATTTATCAATAGGTTAATATATGGAATTTGAAAGGAGAACAACTTTGAACCTATATTCAAATCTATTTTAAATTGACATGATCACCAGTTACATTAGCTCACCCATGCATATTACTATGCCATGATCGTGCATCATATTATTGCACTTGCTTGTATTGAATGCTCTCATCTGCGTTGCGGTAGGCCCTAATCCGGAAGATACTACCCCGTATATCGACGAAGGAGAGAACTCCTCCGCAACCCAGCAAGGCAAGCAACCCCCTTGATCATTCCTATAAGATCCCACTCTCTCGCTCCTGCTCTTGTTTATTGCATTAGGACAAACGATCACCTGTCAGTCATACACGATAGATGATCCTATTCATATGCATGACCTGACCTTGTCACAGTAAATAGCTAAACCTTGCAACCTAGCATACCTGGTAGATGCTTGTGCCATGATGTGCTTAGCTTACTTTGCCTGCTATGCATGCTATGCTTAGAGTTGTGTCAGGTCTGATTCATCTGGGTGATGAACTGAGTGAAACAGTGTTGACCGATGTGATGAGCACATAATGAATACGATTTGGTAAAGGTAGCGATGAGAGGCTATGTAGGAGTACATAGTGGGTTGTCTCATTGGGACCGTTCTTAGGAACTGGGTTCCGTGTATGTGATCCAAGACTAGCTACTACCACACATTGGGTTCCGGTAACTCGACCCCTCTCGACTTATCAGTCGCTTAGTCCTTGGTCCAGGAGTTGCAAGTAGTTTCTGGTGTTTATAGCATGCTGGAGGCCGTGCGTAGCGCTGACCCTCGGGGTGGGTTACGACGCGGTAGGCAGTGGCACTGTGTACCAAGGGTCACCCGAATGGTGGGCTTGGGAACCCTGCACACATCGTTTGGGGCCGTAGCGGAAACTTCGGCCGGACTTCCGTGCGGGTTCAGTCTCAAATAGGCGATAGCCTGGACTAGAGGTCTTATGTGATTGACAGTCGTGGCCGACTCCCTCGCTGGGCATCCGCTTGAAGGTTGCCGAGGTGCATGGTTTTATGAGCACACAACGATAAGTGGCGAGAGCGTGTGTGAAGAAGCACACCCTTGCAGGGTATGAAACTATTCGAATAGCCGCGTCCTCGGATATGGACTACTTGGAGAACTTATGCTGTTCATAGATAATCAAATGGATACTCCTAAAAATATCAAGACAAGTGTGAGTACCGTGGATGGCACTCTTCCGGAAGGGGAAGGTGAATCCATGGTAGTGTATTGTGATGGCGATAGTGAACTCGTGTGCGATAACTAAAATTGTAACAATGAGTTTAAAACCGAGTAGTGTAGGTTAGCCATGAGTCAAAGCTGGCATTGCTGCTTAAACTCCACCACTCCCCTTTGTTGATACATGAGCATAAATAGACTAGGTCTGTTTTAAAGACTTGCTGAGTACGTCTGTACTCATCCTTGCTTAATTAATGTTGCAGAAGAGAACCAGGACCCATCAGGTGGGTTCTATCTAGACGTTGACGATGCCGAATAGCTGGTGTCCCAGCTACGATCTTGCCCGTGTGGTGGGCTGTAGATAGTCAGGCCATGTGCCTCTTTTCTATTTCGCCGTCTGTACTCAGACAGCTTAAGTTTCCGCTGGCTTGTATGAACTTGTTTGTATGACTTGAGTGTCGGGTCATGTGACCCCTATATGTAAGAACATATTATGCAAGGCTTGTCTGAGCCTCTTAAATAAAAGTCATGTTGTTGTATGGTTATGTTGTGATGCCATAGTTGTATCTATGCATATCGGGCATGTCGTGCGTACGTGTGACGTGCAACGGTATGTATGGGATCCGACACCTAGTCGTGTGCCTTTAGTAGTACTCTTTACGGGAAACTGCCTCTTTGTGCTTCCACCGAGCCATGGTAGCTTGTTACTGCTCCGGACACATTGATTGACCGACATGTATCCTTCTTTGCTGCTGTGTCTGTCCCTTCGGGGAAATGTCTCGCAGTGTAATGGAGTCCCTGTAGCCTGCTACGACTCGTCTACGTGCAGTGATGACATTCGTGTCTCGCGGCGTAATGGAGTCCTTGTAGCTTGCTATGACTCGTCTACACACGCTTGAGGCCGACACCTGCATTGCTGGGTTACGTATGCTTGTTTTCGTACGGATGTGCCACTTGGGTTCTATGACTAGTTATGTCGGCCCGGGTTCTTTGTTGTGTGATTGCCAGCGACATGTTCACATACGTGAGCCAAAAGACGCAAACGGTCCCGGCCAAGGTAAGGTTGCAGCTGTGGAGTTACCGTGCGTGAGGCCGCAAAGTGATGTGACTTGTTACGGTATGGAATCATATGACTTAGGATCGGGGTCCCAACAGCGTTGGTATCAGAGCCTGACTGACTTTAGGACTACCAAGCCAAACCGGTCGAAGTTGAGTCTAGAAACACTATAGATAAGTAGGGGAATTGATTGTGGAAGGGAACGTAAGGCTCTTTTTACTTCTCTTCCCAAGTTATTCTATGCTGGGTCATTCTCATCTCTTCTATGGGGATAAGAACTAGGATTCTCATCTATTGCTTAGGATGACGAGTTACTAGCCATGGACCAATAGCTATCTTGCTTGTAAGTGAGTGCAGTTATTCAAGTGTTGTTGGTGTGACAAACAGATGGAGAAGAGATTTGAGTCTAGATAGTCGAGTGGTTATGCCTTTCCAATCTTTTCAATTGTCTCAAAAAATTTCTTGAGCAATTACAACCGTTATGCTGTCCAATTTCTGCTAGGATCTCTAATGTCTTTGCATCATTCTCTGTTTCAGATGCACTCTCGTCCTTCCCGTCAGGTGGTCCGTCTGACCAGGTGCATCGATGTGCCGGGTCACACGGCCATGTTGGTTAGAGTTATGATGGAGGCTGGATACCGCTGGTACCCACAATACACAGTGGAGGAGCAGTATCGAGATTTCAACCAGAGTTAGTATTTGTGTACCGTTAGGATATATCCTTCATATCCTGGAGCTGTAGAGCCGCTTCACTGGACTTATGGATTGGGAGTTACCATAGATATGGCAGTTCAGGAAGCCGCCTACACCATGCTGACTATCATGAGGTTTCACCATGGTCTGCTACAGAACACGGAGTTCTGCTATGTTCCTGCTTCCATGGGAGGAGAGGATGGATATCTTAGTGCAACCTACTTTGATCATTCCCATGAGGACCCTAGGCTGCAGGTGACCGCTCAGATGTTGGAGAACAGGGATCATGATGCACGTGCCCTTCGCATGGAGCTCTATGCTACCCGTGCCCGTCTTTGGACAACCTTGACGCAGTTGGCACCTGTCGTGTAGACAGGCTATGGAGATTTGGAGATGCTGACCCCATCGCGGACTCATTTGCCAGCACACGTAGACTGGCCTGATGTTGGAGGCATCACCCCTCTTCGAGGACCGCTGTTGCCACCGACAAGGGGACCAAGGCCACATCCGTGTCCTTATGGTTTCCAGGGATCCCAGGCTAGAGTGTTTCCAGATCCTCAGGTTCAGCTCCCAGGTCACGGGGGTAACCTGTACGAGGCATTCTATGGTGATGTTTGAGTGCGTGGATGTTAGTCCTAGTATGGTAGTAGTCGTATCGCCACAGTCCTGTGTGTCTTGTGGGATATGACCAAGGTCGAGAGTTGAGTTTCGGAGGTGTAGATAGATAATGTATAGGAAGCTTGTGATGCCTCCGATGAGTTGTGTCATCTCTCCGTAGTTGTTTTCAGCTTGGGCTTGTACTGAACTAAGTCATGGTGTGTATGAAACCTAATGTTCATATGGTAGTTGCTTTACCATGTTGATTGGTGTTTATCCTACATGCCATGTTGACCAGTACATTCCTTAACTCATGTCTTAGAGTTGATGTTCTCTATGTCTAAGTTGTGGATTGTTTTCCCCAGGATGGTGGCAACTAGGAACAACCCTGTGCCTGCTCCTGAGCAGGGCGAGAGTAGCCAGCCAAGGCAACAGGAGCTGCCACATGCACCATCCCTGGTGGAGGTGATGCTAGAGGCTGAAAGGAATAAGAGGGAGACCAATAGGTTGCTGGAAATAATTGAGCAAAACACGGCTCGTGCTCCCGCAATGATCACCATGATGGAGTATCACTTGGTGACTTTATCAAGCTGTGTCCGCCCAAGTACCATCATTCGATCGACCCCCTCGATGCGCATGATTGGCTGACGAGTATGTTCCGCAAGATACGGGCTGCTAATGTGCTCGAGGCCAACAGGGTGTCTTTTGCCACCTACTTTCTGGAGGGACCTGCCAACCTGTGGTGGGAAAGCTATGAGGCTATGCATCCCCAGGGACCTGCACCAACCTAGGCAGAGTTCAGCGCCGCATTCCGTATCCATCACATTTCGGAAGGGCTGATGGATCGCAAAAGAGAGGAATTCTGTGCCTTCACCCAAGGCAGATTGTCAGTGGATGCATACAGTCGCGAGTTTGGTAATCTTGCTCGCTATGCTCCAGAAGAATTCTCAACTGATGCTAAGAAGCAGGCTAGGTTCCACAAGGGACTTAATGCTGAGCTTCGCCGAGATCTTTGCTTGCACGAGTGCACCACCTTCCAAGCTCTTGTCAATAAGGCCATCAATGCCGAGTCCGGACAGACCGATTATGAGGCCACGAGGAAGCATAACCGTGATTTCAACCCTGCATCTGGCTCAGGCCCCAACAAACGCCGAGTGTGGGTGCCTCATGCAGCTTTGCCGCCAAGATACACCGTGAGGCCATCTTTCCAGGCACCTCGTCCAGTTCAGTCCAACCCTCCACCCAGACCATTTGGAGGACCGTCTACAAATGTTGCACCTCGTGCTACAGTGGTATGCTACAAATGTGGAGAACCGGGACACTACTCTCGTGAGTGTCCCCAGAACAACGCTAAGCCCGCCGGACGTGGAAAACCAGGAAAAGCTTTCTATGTGAAGCCAACTCCTGCCCGTGGGCGAGTGAATTATGTGTTTGGTGAAGAAGCTCTTGAAGATCCTGATGTTATTCTAGGTACGCTTCTTGTTAATAGCCATCCAGCATCTGTTCTATTTGATACTGGGGCATCTCATTCATTCATCTCAGAAAGTTATGCACAGTTGCATAACATGTCTTTTTGTGACATGCCCACTCCCTTAGTAGTTCAGACTCCTGGTTCAAAATGGCAAACTTCTAGAGTGATTCATGACAATGAAATTCTGGTGGATAGACTAGTATTCCTAGCATCCTTGATAGCTCTTAAGTCTTCGGACATCAATATCATTCTAGCTATGGATTGGATGAAAGCCCACTATGCCAAGATTGATACTCATTCTAGGAATGTTCAACTTACACATCCATTGGGTGAGATAGTTAATGTCTCTACTCGAACAACCAAGCGCCAACTCTATTCCCTAAATGCTAGTCCTCTTCCAGAGTTAGAAGATATTCCGATAGTCCGAGATTTTCCGGATGTCTTTCCAGAAGAACTGCCAGGTATTACACCTGTCAGAGATGTTGAGTTTGTGATAGAACTTATTCCAGGGATAGTCCCAATAGCCAGAAGACCCTATAACATGGCACCCTTAGAACTAGCCGAGCTAAAAACCCAACTTGATGAAGCTTTGAAGAAAGGTTTCATTCATCCTAGCTCTTCTCCTTGGGCTTGCCCCGTCCTCTTCGTTAAGAAGAAAGATGGATCGGATCGGATGGTTGTGGATTACTGACCAGTGGATTTGGTCACTATCAAGAACAAGTATCCGCTCCCCAGGATCAACGATTTGTATGATCAACTCACTGGATCCTCTGTCTTTTCCAAAATGGATTTGAGGTTGGGATACCATCAAATCAGAATTAGAAACGGGGATATTCCAAAAACGGCTTTTGTCACTCGTTATGGCCAATACGAGTACACCGTCATGTCCTTCGGTCTAACCAATGCCCCAGCCACCTTCTCTCGCTTGATGAATTCGATCTTCATGGAGTATTTGGATAAATTCGTTGTGGTTTACCTCGATGACATACACATCTACTCGAAGAACGAACAAGAACATGCCGAGCATCTAAGGCTGGTATTGATGAAACTTCGAGAGCACCGCTTATATGCCAAATTCTCCAAGTGTGAATTCTGGTTGCCAGAAGTGACCTATCTGGGCCACGTGATCTCTGGCAAAGGTATTGCTGTCAATCCCGAGAGACTTCAGGCCGTCCTTGATTGGACTCAACCTGAATCGGTTAAGCAAGTTCGGAGTTTCCTTGGCTTAGCGAGTTGTTGTCGCCGCTTTGTTGAGAACTTCTCCAAGGTTGCGAAACCTCTGACTGAAATCCTCAAGAAAGATAAAAAGTTCGAGTGGACCCCACAATGTGAGCATAGTTTTCAGGAGTTGAAAAGACGACTGACCTCTGCTCCCGTTCTGGTGCCACCAGATTTTTCTAAGGACTTTATTATCTACTACGATGCCTCGCGACAAGGATTAGGTTGCATTCTCATGCAAGATCGCCATGTGATTGCATACGCATCTCGACAGTTGCGTCCACATGAGGATAATTATCCCACACATGATCTTGAGCTTGCAGCTGTAGTCCATGCACTAAAAACATGGCGACATTACCTTCTGGGTAATCATTGCGAGATATACACTGATCACCAAAGTCTGAAATATATTTTCACCCAGCCGGATTTGAATCTCAGGCAAAGACGGTGGGTAGAGTTGATTACATATTACGACTTAGGGATAACTTACACCCCGGGGAAAGCCAATGTCATGGCTGATGCACTGAGTCGTAAGTCTTATTGTAACAATCTGATGCTACAACAAGGTCAACCACTTCTCTATGAGGAATTCCGGAAGTTAAACCTTCACATTGTTCCTCAAGGATTCCTATCTAACCTGGTGGTGAAACCTACTCTTTTGGATCAAATCATAGAAGCCCAGAAGCATGATGCCGGGATATCTCGGATTAAGAGAAACATTAAGAAGGGTAATGTTAGATGCTTCTTGGAAGATTATCGGGGAGTTGTCTTCTTTAAGAATCGCTTGGTGATCCCAAAGAAACAACATCTCTAACAATTGGTCCTTAAGGAGGCTCATGATTCTCCTCTCACAATTCATCCGGGTAGTACCAAAATGTATCAGGACCTACGCCAGAGGTTCTGGTGGACTAGGATGAAGAGAGAAATTGCTCAATATGTTGCTAATTGCGACGTTTGTCGTCGTGTGAAAGCAGAACATCAAAGGCCTTCTGGCACCCTTCAACCTTTAGCTATTCCTGAGTGGAAATGTGATAAGGTCGGTATGGATTTCATCACCCGTTTTCCCAGGACCAAGAGAGGGAACAATGCTATATTTGTAGTCATTGATCGCCTCTCCAAAGTGGCTCATTTTCTTCCTGTTCGTGAAAGCATTACTGCTAGCCAGCTAGCGGAGTTATATGTTTCTCGAATAGTTTCTCTTCATGGTGTTCCTTTGGAGATTAACTCAGACCGCGGAAGTATCTTTACTTCTCGATTTTGGGAAAGTTTTCAAACCGCTATGGGGACTCATCTATCCTTTAGCACTGCTTTCCACCCTCAATCAAGTGGTCAAGTTGAGCGAGTCAATCAAATTCTCGAAGACATGCTCCGAGCTTGTGTTATATCTTTCGGTATGAATTGGAGAACTCCCTTCCGTTTGCTGAATTTGCATATAACAACCGTTATCAATCAAGCTTGGGCAAAGCCCCTTTTGAAGTTCTCTATGGACGAAAATGTCAAACACCTCTTAACTGGTCAGAAACCGGAGAGAGGCAACTCTTTGGTACGGACATGATACAGGATGCAGAGGAGCAAGTTCGCATTATTCGTGAAAAGTTGAAAACAGCCCAATCCCGTCAAAAGAGTCAATATGACTGTCATCATAAGTCCGTGACCTATGAAGTTGACGAGAAGGCTTACCTTCGGGTTACACCTCTGAAGGGTACCCATCGATTCGGTATCAAAGGCAAGTTGGCTCCTCGTTACGTTGGACCCTTTCGCATTCTTTCTAAACGAGGAGCAGTTGCCTACCAATTGGAACTACCGCCGTATCTTTCCAAGGTTCATGATGTCTTCCACGTCTCGCAACTCAGGTGTTGCTTTTCGGACCCTGTCCGAGAAGTGGACCACGAAACGCTTGATCTCCAAGATAACCTTACATACCGAGAATACCCTGTTCGTATTCTCGACAAAGCTGAGCATACCACTCGGCGTCAGAACATCAAGTTTCTCAAGGTTCAGTGGTCGCATCATTCTAAAAAGGAGGCAACATGGGAAAGAGAAGATCGTCTTCGACTAGAGTACCCCGCGCTCTTCCCGACGACTTCAAAATCTCGGGACGAGATTCTTTTGAGTGGGGGTGAGTTGTCGCAACCCTAGCAAGTTGTCCTAGGTTAGCATTGTGTTTGCATCATCATTCATCATCATTGCATTAATATGAAATGGGGAGAAAAAAAGAAACCCCAAGCACTTAATGAAATAAAGAAATTCAAGTTTAGTGAAATTTGAACAAATCCAAAATGCCCATAAAAAATGTTCCCTATGTCTGATAATTAAGGACATGGATATACCAGGGACCATTCTAATTATTTGAACAATTTAAATAATCTAAATTAATGATTTAGGCCTCTGAAAATGATAAATAAAGCAAATATCATTAATTATGTTTTCAAATTATTTTGGAACATTTTCAGAAAAGTTTGAGATAATCAAACTATAGTTTATAAAATACTTGGAGTATTTTCCAACTAGTCTTTTAAACCTGAAAGAATTAAACAAATATTAGAAAACAAAACAGAAAACAGAATAAAAGAAAAAGAGAGAAGAGCACCTGGACCAAGTGGGAGGCCCAACCCAGCCCGTCACGGGTGGGGAGGTCATCTCCCACCTCCCGCCAGTAGGCAGCGAGGTGTCGACCGCGTGCTCACCGGCCTCCACCTCCTGCTTGCCACCGTGCTGCCTGCCCCCTGCCTTCTCCTACGCCTGGAAGATGCGAGGAGTCTCCCCTGAGCCCATTCCCTCTCCTCCCTTCTTCCCCGTCTCTCTCTCTCGTTTCCCTGCCGAGAGCCGCCACCGCCGGCCGTCGATTCGCCGTCGTTGCTGCTTCCTCGAGCCCGCTGACCAGCTCCTCGGAGTCCCCGTGAGCTCTTCTTCCTCCTCCCCGTGCTTCCCCTCTATCTAGCGCTCCCTAGCTAGCTCTACCGTCGGACCAGAGTCCACCCTGCCGCCGGCCATGTCGCCATCAAGCGAGCAGACGCTCTAGCTCGCGCCTGTGAGCATCTCCGTGCTCGTGCTGCTCCCAGGAGTCGCACGCGCCCATCAGCTGGTCCATCCCGTGCCCCGTAGTGTAGTTGCCGTTGTTGCCGAACTCCGGCCGCCGCCTAGAGCTCGTTTCCGGTGAGCTCCGGTGACCCCGCAGCCTCCTGAGGCCCCCGTTGGAAGTGGGCGAGCACGAGCTGCTCGCTAGTGGCTTCAGCTCGTCGAATGAGCACGTGAGGGCAAAACCCGACGGACGCCGCCGTCTCTGTTGGTCACCGGCGATGAGCCGTTAGCTAACTCCGGCGGGTTTGACCCCAGCGGGCCCTGGCTTGACCCTATGGGTCAATGACAGGCGGGCCCCAGCCCTGTTTAGTTTTAGGTTAATTAGTAATTAGTTTTAATCATTTTTGTTAGTTAATTGTGACACTGACATGTGGGCCCGTCAATTAACATGATTAATTAGGGTTAAGCAAATGCTAAATTAACTAATAATCTAATCTGTGACACTGACATGCGGGCCCCACCGGTCAGATTTGACCTGGAGCGGGTCTGTAGACCAGCTGACGTCAGGATGACGTCAGGCTGGTGTCATAATTCCATTTTCTTATTTAAAAATAATTCGAGAAATTATTTAAAACCTTGAAAAATCATATAAAATAATCTGTAAGTCAGATGAAATAATTTATATATGAAAATTTATTAGAAAAATCCAATGAATCCAATGATGCTATTCTCATGCATGTTAGAGCAACCTAAATAGGTGAACATGGACATTTATCAATAGGTTAATATATGGAATTTGAAAGGAGAACAACTTTGAACCTATATTCAAATCTATTTTAAATTGACATGATCACCAGTTACATTAGCTCACCCATGCATATTACTATGCCATGATCGTGCATCATATTATTGCACTTGCTTGTATTGAATGCTCTCATCTGCGTTGTGGTAGGCCCTAATCCGGAAGATACTACCCCGTATATCGACGAAGGAGAGAACTCCTCCGCAACCCAGCAAGGCAAGCAACCCCCTTGATCATTCCTATAAGATCCCACTCTCTCGCTCCTGCTCTTGTTTATTGCATTAGGACAAACGATCACCTGTCAGTCATACACGATAGATGATCCTATTCATATGCATGACCTGACCTTGTCACAGTAAATAGCTAAACCTTGCAACCTAGCATACCTGGTAGATGCTTGTGCCATGATGTGCTTAGCTTACTTTGCCTGCTATGCATGCTATGCTTAGAGTTGTGTCAGGTCTGATTCATCTGGGTGATGAACTGAGTGAAACAGTGTTGACCGATGTGATGAGCACATAATGAATACAATTTGGTAAAGGTAGCGATGAGAGGCTATGTAGGAGTACATAGTGGGTTGTCTCATTGGGACCGTTCTTAGGAACTGGGTTCCGTGTATGTGATCCAAGACTAGCTACTACCACACATTGGGTTCCGGTAACTCGACCCCTCTCGACTTATCAGTCGCTTAGTCCTTGGTCCAGGAGTTGCAAGTAGTTTCTGGTGTTTATAGCATGCTGGAGGCCGTGCGTAGCGCTGACCCTCGGGGTGGGTTACGACGCGGTAGGCAGTGGCACCGTGTACCAAGTGTCACCCGAATGGTGGGCTTGGGAACCCTGCACACATCGTTTGGGGCTGTAGCGGAAACTTCGGCCGGATTTCCGTGCGGGTTCAGTCTCAAATAGGCGATAGCCTGGACTAGAGGTCTTATGTGATTGACAGTCGTGGCCGACTCCCTCGCTGGGCATCCGCTTGAAGGTTGCCGAGGTGCATGGTTTTATGAGCACACAACGATAAGTGGCGAGAGCATGTGTGAAGAAGCACACCCGTGCAGGGTATGAAACTATTCGAATAGCCGCGTCCTCGGATATGGACTACTTGGAGAACTTATGCTGTTCATAGATAATCAAATGGATACTCCTAAAAATATCAAGACAAGTGTGAGTACCGTGGATGGCACTCTTCTGGAAGGGGAAGGTGAATCCATGGTAGTGTATTGTGATGGAGATAGTGAACTCGTGTGCGATAACTAAAATTGTAACAATGAGTTTAAAACCGAGTAGTGTAGGTTAGCCATGAGTCAAAGCTGGCATTGCTGCTTAAACTCCACCACTCCCCTTTGTTGATACATGAGCATAAATAGACTAGGTCTGTTTTAAAGACTTGCTGAGTACGTCTGTACTCATCCTTGCTTAATTAATGTTGCAGAAGAGAACCAGGACCCATCAGGTGGGTTCTATCTAGACGTTGACGATGCCGAATAGCTGGTGTCCCAGCTACGATCTTGCCCGTGTGGTGGGCTGTAGATAGTCAGGCCATGTGCCTCTTTTCTATTTCGCCGTCTGTACTCAGACAGCTTAAGTTTCTGCTGGCTTGTATGAACTTGTTTGTATGACTTGAGTGTCGGGTCATGTGACCCCTATATGTAAGAACATATTATGCAAGGCTTGTCTGAGCCTCTTAAATAAAAGTCATGTTGTTGTATGGTTATGTTGTGATGCCATAGTTGTATCTATGCATATCGGGCATGTCGTGCGTACGTGTGACGTGCAACGGTATGTATGGGATCCGACACCTAGTCGTGTGCCTTTAGTAGTACTCTTTATGGGAAACTCCCTCTTTGTGCTTCCACCGAGCCATGGTAGCTTGCTACTGCTCCGGACACATTGATTGACCGGCATGTATCCTTGTTTGCTGCTGTGTCTGTCCCTTCGGGGAAATGTCTCGCAGTGTAATGGAGTCCCTGTAGCCTGCTACGACTCGTCTACGTGCAGTGATGACATTCGTGTCTCGTGGCGTAATGGAGTCCTTGTAGCTTTCTATGACTCGTCTACACACGCTTGAGGCCAACACCTGCATTGCTGGGTTACGTATGCCTATTTCCGTACGGATGTGCCACTTGGGTTCTATGACTAGTTATGTCGGCCCGGGTTCTTTGTTGTGTGATTGCCAACGACATGTTCACATACGTGAGCCAAAAGACGCAAATGGTCCCGGCCAAGGTAAGGCTGCAGCCGTGGAGTTACCGTGCGTGAGGCCGCAAAGTGATGTGACTTGTTAAAGTATGGAATCATATGACTTAGGATCGGGGTCCCGACAAAGAGTTGATTAGAAATGGGTTAAGTTTCCTCAGAAGTTTGCGTGGAAGGCTAAAACCTCTCCAAGAATCAAGGTGTTTATGTGACCAGTTGATATGTCTTGTGACGTATTTACAAATTTTTATTATTCCATGCTACATTTATCTCATTTATACTTACTTTTGGTAACAATCTATATCATTTTATTTGTACTAACTTATTAATCCCGGGACAAAGGTGACTTCCTAATTCTAGTGTACTTTGGATTTTTTTTGGAAAGCTAATCACAAAGCCGGAATGAGTTTATTTTGTGTGTGTTTTTATGAACCAAAAGACTCCTTTAACTAGAAGATGGAGACCGGGGGGTCCCATAGACCCAAAACGACAAACCAACATGGGCCCCCTCTAGTCTCATGGCGAGCCCGTATGGGAGATCCTTAAGTCCCTTGGGGATATACTTTTACCGTAATAAATGCCCTAAATGATAAAAAAAAAATTAAAATTTCAGTCTGATAGGAGTTACGGATCTCAAGATGTAAAAGAAGTGGTGAGCATCCCAGAAAAGTACCAAAAACAAAGAGAAACAGAGAGACGGGAGATCCAATCTTGGAAAGAATATCGCCTAATGGGAGACGTGGACGCTAAGGACGAGAGGGGAAACCTCTTCTCATTTAAGGGAGAGTCCAAGTAAGAATAAGAAGAAGGAGGGGCTCTCTCCCCCTCTCTTTCGGTGGCACTGGAGTGCCTCCGGGGGAATCATCATCACTATCATTGTCTCAATGAACTCCGCCATCTTCGTCAACGTATTCACCACCTTCCCCCTCTCTATTTAGCGGTCCACTCTCCCACAACCTGTTGGAAATCCCTCTCCCGAACATGGTTTTTGGTGCTATTAAATATTTTCCCATTATTTCTTGTATCGATCTATGTTATCTCTATGTAATTTATTATTGTCCTATGGGTTAATTATGATATGCTATGGTTGATTTCAGTTGTATGTTGAATGGTCCTATCCTATGGTGCGCATCGTTTCTGCACACGTGTGAGTCCATGCTTTAGGGTTTTTTAATATGTGATCGATTGATAGATTGTTGGAGTGACAAAAACCTAAACCCTAGTTTGTAAGTTCATATGGGATAAAGGGGACCTTAGATCTTAATGCTATGGTTGAATTTTACCTTAATGGATCTTTGGTATTTGTGAATATTTGCTAGAGTTCCAATCATATGTACTTGTAGTCAACGGATTTTTCTGCATGTTAGCGTAGGCCTCTCCTGCATATAGAACTACAGTAGATGATTATCACTTTTTTTTAATATTCAATTGCCCAGGGACAATTTTGCAGCACATACTACAATTACACCACACTCGCTATCCTTTATTTTCTTGTTCCTTAAAATTAGAACAACTAAATTTTATTTCCAAGTCATTTATTATTTTGCAAAGCTACCCTTTTACACCTGAAAAGTAATTCTAGTTTTATTTTTGAGGTAATGCAAATGCTTGGTGTAAGTAGGGTTGTATTTTTGAAAGACAAAACCTGAGAGAATATGAAAATTACATTTACCTTCCTGTGAGTTCGACACTTCATACTTACCACCTCCATCATTAGGATGTGCTACACCAATTCCTTGCACTTGGGGATTAGCAATGGTGCTTAGGAATAATATTTCCAACTAAGGATAATTTGACTAGAATAGTGCGGTCTGGAAGCAAAGCTTGTCCATTCTATGGCATGGATCAGCCAATTGACCATTTGTTAATGCAATATTCTATGTAATATTGTGAAATGTGCTTTCAATCTGTTGGATGTGTTGATAACATTCATGACTTGTTTAATGTTTGGACCATTTTTTGGCAAATGAGAAACATGTGATAATGGTTTGTGTTTTAGCTGTGTTTTGGACACTTTGGGAGATTAAAAAATAGTTGTTTTGATAATAACAAGATAAACGATCATTGTTATCCTCTTAACACGATTGCTAGATGGCTTAATAACTGGGCGTTTTTGTTGAAAACCCGAGAAAACCAAGGAGTTCTGAGATGGGGAGTAACAATGTTCAGAATAATAACAAATGAAGTCTTCAAAGTGGTGCATGGCTGGTGAGTGGGGCTAAAGGGTGAACATGATGATGGCCTGAAGTGGTGTTGGTTTAACCTACTTTTGTGTATTTACAACACCAAGTTGTAGCCATCTTATTTTACATTACGATGGTTGTTGGAATGTAATATGTACCTTGTTATGCTGGTTTGTAGAGGCATCTTATAAATTGTTGCTTGTTATCTTCTGGGTACTTCGTCTCATGTTGTTGAGGATCCAACTTGTGGATTCCCAAGGCGTGAGAATTGTGTTCTCTTTAGGTATCTTGTAAGTCCTTGTGGTTTGAGTTAAATAAAATTTGAGAGGGAGGTCTATTTATTAATAAAATAGGATGGCATCACCATCTAGATGTGTGCTAGCGACGAGCAAGGTTAAGCTTACCTGCATATTTTTTGTATCTCTCCTTTTTAGTTTTAGTGTAACCTACTATTGATTCCAGTGAAAGTGGAGATTGCTTCCATCATGTGACAAATTTGTTGTTGGCGAACGTTGCAAGGGAAACAAAAAATTTCCTACGCACACGCAAGATCTATCCATGGTGATGACCGTTTACGAGAGGGAGAGTGGATCTACATAACCTTGTAGATTGCTAAGCGGGAAGCGTTAAGAAACGCGTTGATGTAGTTGAACGTCTTCGCGATCCAAATCGCAAGCCATCCCATGATCCCATCACGATTTGTCCCGAGATCCAATCACGATCCATCTGATCTAGCGCCGAACGGACGACACCTCCGCGTTCAGCACACGTAACACTCGATGACGATCTCCACCTCCTTGATCCAGCAAGCGAGGATGGAGAGGTAGATGAGTTCTCCGGTAGCACAACAGCGTGGTGGCAGTTGTGGTGGAGCTGATCCAGCAGAGCTTCCCTAAGTCGTACCGAACAAATCGAGAGGAGAAGCTATCTAGAGGGAGAGAGGGCATCACGTGGCTTTTCAGGGTGGGTTGCCCTCTCTCCCTCCACTATATATAGGAGGAAACGAGGAGGTGGGGCGCCGTTGATCCAATATAGGGAGTAGCATCCAAGGCAGAGGGGGCGCCCCCTAGGGAAACCCTAGGGTGGCTTGGCCCCCAAGTTACCTAGTAGCAGCCCCTTAGATGGACTCCCCCACCCTTGGCCATAGTGGGATAGGGTTTCGGTGGCGCCCAACCCCCTTATGGGCTGGTGTGCCCCCTCCCCTTGGCCCATAAGCCCCCCCAACACTTGTCTCCCCCCGAAACACCTTTCAGTACTCCCGGTCACAACTCGGTACCCCCGAAAACGCTTCCGGACTCTGATTCCCTTTGTATGATATATCGATCTTCACCTATGGACCATTCCAGAGTTCCTTGTCATGTCCGGGATCTCATCCGGGAATCCGAACAACCTTCAATCACCAACAAATATAACTCAATACTACCGAAATGTCACTGAACCTGAAGTGTGAAGACCTGCGGGTTCGAGAACTATGTAGACATGACCGAGACACCTCTACGGTCAATAACCAATAGCGGGACCTGGATGCCCATATTTGCTCCTACATATTCTATGAAGATCTTTATTGGTTGAACCTTTATGTTAAGGATTCAGATAATCTCGTATGTTGTTCCGTTTGTTCTTCGGTATGTTACTTGCCCGAGATTCGATCGTCGGTATCTCTATACCTAGTTCAATCTCGTTACCGACAAGTCTCTTAACTCGTTCCGTAATACAAGATCCCATGGCTAACTCTTTATTCACATTGCCTGCAAGGCTTATAGTGATGTTGTATTACTGAGTGGGCCTTGAGATACCTCTCCATCACACAGAGTAACAAATCCCAGTCTTGATCCATGCCAACCCAATAGACACCCTCGGAGATACCTGTAGAGCACCTTTATAGTCACCCAGTTACGTTGCGACGCTTGATACATACAAGGTACTCCTTCAGTGTCTGTTGGGGATATAACCCCGCAATATGACCCGCCCTTAAGGCTCCGGGTCATGTTGATGGCTCGTGAGGCGACCCAAGGGTGAGCCGTAAAGCCTGCGGCCCAGGAAGATAGGCGGCTCATGGTGTGGGCCGTAAGGTGGTCCAGACGAAGAAGACCCGGGCGTGTAAGCCGCTCGGGTATAGCTTGGACGAGAAGATAGAGAGAGACTCGGATAGACAATGAGACTCGGTTAGACAATTGTAAAGACCCGCGGTCCTGACCTCCTATATAAAGGCAGACCCGGGGCGACTTAGAGGTCAGGTTATCGAGAACTAGGTCAAGCTTTGGCTCCCTTGTAATCGATATAACAAAACAATACAAGCACAAACAGGACATAGGCTATTACATCAACTTGAGGGGCTGAACCTGGGTAAACCCGTGTCCTTCGTCCCGTTCAACCCCTTTGAGTCGATCATGTTAGCGATGGCCTCGAATCCAAGTCCGTTCACCCAGACATCTGCCGTGATAAAGCCACGACAGTTGCCTCCCACCGTAGGGGTTGCGCTTGGTGGTGTTGAGTTCTCAAAGGGCTCTCTCTTAGGGCTCGAAGGATACGTGGTCGGAAGGATGAGGAAGAGTCACCGCGGCCGGTTCTACATCGACGATGCCGGCTGGGGGCTTGATGCTGAGTCCATGGAGTATGGATTCCGGGTTCCGTTTGGCGGGATCCATGTTTTCATCGGAAAGGCTGATGGATCTACACCCGGGCCGGACGTCTGCACCAACATCATCGAGCCGGCTCGGCGTCTTCAATCTGCGAGTAACGTGCGGCCTGCTCGCACCAATCCGGGTTAGAAGCATGTCTTCATAGGCTTCACGCAAGGTAGGGATCTGGAAGCTTCCGGGTCACAGGAAACCCTTGTCTATTTAGAGGATGAATCTTCAAGTGGAGAAACAGAATCAGTGTACCAGCTCCGCAACAGTGGCCTTGGGGGCTACGACGATGCATACTCTGAGTCGGATGGCTTTGATTCAGATGCTTCAAAACCTCCGGTTCATGCGGCGGTGTTCATGGCGGGATTAGCCCCAGCCGCTGGTAACACAGCCGCAGGAGCCGCCGCTTCGGGTGATAGCCTCCCGCCGCCGGCTCAAGTTCTTGTGGAGCTGATGGATGAACTTGCGGCTCTCATGGCCACTGAAGTCACACCAAATAATCAAGCATCTCGGAATTTAGAGATTTCAAGGATCAAGGGTCGGATGGTAGAGGAGCGACAAAGGATGGCTGAGCTGAAGGTCCAAATGGAAGAAGAGGCAGAACGTATCAAGACGAGTGCTTTCCATCTAGGGCTGGAGCAGATGTCAACAGCAGCCATACACTAGAGGAGGCATCAGTCCCGACTACCAGAGCGTTATGAAGCGAGGAACCTTTTTAATACCCTTGGCACAGAGCGAACCACGAGTGCGCTCGAGAGCCGCCCAACGGAACGGCCGGCGACTCATCCGTCCCAACATGACCAAGCTTCACCTAGGAGCTTTCCAACGCCGGCAGGTCATTATCCTAACCCGGCCAAGAAATTGGTGGCCGCGGCCACCCGGCTTGGGACGATCCCCATCCCGGATGAGGCACCCTTTGCAGAGGATGTGCGGAACGCCATTGGGTACTTGCAAACGGCCATGGCCCAGTAGGAGAGATACGCTCACAGCCGGAGCCACGTCCCTTCAACCCCTCTTCCTAGCCGTAGCTTTAGCCGGCGCTACGAGTCACTGGCAGGTTCCAGCAGCAACCATCATAGAGAGATTCGAACGGGTCACCGGCCGGGGAGAGATGCACAGGCACGCGTAAACCACGCGGGAATCCTGCAAGAGGCGCCAGCTAGGCCGGCTTACCAAGAGCCCGGGCCTTCCGTTTCTGTAGGGGCAGGAGTGACCCCTAGGACGGGAGGGCTGCCGTGTCTATCATCGGCTCTCCGGAGCGAGCGGTTGCCAAAAGACTTCAAGGGTCCCCGCAAGGTCCCAAATTACACCGTTGATTTACCCCCAGAGGCCTGGGTGGAAAGCTATGAACTGGCCATGGAGATGCTAGATGTTAGTGAGGTGGTTTGTGCCAAGTATTTCATCATGATACTTGAAGGCTCGGCCCGTACATGGTTAAAGGGGTTACCACCTAATACTATCAACTCATGGGCAGAGCTCATGGCTCGATTCATTAAAAACTTTCAAGGGACGTGCAAGCAGCCTATGACTATTGTGGATCTTGATCACTATGTCCAATAGGAGAGCGAGTCGGCTCATCATTGGGTATGGCGGGTCTCGACAATTATTCACTCATTGGAGCAGATCACGGTGGCTCAAACTGTGTTGATATTAGAGAAGAATTGCCACTTTATTCCTCTAAAGCAGAAATTTGGCCGGCTCAAGCGTACATGTCAGGACATGGGAGAGCTCATGATGGCTCTCACAAAATACGCCGACTCAGACAACATGAAGGATCCGGATTCTGATGAGGAAAAGGCTAGTCAAAGCAAGAAGGGCAACCAAGGCAAGGGTGCAATGAACAATGGTAGCCAGAGTAAACGTAAGAATCCAGAGGCCGAGTGAGAGCTGGTGGCCAACACAAACACCCAGCAAAATCACCCCATGGGCAACAGGAGGTTTGGACCGCCCTCAGGCAGGGATAATTTTTCCTCGAACATGGAGGAGATGCTTAAGCAACCTTGTCCGAATCATAGTTTGCCTGATAGGCCAGCAAATCATACATGGGAGAATTGTTCTTTTATGCAGAAGTTCAAGCGGTATGTCACGCAACCTATCCATCGCGGCGGCGGCCTGCCAGGCGGCCTAGGACATGGCGGGTCAAGAGCTGGATTGGGTTCTGGCGGTTCAGCAGCCGGTCATCCGGGTCAGGATAATCACGGGGGATAGCAGCCACACTCTGGTAATAATAATCAACAACAGCAGCAACAACGGAATCAGTCCGGTTTTTAGAGTAACCCGAAGCAGCTCAGCTCCGGGCAGTACCACGTCTTCATGACTAGTCTCAATAGACGGGACCAGAAGTTGCGAAAACGGGCGATCAATGCGGTTACGTTGGCTCTTCCACAGTATCTGAAGTGGTCTGAATATGACATAACATGGAGCCGTGAAGATCACCCGCCACGCGTTGATGACCCGGGGCGGCTTGCTTTGGTAGTGGCCCCCCAAGTGGGTGGATATATGTTGAACAAGGTACTCATGGATGGCGGCAGCAGCATAAACATCCTTTATTATGACACCTTCCAGCGGATGAAGTTGCTTGACAAGGACTTAAAACCTTCGTCCACTGTCTTTCATGGAGTGGTGCCGGGTAAGTCAGCGCATCCGGTGGGCAGGATTTCTTTGGAAGTAGCTTTTGGCGATGAATACCACTACATAGTGGAGTCCTTATGGTTCGAGGTGGTCAAAATCAAGAGCCCTTATCATGCCTTGTTTGGACGGCCGGCTTACGCCAAGTTCATGGCCCGACCCTGCTATGTTTACTTACAACTCAAGATGCCTGGCTTAAACGGTACCATCACCGTTCATGGTAACCAAAACACGGCTATTGAGTGTGAAGAAGGAGATGCGGCTTATGCAGAGTCCAGCTGCGCTCAGGAGGAGCTTAAGTTTTATAAGGAGAATGTCTACCCGGAGGATATGACCCCCCTGAAAAAGCCAACCACGGAGGTTGAGCCGCCCCTCAAGTTTTTAGTGGATGACACCAAGGTAGTATATTTTAATCCAGGCGACTCATCTAAGCAGTTCATCATTGGAGCTCATATGGATCCCAAATAGGAAAGCGCGCTCATCGAGTTCATCCATGAGAATCGGGACATCTTTGCATGGAAACCTTCTGACATGCTAGGTGTACCAAGAGAATTCGCTGAGTACAACCTAAATGTGGATCCAAAGTTTAAGCCGATCAAACAGTTCCTGAGGTGGTTCAATGAGGAAAGACGTAAAACTATTGGGGAAGAAGTTGCCCGGCTCTTGGCCGCAGGTTTTATTGTTGAAATTTTTCACCCGAAATGGTTGGCTAACCCGGTGCTGGTGCTCAAAAATAACGGCACATGGCGTATGTGTGTGTGGATTACACGAACCTTAATAAGGCTTGTCCGGCTAATCCTTTTGCCGTCCCACGTATTGATCAGATCATTGATGCTACAGCAGGGTGTGAAAGTTTATGCTTCTTGGATGCTTACTCAGGTTATCATCAGATCAAGATGGCAGTGAAAGACCAGGAGAAGACGGCATTTATTACGCCCTTTGGGGCGTTCTGTTATGTCTCTATGCCTTTTGGGCTCAAGAGTGCCCAGGCGACTTATCAACGATGCGTGTAGAACTACCTTCACAGTAAAATTGGCCGTAATGTTCATGCTTATGTAGATAACATCATGATCAAATCCAGAAAGAAGGAAACTCTTTTGGAGGATCTAAAGGAAACCTTTGACAATCTTCGGGTCTACAAGATGATGCTTAACCCGACCAAGTGTGTCTTTGGGGTCCTAGCAGGAAATCTTTTGGGTTTCTTGGTTTCTGAGCGTGGCATCGAGGCTAACCCGGATAAGATCAAGGCTATTACTTCTCTAGGAGAGCCGGTGTGCATTAATGATGTCCAACGCCTGGCAGGGCGGATTGCTGCGTTGAGCCGGTTCATAAGCCGTCTTGAGGAGAAGGCCATTCTTTTATATCAGATGATGAAGAAGACGGACAAGTTTGTCTGGAGCAAAGCAGCGAGTGAAGCACTTGAGGCGCTTAAGAAATAGCTGACTGAGCCGCTAGTGTTAGCTGCTCCAGCTAAGAAAGAACCGTTGCTCCTTTATGTGGCGGCTAACAACAGGGCGGTCAGCATTGGAATTGTAGTCGAGTGCAAGGAGGCTGGGAAGGAGTATCCTGTGCAAAGGTCGGTTTATTATATCAGTGAGGTCTTGACAGAATCTAAGCAGAGATATCCGCATTGGCATAAGCTGGTATACGGAGTTTTTATGGCCAACCGCAAGTTAAAGCACTACTTTCTAGGGCACTAGATAACTATGGTCAGCTCTGCTCCGTTGGGAGATATTATCCAGAACAGAGAAGCCACAGGGAGGATTGCTAAATGGGCATTAGAGCTGGGACCTCTTAATGTAAGGTATGTTCCTCACACGGTGATCAAATCCCAAGCTTTGGTGGATTTCATAAATGATTGGATAGAGTGTCAAGCTCCCGAAGAAAAGCTGGATAACACATACTGGACTATACACTTTGATGGATCCAAGCAGTTAGAGGGCTCCGGAGCAGGGGTTGTCCTAACATCCCCAAAGGGTGACAAGTTTTGTTATGTGCTCCAGCTGATGTTCCCCTACACTAACAATGCGGCTGAGTACGAGGCTTTGCTTCATGGTCTTTGATTAGCCAAGGAGATGAATTTGAGCCGGGTCAGGTGTTTAGGCGACTCAGATCTAGTGGCTCAGCAGGTGTCTGGCACTTGGGACTCCAAAGATCCGCGGATGGCGGCTTATGGGCAGGCGATGGATATTATTGCAGGTCACTTCAAAGGGTATCAGGTATATCACATTGATCGTCGCAAGAACGAGGCGGCTGATGCTTTATCACGACTAGGTTCCCAGCATAAGCCGGTGCCACCTAATGTCTTTCTGGATGTCTTATACCATCCGACTGTCAAGATAGCTTCAGAGGAATATTTGGCTGTTCTTGACCCGGAGGCAGAGTTGGTGGTGGCTCTACATGTTATCCTAGATTGGACTATTCCTTATTTGGCTTATTTAACCCGGGGTGAATTACCAGAAGATAAAGACCTTGCTGGAAAGATCACCCGCCAGTCTAAGTCCATGACGATAGTTAACGATGAGTTACATAAACATAGTATAACAGGGTTTTTTTCAACGTTGTGTTTCGCCAGAGGAGGGCCAGCAAATCTTAAATGAAATCCACGCTGGTGATTGTGGACACCATGCCAGTTCAAAATCTTTGGTAGCCAAGGCTTTCCGGCACGGGTTCTTCTGGTTGACGGCTCACAAAGATGCAGAGGACTTACTCCATAAATGCGACGGCTGTCAGAAATTTGGTCGGCGCGCCTATGTTCTGGCTCAAGAATTGAGGATGATACCAATCACTTGGCCGTTTGTGGTCTGGGGGCTGGACATGGTAGGGTCTTTCAAGAGATCTAAGGACAAGAAAACGCACCTCCTGGTGGCAGTTGACAAATTTACCAAGTGGGTAGAGGCAGAGCCGGTCAGCAAGTGTGATGCCGCTATGGCGGTTCTGTTTGTCAAGAAGCTGATCCATCACTTTGGTTACCCGCATAGCATCATCACTGATAATGGTACAAATCTATCCAAGGGGGCTATGAAGAAATTCTGTGATGAAGAGCATATCCGGCTTGATATTTCAACCGTGGCACATCCACAGTCCAACGGTCAGGCGGAGCGCGCCAATCAGGAAATTTTAAGAGGGATCAAACTGTGGCTTATGGTTCCCTTACAGCAAACGCCTCGGTGTTGGGTCAAAGAATTACCCTCCGTCTTATGGAGCATCAGAACCACCCCTAACAGGTCCACGGGTGTCACGCCTTTCTTTATGGTGTACGGCACTGAAGCCGTTTTACCCAGTGACATCCGGCATGACTCACCAAGGGTGGCGGCTTACGTTGAGACGGACAACGAGACGACACGCCAAGACGCAGTGGATGCTTTGGAAGAGGCACAAGAGTTAGCAACGGCCCAATCGGTGATTTATGAACAAGACCTGCGCCGCTATCACAACCGCAGGGTCAAGACCCAGACATTCCAAGAAGGCGACTTGGTGCTCCGGCCGATTCAAGACCAGACAAATATGCATAAGCTGTCACCCCATGGGAAGGACCCTTTGTAGTTAGCAAAAATCTCAACAACGGGTCATATTACCTCATCGACATCCGAGACGACTCAGATACGGTGGGTCAGGAGACCCGTCGGCCATGGAACATCGCGCATCTCCGGCCTTATTTCACTTAAAGGGTGTAAAGATCTACCATTGTACACTATCATTGTACATGTCACAATTGTATGAATAAACAAAGAAGTCTCTGCTCTTTCACACATCCTCGTATGAGAGAAGATTAAACAATATTCCGGTTGATGCATCAACTGGAGTCGGCGAACGGCAGTAGATGCCTATTAGCCAGGTGTTACGCCACAAAATCTGGCTCAGAAAAAATGAGTCGCGGCAAGGGCGGCTTCTCGCCTCCGGGTGCAGCTTCTAACGCCTATCCACTGACGCTTGGCATCGTATTGCTGAACGGTGGTAGACACCTATTAAGCCGGCGTTTTGCCATATAAAAGAAAACCGACTAAGGTAACTTAGTCGTGGCGAGGGCGGCTTCTCGCCTTCGGGTGCAGCTTCTAACACCTATCCGCCGGCGGGTCACGCCGTAATTGCTAAGGGGGGCTTCTTACCGACGGGTATCGCTTCTAACACCCTATCAGCCGGCTTTATGCCATCTCCGGCTAACCAGTTTAGCCGCGGTTATGAGAGGTTTTTTACCGACGGGTAGCTAACATCTCATGACCCACGAACGGCAGCTTCTTACCTCCGGATACAGCTTCTAATGCCTATAGCCAGCGTAAGGCCATGTAAAAACAGTGAAGGTAACTTAGCTGCAATGAACGACGGCTTCTTACCTTCGGGTATAGCTTCTAACGCCTATTAGCTGTTCTTATAAAAATCCAGCTAAGAAAAAATTAGCCGCGGCGAGGGCGGCTTCTTACCTTCGGGTACAGCTTCTAATGCTTATCCGCCAGCGTTTACACCGTACCTCGGGTGTATCTTCTAAATGCCTTATTGGCCGGGCTTCAGGCCATCTCTGGCTGACCAGATTAGCCGTAATTACCACAAAGGGAGTCAACACCTCTGGGTGTACTTTGCCTAATCTTGGCTGCAGGTGTCTTCTATGATAGCAAGGCAAGTCTAAATTATTCAAGGCATACAAAGACAAATGGCAACCAAAAGCCGGGTCATCTTATAAAAATAGCAGGACAAGTTTTCAAAAAAAGTCTTATCTAGCTATTACACTCCCGGAGGAGATCAAAATTTCGGACAAGTTTTTCAGCCATCACACGGCCGGTTAAGCTGATACAAAGTTGTTAAGCGAAAGCTAACTAGCTGACGGGTCATCTTGCGCCGGCTCTTCTGGGGCCCTGATCTGGAGGTTGTCCAAATCCCAATTTCAGTTCGTTAGAGCCGCAAAGGAGCCTTCAAAAAAGGTGATGGGTCAAGTTCTGGAGCAAAGAGATCCTTACTCCGAGTAGGCGTCAAGTCTTTGCACTCGTACAGAGGGCCGCGGACTCTCTTCTGCTCTGGATCATATGCTGCTTGATAAGTTGACAGGTCAACCTCCTCCGCCAGGACTGAAGCTAACACCCGGGACTCCTTCATGCACCGGCTGTAATTAGCGTCAGTAAACTCCGAGCCGTCATCTTTTCTTGAAGGGAAGCCCTCCATCATCTCGATGGCTGTTAGACCCGGAGCGAAAGCCAGAGCCCGGCTGATGCCTGCAATGGCCCCTTGGCGGGCGGCTGACTTCTTGAGCTCGGCGATCTGCTTCAGCATAGTGGAGAAGAGCTCTAAGACGCCCTTGAGAGCCGCCAGAATTTTATCCTTGTATTGCACGGCCTTCATGGTGCAGATAGCTCTGTAGTACAGCTGTTCAGTTAGAGTATAGATGGCTTTCAATGGCACAAGGCTATCAGAAGCCAATTGTCGGCTCCTAGGACCTGTATAAACCAGACAAGTCAGATGAGCCGCAAGTTTAAGTAAAGATGTTTGAAGTACAAAGTGGTCAGAAGCTTACCAAAGAGGGCGGCTGACATCTTGCTTATGTGGCGCTTCAAGCCTTGGAGTTCATCCGCCACGGTTATCAGCCGCTGGTCGGCGTCATCCGCCCGTTGGGTCATAGCAGTCTTCTTAGATTCAGCCAACTCCTTGAAAGCAGCAAAATTGGCCTTGATTGTGGCCAGTTCCTTAGAGAGAAACCGGCACTTCTCATCAGCGACGCTACGGGCCTCTTGTTGAGCCGCCAAGTTAGTCTTTAGGTCCATCAACTGCGACCTGACTTCGTTTAAAGATTCCTGTAACACATCAAAATACAGGGTAAGTCGCCAAAATAGAAGTCATATCAAATGATGAGCGTTAAAGACAAGACTATGCAAGTCTCAAGCAGATTGCAAGCAATATGTTTGACACTTGGGGGCTAATGTATGTTTGATCTTCAAGAATACAATACAGTTCCGGCTCATCTTCATCAAAGTTAATCCGGAACTTGGGGGCTACAATATGGCTCTTCAAATTACTTATAATGGAAGCTCCGACTCAACTTTATCAAGTTTGAGTCGGCCCTTGGGGGCTACAAGTGGTTCTTCAGGCTATCTACACTAAAGCTCCGACTCAACTTTATCAAGTTTGAGTCGGCCTTTGGGGGCTACGATTGGCTATTCACGCTATCTACATTGAAGATCCGACTCAACTCTAGCAAATTGAGCCGGTCCTTGGGGACAATGGCTTTGGATTTTCTAAAGAAGATCAGGAAAGACCCGGTTCAACTCTTAACTAGATTGAACCGGCCCTTGGGGGCTAAGTAAGGTTATAGCAGCAAGAGGAATACCTCATATTTTGTCTTCATCAAAGTCACCAGCCGAAGCTCCAGATCCCGGCTGGTGGTTAGCCGGTTCGTATACCCGGCATGGAGCTCTTCGGTCGTCATCTTCTCAAAGGAAGAGTCGAAGTCCAGCTTCTTGGAGGCTTTGGCCGATTCTTTATGCCAAGTCAGCACGCGAGCCGGAGGAGACTGAGGAGCAGAACCGGTGATAACGACCTCCGGAGTTGCAGTGGCCTTGGCAGGAGTTGGCGGTTTTGAAGGACCCCTTAGAGGGCTCTCCAGGATGATATCTTCAGCAGCTGGTTCACTAGAGGAAATTGGCGTATCTACATCCAGTTGTGGCTCCTTTGGTTGGTTTTGCTCTGGCTCTTGAACAACAGGGCTGGGGAGGGCTTGTTGGTCTTCCGACGCTTGGCTTGAGCACTGCAAGATAGAAAAGTCAGAATCCAAAGGATGTCACTACCCTACAAAGAACCGGATGTTATAGTGGAAAGACACTTATAGCGGGTTGATCTCCGGAGGCGGTAGAGCGGTCGCCGAAGAGTCGCTGGAAGAGGGCAACTTCTGAGATGAAATTCAAGAAGGATGAGATGGCATCAAGGTCATAAAGAGAAATGAATCAAACAGAACACATACCTCAGCAGGGCGTTCTTCGGAGCCGGCGAGTTCGGCAAGCCGGACATAAGCTCAGTAGAGCCTACGCTCCGGGTCTGGCGATGTTCAGCCTGTTGTTGCTTTTTCAAAAGAAAGTCGGGAGCCAAGTAAGCGAGAGGATGAGAAAGAGGAACTTTTCTGTTAACCCGCCGCGACTTTCGGGGGACAAAATATTCTGAGCCGGAAGAAACATAGTTTACCTCAGGAGCATTGGCGCGGCTGGTCTCCACTTCATCCTGCGAGTAAAACAAGCATTGGTAAAGCAAGAAGGCAAAGAATCAAGCAAACAACTAAGATTTTACCTCTGAGTCGGATGACTGTGGCGGGTCGAACCACTCCTCTCGTGGGGTGTCCTTCTTCGGCTTCTTGGCTGGGGCCTTCTTCTTGAGCTTCTTCGGAGGAGGGACGTACTCCTTCTTCCAGAAATCAGAGTCGGCCTGCGAAAATAATCCAGAGAAGAGTAATAGATCAGCAAGGTATAAACAAAGGTCCAAGAGACGGATGAGAAGAAATTGACTTACATCTGGAGCCGGATTATTGACGTAGAAAGGTGCCAGGCCAATGGCGCTGCATGAGCCGGAGGCTTCATGGACAAGGCTCCGTATGACAGTAGTAATGTCATCCTCTGTCAGGGTTGATTGGCTGAAGCATAAGGAGCTATCATACTTGCCTTCATATTCACACATAAGCCGGCTTCTACGGCTCAAGGGCATGATCCGCCAAGAAATCCAGTAGCGGATCAAATCTAATCCAATTAAACCGTTGGCCATGAGTGCCTTGATCTTGGTGTGGGACGGCTCATACATGGCATGCTCTGAAGCTGAGAGCCGACCAGGAAGTTCTGAATCTGTCCTGAGCTCGGAGGGATGATAACCCGACAATGGGCGCTCATTCTCTCGAGAGGTGTCCTTACAGTAGAACCAAGTCTTGTTCCAATCCTTCAGATGACTCGACATCTGCGCAGCCGAAAAGATGATGTCTCTGCGTCATTGATTGGAAATACCGCCAAGCTCCAGACTCGGGCCGCCCTGCATTTCGGTTTGGTGGCTGGCATAGAAGAACTCTCGAAACAACCCCACAGATGGCTTGATTTGCAGGTAGACTTCGCAGAGCACTAAGAAATTGCATATGTTTGAAACAGAGTTGGGGGCCAAGTCTGGAGGGTGAAGCTTGTACAAATGGAGAACGTCACGGAAGAATTTAGAGCTGGGTGGCACGAACCCTCGCTCGATATGGTCAGAGAAAACTACTACCTCTCCTTTTTGGGGAGAGGGCCGCGTCTCATCACCTGGAACCCGCCAGTGAAGGACCTCTTTGGGAGGAAGAGTGCTCGCGCCAACAAAATCCGTCAAATACTCCTCCGTGATGCAAGACCCGACCCAGTTGCATGAGTTGGAGGCACGAGACATACTGACGGCTTAAAGACTGTGCAAATATCTGTGACGGCTTACAATTTTAAGGAATACGCAGCGAGTTAAGAGCAAGCAGATATCTGTGACGGCTTACAATTTTAAGGGCTCTACAAATACTATGCCATAGTCCAACTGATGAGAGCCGGAGAGGCCTGGCGATTCAACAAGGAAAAGAGGAGCGAAAATCGTCTAAGTCCTGAAAACAGGTTTCGCAAACTACCGCTATAATTAGGATCTATAAAATCAGGGAAAAGAGATCTTATTTTCGTCGTAGTGAAGAACAGTTGAAACAGAGAAGAATAAAACGGATCCGCAACGGTCCGCATTGCGCACGGCCGCCCCGTACGCGGCGTCACGGCGAGGATGCGCGCTAAAGACGTCGACGACATCGGAATATCCTAACGATGGCGATGGAGGAGCCCGAGCGGCGGCGATGGAGCTTCCCGCGAACCCTACTATGGTGGCGATGGATCTAGGGAGAGTTGGTACTCACCGATGATGGAGCAGCGGACGCAGAAGAGATTCTGGCACGATTCAGGTTGATGCAGCGGCCTAGTTGATGAAGGTGCGAAGACGGTGCCAGAGGTCGGGTGCGCTGGAGCGGAGTTGACGGGATGAAGAAGAGGAGGAATGAGTGGGACAAGGAAGGTTTCCACCCGCACAGGTCTTATTTAAAGAGAAGACGATAGGCGCGAAAATCTAGGCGACATAACCATTTGACCGAGGCGGACGCCTCGATTTTCGGGCTGACCATTTAATAAAAGATTCGGTGGTACGCCAGCGGGTCTCATGACGTCACGCCGGGTCATCACCGAGCGACTCGCCAAAGAACAAAAGAGAAGGATGAAGTGAGCAAGCTCAATTCAACCTGGGGCCTAATGTTGGGGATATAACCCCACAATATGAACCGCCCTTAAGGCTCCGGGTCATGTTGATGGCTCGTGAGCCGGCCCAAGGGTGAGCCGTAAAGCCTGCGGCCCAAGAAGATAGACGGTTCATGATGTGGGCCGTAAGGTGGTCCGGACGGAGAAGACCCGGGCGTGTAAGCCGCTCGGGTATAGCTTGGACGAGAAGATAGAGAGAGACTCAGATAGACAATGAGACTCGATTAGACAATTGTAAAGACCCGTGGTCCTGACCTCCTATATAAAGGCAGACCCGGGGCGACTTAGAGGTCAGGTTATCGAGAACTAGGTCAAGCTTTAGCTCCCTTGTAATCGATATAACAAAGCAATACAAGCACAAGCAGGACGTAGGCTATTACCTCAACTTGAGGGGCCGAACCTGGGTAAACCCGTGTCCTTCATCCCGTTCAACCCCTTTGAGTCCATCACGTTAGCGATGGCCTCGTATCCAAGTCCGTTCACCCGAACAACTACCGTGATAAAACCATGACAGTGTCAGTGAGTTGCATGATCTCATGGTCATAGGAACAGATACTTGACATGCAGAAAACTATAGCAATAAACAGACACGATCATATGCTATGTTTATAGTTTGGGTCTTGCCCATCACATCATTCTCCTAATGATGTGATCCCGTTACCAAATGAAATCTCATGTCCATGGCCAGGAAACCTTGACCATCTTTGATTAACGAGCTAGTCTATTAGAGGCATACTAGGGACATGGTGTTGTATATGTATCCACACATGTATCCGATTTTTCGATCAATACAATTCTAGCATGGATAATAAACGATTATCATGAACAAGGAAATATGATAATAACTAATTTATTATTACCTCTAGGGCATATTTCCAACAGTCTCCCACTTGAACTAGAGTCAATAATCTAGCTCACATCGCTATGTGTTTCGTTATGAATCTCACACCCAATGAGTTCTGGGGTTTGATCATGTTTTGAATGTGAAAGAGGTTTTAGTCAGTGGGTCTGCGACATTCAGATCCTTGTGTAGTTTGCAAATCTCTATGTCATACTGTAGACACTGCCACCACGCTCCAGTTGGAGCTATTCTAAATGGCTACTCCACTATACGTATCCGGATTGCTACTAAGAGTCATCCAGATTGGTGTTAATTCTTGCATCAACGTCACCCTTTACGATGAACTCTTTATCACCTCCATAATCGAGAAGTATTTCCTTAGTCCTCTAGTTATTAAGGATAACTTTGACCGTTGTCCAGTGATCCACTCCTGGACCACTCTTGTACCCCTTGACAGACTCATGGCAAGGCACACACATGTGTGGTACATAGCATGTCATACTATATAGAGCCTATGGCTAAGGAATAGGGGACGACCTTCGTCCTATCTCTTTCTTCTGTCGTGGTCGAGCTTTGAGTCTTACTCAACTTCACACCTTACAAATCAAGCAAGAACTCCTTCTTTGACCGATCCATTTTGAACTCTTTAAATCTTGTCAAGGTTTGTACTCATTGAAAGTCTCATCAAGCGTCTTGATCTATATCTATAGATCTCGATTCCCAACAATTAAGTAGCTTTATCCAGGTTTTCCTTTGAAAAACACCTTTCAAATAACCCTTTATGCTTTCCAGAAATTCTACATCATTTCCGATCAACAATATGTCATCCACATACACTTATCACAAATTCTATAGTGGTCCCACTCACTTTCTTGTAAATACAATTTTCTCACAAACTTTGTATAAACCCAAAAAAATTTGATCACCTCATCAAAGCGTATATTCCAACTTCGAGATGCTTGCTCCAGCCCACAGAAGGATTGCTGGAGCTTGCACACCTTTTAGCATCCTTAGGAGTGACAAATTTTTTCGGATGTATCACATACAACCTTTCCTGACGGAAACCGTTAAGGAAACTATGTTTTGGTATCCATCTACCAAATTTCATAACCGAAAAATGCAGCAACTACTAACATAATTTCAACAGACTTTTAGCATCGCTACGGGTGAGAAAGTCTCATCGCAGTCAACTCCTTGAACTTGGCGGAAACTTCTTTGCGACAAGTCGAGCTTTATAAATGGTGACATTCACCACCAATGTGTCTTCATCTTAAAGGTCCATTTGTACTCAACGACCTATCGTTCGACGGGCAAGTCTACCAAGGTCCGTACTTGGTTTTCATACATGGATCCTTTCTCGGATTTCATGGCCTCTAACCATTTGTTGGAATTCGGGCCCATCATCGCTTCTTCATAGTTCGTAGGTTCATCATTGTCCAACAACATGACCTCCAAGACAGGGTTGCCATACCACTCAGGAGCAGTACGCGTCCTTCTCGACCTACGAGGTTCGATAGTAACTTGATCTGAAGCTTCATGATCATCATCATTAACTTCCTCTTCAACTGACGTAGGTTCCACAAAAACATCTTTCAGCACTGCGCTACTCTCTGGTTGAAGTAAAGGTTCAACAACCTCATCAAGTTCTATCTTCTTCCCACTCAATTCTATCGAGAGAAACTCTTTCTTGAGAAAGGACCCGTTTTTTAGAAACAAACACTTTTGCCCTCAGATATGAGATAGAAGGTATACCCAAATGTTACCTTGGGGTATCCTATGAAGATGCACCTTTCCGCTTTGGGTTCGAGCTCATCAGACATAAGCGTCGCATTCCCAAACTCTAAGAAATGACAGCTTAGGTTTATGCCAAACCGTAATTCATACGGTGTCATCTCAGTGGATTTAGATGGTGCCCTATTTCAAGTGATTGTAGTTGTCTCTAATGCATAACTTCAAAAGATAGTGGCAAAACGATAAGAGACATCATAGTATGCATCATATCCAATAGAGCATGACTATGACATTGAGACACACCATCACGCTATGGTGTTCCAGGTGGCATGAGTTGTGAAACAACTTTCACATTGTCTTAAGTTGTATACCAAACTGGTAATTCATATATTCACCTCCACGATCATATCGTAGACATTTTTATCTTCTTGTCACGATGATCTCAAACTTCACTCTGGATTTGCTTGAACTTTTCAAACGTTTCAGACTTGTGTTTCATTAACTAAATATGCCCATATCTACTCAAATCATCAGTGAACGTAAGAAAATAATGATATCCACTGCACGCTACAACATTCATTGGACCGCATACATCAACATGTATAATTTCTAATAAGTCACTTCCCCGCTCCATCATATCGGAAAACGGGGTTTTAGTCATCTTTCCCAAGAGACATGGTTCGCATGCCTCAACCAATTCGAAATTGAATGAGTCCAAAGATCCATCAGCATGGAGTTTCTTCATGTGCTTTACACCAATATGACATTTAGCGGCAGTGCCACAAGTATGTGGTACTATCGTTATTAACTTTGTATCTTTTGGCATCAATGTTATGAACATGTGTATTACTACGATCAAGATTCAATAAACCATTCTCATTGGGTGCATGACCATTGAAGGTATTATTCATGTAAACAGAATAACCATTATTCTCTAACTTAAATGAATAACCGTATTGCAATAAACACGATCTAATCACGTTCATGCTCAACGTAAACACCAAATAACATTTATTTAGGTTCATCACTAATCCCGAAGGTAGATAGAGCGTGCGATGGTGATCACATCAACCTTGGAAAGACTTCGAACACTCATTATCACCTCACCCTTAGCTAGCCTCTGTTTATTCTGTAGCATTTATTTCGATTTACTAACATCTAGCAACCGAACCAGTATCTAATACCCACGTGCTACTAGGAGTAATAGCAAGGTACACATCAATAACACGTATATCCAATATACTTCTATTGACATTGCCAGCCTTCTTATCTACCAAGTATCTAGGGTTGTTCCGCTTTAGCAACCGTTCTCCTCATAATAGAAGCACTTAGTATCGGGTTTGGGTTCAACCTTGGGTTTCTTCACTAGAGCGGCAACTGGCTTGCCATTCCTGAAGTTTTTCCCTTCTTTCCCTTGACCTTCTTGAAACTCGTGGTTTTACTTAACCATCAGCACTTCATGCTCCTTCTTGATTTCTACCTTCGCGGTGTCAAACATCGTGAACAGCTCAGGGATCATCTTATCCATCCCTGGCATGTTATAGTTCATCATGAAGCTCTAGTATCTTGGTGGCAGTGACTTGAAGAACTATATTAATCAATCTCTTATCTGGAAGATTAACTCCCACTCGATTCAAGTGATTGTAGCACCTAGACAATCTGAGCGCATCCTCACTGATTGAGCTATTCTCCTTCATCTTGCAGGCAAATAATCTTGTTGGAGGTCTCATACCTCTCAACACGGGCACGAGCCTGAGATCCTAGTTAAGCTCTTAGAACATCTCATATGTTCTCTGACGTTCAAAATGTTTTGGAGCCTCACTTCTAAGACGTAATGCATGATGCACCGAACTATCAAGTAGCCATCAGAAAGTGCCTATAAAATGTTCACAACATTTGAGACAACGCTTGAGGGGGTGGTGCACTGAGCGGTGCATCAAGGACATAAGCCTCTTGTCCAGCAACTAAGAACAATCCTCTGATCACGGACCTAGTCTGCATAATTGATACCATTGTCTTTCAACTCTATTTTCTCTAGGAACGTATTTAAAAACACAGGGGAGCTACTACGCGAGCTATCGATCTACAACATAACTTTGCAAAGACAACTTTAGACGATGTTCTTGACAAATGAATTCAATTAATCATATTACTTACGAACTCCCACTCAAATTGACATCCCTCCAGCCATTCGAGTGATACATGATCCAAATTCACCAACTCAAGTCTAATAATCATGTGAGTTGATGTGGTTTCAATGGTGAACATCATCATGTTGATCATATCTACTATATGACTCATGTTCGAACTTTCGGTTTCTTGTCTTCCGAGGCCATGTCTGTACATGCTAGGCTCATCAAGTTTAACCCGAGTGTTCTGCACGTGCAACACTGGCTTGCACCCGTTGTATGTGAACATAGAATCTATTACACTCGATCATCACGTGGTGTGAGGGAGTCCTGGATTCAGAGGTCCTCGGGCAGCCGACCTGTTTCCTACGGGCCGGACTGTATGGGTTGCAGAGTGACCATTGGGTGATAAAAGGCCCCGTTGCATGGGTGGAGGCTTCGAGAAGGCGTGACGTGTTCCCCAAGATTGTCAGATGTAGATAGGCATGTTTATCTCTTCGGCATGTACTCGACAATCTGTAAACCCTAGGTACCCCCAGTGTCTATATAAACCGGAGGGTTTTACATTGTAAGGAGAAGACAACTCTGTAACCCCCATATCATAAATACAATCAAGTAGGACGTAGGGTATTACCTCCATAGGAGGGTCCAAACCTGGATAAAACCTTGTCCCCTTCGTCTCCTGTTACCATTGCTTCTAGTCTCATAGCTCGGGACCCCCTACCCGAGATCCGCCAGTTTTGACATCGACATTGGTGATTTCATTGAGAGTTCCGCTGTGAACAACAAAGGAATCGATGGCTCACCTCATCGCGAATAATGAGGCATCTATCCAGGGAACCCTTACCCCCGATAACACACTCGCAGGCGGCGACATCGTGTCACACGCCGACCCGATCAGCCCCCTTGGCCAGATCGGAAACTTCCTCCCCAGTCATAGAATTAGGTTCGGAACCTTAGAGTTTGTCACCGATTCACGGGGATTACTCGTCCTTATGGAACCTTCGACCCTCGAGGAGGAGCCCGGAAGTCTCGACGTTTCAATACCGAAGACATTAGGCTCCACCCCAAACGAGGTCGTCACCCCCGGGCGATCTATAACGCCCAACCCGACCGATGTGACCGGGCCCGCTATGTCTGGGCGGAACACGGAGCCGCCTTCGTGCAGCTCTGGAACCGTCACGCCGCGCATTGACTCCACTTGGCTCAGCGACACGCATCCTACCATCGCCTTGTTTTTAAACGGGTTGTTCGATCGAGTTGAAGCTATGCGTATGACGGATGACCAGATTCTGGTCTATGACCGACTCGGGATTAGACCCGACGATAGGGAGATTCATGTCCCCTGGTCACACACCTTGTCGCTACCATCGAGTGTCCAGCTAAAGACTCGTCCCGACAGTCAGAATTGAAAACAGTCTATTGTTGGAAATATGCCCTAGAGGCAATAATAAAATGGTTATTATTGTATTTCCTTGTTCATGATGATTGTCTATTGTTCATGCTATAATTGTGTTAACTGGAAACCACAATGCATGTGTGAATACATAGACCACGACGTGTACCTAGTGAGCCTCTAGTTGGCAAGCTCGTTGATCAATAGATGGTCACGGTTTCATGACCATGAACATTGGATGTTGTTGATAACGGGATCACATCATTAGGAGAATGATGTGATGGACAAGACCCAATCGTAAGCATAACACAAGATTGTGTAGTTCGTTTGCTAAAGCTTTTCCAATGTCAAGTATCATTTCCTTAGACCAGGAGATTATGCAACTCCCGGATACCGTAGGAATGCTTTGGGTGTGCCAAACATCACAACGTAACTGGGTGGCTATGAAGGTGCACTATGGGTATCTCCGAAAGTGTCTGTTGGGTTGGCACGAATCCAGACTGGGATTTGTCACTCCGTGTGATGGAGAGGTATCTCCGGGCCCACTCGATAAGACATCATCATAATGAGCTCAAAGTGACTAAGGAGTTAGCCACGGGATGATGTGTTACAGAAAGAGTAAAGAGACTTGCCGGTAACAAGATTGAACAAGGTATAGGGATACCGACGATCGAATCTCGGGCAAGTATCATACCGGTAGACAAAGGGAATTGTATACGGGATTGATTGGATCCCCGACATCGTGGTTCATCTGATGAGATCATCGTGGAGCATGTGGGAGCCAACATGGGTATCTAGATCCCACTGTTGGTTATTGACCGGAGAGGTGTCTCGATCATGTCTACGTGCCTGCCGAACCCGTAGGGTCTACACACTTAAGGTTCGATGATGCTAGGGTTATAGGGAAATAGTGTAAGTGGTTACCAGAGGTTGTTCATAGTCCCGGATGAGATCCCGTACGTCATGAGGAGTTCTGGAATGGTCAGGAGGTAAAGATTCATATATAGGAAGAGAGGTTTTGGTCACGGGAAGAGTTTCGGGCATCACCGGTAACGTACCGGGACCACCGGAAGTGTTCCGGGGGTCCACCAAGTGGGGCCACCAGCACCGGAGGGCTGCATGGGCCACAAGTGGGAGGGAACCAGCCCTAGGTGGGCTGGTGCACCCCCACAAGGGGCCCAAGGCGCAGCTTGAGGTGGGAGGGGGGCAAACCCTAGAGGCAGATGGGCTCTAGGCCCACCTAGGGCACCGCCCCTCCCACTCCCTCCTTGGCCGCCGCCCTAGATAGACCTAGGGCTGGCCGCCGGCCCTGGGGAGGGAACCCTAGGGCTGCCGCACCCCTCCTCCTTACCCCTATATATAGTGGAGGGTTTTGGGGCTGCGAGACACACGAGTTCCCTCTCTCTCGGCGCAGCCCTACCCTTCCTCTTCCTCGTTCTCCGCGGTGCTTGGCGAAGCCCTGCCGCACCACGCAGCTCCACCATCACCATGCCGTCGTGCTGCCGGAGCTCTCCCTCAACCTCTCCTTCCTCCTTGCTAGATCAAGGCATAGGAGACGTCACCGGGATGCACGTGTGTTGAACGCGAAGGCGCCGTTGTTCGGCGCTAAGATCGGAGTCCACCGCAATCTGAATCACTACGAGTACGACTCCACCAACCGCATTCTTGAAATGCTTGCTCTTAGCGATCTTCAAAGGTATGAAGATGCACTCTCCCCTTACTCGCTGCTGGTTTCTCCATAGATGGATCATTTATCACTTGGATGACTAGAGAGATGTCTATCTAAGTGGGAGTTCATTAAATAATTTGATTATGTGAACTTAATAATCATGAACTTAGACTAAAAACTGCCTTTACAATCTATATTGTAGATTCAATGGCCAACGCTAATGTCACCCTCCACTTCAACGCGTTCCTAGAGAAAACCAACCTGAAAGATGATGGAAGCAACTATGCGGATTGGGTCTATGGCTTGAGGATTATCCGCATAGCTTCCAAAAGATTATATGTCCTTGATGCACCGCTAGGTGACGCACCCATTTTCCCAGCGGACCAAGATGTTACGAACGCTTGGCAGTCGTGCTCTGATGATTACTCCCTTGTTCAGTGCGGCATGCTTTACAGTTTAGAACCGCGGCTCCAAAAGCGTTTTGAGCAACACTGAGCATATGATATGTTCTAGGAGCTGAAACTGGTTTTCCAAGATCATGCCCGGGTCGAGATATATGACGTCTCCGAAAAGTTCTTCAGCTGTAAGATGGAGGAGAATAGTTCTGTCAGTGAGCACATACTTAAAATGTCCAGGTTGCACAACCGCTTGACTCAGCTGGGAGTTAATCTCCCAGATGACTCGGTCATTGACAGCATCCTCCAGTCATTTCCACCTAGCTACAAGAGCTTTGTGATGAACTAGAACATGCAGGGTATGGAGAAGTCCCTTCCAGAGTTGTACTCTATGCTGAAATCAATGGAGGTCGAGATCAAAAAGGAGCATCAAGTGTTGATGGTAAATAAGACCACTAGTTTCAAGAAAGGCAAGGGTAAGAAGAACTTCAAGAAGGACGACAAAGCTGTTGCCACGCCTGGTAAGCAAGTTGTCGGGAAGAAGAACAAGCATGGACCCAAGCCTGAGATTGAGTGCTTTTATTGAAAGGGTACCGGTCACTGGAAGCGGAACTGCCCCAAGTACTTAGCGGATAAGAAGGCCGGCAACGTTAAAGGTATATGTGATATACTTGTTATTGATGTGTACCTAACCAGCGCTCGTAGTAGCTCCTGGGTATTTGATGCCGGTGCAGTTGCTCACATTTGTAACTCTAAGGAAGAGGTGCGGAATAAGCGGAGACTGGCAAAGGACGAGGTGATGATGCGCGTCGGGAATGGTTCCAAGGTCGATGTGATCGCCGTCGGCACGCTACCTCTACATCTACCTTCGGGATTAGTTTTAAACCTCAATAATTGTTATTTAGTACCAACTTTGAGCATGAACATTGTGTCTAGATCTCGTTTCATGTGAGATGGCTACTCATTTAAATCTGAGAATAATGGTTGTTCTATTTATATGAAAGAAATGTTTTATGGTCATGCCCTGCTGGTCAATGGTTTATTTTTGAGGAATCTCGAATGTGATGTTACACATGTCCATAGTGTGAGTACCAAAAAGTGTAAGGTTGATAACGATAGTCCCACTTACATGTGGCACTGCCACCTTGGTCATCTTGGTGTCAAACGCATGAAGAAGCTCCATGCTGATGGACTTTTGGAGTCTCTTGATTTCGAATCATTTGACACGTGCGAACCATGCCTCATGGGCAAGATGACCAAGACTCCGTTCTCTGGAACAATGGAGCGAGCAACTGACTTGTTGGAGATAATACATACCGATGTATGCGGTCCAATGAGCGTCGAGGCTCGCGGTGGCTACCGTTATGTTCTCACCCTCACTGATGACTTGAGCAGATATGGGTATGTCTACTTAATGAAACACAAGTCTGAAACCTTTGAAAGGTTCAAGGAATGTCAGAGTGAGGTAGAGAATCAACTATTGGAAATATGCCCTTGAGGCAATAATAAATTAGTTATTATCATATTTCCTTGTTCATGATAATCGTTTATTATCCATGCTATAATTGTGTTGATCGGAAACTTAGATACATGTGTGGATACATAGACAACACCATGTCCCTAGTATGCCTCTAGTAGACTAGCTCGTTGATCAAAAGATGGTTAAGGTTTCCTAGCCATGGACATGAGATGTCATTTGATAACAGGATAATATCATTAGGAGAATAATGTGATGGACAAGACCCAAACTACAAACGTAGCATATGATCGTGTCAGTTTATTACTATTGTTTTCTGCATGTCAAGTATGTGTTCCTATGACCATGAGATCATGCAACTCACAGACATCGGAGGAGTGCCTAGTTTGTATCAAACATCGCAACGTAACTGGGTGACTATAAAGGTTCTCTACAGGTATCTCCAAGGGTGTCTGTTGGGTTGGCATGGATCAAGACTGGAATTTGTTACTCCGTGTGACGGAGAGGTATCTCAGGGCCCACTCGGTAATACAACATCGCAATAAGCCTTGCAAGCAATGTGACTAAGTGTTAGTCATGGGATCTTGTATTACAGAACGAGTAAAGAGACTTGCCGGTAACGAGGTTGAACTAGGTATGGAGATACCGACGATCGAATCTCGGGCAAGTAACATACCGAAGAACAAAGGGAACATCATACGGGATTAATTGAATCCTTGACATAGAGGTTCGACCGATAAAGATCTTTGTAGAATAGGTAGGACCCAATATGGGCATCCTGGTCCCACTATTGGTTATTGACTGTAGAGGTGTCTCGGTCATGTCTACATAGTTCTCGAACCCGCAGGGTCTGCACACTTAAGGTTTGGTGACATTACAGTAGTATAGAGTTATGTATGGTGGTGACCGAAGGTTGTTCAGAGTCCCGGATGAGATCCTGGACGACACGAGGAGCTCTGGAATGGTCTGGAGGTAAAGATTCATATATAGGAAGTCCTATTTTGGTCGCCGAAAAAGTTTCGGGCTAACCGGTAGTGTACGGGGAGTAGCAGTAGTGTACCGGGAGTGCCGGTAGTGTACCGGGAGACCATCGGGAGGGTATTTCGACCCAATAGGCTACATGGGCTGTGGGAGAGTGAATATCAGCCCTTTGTTTGCTGGTGGAAGTCCCACACAAGGCCCATGAGGCTGGGAAGAAAAGCCCAAAAAGAAAAAGGTGGAAAAAGGCAGAAATAGGATGAATCCTTGTCCTACTAGGATTGGAGGTGGATTCCACCTCTCCTACTTGGTTTGGCCGACCCAAGGGCTGGATGTTTGAGAGCCAAGCCTCCTCCTCTCTTGCTCTTATATATACTAGAGGTTTTAGGGTTTTTTGCACCTGATTTTCAGCCACGTGCTACCCGTCCCTCTAGTGCATAGTTTCCCCTCTAGATCGGATTTCTGCAGTGCTTAGGCGAAGCCCTACCGGAATAGCTCCACCACCATCGCCGGAGCGCCGTCACGTTGCCGGATAACTCTTCTACCTCTCCTCTCCCTCTTGCTGGATCAAGAAGGCGAAGATCGTCATCAAGCTGTACGTGTGCTGAACGCGGAGGTGCCGTCCGTTCGGTGCTAGATCGGAAGGACCGTGATCAAGATCGCGAGACGGAATGTGATGAGATCGCGGGACGGATCGTGATGAGTTCACGGGACAGATCGTGATCAAGATCGTGAGACAGATCGTGATTAGATCACGTGACGGATCCTGATGAGTTCGCGGGACGGATCGTGATTGGATCGCGGGCAGATCGTGATGAGATCGCGGGACGGTCGGCGATTTGGATCGCGAAGACGTTCGACTACACCAACCGCGTTTCTTAACGCTTCCCGCTTAGCGATCTACAAGGGTATGTAGACCCACTCTCCCTCTCGTAGGTGCTCATCACCATGGATAGATCTGCGTGTGCGTAGGAAATTTTTTGTTTCCCATGCAACGTCCCCAACAGTGGCATCATGAGCTAGGTCTATGTGTAGATGAGATCTCGAGTAGAACACAAAAGGTTTGTGGGCGTTGATGCTTAGATTGCTTCCTCCCTTGGTCGGATTTTGGTTCATCCGTATAGTGAAATGAAGCGTCCCGGACCAACATTACTCGTACGCTTACGAGAGACCGGTTTCCTCAACCGCAACTTGTTGCATAGATGGCTTGCGGGTGACAGTTTCTCTCACTTTAGTTGGATCAGATTCGACAAAGGCGGTCCTTGAGACGGTTGAAAAGCAACTAGTGTATCACCATTGTGGTTTTTGCATAGATGAGAATATTGTTTGCTAGATACCCGTAGCAGCCACGTAAAACATGCAACAACAATTAGAGGACGTATAACTTGTTTTTGCAGGGTATGTTGTGATATGATATGGCCAATTACATGATGTGATATATGTGATGTATGAGATGATCATGTGATGTATAGATTATCACGACTTGCATGTCGATGAGTACGGCAACCGACAGGAGCCATAGGATTGTCTTTAATTATTGTATGACCTGCGTGTCAATCATTAAGCGCCATGTAATGCTTTAATTTATCGCTACAGTAGCAATAGTAGTAGAAGCATGTTGGGCGTGACAACCCCAATAGCGACACGTTAATGGAGATCAACATGATGGAGATCATGGTGTCATTCAAGTGACGATGAAGATCATGCCGGTGCTTTCTAGATGGAGATCAAAAGCACAAGTTCATGGCCATATCATGTCACTTATGATTTGCATGTGATGTTAATCCTTTTATGCACCTTGTTTTGCTTAGGACGACGGTAGCATTATAAGGTGATCCCTCATTTAATTTCAAGATAAATTGTGTTCTCCCCGAGTGTGCACCGTTGCGGAAGTTCGTCGTGTCGAGACACCACGTGATGATCAGGTGTGATAGACTCTACGTTCACATAGAACGGGTGCAAGCCAGTGTTGCACATGCAGAACACTCGGGTTAAACATGACGAGCCTAGCATTTACAGACATGGCCTCGGAACACAAGAGACCGAAAGGTCGAACATGAGTCATATAGTAGATATGATCAACATGATGATGTTCACCATTGCAGCCACTTCAACTCACGTGATGATCGGACTTGAGTTGGTGAATTTGGATCATGTATCACTCGAATGACCGGAGGGATGTCAATTTGAATGGGAGTTCTTCAGTAATATGATTAATTGAACTCATTATCATGAACATAGTCAGTAGTGTCTTTGCAAATTATGTTGTAGATTACTAGCTCACGTTGTAGCTCCCTTGAATTTTTATATGTTCCTAGAGAAATAGACTTGAAAGATGATGGTAGCAATATTGCGGATTGGGTCCGTGATCTGAGGATTGTCCTCATTGCTGCATAGAAGGCTTATGTCCTTAATGCACCGCTCGGTGCGCCAACCCCTCTAGCGTTGTCTGTAGATGTTGTGAACATCTGACAGTCACGTTCTGATGACTACTTGATAGTTTAGTGCGTCATGCATTAGGACTTAGAATTGAGGCTCTAAAACGTTTTGAACGTCACGGAACATATGAGATGTTCTAAGAGCTGAAATTAGGATCTCAGGCTCGTGCCCGTGTTGCGAGATATGAGATCTCCAACAAGATTCTTTGCCTGCAAGATGAAATAGAATAGCTCAATCATTAAGCATGTGCTCATATTGTCTGGGTGCTACAATCGCTTGAATCGAGTGGGAGTTGATCTTCTAGATAAGATAGTGATTGATATAGTTCTCCAAGTCACTTTCACTAAGCTACTAGACCTTGGTGATGAACTATAAGATGCCAGGGATAGAAATAATGATCCCTGAGCTGTTCGCGATGTTTGACACCGCGAAGGTAGAAATCAAGAAGGAGCATCAAGTGTTGATGGTTAGTAAAACCACTAGTGTCGAGAAGGGCAACGACAAGGAGGGAAACTTCATGGATGGCAAGTCAGTTGCTGCTCCAGTGAAGCAACCCAAAGTTGAACCCAAAACCGAGACTAAGTGCTTTGATTATGAGGAGAGTGGTCGCTGAAGCGGAAAAACCCTAGATACTTGGTAGATAAGAAGGCTGGCAACATCGACAGAAGTATATTTTATATACGTGTTATTGATGTGTACCTTGCTAGTACTCCTAGTAGCACCTGGGTATTGGATACCGGTTCGGTTGCTAAATGTTAGTAACTCGAAATAAAAGCTACGGAATAAACAGAGAACTAGCTAAGGGTGAGGTGACGATGTGTGTTGGAAATGTTTCCAAGGTTGATGTGATCAACATCGCACGCTCTCTCTACCTTCGGGATTAGTGACGAAACTAAATAAATGTTATTTGGTGTTTTGCGTTGAGCATGAACGTGATTAGATCGTGTTTATTGCAACACGGTTATTCATAAAAGTTAGAGAATAATGGTTATTCTGTTTACATGAATAATACCTTCAATGGTCATACACCCAACGAATGGTTTGTTGAATCTTTATCGTAGTAGTACACATGTTCATAACATAGATGCCAAAAGATACAAAGTTAATAATGATAGTACCACATACTTGTGGCACTGCCGCTAAATGTCATATTGGTATAAAGCGCATGAAGAAACTCCATGTCGATGGATCTTTGGACTCATTCGATTTCGAATCGGTTGAGACATGCAAACCATGCCTTTTGGGCAAGATGACTAAGGACCCCGTTTTCCGGATTGATGGAGCGGGCAAGTGGTTCATTGGAAATGATACATGTTGATGAATGCAATCCAATGAGTCTTGTAGCGTGCGGTGGATGTCGTTATTTTCTTACCTTCACTGATGATTTGAGTAGATATAGTGGATATTTACTTAATGAAACACAAGTCTGAATCATTTGAAAGGTTCAAGCAAATTTAGAGTGAAGTTTTAAGATCATCGTGACAAAAAGATAAAAATGTCTACAATATGATCATGGAGGTGAATATCCGAGTTGCGAGTTTGGCATGCAACTTTAGACAATGTGAAAGTTGTTTCACAACTAACCCACTTGGAACTCCATGGTTTGATGGTGTGTCCGAACGTCATATTCATGCTCTATTGGATATGGTGCGTGCTATGATGTCTCTTATTGTTTTACTACTATAATTTTGGGGTTATGCATTAGAGACAACTACATTGACTTTAAATAGGGCACCATCTAAATCCATTGAGATGACACCGTGTGAATTATGGTTTGATAGAAAGCTAAGCTGTCATTTCTTAATGTTTGGGGCTGCGACGCTTGTGTGGAAAATGTTTTCACCTAATGAGGTCGAACCCAAAGCGGACAAATGCATCTTCGTAGAATACCCTAAGAACAGTTGGGTGAACCTTCTATCTCAGATCCAAGCATAAAATGTTTGTTGCTAAAACGGGTCCTTTCTCAAGGAAAAGTTTCTCTTGAAAGAATTGAGTGGGAGGAAGATAGAACTTGATGAGGTTGTTGAACCTTTGTTTCAACCAGAGAGTAGCGCAGCACAGAAATATGTTTCTGTGGAGCCTACGTAAGTTGAAGAGGAAGTTAATAATGATGATCATGAAAGCTTCGGATCAAGTTACTATAGAACCTCGTAGGTCGACAAGGATGCGTACTACTCCTAAGTGGTACGACAACCTTGTCTTAGAGGTCATGTTGTTGGACAGTGATGAACCTACAAGCTATGAAGAAGCAATGATGAGCCCGGAATCCGACAAATAGTTAGAGGCCATGAAATCCGAGAAAGGATCCATGTATGAAAACCAAGTATAGACTTTGGTGGACTTGCTCGTTGGACGACAGTCGTTGAGTACAAATGGATCTTTAAAATGAAAATAGACGATGATGGTAAATGTCACCATTTGTAAAGCTCGACTTGTTGCAAATAAGTGTATGACAAGTTCAAGGAGTTGACTACGATGAGACTTTCTCGCTCGTAGCGATGCTAAAGTCTGTTGGAATTATGTTAGCAGTTGCTGCATTTTTCAATTATGAAATCTGGTAGATGGATGTCAAAACATCGTTTCCTTAACGGTTTACTTGAGGAAAGGTTGTATGTGATACAACCAGAAGGTTTTATCAGTCCTAAGGATGCTAAAAGGTGTGCAAGCTTCAGTGATCCTTCTATGAACTGATGCAGGCATTTCGGAGTTGGAATATACACTTTGATGAGGTGATCAAAGTTTTTGAGTCTATACAAAGTTTATGAGAAACTTGTATTTACAATAAAGTGAGTGGGAGCACTATAGAGTTTCTGGTAAGCATATGTGGTTGACATATTGTTGATCGGAAATGATGTAGAATTTCTGGAAAGCATAAATGGTTGTTTGAAAAGAGTTTTACAAAGGAAGACCTGGATAAAGCTACCTAATTGTTGAGCATCAAGATCTATAGAGATAGATCAAGATGCTTGATGAGACTTTCAATGAGTACGTACCTTGACAGGATTTTGAAAGAGTTCAAAATGTATCAGTCAAAGAAAGAGTTCTCACCTGATTTGTAAGGTGTGAAGTTGAGTGAGACTCAAAGCTCAACAACGGCAGAAGAAAGAGAAAGAACGAACGTCGTCCCCTATGCCTTAGTCATAGGCTCTGTATAGTATGCCATGCTGTGTACCGCACCTGTGTGTGCCTTGCCATGAGTCCCTCAAGGGGTACAAGAGTGATCCAGGAGTGGATCACTGGACAGTGGTCAAGATTATCCTTAGTAACTAAAACACTAAGGAGATGTTTCTCGATTATGGAGGTGATAAAGAGTTCGTCGTAAAGAGTTACGTCGATGCAAGCTTTAACACCAATCCAGATGACTCGTAGTAGCAATCTGGATACGTATAGTGGAGCAGCCATTTGGAAAAGTACCAAGTGGAGTGTGGTAGCAGTGTTTACGGTTTGACAAAGAGATTTGCAAAGTACACACGGATTTGAATGTCGCAGACCCATTGACTATAAGATCTCTCTCACATGCAAAGCATGATCGAGCCCCAGAACTCATTGGGCGTTAGATTCATAACAATGCGAATCACATGGTGATGTGAACTAGATTATTGACTCTAGTGCAAGTGGGAGACTGTTGGAAATATGCCCTAGAGGCAATAATAAATTAGTTATTATCATATTTCCTTGTTCATGATAATCGTTTATTATCCATGCTATAATTGTGCTGATCGGAAACTCAGATACATGTGTGGATACATAGACAACACCATGTCCATAGTATGCCTTTAGTAGACTAGCTCGTTGATCAAAATATGGTTAAGGTTTCCTAGCCATGGACATGAGATGTCATTTGATAACGGGATCACATCGTTAGGAGAATGATGTGATGGACAAGACCCAAACTACAAAAGTAGCATATAATCGTGTCAGTTTATTGCTATTGTTTTCTGCATTTCAAGTATGTGTTCCTATGACCATGAGATCATGCAACTCACGGACATCGGAGGAGTGCCTTGTTTGTATCAAACGTCGCAACGTAACTGGGTGACTATAAAGGTGCTCTACAGGTATCTCCGAGGGTGTCTGTTGGGTTGGCATGGATCAAGACTGGGATTTGTTACTCCGTGTGACGGAGAGGTATCTCAGAGCCCACTCGGTAATACAACATCGCAATAAGCATTGCAAGCAATGTAACTAAGTGTTAGTCATGGGATCTTGTATTACAGAACGAGTACAGAGACTTGCCGGTAACGAGGTTGAACTAGGTATGGAGATACCGATGATCGAATCTCGTGCAACTAACATACCGAAGAACAAAGGGAACATCATACGGGATTAACTGAATCCTTGACATAGAGGTTCGACCGATAAAGATCTTCGTAGAATATGTAGGAACCAATATGGGCATCCAGGTCCCGCTATTGGTTGTTGACTGTGTAGGTGTCTCGGTCATGTCTACATAGTTCTTGAACCCGCAGGGTCTGCACACTTAAGGTTTGGTGACGTTACGGTAGTATAGAGTTATGTATGGTGGTGACCGAAGGTTGTTCAGAGTCCCGTATGAGATCCCGGAAGTCACAAGGAGCTCCGGAATGGTCCGGAGGTAAAGATTCATATATAGGAAGTCCTATTTTGGTCGCCGGAAAAGTTTCAGGCTCACCGGTAGTTTACGGGGAGTACCGGTAGTGTACCGGGAGTGCCGATAGTGTACCAGGAGACCATCGGTAGGGGTATTTCGACCAAGAGGCTACATGGGCTGTGGGAGAGTAAATACCAGCCCTTTGTGGGCTGGTGGAAGTCCCACACAAGGCCCATGAGGCTGGGAAGAAAAGCCCAAAGAGAAAAAGGTGGAAAAAGGCAAAAATAGGATGAATCCTAGTCCTACTAGGATTGGAGGTGGATTCCACCTCTCCTACTTGGTTTGGCCGACCCAAGGGCTGGCTCTTTGAGAGCCAAGCCTCCTCCTCTCTTGCTCTTATATATACTAGAGGTTTTAGGGTTTTTTGCACCTGGTTTTCAGCCACGTGCTACCCGTTCCTCTAGTGCATAGTTTCTCCTCTAGATCGGATTTCTCCAGTGCTTAGGCGAAGCCCTGCCGGAATAGCTCCACCACCATCGCCGGAGCACCGTCATGCTGCCGGATAACTCTTCTACCTCTCCGCTCCCTCTTGCTGGATCAAGAAGGTGGAGATCGTCATCAAGATGTACGTGTGCTCAACGCGGAGGTGCCGTCCGTTCGGCGCTAGATCGGAAGGACCATGATCAAGATCGCGAGACGGGTCGTGATGAGATCGCGGGATGGATCGTGATGAGTTCACAGGACAGATCGTGATCAAGATCGTGAGATGTCTCATGATGAAATCACGGGACGGATCGTGATGTGATCACGGGAAGGATCGTGATGAGTTCGCGGGACGGATCGTGATTGGATCGCGGGACGGATCGTGATGAGATCGCGGGACGCTCGGCAATTTGGATCGCGAAGACGTTCGACTATGCCAACCGCGTTTCTTAACGCTTCCCGCTTAGTGATCTACAAGGGTATGTAGATCCACTCTCCCTCTCGTAGATGCTCATCACCATGGATAGATCTGCGTGTGCGTAGGAATTTTTTTGTTTCCCATTTAACGTTCCCCAACATCAACGTGACAGGAAAATAAAGTGCCTACAATCTGAGCGTGGCGGAGAATATTTAAGTCATGATTTTGGCACGCACCTAAGGAAATGTGGAATTGTTTCACAACTCACGCCGTCTGGCACACCTCAGCGAAATGGTGTGTCTGAACATCATAACCGCACTCTATTGGATATGGTGCGATCTTTGATGTCTCTTATTGACTTACCGCTATCATTTTGGGGATATGCATCAGAGACTGCCGCATTCACTTTAAATAGGGCACCGTCAAAGTCCGTTGAGACGACACCGTATGAATTATGGTTTGGAAAGAAACCTAAGCTGTCGTTTCTAAAAGTTTGGGGATACGATGCTTATGTGAAGAAACTTCAACCTGAGAAGCTCGAACCCAAAGCGGAAAAGTGCGTCTTCATAGGATATCCCAAAGAGACTATTGGGTATACCTTCTACCTCAGATCCGAAGGCAAAGTCTTTGTTGCCAAGAATGGATCCTTTCTCGGGAAAGAGTTTCTCTCGAAAGAATTGAGTGGGAGGAAAATAGAACTTGATGAGGTAATTGTACCTCCACTCGAACCGGAGAGTAGCGCAACATAGAAAGTTGTTTCTGTGGAGCCTATACCGGCTGGAGAGGAAGTTAATGATGATGATCATGAAACTTCAGATCAAGTTACTATTGAACGTCGAAGGTCCACTAGGACACGTTCCGCACTAGAGTGGTACGGCAACCCTATCCTGGAGATCATGTTGTTGGACAACAGTGAACCTTCGAACTATGAAGAAGCGATGGAGGGCCCGGATTCCAACAAATGGCTTGAAGCCATGAAATCCGAGATAGGATCCATGTATGAGAACAAAGTATGGACTTTGGTGGACTTGCTTGATGATAAGTGAGCCATTGAAAATAAATGGATCTTTAAGAAGAAGACTGACGCGGATGGTAATGTGACCGTCTATAAGGCTCGGCTTATCGCTAAGGTTTATTGACAAGATCAAGGAGTTGACTACGATGTGACTTTCTCACCCGTAGCGATGCTGAAGTCCGTCCGAATCATGTTAGCAATTGCCACATTTTATGATTATGAGATCTAGCAAATGGATTTCCAAACGACATTCCTGAATGGCTTCCTTAAGGAAGAACTGTATATGATGCAACTGGAAGGTTTTGTCAATCCTAAAGATGCTAACAAAGTATGCAAGCTCCAGCGGTCCATCTATGGGCTGGTGCAAGCATCTTGGAGTCGGAACATTCGCTTTAATGAGGTGATTAAGGCGTTTGGGTTTATACAGGTTTATGGAGAACCCTGTATTTACAAGAAAGTGAGTGGGAGCTCTGTAGCATTTCTCATATTATATGTGGATGACATATTGTTGATGGGAAATGATATAGTACTTTTGGAAAGTGTAAAGGCCTACTTGAATAATGAAGGACCATGGAGAAGCTGCTTACATATTAGGTATTAAGATCTATTGAGATAGATCGAAACGCCTCATAGGTCTTTCAGAAAGCACATTCCTTGAAAAGATATTGAAGAAGTTCAATATGGATCAGTCCAAGAAGGGATTCTTGCCTGTGTTACAGGGTGTGAGATTGAGTACGACCCAATGCCCGACCATGGCAAAGGATAGAGAAGAGATGAGTGTCATCCCCTATGCTTCAGCCATAGGCTCTATTATGTATGCCATGCTGTGTACCAGACCTGATGTGAACCTTGCCATAAGTTTGGTAGGGAGGTACCAAAGTGATCCCGGAGTGGAACACTAGATAACGGTCAAGAATATCCTAAAGTACCTGAAAAGGACAAAGGACATGTTTCTCGTATATGGAAGTGCCGAAGAGCTCATCGTAAAGGGTTATGTCGATGCTAGCTTCGACACAGATCCGGACGACTCCAAGTCACAAACCGGATATGTGTATATTTTCAACGGAGGGGCAGTCAGCTGGTGCAGCAACAAGCAAAGCATCGTGGCGGCATCTACATGTGAAGCGGAGTACATAGCTGGTTTGGAAGCAGCAAAGGAAGGAGTCTGGATGAAGGAGGTCATCACCGACCTAGGAGTGATTCCCAATGCGTCAGGCCCGATAACTCTATTCTGTGACAACACTGGAGCTACTGCCCTTGCGAAGAGCCCAGGTTTCACAAGAAGACAAGACACATCAAGCGCCGCTTCAACTCCATCCGTGATTACATTTAGGAGGGAGATATAGATATTTGTAAAGTACATACTGATTTGAATGTCGCAGATCCATTGACTAAACCTCTCTCATGAGCAAAACATGATCAACACCAGAATGCTATGGGTGTTTGATTCATCACAATGTAACTAGATTATTGACTCTAGTGCAAGTGGGAGAATATTGGAAATATGCCCTAGAGGCAATAATAAAATGCTTACTATTGTATTTCCTTGTTCATGATAATTGTCTATTGTTCATTCTATATTTGTGTTAACCGGAAAACATAATGCATGTGTGAATACATAGACCACAACGTGTCCCTAGTGAGCCTCTAGTTGGCTAGCTCATTGATCAATAGATGGTCACGGTTTCATGACCATGAACAATGGATGTCGTTGATAACGGGATCACATCATTCGGAGAATGATGTGATGGACAAGACCCAATCCTAAGCATAGCACAAGATCGTGTAGTTCGTTTGCTAAAGCTTTTCCAATGTCAAGTATCATTTCCTTAGACCACGAGATTGTGCAACTCTCGGATACCGTAGGAATGCTTTGGGTGTGCCAAATGTCACAACATAACTGGGTGGCTATAAAGGTGCAATATGGGTATCTCCAAAAGTGTGTGTTTGGTTGGCACAAATCGAGACTGGGATTTGTCACTCCATGTGACGGAGAGGTATCTCTGGGCCCAATCGGTAAGACATCATCATAATGAACTCAAAGTGACTAAGGAGGTAGCCACAGGATGATGTGTTATGGAACGAGTAAAGATACTTGCCCGTAACGAGATTGAACAAGGTATAGGGATACCGACGATCGAATCTCGGGCAAGTATCATATCGGTAGACAAAGGGAATTGTATATGGGATTGATTGAATCCCCGACATCGTGGTTCATCCGATGAGATCATCATTGAGCATGTGGGAGCCAACATGGTTATCTAGATCCTGTTGTTGGTTATTGACCGGAGAGGTGTCTCAGTCATGTATATGTGCCTCTCGAACCCGTAGGGTCTACACAGTTAAGGTTCGATGATGCTAGGGTTATAGGGAAATAGTGTACGTGGTTACCAAAGGTTGTTCGGAGTCCGGATGAGATCCTAGACGTCACGAGGAGTTCCAGAATGGTCCGGAGGTAAATATTCATATATAGGAAGTGAGGTTTTGGTCACCGGAAGAGTTTCGGGCATCATCGGTAACGTACCGGGACCACCGGAAGAGTTCCGAGGATCCACCAAGTGGGGCCACCGGCACTGGAGGGCTGCATGGGCCACAAGTGGGAGGAAACCAGCCCTAGGTTGGCTGGTGCGCCCCCACAAGGGGCGCAAGGCGCAGCTTGAGGTGGGAGGATGGCAAACCCTAGAGGTAGATGGGCCCTAGGCCCACCTAGGGCGCCGCCCTTCCCACTCCCTCCTTGGCTGCCACCCTAGATTGATCTAGGGTTGGCCGCCGGCCCTGGGGAGGGAACCCTAGGGCTGCCGTACCCCTCCTCCTTCCTCCTATATATAGTGGAGGGTTTTGGGGCTGCCAGACACACGAGTTCCCTCTCTCTCGGCGCAGCCCTACCCTTCCTCTTCCTCGTTCTCCGTGGTGCTTGGCGAAGCCGTGCTGGAGACCACACAGCTCCACCGTCACCATGCCGTCGTGCTGCCGGAGCTCTCCCTCAACCTCTCCTTCCTCCTTGCTAGATCAAGGCGTAGGAGACATCACCGAGATGCACGTGTGTTGAACGCGGAGGCGCCGTTGTTCGGCGCTAAGATCGGAGTCCACCCCAATCTGAATCGCTACGAGTATGACTGCACCTACCGCATTCTTGTAATGCTTCCGCTTAGCGATCTTGAAAGGTATGAAGATGCAGTCTCCCCTTACTCGTTGCTGGTTTCTCCATAGATAGATCTTGGTGAACACGTAGGAATTTTTTTGATTTACTACTACGTCTCCCAACATCTATACCCCGGTCTCTGATCACCACGAATTCATCGGCGATCGAGATGCCGGAATTTATTCTAAATCTGGACCCTCATCGGTCCAATATTTACCACACAATTTGCAGTCCTTGATTCCGAACACTCAATGTGGCGTGGGGTCGGATTTGTTCCCACCCACCACCCAAGACGGTGATTCTATTATCACACCAAAGCCCGCGTCTTTGGACTTTCGAGACATTAAATAATTACTAGGAGAATCGGTCCAGCACTTTTGGGCCAGACTCCTACTCTCTAGAAGTAGAGAAAAAGGTTTCAGTGACCAAGAGATCATGGCAACTTTCAATAACAGTTGCCATGATAAAGGGATCCTTAACGCCCTGGCTCATCGACACATTCGTGACTTTTCCGAGCTATCCGATTTGGTACAAAAATACTGTGCCATGGAAAGCGCTTGTCAATAAAAGCGATTATTTTCGGAACCGACTTTCCCCAAACACCTTAGTGGAGATTGGAAAAAGATGATACCTCCAAAGTGGTCAGCCAGATTCGAACCTGCTAAAAAAAGAAACAGGCCCCTTTCAGGGGTCGGTACCATCCTCGACAGACTATTGGATAAACCTTGCCCCATACATTATGTCCTGCTGAACGTTTGCCCGACCCATATCCTTAGAGCTTACTGGGTCGTCAGGCAGGTAGCAAAGAGCGGTGACGCCATCCTTGAGACACTTCTACCGAACAGGCGCAATTCGTCATTGCCCGAATACAATGCCGAAGTTCTGACAGTCTACGAAACATTCCCCTCGAAGAATAGGAGGAAAAGAGCTCTTAGAGAACTCGAACAGGTCTACCATGTGGCAGCAACTAGTGCATGGGCAGACATACCGATTACCTTCAGAGATATCGACTAGCTAACCATTCTTTTCGATCATTCATCGGCCGCACTAGTCTTGAACCCCATCATTGATGGTTACAGGCTACATAAGGTGCTAATGGACGGCGGCAGTGGTCTAAACCTCATATACGATGGGACCCTAGAAAAAATGCAGTTCGGCCGATCTCGCATCGAACACAACAATACAACTTTCTAGCGAATTATTTTAGGGAAAGAGGCGCGTTGTTAGGGACGTATCATCCTGGACGTGGTGTTCGGTACGCCCGAAAACTACCGATATGAAGAACTTCTCTTCCACATCGTGCCCTTCCCAAGTGGCTACCACGCCTTATTGCGACGTGATGCCTTGACGAAATTCCAGGCTATACCCCATTACGGGTACATGAAACTTAAAATGCCAGGACAGAATGGAGTGATCACAATTGCCAGAGATCCGAACATAGCCCATCGGGCCAAAAACAAGATGGCAACACTTGCCCTCAAGGCATTAGCTGAGATATTCACTGCCGAAGAACTAACCGCACTATGGTCGACAGTTGATAAGGACGACATGATCCTTAGCAAAAGGCCCAAGCTTACGTCATGTTGGAAATATGCCCTAGAGGCAATAATAAATTAGTTATTATCATATTTCCTTGTTCATGATAATCGTTTATTATCCATGCTATAATTGTGTTGATCGGAAACTCAGATACATGTGTGGATACATAGACAACACCATGTCCCTAGTATGCCTCTAGTAGACTAGCTCGTTGAACAAAAGATGGTTACGGTTTCCTAGCCATGGACATGAGATGTCATTTGATAACAGGATCACATCATTAGGAGAATGATGTGATGGAAAAGACCCACACTACAAACGTACCATATGATTGTGTCAATTTATTGCTACTGTTTTCTGCATGTCAAGTATATGTTCCTATGACCATGAGATCAAGCAACTCACTAACATTTGAGGAGTGCCTTCTGTGTATCAAACGTCGCAACTTTACTGGGTGACTATAAAGGTGCTCTACAGGTATCTCCAAGGGTGTCTGTTGGGTTGGCATGGATCAAGACTGGGATTTGTTACTCCGTATGACGGAGAGGTATCTCAGGGCCCACTCGGTAATGCAACATCACAATGAGCCTTGCAAACATTGTGACTAAGTGTTAGTCACGGGATCTTGTATTACGGAATGAGTAAAGAGACTTGCCGGTAACGAGGTTGAACTAGGTATGGATATACCGACGATCGAATCTCGGGCAAGTAACATACCGAAGAACAAAGGGAACATCATACAGGATTAACTGAATCCTTGACATAGAGGTTCGACCGATAAAGATCTTCATAGAATATGTAGGAACCAATATGGGCATCCAGGTCCCACTATTGGTTATTAACCGTAGAGGTGTCTCGGTCATGTCTACATAGTTCTCGAACCCGCAGGGTCTGCACACTTAAGGTTTGGTGACGTTTCGGTAGTATAGAGTTATGTATGGTGGTGACCAAAGTTTGTTCGGAGTCCCAGATGAGATCCCGGACATCATGAGGAGCTCCGTAATGGTCCGGAGGTAAAGATTGATATATAGGAAGTCCTATTTTGGTCGCCGGAAAAGTTTCGGGCTCATCGGTAGTGTACCGGGAGACCACCGGGAGGGGTATTTCGACCCAAGAGGCTTCATGGGCTGTGGGAGAGTGAATACCTGCCCTTAGTGGGCTGGTAGAAGTCCCACACAAGTCCCATGTGTCTGGGAAGAAAAACCCAAAGGGGAAAAGGTGGAAAAAGGCAAAAAGGCAAAATAAGGAAGGAGTCCTAATCCTACTAGGAGTGGAGGAAGTGGACTCCTCCCTCCTAATTCGGCCAAACCAGCCTTGGGTTGGAGGCCAAGGCTGCCTCCTCTCCTCCTCTCCTCCTATATATACTAGAGGGTTTTAGGGTATTTGCACCTGATTTTGAGCCACGTGCTACCCGTTCCTCTAGTGCATAGTTTCTCCTCTAGATTGGATTTCTGCAGTGCTTAGGCGAAGCCCTGCCAGAATAGCTCCACCATCATATCCGAAGCACCATCACGCTGCCGGAGAACTCTTCTACCTCTGCGCTCCCTCTTGGTGGATCAAGAAGGCGGAGATCGTCATCAAGCTGTATGTGTGCTGAACGCGGAGGTGTCGTCCGTTCGGCGCTAGATCGGAAGGATCGTGATCAAGATCGCGAGACGGATCGTGATGAGATCGTAGGATGGATCGTGATGAGTTCGCGGGACGGATAATTATTGGATCGCGGGACAAATCGTGATGAGATCACGGGATGCTCGTCGATTTGGATCGCGAAGACGTTCGACTATACCAACCGCGTTTCTTAACCCTTCCCGCTTAGTGATCTACAAGGATATGTAGATCCACACTCCCTCTCATAGATGCTCATCACCATGGATAGATCATGCGTGTGTGTAGGAAATTTTTTGTTTCCCATGCAACGTTCACCAAAAGTGGCATCATGAGCTAGGTCTATGTGTAGATGAGATCTCGAGTAGAACACAAAGAGTTTGTGGGCGTTGATGCTTAGATTTGTCGTTGTTTTCTCACAGGGGGGTCACCCGAGACGACAGATGCCATGGGGTGGCTTATCAGGGTGAGAGCAAGGCTGCCGTGGATGATCCGGGACGGGTATGTGAATAGCACGTGGTGGTTTACCCAGGTTTGGGGCTCTCCGGAGAGATAATACCCCTACTCTTGCATGTCTGTATATCTGTGGAATGTCTGGTATATGGTCGCTCCTGGATCTGTATTGAACTGAGAGCAGTGGCCAAGTGCTCAATGTCTCCAACCTGTCTCGTACGTGTGAGAGCACGTGTGTATGTGAGAGCTAGCTGGTAAGTGGGCATGCGAGAGCTCCACCATGAGTGAGCATGCCTCCCCTCCTGGATGGATGGGTGTGTGCTAGTATATATAGGTGAGGGTAGCTTACACCCAAAGCTAGGTGAGTGGGCATGGTGGGTGGTGGCCCACCCACCAACTACACTATTGGAGGTGTCATGCGAGGTGACACATGACACTGGCTATAGTGCGCCACTATTGCCCAGCAGTGCTCGGGTACACCCGTCTCGTCCGTGTCGGGTCAGATGTGATGTCGCGGTTGACTTTGGGCCAGCCGGCCCAGGCGGGCAGGCACCCCGTCCGACTCGCTGTCTTTTAGGTACCCGGGGGTCATCCCCCCGACAGTAGCCTCCGAGCCTTCAATCAACTCGCACAGTCGGGCGGAGGGTTTTCGCAGTTGTTGTCGTCGTTGTTGTTGTTGCAGAAGTTGTCGATGATGGTCGATCGCGGGTTGGGGACGACGCGGCTTGCTTCCAGTGGGGGCGCGCCAGCGCACCCGCTGGGTGGAGCCTCCGAGCCTCCGAGCGACTCGAGGAGTCGGGCGGAGGGTCTTTGCTATTGCTGAAGCAGACGATGGCATAGAGGACGCCTGGCGCAGATGCGGGATCCGTCGACTGAAGGGTGCGAGGCGCTGCTGAAGGCGGACGCGGGGTCCGTCGGTTGATAGGCATGAAGCCCTACCGGGGACGGACGCGGGGTCCACCGGCTGTCGAGCACGGGGCGTTGCCGGGCATGGACGGAAAGTCTTCCGACTGACGAGTGCTAGGTCCTGCCGTTGGCGGACGCGGGGTCCACGGGCTATCGAGCGCGAGGCGCTGCCGGGCACGGACGAAGAGTCACCGACTGATGGGCGTGGAGTCCTGCCAAAGGCAGACGAGGGGTCCGCCGGCAGATGGGCTCGAAGCTCGACCGAATGTGGACGCGGGGTCCACCGGCTGTCGAGCGCGAGGCGCTGCCAGGCACGGACGAAGAGTCACCGACTGATGGGCGCGGAGCCCTGCCAAAGGCAGACACAGGGTCCGCCAGTTGTCGAGCGCGAGGCGCTGCCGTGCTCGGACGGAGAGTCCATCGGCTGATGGGCGTGGAGCCCTGCCAAAGGTGGACGTGGGGTCCGCCGGCTGATGCGCTCGGAGCCCTGCCGAAGGCGGACGCATGGTCCGCTGGCTGTTGAGCGCGAGGCGCTGCCGGGCTCAGACGGAGAGTCCGCTGGCTGACGGGCGCGGAGCCCCGTCGAAGGGTAGCCTCCGAGCCTGTGGGTGAGGAGCCTCCTCATGGACAATCGTGCAAAAGACAAGGTCAAGTCGGCACAGATATATGAAATATTTGATTTTGGTAGTGCATGAGCTTTATGCAAAGGGTGTCGACTCGGTTTCGCCCGAGCCCCCTGAAGCCTTTTTCATGTTCTCTCCGCTCTTTGGCTTTTGCTCTTGCTAGCCGGACAGCCGGGAGCTGGTCTGTAGCTGAGACGAAGAGTGGGCCGCGGAATGGAGCGTACAATACTCGAACTTTGGGAGCAGACTTGACCGAGCGGATACTCCTAGACAAAACAACCAAGTCGCCCAAGCCGTTTTCTCCCAGGATGCTTTTCGCGTGTGGCGACCTCCAGCTTTTGCTCTCGCTAGCCGGACAGCCGCGGTGCAGTCTGTAGCTGAGACAAAGAGTGGGCCTTCGGTCCCGTGCACGCTACTATGCCGTCCCGTGGGAACGAACGTATTGGGCCAATCGGCCAGCCACGGGCCAACACTAGCTGGCGCTGGGGCGAACAATAGGGCAGTAGAATGAATGCGGAGATGGCCCTCGAGGGTCGCTCGGGGTTATTTGTTTTGTGTGTAAGGTGCAGGGGTATGCGCGTGGGGATCTCACATTGATTTTGGGTGCCGGCGAGGCGGTTTTGTCGATGTCGGTCAGCATGGTTTGTAGCCGACGTGGTCCTGCTGACGCGCACGAGGCACTACCGGGCACGGACTTGGGATCTGCCGGCTGTCAAGCGCGAGACTCTGCCGGGCACGGACGCGGAGTCCGCCGGCTGATGGGCACGGAGCCTTGTCAGGCCCGGATGCGGGGTCCGCCGGTTGATGAGCGCGAGGCGCTGCCGGGGGCAGACGGAGGGTCCATCGGCTGGTCGGCATGGAGCCTTGCCAAAGGCAGACGCGGGGTCTGTGGGCTGATGAGCGCGAGGCGCAGCCGAAGGTGGACGCGGGGTCCGCCGGCTGTTGAGCACGGGGTGCTGCCGAGGGCGGACGCGGGGTCCGCCGGCTATTGTGCGCGAGGGCACTGCTGAAGGCGGACATGGGGTCCGCCGGCTGATGAGCGCGAGGCGCTGCCGAGGGCGGACGCGGGGTCCGCTGGCTGGAGAGCGCGAGGCGCTCCCGGGGACGGACGCGGGGTCCGCCGGCTGGAGTGCGTAAGGTGCTGCCGAAGGCGGATGCGGGGTCTGCCGGCTGGAGTGTGCGAGGCGCTGCCGAAGGCGGACGCGGGGTCCGCCGGCTTGTGTGCGCGAGGGCGCTGCCGAATGGTAGCCTTCGAGCCTCCGAGCAAGGAGGTGCATTGCTTTTTTGACGTTGTTGAGATGGTTGTTGGTGAAGACAGCCGGCGTGGCTTGGCGCTTGCGGAGCGTGTCGGCACACCTGCTGGGTGTAGCCTTCGAGCCTCCGTGTGCTCGAAGGGGGTTTATTGCTTTAGGCGAAGTCGAGTTGGAGATGATCGCTGACAGGCGGCCCGAGCCTCCGGGCGTCTTGAGGGACGCCCCAGCCGGTGGGACGGCCGGATAGTGGAGCTGGACATTGTCAGATGCCGCCTAAGAAGATGGAGCCGGACGTGGCTAGCCGGGTAGACAACAAGTCAAGCAGTCGGATGATCAAGCGGTCGACCAGCCGCCTAGATTAGAGGAGCCGGAGTGCAGGCCGTGCAGCCGGCCACGGACATAGCCACGCATGCGGTCGTGGGAAACACTACAAAGCGTAGCGGAGGGGGCCCAGCCATGCATGCACGATACGTAGCATGTACGTACGTGCATTTTTTCCTCTCCCTTATTTTGAGCCGGCCACATCTCTCTCTCTAGCCAGCTCCATGAGCAACTGGACACCCCGCCCCAGCCCCGCGTGGGCACCCAGCCAGACGCGGAAAGCCCGAGCGGACGCGCGGCCGGCCGGCGCGAGGCGACCGAGCGCGAGCGACCGGGGGATTCTCCCGGAGGCGGAGGCGGCGTGAGCCGCGGCCAGCCGGATGAGACGGGCGTGGGGGCGCCGGTAGGTGGAGGCGGCACGGGCCCCGGCTAGCCGGACGAGGTGGGGCGGGGGCACCGGCGGGTGGAGGCGGCTCGGGCCACGGCCGGCCGTACGAGGCGGCCGGCGGGAGCGCCGGCAGGTGGAGGTAGCACGAGCTGTGGCCGGCTAAACGAGGCAGGCGCGGGGGCGCCGGCCACGCGTTGGAGAGGAGCCGGACGGGTCAACCCTCCACAACACCGTCGAGCGCGGGAGCCGGCGCGGAGTGGAGGAGGAAGCAGCACTGGGCGGACCCAGACGGCGCGGAGGGCGGGCCGGTCAGTTGGAGCCGTGCGACGGGCCGACCGGTCAGAGACGCGGCCACACGCGGGGGGGGGTGCCGCAGCAGGGCGTGGGCGCGCAACCACCGGGGCAGAGGGCCAGGCGGCACAACGACGCCGAGCCCGCGCGCGGGCCACGGGAGGAAAGGGTAGCGCGCGTGGGAGCTCGGACGGAGCGACATCGGAGGACAGCCGGGACGCTCGGTCGCACGGGCGTACGCAGGCGGTGGTGGTTAAGCGAAGCGGAGCCGGTGCGTTCATGCGCGCGAGCGCGGGAGCAGTCTGGTCGGCGCCAAGGACCGATGCAATGAGGCGGTACAGGCAGAGGCGACGCCTGGGTCATGGAGGCGCTGGCGCGGACGTGCGGCGACGGGGAGTCGGAGCAGTGGGTCCGCCACGGCGCGCGAGCGCAGTGGGGCGTCCCATAGCAGCGCGGATGCCGGGCCGGAGCTGGGGACTGGCTCCCGAGGTGACGACGAAAATGGTGACGCTGCCGACGAGGACGCGGCGTCCCGTGCGGCCGCTCCGGGGGCGGGTCGAAGTCGAGCCCCCGAGCGCTACCGGAGAGACGACGCGAGGCCTTGATGGTGACAACGAAGATGGTGAGGACGAAGACGAAGGCGTGCCGCCTCACGCGGCCGCCCCGGGGGCGAGTCAAAGTCGAGCGCCCGAGCGCTACTGGAGAGACAACGACAACGTCTTGGTGATGGCGACAAAGATGGTCCCGCCCGGGCCACGGAACCAGCAGCAGCTTGCCCCACGGTGGGCGCCAACTGTCGTCGTTTTCTCACGGGGGGGGGGGCGTCACCCGAGACGGTAGATGCCATGGGGTGGCTTATCGGGGTGAGAGCAAGGTTGCCGTGGATGATCCAGGACGGGTATGCGAATAGCACGCGATGGTTCACCCAGGTTCGGGGCTCTCCGGAGAGATAATACCCCTACTACTGTATGTCTGTATATCTGTGGAATGTCTGGTACATGGTTGCTCCTAGAGCTGTATTGAACTTAGAGCAGTGGCCGAGTCCTCACTATCTCCAACCTGTCTCGTACGTGTGAGAGCTCGTGTGTATGTGAGAGCTAGCTAGTAAGGTGGCATGAGAGAGCTCCACCGTGAGTGAGCATGCCTCCCCTCCTAGATGGATGGGTGTGTGCTAGTATATATAGGTGAGGGTAGCTTACACCCAAAGCTAGGTGAGTGGGCATGGTGGGTGGTGGCCCACCCACCAACTACATTATTGGAGGTGTCATGCGAGGTGATGCATGACACTGGCTATAGTGCGCCACTATTGCCCATCAGTGCTCGGGTACAGCCATCTCGTCCGTGTCGGGTCAAATGTGATGTCGCCGTTGACTTCGGGCCAGCTGGCTGGCTGGCGCAGCCGGCAGCCGGCCAGGCAGCCGGCCGAGTGGAGCAGCCGGCCCAGGCGGGCGGGCACCCTGTCCGACTCGCTGTCTTTGGGGTACCTGGGGGTCATCCCGCCAACAAGATTGCTTCCTCCCTTGGTCGTTCTTTGGTTCAGCGGTATTGTGGGATGAAGCGCCCCAGACCAACATTACTCGTACGCTTACAAGAGACCGGTTCCCTCAACTGCAACTTGTTGCATAGATGGCTAGCGTGTGTCAGTTTCTCTCACTTTAGTTGGATCGGATTCGACAAAGGCGGTCCTTGACAAGGTTGAAAAGCAACTAGTGTATCACCGTTGTGGTTTTTACGTAGGTGAGAATTGTTCTTGCTAGATACCCATAGCAGCCACGTAAAACATGCAACAACAATTAGAGGACGTCTAACTTGTTTTTGTAGGGTATGTTGTGATTTTATAAGGCCAGTTGCATGATGCAATATATGTGATGTATGAGATGACCATGTGATGTATAGATTATCACGACTTGGATGTCGATGAGTACGGCAACCGACAGGAGCCATAGGATTGTCTCTAATTATTGTATGACCTGCATGTCAATCATTAAGCGCTATGTAATGCTTTACTTTATCGCTACGGTAGCAATAGTAGTAGAAGCATGTTGGGAGCGACAACCCCGATGGCGACACGTTGATGGAGATCAAGATGATGAAGATCATGGTGTCGTGCCGATGACGATGAAGATTATGCCGGTGCTTTCTAGATGGAGATCAAAAGCACAAGTTCATGGCCATATCATGTCACTTATGATTTGCATGTGATGTTAATCCTTTTATGCACCTTGTTTTGCTTAGGACGACGGTAGCATTATAAGGTGATCCCTCACTTAATTTCAAGATAAATTGTGTTCTCCCCGAGTGTGCACCGTTGTGAAAGTTCGTCGTGTCGAGACACCACGTGATGATTGGGTGTGATAGACTCTACGTTCACATACAGTGGGTGCAAGCCAGTGTTGCACATTCAGAATACTTGGGTTAAACTTGACGAGCCTAGCATGTACAGACATGGCCTCGGAACACAAGAGACTGAAAGGTCCAACATGAGTCATGTAGTAGATATGATCAACATGATGATGTTCACCATTGAAGCCACCTCAACTCACGTGATGATCGGACTTGAGTTGGTGAATTTGATTAATGTATCACTCGAATGACCGGAGGGATGTCAATTTGAGTGGGAGTTCTTAAGTAATATGATTAATTGAACTCATTATCATGAACTTGGTCAGTAATGTCTTTGCAAATTATGTTGTAGATTACTAGCTCGTGTTGTAGCTCCCTTGAATTTTTTATATGTTCCTAGAGAAATAGAGTTGAAAGATGATGGTAGCAATATTGCGGACTGGGTCCGTGATCCGAGGATTGTCCTCATTGCTGCACAGAAGGCTTATTTACTTAATGCACCGCTCGGTGCGCCAACCCCTCTAGCATCGTCTGTAGATGTTGTGAACATCTAACAGGCACGTTCTGGTGACTACTTGATAGTTTAGTTCGTCATGCATTATGGCTTAGAATTGAGGCTCCAAAATGTTTTGAAAGTCACAAAACATATGAAATGTTCTAAGAGCTGAAATTAGGATCTCAGGCTCATGCCCGTGTTGCGAGATATGAGATCTCCAACAAGATTATTTGCCTGCAAGATGAAAGAGAATAGCTCAATCGTTGAGCATGTGCTCAGATTGTCTGGGTGCTACAATCGCTTGAATCAAGTTGGAGTTGATCTTCTAGATAAGATAGTGATTGATATAGTTCTCCAAGTCACTATCACTAAGCTACTAGAACTTGGTGATGAACTATAAAATGCCAGGGATAGAAATAATGATTCCTGAGCTATTCGTGATGTTTGACACCGCGAAGGTAGAAATCAAGAAGGAGCGTCAAGTGTTGATGGTTAGTCAAACCAATAGTTTCGAGAAGGGCAAGAGCAAGGAGGGAAACTTCATGGATAGCAAGTCAATTGCTGCTCCAGTGAAGCAACCCAAAGTTGAACCCAAACCCGAGACTAAGTGCTTCGATTATGAGGAGAGCAGTCGCTCAAGCGGAACAACCCTAGATACTTGGTAGATAAGAAGGCTGGCAACATCGACAGAAGTATATTTGATATACGTGTTAATGATGTGTACCTTGTGAGTACTCCTAGTAGCACCTGGGTATTGGATACCGGTTCGGTTGCTAAATGTTAGTAACTCGAAATAAAAGCTACGGAATAAACGGAGAACTAGCTAAGGGTGAGGTGACGATGTGTGTTGGAAATGTTTCCAAGGTTGATGTGATCGAACATTGCACACTCTCTCTACTTTCGGGATTAGCGACAAACCTAAATAAATTTTATTTGGTGTTTTGCGTTGAGCATGAACATGATTAGATCGTGTTTATCGCAACACGGTTATTCATTTAAATTAGAGAATAATGGTTATTCTGTTTACATGAATAATACCTTCAATGGTCATGCACCCAATAAGAATGGTTTGTTGAAATCTTGATCGTAGTAATACACATGTTCATAACATTGATGCCAAAAGATACAAAGTTAATAATGATAGTACCACATACATATGGCAGTGCTGCTAAATGTCATATTGGTATAAAGCACATGAAGAAACTCCATGTCGATAGATCTTTGGACTCATTCGATTTTGAATCGGTTGAGACATGCGAACCATGCCTTTTGGGCAAGATGACTAAAGACCCCATTTTCCGGATTGATGGAGCGGGCAAGTGGTTTATTGGAAATGATACATGTTGATGTATGCAAACCAATGAGTCTTGTAACGTGCGGTGGATGTCGTTATTTTCTTACCTTCACTGATGATTTGAGTAGATATAGTGGATATTTACTTAATGAAACACAAGTCTAAATCGTTTGAAAGGTTAAAGCAAATTCAGAGTGAAGTTTAAAGATGATCGTGACAAGAAGATAAAAATGTCTGCGATATAATCGTGGGGGTGAATATCCGAGTTGCGAGTTTGGCATGCAACTTTAGACAATGTGAAAGTTGTTTCACAACTCATGCCACCTGGAACACCATAGTGTGATGGTGTGTCCGAACGTCATAGTCATGCTCTATTGGATATGGTGCGTGCTATGATGTCTCTTATCGTTATACTACTATAATTTTGGGGTTATGCATTAGAGACAACTACATTCACTTTAAATAGGGCACCATATAAATCCATTGAGATGACACCGTGTGAATTATGGTTTGATAGAAACCTAAGCTGTCATTTCTTAATGTTTGGGGCTGCAACGCTTGTGTGGAAAATGTTTTCACCTAATAAGCTCGACCCCAAAGCAGACAAATGCATCTTCATAGAATACGCTAAGAAAAGTTGGGTATACCTTCTATCTCAGATCCAAGTGCAAAGTGTTTGTTGCTAAAAATGGATCCTTTCTCGAGAAAGAGTTTCTTTTGAAATAATTGAGTGGGAGGAAGATAGAACTTGATGAGGTTGTTAAACCTTTGTTCAACCAGAGAGTAGCACAGTGCAGGAAGATGTTTCTATGAAGCCTACATTAGTTGAAGAGGAAGTTAATGATGATGATCATGAAGCTTCAGGATCAAGTTACTATCAAACCTCGTAGGTCGACAAGGATGTGTACTGCTCCTGAGCGGTACGACAACCCTGTCTTGGAGGTCATGTTGTTGGACAACGAAAAACCTACGAGCTATGGAGAAGCGATGATGGGCCCGGATTCCGACAAATGGTTAGAGGCCATGAAATCCGAGAAAGGATCCATGTATGAAAACCAAGTATAGACTTTGGTAGACTTGCTCGTTGGACGGCAGGTCGTCGAGTACAAATGGACCTTTAAAATGCAGACATACGCTGATGGTAAATGTCACCATTTGTAAAGCTCGACTTGTTGCAAAGATGTTTGTGACAAGTTCAAGGAGTTGATTGCGATGAGACTTTCTCACTCGTAGCAATGCTAAAGTCTGTTGGAATTATGTTAGCAGTTGCTGCATTTTTAAATTATGAAATCTGGCAAATGGATGTCAAAACATTGTTTCCTTAAATGTTTACTTGAGGAAAGGTTGTATGTGATACAACCAGAAGGTTTTGTCAGTCCTAAGGATGCTAAAAGGTGTGCGAGCTTTAGTGATCCTTCTATAGACTGAAGCAAGCATCTCGGAGTTGGAATATACACTTTGATGAGGTGATCAAAGTTTTGTAGTTTATACAAAGTTTACGAGAAACTTTTATTTACAATAAAGTGAGTGGGAGCACTATAGAATTTCTGATAAGTATATGTGGTTGACATATAGTTAATCGGAAATAATATAGAATTTCTGGAAAGCTTAAACAGTTGTTTGAAAAGTGATTTTCAAAGGAAGACCTGGATAAGGCTACCTAATTGTTGAGTATCAAGATCTATAGAGATGGATCAAGGTGCTTGATGAGACTTTCAATGAGTACATACCTTGACAAGATTTTGAAAGAGTTCAAAATGGATCATTCAGAGAAACAGTTCATGCCTGATTTGTAAGGTGTGAAGTTGAGTAAGACTCAAAGCTCGACCATGGTAGAAGAAAGAGAAAGGACGAACCTCGTCCCCTATGCCTTAGCCATAGGCTCTGTACAGTATGCCATGCTGTGTACCGCACGTGTGTGCCTTGCCATGAATCCGTCAGGGGGTACAAGAGTGACCCAGGAGTGGATCACTTGACAGCGGTCAAGATTATCCTTAGTAACTAAAAGACTAAGGAGATGTTTCTCGATTATGGAGGTGATAAAGAGTTCGTCGTAAAGAGTTACGTCGATGCAAGCTTTAACACCAATCCGGATGACTCGTAGTAGCAATCTGGATACGTATAGTGGAGCAGCCATTTGGAATAGTACCAAGTGGAGTGTGGTAGCAGTGTTTACGGTTTGACATAGACATTTGCAAAGTACACACATATCTGAATGTCGCAGACCCGTTGACTATAAGACCTCTCTCACATGCAAAGCATGATCGAGCCCCAGAACTCATAACAATGCGAATCACATAGTGATGTGAACTAGATTATTGACTAGAGTGCAAGTGGGAGACTGTTGGAAATATGCCCTAGAGGCAATAATAAATTACTTATTATCATATTTCTTTGTTCATGATAATCTTTTATTATCCATGCTATAATTGTGTTGATCGGAAACTCAGATACATGTGTGGATACATAGACAACAGCATGTCCCTAGTATGCCTCCTGTAGACTAGCTCATTGATCAAAAGATGGTTAAGGTTTCCTAGCCATGGACATGAGATGTCATTTGATAACGGGATCACATCATTAGGAGAATGATGTGATGGACAAGTCCCAAACTACAAACGTAGCATATGATCGTGTCAGTTTATTGCTACTGTTTTCTGCATGTCAAGTATATGTTCCTTTGACCATGAGATCATGCAACTCACGGACATTGGAGGAGTGCCTTGTGTGTATCAAACATCGCAACATAACTGAGTGACTATAAAGATGCTCTATAGGTATCTCCGAGGGTGTCTGTTGGGTTGGCATGGATCAAGACTGGGATTTGTTACTCCGTATGACCGAGAGGTATCTCAGGGCCCACTCGGTAGTGCAACATCACAATGAGCCTTGCAAGCATTGTGACTAAGTGTTAGTCATGGGATCTTGTATTACAGAACGAGTAAAGAGACTTGCCGGTAACGATGTTGAACTAGGTATGGAGATACCGACGATCGAATCTCGGGCAAGTAACATACCGAAGAACAAAGGGAACATCATGCGGGATTAACTGAATCCTTGACACAGAGGTTCGACCGATAAAGATCTTCGTAGAATATGTAGGAACCAATATGGGAATCCAGGTCCCGCTATTGGTTATTGACCATAGAGGTGTCTCGGTCATGTCTACATAGTTCTCGAACCCGCAGGGTCTGCACACTTAAGGTTTGGTGACGTTTCGGTAGTATAGATTTATGTATGGTGGTGACCGAAGTTTGTTCGGAGGCCCGGATGAGATCCCGGACGTCATGAGGAGCTCCGTAATGGTTCGGAGGTAAAGATTCACATATAGGAAGTCCTGTTTTGGTCGTCGGAAAAGTTTCGGGCTCATCGGTAGTGTACCGGGAGTGCTAGTAGTGTACCGGGAGACCGCCGGGAGGGGTATTTCGACCCAAGAGGCTTCATGAGCTGTGGGAGAGTGAATACCAGCCCTTAGTGGGCTGGTAGAAGTCCCACACAAGGCCCATGGAGTTGGGAAGAAAAGCCCAAAAGGAAAAAGGTGGAAAAAGGCAAAATAAGGAAGGAGTCCTAATCCTGCTAGGAGTGGAGGAGGTGGACTCCTCCCTCCTAGTTCGGCCAAACCAGCCTTGGCTTGGAAGCCAAGTATGCCTCCTCTCCTCCTCTCCTCCTATATATACTAGAGGGTTTTAGGGTTTTTGCACCTGATTTTCAGCCACGTGCTACCTGTTCCTCTAGTGCATAGTTTCTCCTCTAGATTGGATTTCTGCAGTGCTTAGGCGAAGCCCTACCGGAATAGCTCCACCATCATCTCCGGAGTGCCGTCATGCTGCCGGAGAACTCTTCTACCTCTCTACTCCCTCTTGCTGGATAAATAAGGTGGAGATCGTCATCAAGCTGTACGTGTGCTGAACGTTGAGGTGCCGTTCGTTCGGCGCTAGATCGGAAGGACCGTGATCAAGATCGCGAGACGGATCATGATGAGATTGCAACACGGATCGTGATGAGTTCGCGGGACATATCATGATTGGATCTTGGGACGGATCGTGATGAGATCGCGGGACGCTCGGCAATTTGGATCGCGAAGACGTTTGACTACACCAACCGCGTTTCTTAACGCTTCCCGCTTAGCGATCTACAAGGGTATGTAGATCCACTCTCCCTCTCGTAGATGCTCATCACCATGGATAGATCTTGCGTGTGCATAGGAAATTTTTTGTTTCCCATGCAACGTTCCACAACACGTCCTTCAAACCCGCAGAGGAAATCGTCAAGTTTCAAGTGCACCCGACGGACCCTAATAAGACAACATCCATTGGAGCTCAGCTCGATCCCCTTGTGGACGAGGCTCTGCGGAACTTTCTCCGTGAAAATTGGGACATCTTCGCCTGGCATCCTTCCAATATGCGTGGAATCCCACGACGTCTCGCCAAGAACAGTCTGAATATTATCGCAGGCTTTAAGCCCGTCAAACAGACTCTGCACTGCTTCTCCGAACCCAAATGGCAAGCTATGGGTGAAAATTAGCTAAGCTACTAGAGGTCGGATTCATTCAGGAGATTAAGCACCCCGAATGGTTGGCAAACCTGGTGATGGTACCAAAGAAAGACAAGTCTTGGCGACTATGCATCGATTTAAAATACCTTAACAAAGCTTTCCCTAAGGACCCTTTCCCCTTACCAAGAATAGACCAAATCATCGACACCACAGCCGGACACGATCCGTTGTGTTTCCTCGATGCCTATTCTGGATACCATCAAATCAAAATGAAGGAATCCGATCAAGCGGCAACCGCATTCATCACCCCTTACGGGCCATTCTGCTTCAACATGATGTCTTCCGGGCTAAAAAAATGTTGGGGCAATATACTAGCGCATGATCCAGATGTGTCTCGTGACACAAGTCGGTAAAACAGTCGAGTCATACGTGGACAACGTGGTAATTAAAACCAAACATGTCAGCCAGTTGATTGATGATCTACGGCAAACATTTGCCAGCCTACGCGAGTATGATATACGACTTAATACGAAAAAATGTGTATTCGGAGTTCCCTCTGGTAAACTGCTCAAATTCATCATCTCCCACAGAGGAATATAAGTGAATCCGGCTAAAGTCTACGCTTTATCAAAACTTACAATTCCTACCGAGCTAAAGCATGTCCAGAGGCTAGCTGGGTGTGTAGTGACGTTAAATCGCTTCATCTCCCGCCTTGGGGAGAAAGCTTTGACGCTCTACAAACTTATCAAATGGACCAACAATTTCGAGTGGACCAACGAAGCAGCGGCTGCGTTAGAGAAAATGAAGGCACTACTGGCAATCAATCCCATCCTCACAGCACTAGGCGCCGGTGAGCCCATGTTATTAGCTACCAACCAAGTTGTCAGCGCGGTGCTCGTCGTTGAAAGAAATGAGGTGGGACACAAGTTGCGGACTCAGAAGCCGGTCTATTACGTGTGAGAAGTACTAACGCAGTGTAAGTCCAGATACCTGGACTACCAAAAGATAGTCTACAGAGTGTTTATGGCATCACGGAAACTCAGACATTATTTCCAAGAGTGTGCGGTAATGGTGGCATCGAAAGTACCCCTGAATGATATAATCAACAACAGGGATGCCACCGGCCGCATAGCCAAGTGGGCCATTGAGCTCCTTCTTTCGAAATAACCTATAAGCCACATCGTGCCATAAAATCTCAGGTGTTGGCAGACTTCCTGGCTGAATGGACAAAGGCCGAGCTCCAAAGGAATACATCGCATACTCCCATTGGACAATGTACTTTGATGGATCCAAAACCCTAGCTGGACTGGGGGCTGGAGTTATCCTCACATCCCTATAGGCGAGAATGTGCGATACGTGTTGCAGATCATGTATGCCAACTCTAACAACACAGCTGAATACGAAGCTCTCCTACATGGTCTTCGGATTGTAGTGTCAATGGGCATACGACGGCTAGAGGTACGGGGAGAATCCAACTTGGCCATCTCCCAAATTAATGGCGCATTCGACGCCAAAAACCCGAAGATGGCAGCGTATAGGAACGTCGTACTAAAGATATCTGCATGGTTCGAGAGTTTGGAATTTCACCACGTCGCTCACGACGACAAGCAAGCCGCCAACATACTGGCTCGTATGGGAGCCAAACACGACCCTGTCCCTAGAAATACCTTTCTGGAGCGGCTCTTTAAGCCATCCATCGTGTGGCAGGATGATGACAAGGGCACCGGTCTCAATGCAACGGACAAGGTTGTTCCCCCTATAAACGAACCAGACGATCAAATCATTGGTGGCTCCGTAATGGATGAAACGCTTTCGGCTCATGAGGTAATGGAGGTAATTGTGCCATGGACAGAGCCATTCCTCACCTACCTTCTTCGCAAGGAACTCCATGATGACCAGACAGAGGAATGACGCATAGTTCGGCGATCCAAGGCCTACAAAGTACATGAGGATGAGCTATACAAGAAAAGCACCACCGAAATATTACAGAGGTGCATATCTGAGGAAGAAGGACGGGAGCTTCTCGTCGAAGTCCACTCAGGCATGGGCAGCCACCACGCCATGACAAGGTCCTTAGTCAGCATGGACTACCAACACAATCATGTGAAACATTTAAAGTGCTCGAGGTGTTAAAGTCCAAAGATGAAGCATTGCAATAATATAGTGAAGAAGAATTATCAACAAAAAGCCCACTATCCTCATTACAATGATCATCACTTCTCACCATATAATTACCTTGTGGCAATCCACATGTAGGTGAAGTAGATGAAGTTGAGAAGACAACACGACCGAAGGTGGAGGGAGAATAATCATCCATACAAATCTTGGACTCACCAAATTTATCTTGAAGCTTTGTCCACAACTTATGAGCATCCCGGAACGACATGTGTTCAAATATAACTACATTGCTCAAAGCATAAAAAGCACATTAGACTCTTGAGCACTGAGATAAGAGGTTTTCTCATCCTCTAAAGATATGTGTTGAGAATCCTTTGGAGGAGAAAAACCCATATCTACAATTCGCTCTAAATTTGGGTCCATGACCCTAAAGAGATTAAGCATGCGAATTACCCAAACATCAAATTTTGTGCCCTTGAAACTAAGAGTGTCATAGAATCCTAATCCCCTAGTCGACATCCTTACTCTATAGGTTCTTAAACCTAATAACAAGAGACCTAGCTCTGATACCAATTGAAAGGACGTGGATGTCGCCTAGAGGGGGGTGAATAGGCGCTTTAAAACAATTACGGTTTAGGCTTGAACAAATGCGGAATAAAACTATTGTTTAATTCGTCAAGCACAAAACTTAAAACAACTAGGCTCACCTATGTGCACCAACAACTTATGCTAAGCAAGATAGACAACAAAGTGATAGCAAGATATATAACAAGAAACAATATGGCTATCACAAAGTAAGGTGCATAAGTAAAGGGGCTAAGAGATAACCGAGGCACGCGGAGACAACGATGTATCCCGAAGTTCACACCCTTGCGGATGCTAATCTCCGTTCGGAGCGGTGTGGCCGCACAATGCTCCCTAAGATGCCAGTAGGGCCACCGTAATCTCCTCACGCCCTCGCACAATGCAAGATGCCGCGATTCCACTAAGGGACCCTTGAGGGTGGTCACCAAACCCGTACAAACAAGGTTGGGGCAATCTCCACAACTTGATTGGAGGCTTCCAACGACACCGCGAAGCTTCACCACAATGGATTGTGGCTCCGAGGTGACCTCAAATGCTCGAGGCAATCTCCACAACCTAATTGGAGACCTCGCTGCTTGCCCGGAGCTTTGACCACAATGATTGAGCTCCGAGGCACCACCAACCGTCTAGGGAGCCAAGGCACCCAAGAGGAACAAGCTCTAGGGTGCTCAAACACCCAAGAGTAATAAGCTTCTCAACTTTTCACTTCCAGGTATCACCGTGGAGAACTCAAACCTATGCACCAAATGCAATGGCAAGGGCACACAGAGTGCCCAAGTCCTTCTCTCCCAAATCCCACCAAATCAACTAATGCTAGGGAGGGAAATGAGAGGAACAACAAAGAAGAACACGAAGAACTCCAAGATCTAGATCCAAGGGGTTCCCCTCACTTAGAGGAGAAAGTGATTGGTGGAAATGTGGATCTAGATCTCCTCTCTCTTTTACCTCAAGAACTAGCAAGAATCATTGGAGGGATTGAGAGTTAGCAAGCTCGAAGAAGGTCAACAATGGGGTAAGAACACAAGCTCAAAGGATAAGGTCCATTGGAGAAGAAGACCGCCTTTTATAGGTGGGGAAAAATCCAACCGTTATCCTCACAGCCCGCACAGAGCGGTACTACCGTTCCAAGGAGCAGTACTACTTCTAGGGAGGTAGTACCCCTTTGAAAAACAACACTGAGGAGGCAAAAGGCCAGTAGAACCGCTGGAGCGGTACAACTGCTCGTCCTCACGGTACTACCGCTACGGGTAGCGGTACTACTGCTTGCGAGCGGTACTAAAAAATTACATCCGTGTCTACCACGGCTGGAATTAACACGAGATTTTGGTCCGGAGCGGTAGTACCGCTCCTAGATCCGCGGTAGTACTGCTCCAGAGTGGTAGTAAAAAATTACATCCACTCTAGCCGCGGTATTACCGCTGCAGCCTTTTAAGAACACCAAAACGACCATAACTTTTGCAAACGGACTCTGAATTCAATGAAACAAAATTTGTTGGAATGCTAACGACATGTGCTAACACAATCTTGATTGAAATATCAATAATTAGAAAATGAGAAAAGGCCCATAAGAAAATTGTGAGAACCCTTCCTCAAGTAAGACCGGTAAAACTTCCAACACCTAAAACGCAATAGACGAAGCATGTGAAATCCGTTTTCGATGAGCTAGAGCTTGTCACGAAGATAACCACAAGCTCAAGAACCCACATAGAGAAAATCCAACCAAGAATCAAGAAATATTATGATACCAAGAACCTTATCCTTGCGCATAGTCCACTTGAGCTAGATGATGACGATCTTGACTTCCTCAAGATGGACCACCTTTCTTGATTGCGTTGGCTTGATGAAGACTAGATGATTGATCCCCCATACTCCACCATGGGTGAGCCACTCTTCGGCACATCTTCACAAGTCCATTGTCACCACAATGAACGGCGAGCCTCAAGCATGATCTCTCTATGATGCTTCACTTGATCTTGCACATCGCAACCTTGATGACTATCTCCACTTGATGTCATCTTCCATGGGATGTATGGGATCTGCCTCTTGATGCAAGCCCATGGAAATATACCTAACCCCACAAAGAACTCTCATGTAGACCATGGGTTAGTACACAAAGCGCAATGGACAATGCTTACCACACCATGGGATCACTTGATCCCTCTCGGTAAGTCTTGTACGCGTTGTGTGTTGATCAACTTGATTCATTTTTTTGACTTTGTATTGATCAACCTTGTATCTTAGCTTCTCTCTTCATAAACATAATGTCTTGAAGGTAAACATGAATGCTTACACAATCTTCTTCTTCAAGACATGCTTGCAATAAGCTCAACTCCCACATGACCAAGCTTTGGATAAACCTTGAATACCACCTTGGTCACCATATAAACTCCTTGAAACCCAACAGATGTACTTCAAGAAGTGCCTATGGACAAATCCTTCGAATATAACTCAAGGCAACCATTAGTCCATATGGGTGTCATCAATTCCTCAAAACCAAACATGGAGAAATGTGCTCTTACAATCTCCCCCATTTTGGTAATTAATGACAACTACTTTCAAGAGAGTTTATATAAGAAAATAAGCACAACCAAGCACACACAATGCAATGCACGGATGTGACATGAAAATGCTTAAACTACAACAGCAAAAATCTCAAAGCATTCCAAACTAAACTCTATGAAGTTCTCCCCCATTGGCATCTATTTCCAAAATGGACAAAAAGTTTAGAAATCCAATATAATAGGTGTTCCTCCAAAAAGTTTGTATATCTCAAATATGTGTGCAAAGAAATACACATATCCAATGATAAGTAGTTGGAGGAAGACAAACTATATTGAGAACCCAAAGATTGCACAAAGGATCGTATGGCACAAGGACATACATTGGAGTGAACCAAGCAATCAAAAGATACTAATTGGAACAATCAATCACATGGACCAACGAGCGACATGAATAAAAGATATTATGATATGGGAAAAACAGTGTTTATAAAGAAACTAGAGGAGCTCCCCATGATTTGTGCACAAATAATAATATTTGTATTTGAATACAAGTGCGCAAAAAAAGATCATGACTCCCCCAAAATCAATATAAACACTCCACAAGTGCAAGCAAGAAGATAAGACAAAGATCATAGTACTTGCACTAAACATATGGTTGAGCAACATGTAAAAGAGGCAATCTTAAGAATAGGCTCAACCAAAATGATGTGCGTGAGTCATGGAAAAGCACTTGATAATACTAGTATAAGTATGAGCATAAAGCATCAACGTAGTCTTGATGAAATGAGACACAAAGTGCAAACCATATCCTTCCCACACACAAACCACTAGCAAAAGGGTTCACAAGCTTACTAATAGAAAAATTTAAAAACCAAAGCTTGTGACAAACCCTAGTGAAGATAGTAAAATGATAGCCTTGTCAAGAGGAGGTATACCAATCGAAATGGCAAAACCCTCGTGAAGACAAGCATGAGGAAAATAATCTTCACCACCAAAGAGTGCATCAAGATGCTAGGATATAAGATCCACACTCAAGACAGATTCTTTCACGACACCACCAAGTAAACAAAAATGAAATGCAACGGTGGACATAAAAGAAAATAGGATATCAACTAGAGATGTAACTTATCTCGTGTGTACAAGATTCTAGGTAGAGGGAAATCATGATGATATATCCACAAAGAATAACGTACACACGAAATAGTTACAAGAAGGAACAAACAAGATATCCACAAGGAAGTCATAATTATACCAATAAGATCTTTGCTTGAAAGCATAGCACATAGCCTAATATTTTCTTATAGTACATAAATGAACTCCCAATACACGAACATCAAAGACATCGCAACTAGCAATATGACATCATCGTTGAGACTCTTTGAGAAAGGAAACAAGTACCACACGAATGACTCAAGAAATTCCTGCCATGATGCAACCTATAAACCGTTGAATGCGAGAAATGTATGCATGAAGTAGATACTTGTTATCGAGATAGCATTGGATTGATGTAGTAGACAATGGTTCTTCAATCATCCTAGCAAAGCTCCAATAAGCACATGGTGTCAACACCTTCCTTGTAAGTGATCCGAGTGTCCAATGTATCTCCAATTGTTCCTAGAACAACACCACAAACAAAGTGGTACCCAAACTTATTGGGACCAAACAGTTAGTGTACCAACAATATATAGGACAAAACTCCACATAAATATGTGCATATAGATATGAAATTGAATTTCATGCACTCTTCAGCCAATTTATGTCATAGTGGAGTTTCTCCTATATATTGGGTCAAGGAAAGAGAACATGCCAACGAAAGTACATGTAGTAAATATGCATTCTCAAAGCTTTCAAGAATCAACTCAACACACAGTTGATAAGATGCCGAAAGAAAAGGTATCAAGTGAAAATAAGTACCAAACAAAAAATATATCACTTGACGGATACCAACTAAAATATACATCAAGGAATGAGATATCCATTGACACATGCCAAATAGAAGGAAACAAGATACCAATTGAAGGAAAACAGGAGGTATCAAGTTCCCAAAAGAGAGCTAGGTACCAAACAAACCAAACCCTCCACAAATTTTCATGATGGCACAAAGCACCATAGAGAGAAGGCTTGCCTCCTACCAACACACACTTGATGAAGATCAAAAGATTTTATGATCAACACATAAAGAGAATGTTCTACAGAAAATAGGATAGCTCCCCCAAGAGATGTGCATTATATAGAATTTGCATTTGAATACAAAATGCACACGATGGGATGATCACTTTCCCTATATCTATAGAAACACTAGGCACGCTCAGAAAGATCCACAAGAGGCAAGGAAGACAAAAAATAAACAAAATACAATGCAAAGATGATTAGCAAATTCTACCACATAAAAGGATACCAATTTTCAAAGGAAAAGAAGTAATTCGAAATATTTCCTATTGGTAGATTTCAAAGATATCCAACTCATCTTCACACGTAAATCATAAGCAAATGACACTTGTAGAGCTAACATGCCACCTAGGAACAAGATAAATTGTAATATCAAATCTAAGTGGCAATATCTCAAATGTACACATTCTCTGGGCTTGTAATATGCACATAGCATATTACTCCCCCATAATGTGGTAACCCAACGTTAGTAACAAGTGGCAAATGAAATCCAACGAGAGATAATTAATGGACCGTTTATAATTTGAATTTATCATGAGAAGACATACCAAATAGAAGCTAGATAATCTTGTAATATCAATAATAAGTGGTATTCCTCATGAACACACATTTTTAAGGTCATGGAGTGCATAAAGCACATCACTCCCCCAAAATGGGGTAATCCATTAATCTCTCACAAAGAGACAACTAAGATACAAACATGATGCAAAAAGGCTCTACACAAGACTCACACATACATGATGTGCAACCCATCCTACATACTTGATTTCTCAAGATAAATAAATAGGAAGCACAACATATACGAACACATGCAAGGTACAAAACCACAACATGCAAAGGGGCAAGTAACTAACAATGTATTCAATTTAAGTACAAGTTACCGCAAGGAAGAACATTGGTATATGATAGACACTTGATGATCCACATGACTTGGCTTGAGACAATTTGAATGATGAAGAACCCTCAATTATTCACAATGTAGCCACGTCACCAATGCCCTCCAAGAATATCTATTGATCATGTTTGAGCTTGTTGATCCCCAACCAAGTTGGGTCCTAAGAGGTTAGTCACAATAGGCTTGGCTACCCAAATGGTTCTTTTCTTGACACCACTTTGAGTACCAACAAACTTGGCAAACACATTGCCAACCTTATCCTTCCCAAGAGAATAGATATCATCAATAATGATTGGATTGGATAAGTTACCTTTTGTGCAAAAAGAAGCAAAGTGACCCTTCTCACGACATAAGTAGCAACATTTACCCTTTGCTTTCTTCTCAATTGATTTCTCAACTTGAAGAGCGGTGACTTGGGTCTTCTTGGGAAGAGGCCTTTCTTCAACTTGTGGTTGAGCATGAGGTTGAACTTGTGGCAGCTTCCCTTGTTGCTTGTTACTTTGGGGCTTCTTCTTTAATGGGCAAGATCTAACATGGTGCCCTTCAATTTTGCACTTGAAGCAAATAATCCTGGCCGAATTCTTGACTTGTTCTTGGCCCTTCTTCTTGTAGTTCATGGACATATTCTTCTTCTTCTTGGAGTTGAATCCAAGTCCACATTTGTCAATTGGGAGTTTTTGCACATTCAAGATATTTATGAGTGTGGACTTCCATTCATGACTCTTTTCCAAGTCTTTCTTCAAAGAAGTGACTTGGGCCTTGAGCTCATTGATTTCCTCTACATGGTTAGAATCAACACAAGTGCTAGAGGAAGTATAAGCTTCATCGTTAGAGCAACAAGGCAAGGAAAGTAGTTCATCACAAGATGAACCAACATTATGAGTAGATGAACTACGAGGACTAGCACATGGCAATAAAGCATTTCTACTAGATGTAGTGCTAATTTCCACATGAGGCTCACCAGATGTTACCTTAGTAGTACTAGCCTCATGAGATATCTTTAGCACATTATGAGATACTAGAAGATCGCCATGAGAGCTAGAAAGATTTTCATGACTTTCTTCCAATTTCCCATAATTGCTAGATAGCAACTCAAGTTGAGTCCTTAGCTCAACATTCTTCTTTAATATGGATGCTTCACAAGAAATAGAGTTAGTAGCACAAGCATCATCATTAACAACATGAGGAGAAGGCAACTTGGCAAGCTCTTTAGCATATGATACTTTAAGTTGAGCATGAGACTCGGTGAGTTCAATGAGAGAACTCTTAACGACCCTTGAGCCATTTTCGAGGTGCTCAAAGTCCTCAAGGAGTTTAGCATGTGCAACTTCAAGCTTATCATTTTAGTTCTAAAATCATTAGCCACCTTGAGAGCTCTTTCATGGGATTCCTTTAATCTAGATAATTCTAGAGAAAAGGTCTCCTCAAGAGATTCCTTGGTGGTTTGTTCATTTTCAAGAGCTTGAGATAGCTCTGCAATCTCATTAGCGTAATCACGTTCATGACCTTCCATTTTCTCAATGGTGGCATCATGCTCCTCGAGATGAGCTTCCAACTCCTCAATATATTTCTTGCCCTCAATGGCAATAGACATGATTTCCATGAAGTTGGAATGAGCAATATTATTCTTATGAAGAGCTTTAAAAACTATTTCTCCCTTAAGTTTTAAGGAAGCAATATTATCACTCTCTTCATCATTATCATCAACATCATCATCGTGAGATATATTGGAATTCAAAGTAGGAGATACCTTTGAAGCCTTAGCCATAAGGCAGTGAGAAACCATAGATGATGATGTACGATCCCTTGAAGCACCATTCAAGACCACATCTTGTTCCATGGAGTGTTGGGTATCCTATACATTGTTAGCACAACAACTCGATGACATAGATACATTTTTATCAAGGCAACAAGATATAACAAGCATATCATCGTGAAATTTAGTCAAGCAATTTGTACATGATATGAAAGGCGTACCAACACAATCATGTGAAACATTTAAAGTGCTCGAGGTGTTAAAGTCCAAAGATGAAGCATTGCAATAAGATAGTGACGAAGAATTATCAACAATAAGCCCACTATCATCATTACAATGATAATCACTTATCACCATATAATTACCTTGTGGCAATCCACATGTAGGTGAAGTAGATGAACTTGACAAGACAACATGACCGGAGGTGGAGGGAGAATAATCATCCCTACAAATCTTGGACTCACCAAATTTATCTTGAAGCTTTGTCCACAACTCATGAGCATCCCGAAACGGCATGAGTTCAAATATAACTACATTGCTCAAAGCATCAAAAAGCACATTAGAAGCTTGAGCATTGAGATAAAAGTTTTTCTCATCCTCTAAAGATATGTGTTGAAAATCCTTTGAAGGAGAAAAAACCATATCTACAATTCTCTCTAAATTTGGCCGTGACCCTAAAGAGATTAAGCATGCGAATTACCCAATCAAAATGTGTGCCATTGAAACTAAGAGTGTCATAGAATCCTAATCCCCTAGTCGACATCCTTACTCTCTAGGTTGTTAAACCTAATAACGAGAGACCTAGCTATGATACCAATTGAAAGGACGTGGATGTCGCCTAGAGGGGGGTGAATAGGCGCTTTAAAATAATTATGGTTTAGGCTTGAACAAATGCGGAATAAAACTATCGTTTAATTAGTCAAGCACAACACCTAAAACAACTAGGCTCACCTATGTGCACCAACAACTTATGCTAAGCAAGATAGACAACTAAGTGATAGCAAGATATATAAAAAGAAACAATATGGCTATCACAAAGTAAGGTGCATAAGAAAAGGGGCTCGGGTAAGATATAACTGAGGCACGCGGAGACGATGATGTATCTCGAAGTTCACACCCTTGCGGATGCTAATCTCTGTTCGGTGCGGTGTGGATGCACAATGCTCCACAAGAAGCCACTAGGGCCACTGTAATCTCCTCACGCCCTCGCACGATGCAAGATCTTGTGATTCCACTAAGGGACCCTTGAGGATGGTCACCGAACCCGTAAAAACAAGGTTGGGGCAATCTCCACAACTTGATTGGAGGCTCCCAACGACACCGCGAAGCTTCACCACAATGGATTGTGGCTCTGAGGTGACCTCAAATGCTCGGGGCTATCTCCACAACCTAATTGGAGACCCCGATGCTTTCCCGGAGATTTGCACCACAATGATTGAGCTCCGAGGCATCACTAACCGTCTAGGGCGCCAAGGCACCCAAGAGGAACAAGCTCTAGGTTGCTCAAACACCCAAGAGTAATAAGCTTCTCAACTTCTCACTTCCACGTATCACCGTGGAGAACTCAAACCTATGCACCAAATGCAATGGCAAGGGCACACAAAGTGCCCAAGTCCTTCTCTCCCAAATCCCACCAAAGCAACTAATGCTAGGGAGGGAAATGAGAGGGAGAACAAAGAAGAACACGAAGAACTCCAAGATCTAGATCCAAGGGGTTCCCCTCACTTAGAGTAGAAAGTGATTGGTGGAAATGTGGATCTAGATCTCCTCTATCTTTTCCCTCAAGAAATAGCAAGAATCATTGGAGGGATTTAGAGTTAGCAAGCTCGAAGAAGGTCAACAATGGGGGAAAAACACAAGCTCAAAGGATAAGGTCCATTGGAGAAGAAGACCCCCTTTTATAGGCGGGGAAAAATCCAACCATTATCCTCACTGCCCGCACAGAGCGGTACTACCGCTCCAAGGAGTGGTACTACCTCTAGGGCGGTAGTACCCCTTTGAAAAACAAAACCGAGGAGAAAAAAGGGCGGTAGAACCGCCGGAGCGGTACTACTACTCGTCCTCGCGGTACTACCGCTATGGATAGCGGTACTAAAAAATTACATCCGTGCCTACCACAGCTGGATTTCACACGGGATTTTGGTTCGGAGCGGTAGTACCGCTCCTCGAGCCGCGGTAGTACCGCTCTGGAGCAGTACTAAAAAAATGACATCCGCTCTAGCCGTGGTAGTACCGCTGCAGCCTTTTAAGAACACAAAAACTGCCACAACTTTTGCAAACGGACTCCGAATTCAATTAAACAAAGTTTGTTGGAAAGCTAACGACATGTGCTAACATAATGTTTATTGAAATATCAATAAGAAGCAAATGAGAAAAGGGCCATAAGAAAATGGCGAGAACCCTTCCTCGAATAAGACCGGTAAAACTTCCAACACCGAAAACGCAATAGACGAAGCATATGAAATCCATTTTCGATGAAATAGAGCTTGTCACGAAGATAACCACAACCTCAAGAACACACATAGAGAAAATACAACCAAGAACCAAGAAATATGATGATCCAAGAATGCACTGGTTTGAGCTCTCAACGAATGATGCGATCAAGCTACTCACTTGAGAGCCCCCTTGATAGTACAACAATCGATCCTATAACCCAGTCTCTCGACTACCACCATGAGACCGGTAAAATAGGAAACCCTATCAAGGTCAAACCTTAGCCTTGTGCATAGTCCACTTGATCTAGATGATGACAATCTTGACTTCCTCAAGATGGACCACCTTTCTTGATTACGTTGGCTTGATGAAGACTAGATGATTGCTCCCCCATACTCCACTATGGGTGAGCCACTCTTCGGCACATCTTCACAAGTCCATTGTCACCACAATGAACGGTGAGCCTCAAGCATGATCTCTCTATGATGCTTCACTTGATCTTGCACATCGCAACCTTGATTACTATCTCCACTTGATGTCATCTTCCATGGGATGTATAGGATCTACCTCTTGATGCAAGCCCATGGAAATATACCGAACCCCCCAAAGAACTCTCATGTAGACCATGGGTTAGTACACAAAGCGCAATGGACAATGCTTACCACACCATGGGATCACTTGACCCCTCTCAGTACATCTTGTACGCTTTGTGTGTTGATCAACTTGATTCACTTTTTTGACTTAGTATTGATCAACCTTGTATCTTAGCTTCTCTCTTCATAAAGATGATGTCTTAAAGGTAAACATGAATGCTTACACAATATTCTTCTTCAAGACATGCTTGCAATAAGCTCAACTCCCACATGACCAATCTTTGATAAACCTTGAATACCACCTTGGTCACCATATAAACTCCTTGAAACCCAACAGATGGACTTCAAGAAGTGCCTATGGACAAATCCTTTGAATATAACTCAAGGCAGCCATTAGTCCATATGGGTGTCATCAATTCCATAAAACCACACATGGATAAATGTGCTCTTACAACCGTTCTTTATGGTCCATGGGGCAGAGGCAGTCCTCCCTTGTGACATTATTCACGACGCACCAAGGGTGCGCCTGGACGAGGAAAAGGATGCCGAGTTAGATCGGTAGGACGACCTGGATGTGTTAGACGGAGAGCGTGACATAGCTCAGGCTTGCTCTACTCTTTACCAACAACAAGCCTGACATTACCAGAGTAGGGAGGTCAGGGCCAAAGCATACAACGTCGGCGAACTTTTCTTACGACTCCCGGAGAAGCAGAAGTAGAAACTCAACCCCAAATGGCATGGCCCCTTCATAATCGACGAAGTACTCGCGGGAGGAGCCTACCGTCTTCGGAACCCGTCAGACAACCGCCTTGAACCGAACCCATGGAACGGAGCTCGTCTTCGGCGCTTCTACGGATAAACTGGTGTCGTCTAAATATTTTAGCATTTTTACTTTTTCTTCTTCTTTTTTCCTTCTATTTTGTTTTCCCCTCCCATTGTGTTGTTTGATAGGATTTAATTTTTTCCTTTTATTCCCATGTTCGGTTCGACCGATCTTGTACTAAGGTTATCGGCTTACACCATAAAGTGTTAAATCCGAACACAACACCCGAGAGCTTCTTCCCGAAGCCATCACTTTTATATTATAAGCATTTATTTACACTTATCGTGTATACACGTTTCTTTTGTCACTTTCAAGCCATCATATGCATCAATTCGAACTATGACTTTGTCAAGCTAGGTTGCCTAGCTCTTGTGTTTGCCCTATACGTTCCCGATTGTTCGGCGAGAGGGTAAAGGGAGCACCTCTACGATTGTTACGACCGGGTCATCCAAATACGTACCTTAGACGGGTGAAGCCAAAAGCTAGCTATCTCACGTAGACAATTGGTCGGCTGTGACGGAAACACTTACTATGGTGATGGTAATTATCACCACCATTTGGGCTTCCTCCATCTTAATGTCCCTTCGCCGCATACTAGTATTATGCGGATCCTACCTACGATCTTCGTAGAACCCCGAAGAAAGGTATCGATGGGGGTAGTATTTTCCTTGGAACATGTTTCTTACGCTAAGCACTAATATAACATATCTCTCTGTGTGCTTTCTGTATGTTCGCACCACATGGTCGGATTGCCTAGTTCCCCGAACACAATTCACCCCTTTAGGGTGACAAATTACGAGGAACACTCCCGAGCCCTTCACGCGGGAGGGAGAGGCCGATGGTCGGTTAAGACAAAGTTATTACAGCGCACGGTGGATATCGTTATTTTCTCACCTTCACTGATTACTTAAGTAGATACGGGTATATTTACTTAATGAAATACAAGTCTGAAACGTTTGAAAAGTTCAAGCAATTTCAGAGTGAAGTTGAGAATCATCGTAACAAGAAGATTAAGTTCCTGCGATCTGAGCGAGGAGGTGAATATCTGAGTTATGAGTTTGGTAGTCACTTAAGACAATGTGGAATTGTTTCACAGTTGAGACCGCCCGGAACACCACAACGTATTGGTGTGTCCAAACGTCGTAATCGAACCTTATTCGATATGGTGCATTCTATGATGTCTCTTGCTGATTTGCCACTATCGTTTTGGGGTTATGCATTAGAGACAGCTGCATTCACTTTAAATAGGGCACCATCGAAATATGTTGAGATGACGCCATATGAACTATGGTTTGGCAAAAGGCCAAAGTTGTTGTTTCTTAAAGTTTGGGGATGTGATGCTTATGTCAAAAAGCATCAGCCTGAAAAGCTGGAACCCAAAGCGGAGAAATGCGTCTTCATAGGATACCCGAAAGAGACAGTTGGGTATACCTTCTATCTCAGATCCGAAGGCAAAGTGTTTGTCGCTAAGAACGGAACATTTCTTGAGAAAGAGTTCTCTCGAAAGAATTGAGTGTGAGGAAGATAGAGCTTGATGAGGTTATTGAACCTTTACTTCAACCAAAAAGTAGCAGAGCACAGAAAGTTGTTTCTGTGGAACCTACGACGGTAGAAGAGGAAGTTAATGATGATGATCATCAAGCTTCGGATCAAGCTACTATTGAACCTCGTAGGTCAACAAGGGCGCGTACTACTCTTGAGTGGTATGGCAACCCTGTCTTAGTGGTCATGTTGTTGGACAACAATGAACCTACGAGCTATGGAGGAGCAGTGATGGGCCCGGATTCCGAGAAATGGTTAGATGCCATGAAATCCGAGATGGGATCCATGTATGAAAACAAAGTATGGACTTTGGAAGTATTACCTGAAGGGCGAAAGGCCGTTCAGAACAAATGGATCTTTAAGAAGAAGATAGACACGGATGGTAATATCATTGTCTATAAAGCTCGACTTGTGGCAAAGGGTTTTTCACAAGTTCAAGGAGTTGACTACGATGAGACATTCTCACCTGCAGCGATGCTTAAGTCTGTCAGAATCATGTTGGCAATAGCTGCTTATTTCGACTATGAAATTTGGCAGATGGATGTCAAAACGGCGTTCCTCAATGGTTTTCTTGAGGAAGAGTTGTATATGATGCAACCTGAAGGTTTTGTCGATCCAGGGAATGCTGACAAAGTTTACAAACTCTAGCGATCCATTTATGGACTGGTGCAAGCATCTCGGAGTTGGAATACGCGCTTTGATGAGGTGATCAAAGCATTTGAGTTTATACAAGTTGATGGAGAAGCTTGTATTTACAAGAAAGTGAGTGGGAGCTCTATGTCATTTCTAATATTATATGTGGATGACATATTGCTGATTGGAAACAATATAGAAATGCTGCAAAGCATGAAGGAATATTTGAACAAGAGTTTTTCAATGAAGGACCTAGGAGAAGCTGGTTACACATTAGGCATTAAGATCTATAGAGATAGATCAAAACGCTTAATAGCACTTTCACAGAGCACATACCTTGATAAAGTTTTGAAGAGTTCAAAATGGATCAGTCCAAGAAGGGGTTCTTGCCTGTGTTACAAGGTGTGAAGTTGAGTAAGACTCAATGCCCAGTGACTGCAGAAGATAGAGAAAAGATGAGTGTCATCCCCTATGCTTCAGCCATAGGCTCTATCATGTATGCAATGCTGTGCACAAGACCCGATGTCAGCCTTGCCATAAGTATGGCCGGAAGGTTTCAAAGTGATCCTGGAATGGAGCACTGGCAAGTGGTCAAGAATATCCTTAAGTACCTAAAAAGAACTAAGGAAATGTTTCTCGTTTATGGAGGTGATGAAGAGCTCATCGTAAAGGGTTACGTCGATGCAAGCTTTGACACCGATCCAGACGACTCTAAGTCGCAAACCGGATACGTATTTATTCTTAACGAGGGAGCGGTAAGCTGGTGCAGTTCCAAGCAAAGCATGGTAGCTGATTCTACGTGCGAAGCGGAGTACATCGCAGCCTCGGAGGCGGCGAAGGAAGGTGTCTGGATGAAGCAGTTCATGACAGATCTTGGAGTAGTGCCTAGTGCACTCAATCCAATGAACCTGTTCTGTGACAACACTGGCGCCATTGCTCTAGCCAAGGAACCAAGGTTTCACAAGAAGACCAGACACATAAAGTGACAATTCAACTCCATCCGGAATTACATCAAGGAGAAGGACATAAATATTTGCAAAGTGCACACAGATCTGAATGTTGCAGACCCATTGGCTAAACCTCTTCCAAGGTCTAAACATGATCAACACCAGAACTGCATGGGTGTTCGATTCATTACCATGTAAATCACATAGTGATGTGAACTAATTATTGACTCTAGTGCAAGTGGGAGACTGTTGGAAATATGCCCTAGAGGCAATAAGTAAATTTTTTATTATTATATTTCCTTGTTCATGATAATCGTTTATTATCCATGCTATAATTGTATTGGTTGGAAACACATTACATGTGTGGGTAAATAGACAACACACTGTCCCTAGTATGCCTCTAGTGAACTAGCTCGTTGATCAAAGATGGTCAAGGTTTACTAGGCCATTGACATGAGATGTCATTTGATAACGGGATCACATCATTAGGAGAATGATGTGATGGACAAGACCCAAACTACAAACATAGCATATGATCGTGTCAGTTTATTGCTACTGTTTTCTGCATGTCAAGTATGTGTTCCTATAACCATGAGATCATGCAACTCACAGACATCGGAGGAGTGCTTTGTGTGTATCAAACGTCGCAACATAACTGGGTGACTATAAAGGTGCTCTACAGGTATCTCCGAGGGTGTCTGTTGAGTTGGCATGGATCAAGACTGGGATTTGTTACTCCGTGTAACGGAGAGGTATCTTGGGGCCCACTCGGTAATACAACATCACAATAAGCCTTGCAAGCAATGTGACTAAAGTGTTAGTTGCGGGATCTTGTATTATGGAACGAGTAAAGAGACTTGCCGGTAACGAGGTTGGACTAGGTATGGAGATACCGACGATCGAATCTCGGGCAAGTAACATACCGTAGAACAAAGGGAACATCATACGGGATTAATTGAATCCTTGACATAGAGGTTCAACCGATAAAGATCTTCATAGAATATGTAGGAACCAATGTGGACATCTAGGTCCCGCCATTGGTTATTGACCGTAGAGGTGTCTCGGTCATGTCTACATAGTTCTCGAACCCGTAGGGTCTGCACACTTAAGGTTTGGTGATGTTTCGGTAGTATAGAGTTATGTATGGTGGTGACCGAAGGTTGTTCGGAGTCCCGGATGAGATCCCGGACGTCATGCGGAGCTCCGGAATGGTCCGGAGGTAAAGATTCATATATAGGAAGTCCTATTTCGGTTGTCGTAAAAGTTTCGGACTCATCGGTAGTGTATCGCTAGTGTACCGGGAGACCTTCGGGAGGGGTATTTCGACCCAAGAGGCTTCATGGGCTGTGGGAGAGTGAATATCAGCCCTTAGTGGGCTGGTGGAAACTCCCACACAAGGCCCATGTGGCTGGAGAAGAAAACCCAATAGGAAAAGGTGGAAAAAGGCAAAATTGGGTGAATCCTAGTCCTACTAGGAGTGGAGGTGGACTCCACCTCCACACCTGGTTCGGCCGAACGAAAGGAGGGAGCCTAGCCTCTCCTCCCCTTCTCCTATATATACTGGTGGATTTCTAGGGTTTTGCACTAGTTTTTAAGCCACGTGCTACCCGTTCCTCCAGTGCATAGTTTCTCCTCTAGATCGGATTTCTGCAGTGCTTAGGCAAAGCCCTATCGGAATTGCACCACCACCATCACCAGAGCGTCGTCACGCTGCCGGCGAACTCTTCTACCTCTCCTCTCTCTCTTGCTGGATCAAGACGGCGGAGATCGTCCTCAAGCTGTACGTGTGCTGAACGCGGAGGTGTCGTCCGTTCGGCGCTTGATCGGAAGGATCGCAATCAAGTTCGTGGGACGGATCGTGATCAAGTTCATGGGACGGATCGTGATTAGATCGCGGAACGGATCGTGATTGGATCGCGAGACACACGGCGATTTGGATCGCGAAGACGTTTGACTACACCAACCGTGTTACTTAACGCTTCCCGCTTAGCGATCTACAAGGGTACGTAGATCCACTCTCCCTCTCATAGATGCTCATCACCATGGATAGATCTGCATGTGCGTAGGAAATTTTTTGTTTCCCATGCAACGTTCCCCAACATAAGCAACCTTGACTATACCATGACGGCCTCCGTCCACGGAGGACTAGCCTTACTCGGGGTAGATCTTCACGAATTAGGCGATCTCCTTGCCCTTCCAAACTTCTTGGTTCACTCCACAACACGAAGTAGGAGGCTCCCAAGCTAGACCTAACCAATCTAGGAGGCACCACCTTCCAAAAGGTAATAGGCTTGGTAATGTCGATGAACTCCTTGCTCTTGTGCTTCAAGATGATAGACTCCTCAACACACAATCACTCTCTCACAGATATGGCTTGGTAGAAGAGATGGGATTGGTGGAAAGCAACTTGGGGAGGATAGAAATCAAGATCCATATGGTTGGAGTGGAAGATCTTGACTTCAACACAAGGGTAGGTGGTTCTCTCTCAGAAAACTGATAGGATAGGTATAGAATGGTTCTGAGTGCTTCTCTTTCGAGTAGGTGGTGGTGAAAGGGTATATATAGGCATCCCCAAAAATCCAACCGTTACACACAAAATGACCAACTCGGTGACACCGATGTGTTAATCTCGGTGGTACCGAAGTGACCAAAAGGTGGCAACTTTTGAATCTCGGTGAGACCAATATAGGAATCTTGGTTGCACCTATGAGGTGACGAACAGTCAGAATGCCCATTCTCGGTGATGCCAATTCAACAATCTCGGAGGGACCGAAACTGTGAACTTGCGTAATAGAAAGTTGGCAGCCCAAATCGGTGGCATCGAAAGCAGTATCGGTTGTACCGAAGGGTTAGTGTTTGACTGAGTCTGTCTAGGGTTTAGAATCGGTGGCACCGGAATGGAATGTTGGTTGCACCGATTTTGAGTGTTTGGCTTAGAACACACTTTGGTGGGAGAGTTTGTGGGTGTCTTTGGTGACTATCACTTGTGCACGTATGAGCATTTTGTTCACCAACAAAACTTCACCCCTTTTAATAGTATTGGCTTTCCTATGGACTCAAGGTGATTTCTCACAAATATAAAATGTAGATCCCTCTTGCTTGAAGCTTTGCCAATCCATTTCCTTGCATCTCGGGGTGTTCCACAATCTCTTTGCCAACCCATCATTGAACTTTTCCTGAAATATACTTGATGGAAACATTAGTTCAATGACTTATATGTTGTTATGAATTACCAAAACCACCAAGGGAGCAAATGTGCTTTCAATCTCCCCCTTTTTGGTAATTGATGACAACATATAGATCAAAGCTTTGACATATGATATAATCAATGAATATAATCGTCGCTTTGAGAAGTATGTGATAAGCAAGAGCTCCCCCTAAATCTGTGCATTATTCTGGATTTGCGTTTGAATGCAAATGCACAATCAATTAGGTACATAGGGAACTTCTTCCATGTCACATACATCTTGGTGGTGTGCGAGAATAATTAGAGTGAACATCATAGCACAACACAATCAAGCAATGTAGAAAGATCATCTCATAGAAAATTAAGATGATGGGAAGTAGTAGCATCACACAAAAAGTGTATCACAAGCAACCAAAAGACAATTGTTTTTGAAAATCAATAAACACCAAAATGCTCTCTCACTCGAAGCCTAATGATCTATATACACTTCTCCCCTTTGGCAACAAGTTACCAAAAAGTTCAAAGGCATATGTCTAAGCGTTCTTGAGCTGATCTCCTCCGGTTGTTGATGAAGGAGTCGAGAGAACAACATCGGCGAAGATCTCTGCAGATGTCATGGATGGAGTTGGAGTAGCAACTGGAGGAACTGGAGCTGATGGAGCAGGAGCAGAGGTGACATCAGCAGGCCTCAAGTCTGGAGCTAGCATGGTGGCTGATCTGGCCTGAGTGGGAAACTGTGTGCCTTTCCTGAGAGGTGATCCATCCTCCTCCTCATCATCATCATCTGAAGAAGTGGTGTGATGAAATGGCACTGAGTCAACTTCCTTCTGGAGCTCTATGACTGTCTTAGTTAGCCTGTCCACCTTACCATTAAGGGTCTTGATCCTAGTTTCAAAGATCCTCACAAGACTGTTCTGGTTGTCCAGAATCCCCTTAATGTCCTTCTGCATGCCCTGAACTGATGAAATCAACATATCCATTTTGTCAATTCTGGATCTAGGGACTTGAGCACTAGTGGCTCGAGTTGCCTCTGCCTCTGCCTAAGCTATAGTAGATGTGGGATGATCTGGGTCCATCACCACGACGTTATCCTCAAGCTCTGGCTCTAGGGGAAAATGGGGACTGTCAAGAGGAAATATGTGCTTCTCAAATCTGAGAGTTGATAAGCATCTGGATAAAGGGTGCATAGAAGCAAGAGCGCTTCTGATCAGCAGCAACCCTCTTGACTGTCTCAACAATCAAGTCCATGATTGTGATCCTGGTGTAGTGGTGTGACTGTCAAAGTGAATCAACATGTTGATGGAGTAGCCTCGGATCATCTTTTCATCTCCTGACTTGGGCATCAAGGTATGCCTCAGAATGGTGTTCATGGTGCGGAGGCTAGCTTGAAGATAGTAGATGGATCCAAGCTTGTGAGATTGCACTTTGTCTGCAGGTATAGGGGTATACATATCCTTCATGGCATTGTGGCTTGCCTTGGATTCCGTGTAGAGATCCAAGTCTCCATACTGAACCTCTGGGACTCCTAGAAGTGCAGCCCATTCATCAACTGTGGACTCATATCTTTCTCCTTCTGTCATCCATACAATCCTACCATCTCCATAGAAATGTGCAGTGGAGTAGAATTGCATGATCATTTCATCATTCCATGCAGTAAGTTCTATGCCAACAAATTCATCCAAACCAATGCAGTGGAAATTGTCATGGACACTTGGAAAATAGTCCTCATTCTCCTTAATGAATTTCTAGTCTACATACCTCATGTCACTCACAGCTGGACTCTTGTCAAATAGCACACTCTCATAGAAATCCTATTGCTCTTTGGTATAGAATCTGTAGTCCACGGTTGTCTTGTTCCTTTGGGCATATGGGTCTATTGCTCTCCATGCCATCAAACCTGAGTCTTTCCTCTTCTTCATATCTTCAGCAAGTGGATAGCTAGCATTATGTACTGGAAGGTGTGTTCTAAGTTTCATCAAGGTTGTCAAGTCATCATCATGCTCAACTCTGGATGCAGTTCCCTTTTTCTTTTCAGAAGCTGGAATCTGCCTGGATGTCCTCTTAGGCTTTTCTGCAGCATGCTTTAGGGATTTTGTGCTATTGGATGTACTAGACTTGGGCATAACATCAGCTAGAAGTTTCTTGGCCTTCTTCTTGGGAGGAGCCTTTGTAGCTGGCTCATCCTCCTCTTCAGCAGCAGCTGCCTCTTCTGGATCTTCATACATAGATGTAGGCCTGCCAGTCACATGGATTATCCTCTTTCTGGATCTCTTCTCCCCTGCCTTCTTAGGCATAGACTTCCTTGGGGAGCAATGGTCATTGTAGCTCTAGCACTCTCAGGTGCTTTGAAAGTTTCAAGAGGTGCATAAATTTTGCTGACCACCCTCCTCGAAGAGGTGGCCTCATTTGTTGTCTTCTTGGCAGCTTTCTCTTGATTCTTGGCAAGAGCCTCTTCTGATACAAAGTCTGAATCTTCCTCATATGAATTCAGCTTCTTCTTGGCCCTAGTTGAAGCCTTGGGCAATGACGAGGATATGTACCTAGGGTAAGGTCCTAGGACTAACCTACGTACCCTACCTAAGGAAGCCGCATCAGAGGACTTAAAGATCATAGGAAAGATCCGACTGGATTCTTCATGGCGCTCAAGTCACTCGACAAGTAATCCACTCAGAGGCTTCTTCATCCACTCGACAGTCACCTGTCACTCAGAAGACCTCGCTTACAATCGATGCTAGAATACCAGAAGCCACCCCCGGGAGGCCAACAAGCAGGCGTTAGGCTAGTCGCCATTAGTAGCATTTATAATGTACGTTACCAGTAACGTTAGTCTTTATACCCACGATCGGACCCTTGGATGCCTGGCAATTATGTGGGGTAGCAAACTCTATAAAAGCCGCCCCTCCCCTCTGGCACAAGGGTTCGCAACCACTGTAATCTCTACATTCCACACGACAAAGCTCCAGAGCACTAAGACATAGGGATGTTACCTCCACGAGAGGGGCCTGAACTCATACATCCGTGTGTACATCCTCACTGTAGCTAGGACTCTACCCTCTCCTTTCGTACCCCTACCTTCTACTATCAGGCTCGTTTCCATGATAGTTGGCGCCCACCGTGGGGCAGGCGTCTAAGCGACTTCCGGTGAGGTTGCGTTTTTTTCTCCTTCGACATGTCTTCCAGCGGTGCTTTTGCTCTGGGCCACGAGATCCATTTCGGAGCGCTCACCTTCATCGACGATGATTCGGCATGGCTACAGGAAGCGCCTCTCGATGTTGCGGTGCTCCCAGTCCATGGGGATGCGCACTTTTGCGCTAGTCCTTGTGGCATGCTGCTGCGTTAGCTGTCAACCCCGTATGTGTCGGCTGCCCTCGTTGATCGTTGTCGCAAGCGGCCCGGCCGTGTTGGGATACAAAGTAGTAAATCAAAATTTTCCTACGTGTTCAGCAAGATCTATCTATGGAGAAACCAGCAACGAGTAAGGGGCGAGTGCATCTTTTATACCTTTGAAGATCGCTAAGCGGAAGTGTTACAAGCACGCGGTTGGTGGAGTCATACTCGTAGCGATTCAGATTGCGGTGGACTCTGGTCTTAACGCCGAACAACGGCGCCTCCGCGTTCAACACACGTGCAGCCCGGTGACGTCTCCTATGCCTTGATCCAGCAAGGTGGGAGGAGAGGTTGAGGGAGAGCTCTGGCAGCACGACGGCGTGGTGACGATGGAGCTACGTGGTCTCCGGCAGGGCTTCGCCAAGCACTACGGAGAACGAGGAGAAGGAGAAGTAGGGCTGCGCCGAGAGGAGAGGAACTCGTGTCTCAAACAGCCCCAGGGGCACCACTATATATAGGAGGAGGAGGAGGAGGAGGGAGGGCTGCGCCCTAGGGTTTCCACCCTAGGGTGGTGCGGCAGCCACCAGATCTGATCTAGTGCGGCGGCCAGAGAGAGAGAGGGGTAGCCGGCGCCCTAGGTGGGCCTTAGGCCCATGTGAGCCTAGGGTTTGCCCCCCTCTCTTCCCTTGTTGCGCCTTGGTCCCTTGTGAGGGGCGCACCAGCCCACCAAGGGGTGGGTTCCCACCCACTTGTGGCCCATGAAGCCCTCTGGGGCTGGTGGCCCCACTTGGTGGACCCCTAGAACCCTTCCGGTGGTCCCGGTACGTTACCGGTGACGCCCGAAACATTTCCGGCAACAAAAACCTCACTTCCTATATATTAATCTCTGTCTCCGGACCATTCCGGAACTCCTCATGACATCCGCGATCTGATCTGGGACGATGAACTACCTTCGGTAACCACGTAGTTTCCCTATAACCCTAGTGTCATCGAACCTTAAGTGTGTAGACCCTACGGGTTCGAGAGGCACGTAGACATGACCGAGACACCTCTTCGGTCAATAACCAACAGCGGGATCTGTATACCCATGTTGGCTCCCACATGCTCCACGATGATCTCATCGGATGAACCACGATGTCGGGGATTCAATCAATCCTGTATACAATTCCCTTTGTCTACCGGTACGATACTTGCCCGAGATTCGATCGCCGGTATCCCTATACCTTGATCAATCTCGTTACCAGCAAGTCTCTTTACTCGTTCTGTAACACATCATCACATGGCTAAATCCTTAGTCACATTGATGTCATTATGATGATGTCTTATCGAGTGGGCCTAGAGATACCTCTCCGTCATACGAAGTGACAAATCCCAGTCTCGATTCGTGCCAACCCAACAGATACTTTCAGAGATACACGTAGTGCACCTTTATAGCCACCCTGTTACGTTGTGATGTTTGGCACATCCAAAGCATTCCTATGGTATCCGGGAGTTGCACAATCTCATGGTCTAAGGAAACGATACTTGACATTGGAAAAGCTTCAGCAAACAAACTACACGATCTTGTGCTATGCTTAGGATTGGGTCTTGTCCATCACATCATTCTCCTAAGGATGTGATCCCGTTATCAACGACATCCAATGTCCATGGTCATGAAACCATGACCATATATTGATCAACGAGCTAGCCAACTAGAGGCTCACTAGGGACATGTTGTGGTCTATGTATTCACACATGCATTACGGTTTTCGGTTAACACGTCTATAGCATGAACAATAGACAACTATCATGAACAAGGAAATACAATAATAACCATTTTATTATTGCCTCTAGGGCATATTTCCAATAGTCTCCCACTTGCAGTAGAGTCAATAATCTAGTTACATTGTGATGAATTGAACAGCCATAGCATTCTGGTGTTGATCATGTTTCGCTCGTGAGAGAGGTTTAGTCAACGGATCTGCGACTTGGAGTCGTCCGGATCTGTGTTGATGCCAGCATCGACGTAACCCTTTACGACGAGCTCTTCGGCACCTCCATATATGAGAAACATGTCCTTTGTCCTTTTCAGGTACTTCAGGATATTCTTGACCGTTGTCCAGTGTTCCGCTCCGAGATCACTTTGGTACCTCCCTACCAAATTTATGGCAAGTTTCACATCAGGTCTGGGACATAGCATGGCATACATAATAGAGCCTATGGCTGAAGCATAGGGGATGACACTCACCTCTTCTCTATCCTTTGCCGTGGTCGGGCATTGAGTTGTACTCAATCTCACACCTTGTAACAAAGGCAAGAACCCCTTCTTGGACTGATCCATATTGAACTTCTTCAATATCTTGTCAAGGTATGGGCTTTGTGAAAGACCTATGAGGCGTCTCGATCTATCTCTATAGATCTTGATGCCTAATATGTAAGCAGCTTCTCCAAAGTCCTTCATTGAAAAACATTTGTAAAAGTAGGCCTTTACACTTTCCAAAAGTTCTATATCATTTCCATTATCAGTATGTCATCCACATATAATATGAGAAATGCTACAGAGCTCCCACTCACTTTCTTGTAAATACGGGTTCTCCATAAACCTGTACAAACCCAAACGCTTTAATCACCTCAGTAAAGCGAATGTTCCAACTCCGAGATGCTTGCACCAGCCCATAAATGGAGCGCTAGAGCTTGCATACTTTGTTAGCATCTTTAGGATCGACAAAACCTTCCGGTTGTATCATATACAGATCTTCCTTAAGGAAGCCATTAAGGAATGCTATTTTGATGTCCATTTGCCAGATCTCATAATCATAAAATGCGGCAATTGCTAACATGATTCGGACAGACTTTAGCATCGCTATGGGTGAGAAAGTCTCATCGTAGACAACTCCTTGAACTTGTTGATAACCCTTAGCGACAAGCCGGGCCTTATAGACGGTCACATTACCATCCACGTCAGTCTTCTTTTAAAGATCCATTTATTTTCAATGGCTCCATTATCATCGGGCAAGTCCACCAAAGTCCATACTTTGTTCTCATACATGGATCATATCTCGGATTTCATGGCTTCAAGCCATTTGTTGGAATCCGGGCCCGCCATCGCTTCTTCATAGTTCGAAGGTTCACCATTTTCCAACAACATGATCTCTAGGACAGGGTTGTCGTACCACTCTGGTGCGGAACGTGTCCTAGTGGACCTTCGACGTTCAATAGTAACTTGATCTGAAGTTTCATGATCATCATCATTAACTTCCTCTCCACCTGGTGCAGGCTCCACAAAAACAACTTCCTATGCTGCGCTACTCTTTGGTTCGAGTAGAGGTACAATTACCTCATCAAGTTCTATTTTCCTCCCACTTACTTCTTTCGAGAGAAACTCTTTCTCGAGAAAGGATCCATTCTTGGCAACAAAGACTTTGCCTTCGGATCTGAGGTAGAAGATATACCCAACAGTCTCTTTGGGATATCCTATGAAGACGCACTTTTCGGCTTTGGGTTCGAGCTTCTTAGGTTGAAGTTTCTTCACATAAGCATCGCATCCCCAAACTTTTAGAAACGACAGCTTAGGTTTCTTTCCAAACCATAATTCATACGATGTCGTCTCAATGGACTTTTACGGTGCCCTATTTAAAGTGAATGCGGCAGTGTCTAATGCATTTCCCCAAAATGATAGCGGTAAGTCGGTAAGAGACATCATAGATCACACCATATCCAATAGAGTGCGATTACGACGTTCAGACACACCATTTCGCTGAGATGTGCCAGGCGGCATGAGTTGTGAAACAATTCCACATTTCCTTAGGTGTGTGCCAAACTCATGACTTCAATATTCTTCGCCCCGATCAGATCGTAGGCACTTTATTTTCCTGTCACGTTGATTCTCTACCTCACTCTGAAATTCCTTGAACCTTTCAAAGGTTTTAGACTTGTGTTTCATTAAGTAGACATACCCATATCTTCTCAAGTCATTAGTGATGGTGAGAACATAGCGGTAGCCACCGGGACGCTCATTGGACTGCATACATCGGTATGTATTATCTCCAATAAGTTAGTTGCTCGCTCCATTGTTTCGGAGAATGGAGTCTTGGTCATATTTCCTATGAGGCATGGTTCGCACGTGTCAAATGATTCGAAATCAAGAGACTCCAAAAGTCCATCAGCATGGAGCTTCTTCATGCGTTTGACACCAATATGACCAAGGCGGTAGTGCCACATGTAAGTGGGACTATCATTATCAACCTTACACCTTTTGGTACTCACACTATGGACATGTGTAACATCACGTTCGAGATTCATCAAAAATAAACCATTTACCAGCGGGGCATGACCATAAAACATTTTTCTCATATAAATAGAACAACCATTATTCTCAAATTTAAATGAGTAGCTATCTCGCATCAAGCGAGATCCAGATACAATGTTCATGCTCAAAGCTGGTACTAAATAACAATTATTGAGGTTTAAAACTAATCCTGAAGGTAGATGTAGAGGTAGCGTGCTGACGGCGATCACATCGACCTTGGAACCATTCAGGACGCGCATTGTCACCTCATCCTTTGCCAGCCTCCGCTTATTTCGCAGCTCCTGCTTGGAGTTACAAATGTGAGCAACTACACCGGTATCAAATACCCAGGAGCTACTACGAGCGCCGGTTAGGTACACATCAATAACAAGTATATCACAAATACCTTTAACATTGCCGGCCTTCTTATCCGCTAAGTACTTGGGGCAGTTACGCTTTAAGTGACTGGTACCCTTGCAATAAAAGCACTCAGTCTCGGGCTTGGGTCCATTATTGTTCTTCTTCCTGGCAACTTGCTTACCGGGCGTGGCAACAACTTTGTCGTCCTTCTTGAAGTTCTTTTTACCCTTGCCTTTCTTAAAACTAGTGGTCTTATTGACCATCAAGACTTGATGCTCCTTTTTGATCTCAACCTCCGCTGATTTCAGCATCAAGTACAACTCTGGAATGGACTTCTCCATCCCCTGCATGTTGTAGTTCATCGCAAAGCTCTTGTAGCTAGGTGGAAGCGACTTGAGGATTCTGTCAATGACCGAGTCATCTGGGAGATTAACTCCCAGCTGAGTCAAGTGGTTGTGCAACCCAGACATTTTGAGTATGTGCTCACTGACAGAACTATTCTCCTCCATCTTACAGCTGAAGAACTTGTCAGCGACTTCATATCTCTCAACCCAGGCATGAGCTTGGAAAACCAGTTTCAGCTCTTGGAACATCTCATATGCTCCGTGTTGCACAAAACGCTTTTGGAGCCCCGGTTCTAAACTGTAAAGCATGCCGCACTGAACAAGGGAGTAATCATCGCAGCATGACTGCCAAGCGTTCGTAATGTCTTGGTCCGCTGGGAAAATGGGTGGGTCACCTAGCGGTGCATCAAGGACATACAATTTTTTGGAAGCTATGAGGATGATCCTCAAGCCACGGACCCAGTCCGCATAGTTGCTTCCATCATCTTTCTGCTTGGTTTTCTCTAGGAACGCGTTGAAGTTGAGGTGACATTAGTGTTGGCCATTGGATCTACAATATAGATTGTAAAGACAATTTTAGACTAATTTCATTATAATTATTTAATGAACTCCCACTTAGATAGACATCTCACTAGTCATCCAAGTGACACATGATCCATGTCAACTAGCCCGTGTCCGATCATCACGTGAGACGGACTAGTCATCCATGGTGAACATCTCCATGTTGATCGTATCTTCTATACGACTCATGTTTGACCTTTTGGTCTTCCGTGTTTTGAGGCCATGTCTGTACATGCTAGGCTCGTCAAGTCAACCTAAGTGTTTCGCGTGTGTAAATCTGGCTTACACCCGTCGTATGTGAACGTTAGAACTTATCCCACCTGATCATCACGTGGTGCTTCGGAACAACGATCCTTAGCAACGTTGCCCAGTTAGGGTGAACACCTTTCTTGAAATTTTATTGAGAGATCATCTTATTTACTACCGTCGTTCTAAGCAAATAAGATGTAAACATGATAAACATCACATGCAATCCATATAGTGACATGTTATGGCCAATATCATCTTGCTCCTTTGATCTCCATCTTCGGGGCACCATGATCATCACTATCACCGGCACGACACCATGATCTCCATCATCGTGTCTTCATGAAGTTGTCTTGCCAACTATTACTTCTACTACTATGGCTAACGATTAGCAATAAAGTAAAGTAATTACATGGCGTTTATGATTGACACGCAGGTCATACAATAAAATAAGACAACTCCTATGGCTCCTGTCGGTTGTCATACTCATCGACATGCAAGTCGTGAATCCTATTACAAGAACATGATCAATCTCATACATCACAATGCATCACATCACATCCTTTGGCCATATCACATCACAAGGCATATGCTGCAAAAACAAGTTAGACGTCCTCTAATTTGTAGTTGCAAGTTTTTATGTGGCTGCTATAGGTTTCTAGCAAGAACGTTTCTTACCTACGCCAAAACCACAACGTGATATGCCAATTTCTATTTACCCTTCATAAGGACCCTTTTCTTCGAATCCAATCCGAGTAAGGTGGGAGAGACAGACACCCGCTAGCCACCTTATGCAACAAGTGCATGTCAGGCGGTGGAACCGGTCTCACGTAAGCATACGTGTAAAGTTGGTCCAGGCCGCTTCATCCCACAATACTGCCGAATCAAGATAATACTAGTAGTGGTAAGCAAATTAACAAGATCGACACCCACAACAACTTTGTGTTCTACTCATGCATAGATTCTACGCATAGACCTAGCTCATGATGCCACTATTGGGAGACGTAGTAGTAAACCAAAATTTTCCTACGGGTTCACCAAGATCTATCTATGGAGAAACCAGCAACGAGTAAGGGGAGAGTGGATCTTCATACCTTTGAAGATCGCTAAGCGGAAGCGTTACAAGAACGCGGTTGGTGGATTCGTACTCGTAGCGATTCAGATCGCGATGGACTCCTATCTTAGCGCCGAATAACGGCGCCTTCACGTTCAACGCACGTGCAGCCCGGTGACGTCTCTGATACGTCTCCAACATATCTATAATATTTTATTGTTCCATGCTATTATATTATCAACTTGGGATGTTTTATATGCATTTATATGCTACTTTATATCATTTTTGGGACTAACTTATTAACTTAGTGCCCAGTGCGAATTTCTGTTTTTTCCGTGTTTTTGGCCTTTTTCAGATAGGAATATCAAATGGAGTCCAAACGGAATAAAACTTTCGCCGTGATTTTTTATGGAAAATACCAAAAATACCAGAAGAAAAAGATACTGGAGAGGAGTCTCGAGGAAGCCACGAGCCTGGGAGGCGCGCCCACCCTCTCTAGGCGCGCCTGGGGGGCTCGTGACTCCCTCGTGGGACCCCTTGACTTATTCTCGACACCATCTGGTCTTATAAATACGGAAACCTCCAGAAATAAACCTAGATCGGAAGTTCCGCCGCCGCAAGCCTCTATAGCCACAAAAAACCAATCGGGAGCCCGTTCCGGCACCCTGTTGGAGGGGGATTCGGACACGAAGGGCTTCTTCATCAACACCATTGCCTCTCCGATGATGCATGAGTAGTTCACCACAGACCATCGGGTCCATATCTAGTAGCTAGATGGCTTCTTCTATCTGTTGGATCTTCAACACAAAGTTCTCCATGATCTTCATGGTGATCTATCCGATGTAACTTTGTTTTGCGGTGTGTTTGTCGAGATCCGATGAATTGTGGATTTATGATCAGATTATCTATGAATATTATTTGACTCACCTCTGATTTCTTATATGCATGATTTCGTATCCTTGTAAGTCTCTTTGAGTTATGGGTTTCGTTTGGCCAACTTGATCTATAATTCTTGCAATGGGAGAAGTGCTTGGTTATGGGTTCATACCGTGCGGTGTCCTCACCTAGTGACAGAAGGGGTAGTGAGGCACGCATCATGTTGTTGCCATCAAGGGTAAAAATATGGGGTTTATATCATATTGCATGAATTTATCCCTCTACATCATGTCATCTTGCTTAAGGCGTTACTCTGTTTGTTATGAACTTAATACACTAGATGCATGCTGGATAGTGGTCGATGTGTGGAGTAATAGTAGTAGATGCAGACAGTATCGGTCTACTTGTCTCAGACGTGATGCCTATATGTATGATAATTGCCTTATATATCATCATGACTTTGCGCGATTCTATCAATTGCTTGACAGTAATTTGTTCACCCACCGTAATACTTGCTATCATGAGAGAAGCCTCTAGTGAACACTATGGCCCCCGGGTCTATTTTACACATTATATATTCGGATCTACATACAAAAATACCAAAAATACCTTGCTGCACTTTTATTTATTTATTTATATTTACCTATTATCACTATCAGATCTCACCTTGCAAGTAATCGTAAAGGGATTGACAACCCCTTTATCGCGTTGGGTGCAAGTTTGTTTGTTTTTGTGCAGGTGCCTTGGTGCCTCATCTTGATACTCCAACTGGATTGATACCTTGTTTCTCAAACTGAGGGAAATACTTATCTCTACTTTTCTACATCACCCTTTCCTCTTCAAGGGAAAAACCAACGCAAGCTCAAGAAGTAGCACGAAGAATATTTGGCGTCGTTGCGAGGGAGTTTTCAAGTGAAGCATATCTACCAAGTACCTATCACAAACTCATCTCTTGCCTTTACATTATTTGCCATTTGCCTCTCGTTTTCCTCTCCCCCACTTCTAAAACAAAATTTACAAAAATATTTTCCTTTCTTTATTTGCCTTTTTCGTTCGCCCTTTTCTTTCGCTTGCTTTCTGTTTTCTCGTGTGCTTGTCTGCTTGCTAAGTCACCATGTCTGAAAACACTAAATTGTGTGACTTCTCTAATACTAATAACAATTATTTTATTAGTACTCCAATTTCTCCCGCCACTAGTGCGGATTCATATGAAATTAATGCTGCCTTGTTGAATCTTGTTATGAAAGAGCAATTTTCTGGCCTTCCGAGTGAAGATGCCGCATCCCATCTTAATACCTTTATTGAGTTATGCGATATGCAAAATAAGAGAGATGTGGATAATTATATGATTAAATTGAAGCTATTTCCATTCTCACTACGAGATCGAGCAAAAACTTGGTTTTCATCTTTACCCCAAAATAGTATTGATTCATGGAACAAGTGTAAAGATGCCTTTATTTCCAAGTATTTTCCACCTGCTAAGATTATCTCTTTCTGTAATGATATCATGAATTTTAAGCAGCTAGATCATGAACATGTTGCACAATCTTGGGAGAGAATTAAATTGATGATTAGAAATTGCCCCGCTCATGGCCTAAGTCTTTGGATGATTATACAAATTTTCTATGCTGGTTTGAATTTTGCTTCTAGAAATATCTTGGATTCCGCCTATGGTGGAACTTTTATGGAAATTACACTAGGAGAAGCTACAAAACTCTTAGATAATATCATGACAAATTATTCTCAATGGCACACTGAAAGGTCACCTACTAGTAAAAAAGTGCATGCTATAGAAGAAATTAACTCTTTGAGTGCTAAGATGGATGAGTTAATGAAGTTGGTTGCTAGTAAAAGTGCTCCTCTAGATCAAAATTATATGCCTTTATCTTCCTTGATTGATAATAGCAATGAAAATTTGGATGTTAATTTTGTTGGTAGGAATAATTGTAGTAACAACAGTGCTTATAGTGGTAACATTAATCCTAGGACTTTTCCTAGTAATCCCTCTAATAATTTTGGCAATTCCTACAACAATACTCATGGAAATTATAATAAAATACCCTCTGATCTTGAGAGTAATATTAAGGAGTTTATTAATTCGCAAAAGATTTTCAATGCTTCCATAGAAGAAAAACTGCTTAAAATTGATGACTTGGCTAGGACTGTTGATAGAATGTCTCTTGATATTGATGCTTTGAAATTGAGATGTGTTCCTCCCAAGATTAATATGGATGAAACTTTGAAAGCTATGTGTGTTTCTATGAATGAGTGTAAAGAAATAACCGCCCAAATTCGTGCTAGACATGAATGGCTCAAAAAGGCGTGTTCTCATGATGAGAATCACGAAGATCTGAAAGTGCTTGGTGTGACTCCTATTGAATCCTTGTTTTCTAATGTCAATCTTAATGATGATGGGGCTGGATGTGAATCCACTTTGATTGAGAAACGCCCCAATGATTCGAAGTCTATTTATCTTGATGCTAAAATACTAAAAGTGGAGTAGAGGATATCAAAACTTTGAATAGTGATGAAATTACTACTTTGGATTTCAAGGAATTTAATTATGATAGTTTCTCTTTGATTGAATGTATTTCCTTGATGCAATCCATGCTAAACTCTCCACATGCTTATAGCCAAAATAAGGCTTTTACCAAACATATCGTTGATGCTATGATGAAATCTCTTGAAGAGAAACTTGAGTTGGAAATATCTGTTCCTACAAAACTTCATGATGAGTGGGAACCTACTATAAAAATCAAGATTAGAAATTATGAATGCCATGCTTTGTGTGATTTGGGTGCTAGTTTTTCCACAATTCCAAAATCTTTATGTGATGTTCTAGGTTTCAATGAGATTGATGAGTGCTCTCCTAATTTGCATCTTGCGGATTCTACTATTAAGAAACCTATGGGAAGGATTAATGATGTTCTTATTATTTCAAATAGGAACTATGTGCCCATAGATTTCATTGTGCTTGATATTGATTACAATCCGACATGCCCCATTATTCTTGATAGACCTTTCCTTAGGACTATTGGTGTTGTTATTGACATGAAGGAAGGGAATATTAAGTTTCAATTTCCATTAAATAAGGGCATGTAACACTTTCCTAGAAATAAATAAAATTGCCTTATGAATCCATTATGAGAGCTACTTATGCTTTGAGCACTAAAGATGACAATACTTGATTCTATTGCCTTACGCCTAGCTAAGGGCGTTAAATGATAGCGCTTGTTGGGAGGCAACCCAATGAATAATTTTATTTTTGCTTTTTAATTTCTGTTTTGTTGAGTCCACACCATAATGATTCTGTTATGATTGTGTTTTTTATGTTGTAATTAGTGTTTGTGACAAGTAGAACCATTATGATTAGTTTTGGTGATAGTTGTTTAATCACGCCGAAAAAAGACAGAAACTTTATGCTCATGAAATTATTTTTAGTTCCTATCCAGAAAGAGATTTTGAGTTGATTCTTTTTTATGCTGATTGATATCCAAATTACCCTAATTTTCATAATTGTTTCAGAATTTTTGGGTTAGCATAGGTATACGAAATATACAGATTGCTACAGATTGTTCTGTTTTTGACAGATTCTGTTTTTGTTGTGTTGATTGCTTATTTTGATGAAAATATGGTTAGTATCGGAGGGTACGAGCCATGGAAAAGTGATAATACAGTAATATAACATCAATCTAAATGGAAATTAAGTTTACTACAGTACCTAAAAAGTTGATGGTTTGTTTTTTTATGCTAATGCTATCACGAGTTTCTGTTTAAGTTTTGTGTTGTGAAGTTTTCAAGTTTTGGGTGATGTTCTTATGGACAATGGAATAAAGAGTGGAAAGATCCTAAGCTTGGGGATGCCCAAGTCATCCCAAGCCAAATTCAAGGACACTAAAAAGCCTAAGCTTGGGGATGCCCCGGGAAGGCATCCCCTCTTTCGTCTTCAATCCATCGGTAACGTTACTTGGAGCTATATTTTTATTTACCACATGATATGTGTTTTCCTTGGAGCGTCATGTATTATAGGAGTCTTTGATTTTTGTTTTATCACAATCATCCTTGCTGCACACCTTTTGAGAGGGACATGCACTCATCGTGAATTTGTTAGAATACTCAATGAGCTTCACTTATATCTTTTGAGTTTGGCAATTTAGCTCACATGTGCTTCACTTATATCTTTTGATCTTGGTAATTTTGCTCCCATGAGCTTCAGTTATATCTTTTGAGCTAGACAATGTTGCTCTAGTGCTTCACTTAAATATTTGTAGAGCACGGCGGTGTCATATTTTGTAGAAATAAAAAACTCTCGATCTTCACTTATATCATTTTGAGAGAGCTCTCTCTAAGTAACTTGGTAATTGGCGTGTGTTATGAAATGAGTCCTAAATATGATAGGCATCCAAAGAGGATATAATAAAAACTTTCATATTCAAGTGCATTGATTAGTAAGAGAAGTTTGATTCCTCATGATTAGTTTTGAGATATGGAGGTGATAATATTAGAGTTATGATAGTAGGGTGTTGTGAATCTAGAAATACTTGTGTTGAGGTTAGTGATTCCCGTAGGATGCACGTATGGTGAACCGCTATGTTAGGAAGTCGGAGCATAATTGTATTGATTGTCATCCTTTGTGTGGCAGTCGGGATCGCGCGATGGTTAACTCCTACCAACCCTTCCCCTAGGAGTATGCGTTTAGCACTTTGTTTTGATTACTAATAAAACTTTCGCAATAAGTATATGAGTTCTTCATGACTAATGTGAGTCCATGGTATAGATGCACTCTCACCCTTCCACCATTGCTAGCCTCTCTAGTGTCACGCAACTTTCGCCGGTGCACAAACCCACCATATACCTTCCTCAAAATAGCCACGATACCTACCTATTATGGCATTTTCATAGCCATTCCAAGATATATTGCCATGCAACTTCCACTGTTTCGTCTCATGACATGTGCCATCACTTTGATTCATATAGAGTCATTATTGTTCTAAGTATCGAGTTGTAAGTAAATAAAAGTGTGATGATCATCATTATTAGAGCATTGTCCCATGTGAGGAAATAAAAAAAAGAGTTCAAAGATGCCCACCAAAAAAAGGAGAGAGAAAAAAGAGGCCAAAGAGCCCAAACAAAAAAATGAGAGAAAAAGAGAAAAGGGACAATGCTACTATCTTTTTTCCACACTTGTGCTTCAAAATAGCACCATGTTCTTCATGATAGAGAGTCTCTTGTTTTGTCACTTTCATATGCTAGTGGGAATTTTCATTGTATAACTTGGCTTGTATATTCCAATGATGGGCTTCCTCAAATTGCCCTAGGTCTTCGTGAGCAAGCAAGTTGGGTGCACACCCACTAGTTTTTATTTTTGAGCTTTCATACACTTATAGCTCTAGTGCATCCGTTCCATGGCAATCCCTACTCATTCACATTGATATCTATTGATGGGCATCTCCATAGCCCATTGATACACCGAGTCGATGTGACCATCTCCTACTTTTTGCCTCACAACCTCCACAAAAATCCATTCCACCTATAGTGCTATATCCATGGTTCATGCTCATGTATTGCGTGAGAGTTGAACAAGTTTGAGAAAGTAAGAGTGCGAAAACAATTACTTGGCCAATACCGAGGTTGTGCATGATTTAAATTCGTTGTGTGGGGATGATGGAGCATAGCCAGACTATATAATTTTGTAGGGATAACTTTCTTTGGCCTTGTTATTTCAAAAGTTCATAATTACTTTGCTAGTATACTTGCATTATTATTGTTTTCATGTCAATATTAAACTATTGTTTTGAATCTTATGGATCTGAACATTCATGCCACAATAAAGAAGTGACAAAGAACAAATATGTTAGGTAGCATTCCACATCAAAAAAATTGTCTTTATCACTTCCCTACTCGAGGACGAGCAGGAGTTAAGCTTGGGGATGCTTGATACGTCTCCAACATATCTATAATTTTTTATTGTTCCATGCTATTATATTATCAACTTGGGATATTTTATATGCATTTATATGCTACTTTATATCATTTTTGGGACTAACTTATTAACTTAGTCCCTAGTGCCAGTTTCTTTTTTTCCGTGTTTTTGACCATTTTCAGATAGGGATATCAAACGGAGTCCAAACGGAATAAAAATTTCGCCGTGATTTTTTTGGAAAATATCAAAAATACTAGAAGAAAAAGATACTAGAGAGGATTCCCGAAGAAGGCACGAGCCTGGGAGGCGCGCACACCCTCTCTAGGCGCGCCTGGGGGGCTCGTGACTCCCTCATGGGTCCCCCTGACAAATTCTCGATGCCATCTGGTCTTGTAAATACGGAAACCTCCAGAAATAAACCTAGATCGGAAGTTCCGCCGCCGCAAGCCTATGTAGCCACCAAAAACCAATCGGGAGCCCGTTCCGGCACCCTGCCGGAGGGGGGGGGATTCGGACACGGAGGGCTTCTTCATCTACACCATTGCCTCTCCGATGATGCGTGAGTAGTTCACCACAGACCATCGAGTCCATAGCTAGTAGCTAGATGGCTTCTTCTCTCTCTTGGATCTTCAATACAAAGTTCTCCATGATCTTCATGGTGATCTGTCCGATGTAACTTTCTTTCGCTGTGTGTTTGTCCAGATCCGATGAATTGTGGATTTATGATCAGATTATCTATGAATATTATTTGAGTCTCCTCTGATTTCTTATATGCATGATTTCGTATCCTTGTAAGTCTCTTCGAGTTATGGGTTTCGTTTGGCCAACTTGATCTATAATTCTTGCAATGGGAGAAGTGCTTGGTTTTGGGTTCACACCGTGCGGTGTCCTCACCTAGTGACAGAAGGGGTAGCGAGGCACGCATCGTGTTGTTGCCATCAAGGGTAAAAAGATGGGATTTATATCATATTGCTTGAATTTATCCCTCTACATCATGTCATCTTGCTTAAGGCATTACTCTGTTCGTTATGAACTTAATACACTAGATGCATGCTGGATAGCGGTCGATGTGTGGAGTAATAGTAGTAGATGCAGACAATATCGGTCTACTTGTCTCGGACGTGATGCCTATATGTATGATCATTGCCTTAGATATCGTCATGACTTTGCGCGATTCTATCAATTGCTTGACAGTAATTTGTTCACCCACCGTAATACTTGCTATCATGAGAGAAGCCTCTAGTGAATACTATGGCCCCCGGGTCTATTTTACACATTATATATTCGGATCTACATACAAAAATACTTAAAATACCTTACTGCACTTTTATTTATTTATTTATATTTACCTATTATCACTATCAGATCTCACCTTGCAAGTAATCGTAAAGGGATTGACAACCCCTTTATCGCGTTGGGTGCAAGTTTGTTTGTTTTTGTGCAGGTGCCTTGGTGCCTCATCTTGATACTCCTACTGGATTGATACCTTGGTTCTCAAACTGAGGGCAATACTTATCTCTACTTTGCTGCATCACCCTTTCCTCTTCAAGGGAAAAACCAACGCAAGCTCAAGAAGTACCAGTCTCCTACGCCTTGATCCAGCAAGGAGGGAGGAGAGGTTGAGGGAGTGCTCCGGCAGCACAACGGCGTGGTGAAAGTGGAGCTACGTGGTCTCTGGCAGGGCTTCGCCAAGCAATACAGAGAACGAGGAGAAGGAGAAGCAGGGCTGCGCCGAGAGGAGAGGAACTCGTGTCTCAAACAACCCCAGGGGCACCACTACATATAGGAGGAGGAGGGAGGGCTGCGCCCTAGGGTTTCCACCCAAGGGTGGTGCGGCAGCTACCAGATCTGATCTGGTGCGGTGGCCAGAGGGACAAAGGGGTGGCCGGTGCCCTAGGTGGGCCTTAGGCCGATCTAAGCCTAGGGTTTGCCCCCTCTCTTCCCTTGCTACGCCTTGGGACCTTGTGAGGGGCGCACCAGCCCACCTAGGGGCTGGTTCCCTCCCACTTGTGGCCCATGAAGCCCTTTGAGGCCGGCGGCCCCGTGGACCCCCGGAACCCTTTCGATGGTCCTGGTACGTTACTAGTGACGCCCGAAAAAATTTTGATAACCAAAACCTCACTTCCTATATACCAATCTTTGTCTCTGAACCATTCAAGAACTCCTCGTGATGTCTAGGATCTCATCTAGAACTCCGAACTACCTTCGGTAACCACGTACACTATTTCCCTATAACCCTAGCGTCATCGAACCTTAAGTGTGTAGACCCTACGGGTTCAGGAGGCACGTAGACATGACCGAGACACCTCTCCGGTCAATAACCAACAGCGGGATCTGGATACCCATGTTGGCTCCCACATGCTCCACGATGATCTCATCGGATGAACCACGATGTCGGGGATTCAATCAATCCCATATACAATTCCCTTTGTCTACTGGTATGATACTTGCCCGAGATTCGATCGTCGGTATCCCTATACCTTGTTTAATCTCGTTACCGGCAAGTCTCTTTACTCGTTCCGTAACACATCATCCTGTGGCTAACTCCTTAGTCACATTGATCTCATTATGATGATGTCTTACCGAGTGGGCCCAGAGATACCCCTCCGTGATACGGAGTGACAAATCCCAGTCTCGATTCGTGCCAACCCAACAGACACTTTTGGAGATACCCGCAGTGCACCTTTATAGCCACCCTGTTACGTATTGACGTTTGGCACATCCAAAGCATTCCTACGATATCCGGGAGTTGCACAATCTCATGGTCTAAGGAAACGATACTTGACATTGGAAAAGCTATAGAAAACGAACTACACGGTCTTGTGCTATGCTTAGGATTGGGTCTTGTCCATCACATCATTCTCCTAATGATGTGATCCCGTTATCAACAACATCCAATGTACATGGTCATGAAACCGTGACCATCTATTGATCAACGAGCTAGCCAACTAGAGGCTCACTAGGGACACGTTGTGGTCTATGTATTCACACATGCATTATGGTTTCCGGTTAACACATTTATAGCATGAACAATAGACAATTATCATGAACAAGGAAATACAATAATAACCATTTTATTATTGCCTCTAGGGTATATTTCCAATAGGTCGCTCACGACTCCAGCGATGGATCAAGCATGCAGCGGCTCGTCAAATTGCTTCTCCGCAAATTGCAGTGCTCGAGCCCATCGAGTCCCTACACAGCGTGTTCGAGTTGGACTCCGATCAGTCTGATGTTCCCTTCGAGTGCGAGAGTTGTGATCTTGCAGCGGAAGTCCTTGTGGCAGGTTTTCATCAAAGCCCGCCGTCGGGCTTTGGCCACTGCAAGCGGGATGCTGGCGGCCCGTCGAGTGAACAGCCGCGTCGCGATGGCAAAGTCTTACATACTCTCATCATAGGTACGGCCGCCAAGGACCAGGCCTTGGAGGCCACGCGTATTCGGTTGGAAGAGCTCTAGAGGTAACTCGACAAGCGTGCTCGCTAGCGCCCAGCAGTTTCCGGTGGACGTCAACGACAGCTGTTTCCGACTGGATCTCACAACAATGTTGAGGTATACCGTACTCCTGTGTTAAATGTTGTAGCTGCTGCTAGGATAGCAGACTCCATTCAGCCGTCATGGTCAGAGGTTGGAAGAGGGTTGATGCAGATCAGAGATTTTCTAGATGCAGCACAGCGTCAGAATTCTATCGTTTAACAGCCGCGTAACAGGATACACAGCAACTCACCCAGGGCAGAAACCGTTCAGTCGGCACACAACCCTGGATTACCCTTGCACCGAAGGGGCGAAGGCTTTCGTGAAGATTAGGTCAGAGATCAGTTTCACTGTGAAGACCACCGTCGAGTGCCCACCCCTCAGCAGGGTGGTCCACATGTGCCGCAGCACGTGGACGAAAGGCGCTCGTTTGGTGACGAGCAGAATGCGGGGTTTTATTCTCGTGATCTCCTCACTCAGAGGTGGATCGACAGGGGCAGAGCCCACAGAGTGGCAGCTCAGTTATGATTTCTGGTCCTGAGTGTTTTAGTAGGGCCATCCGTTCTGCAGAGATTCCCCCCAACTTCAGGTTGGCGACTTGGATCGGGAAGTGTTCTAGCGAGTCAAAGCCATAGACTTGGTTGGATGATTATCGAGTGGCTGTTCAGATTGGCGGCGGCAATGATAACACCTGTCCTTAATGTTGGATGGTTCAGCTCGTGCGTGGCTAAATCGCTTGGCTCCATCCCGTATATATTGCTAGGAAGATCTTGCCCGAGTGTTCGTCCGATCCTTCGAGGGCACTTGCAAGCATCCCGCCGGGCTGGTCGACTTACAACATTGTGTCCAGAAGCCCAATGAGACCATGAGGGTTTACATTCAGTGTTGGTCCACTCTGCATCATACAGTGGAAAATGTTTCCGAACATCAGGTTGTTTGTGCCTTCAAGGCTGGTGTGAAATACAGAGAGCTTTCCTTGAAGTTCGGTCGAACGGGTGACATATCACTCAGCAAGATGATGGAAATTGCCACTCGGTATGCTAATGGCGAGGAAGAAGACCGCCTCCGTAGCGGCAAAGGAAAAGCAGTCGTTAGTGATGCTAGCAGTCAAAAGCAGAAGCGGAAAGCTGATGGTCTGGTCCAAGCAGAGGCAGCCGCACTGGCATCCCAGGCAAAGAATAAGGGGAAAGCTAAAGGACAGTGTGACCCTAAGAAAGGAAAGAATCAGTCAGAAACTGATGTGATGGATCAGCCGTGTGTAATCCACACAAGGAAAGATGAGGAAGGCAATGTGATTTTGCCCAAGCACACCACTTTACAGTGTCGAACGCTTATCCAGCAATTCAAAGAGACTCCACCGAGTAATAAGACTCCTAGGAAGGATGATGAAGATAAAGAAACATTTCCAGATGTCACCGCTACGCTTATGATTTCTGTTAATGTAGAAAGCAAGAGTCGATTAAAGGTCATCAACAGGGAGGTCAACATGGCCGTGCCTACCTCCCCCACCTACCTCAAGTGGTCTCAGTATGCCATCACATTCGACCAAACTGACCATCCTACTCATGTGGCCACTCCCGGTCGACAGGCTCTGGTGGTTGATCCGGTTGGGGGGGCACTCGACTCCGAAAGGTCCTCATGGACGATGGCAGTGGCCTGAACATCCTCTATGCAGATACCCTTAAAGGGATGGGCATTCCGATGTCCCGACTGAGTAAAAGCAACATGCAATTTCATGGAGTCATCCCAGGGGAGAAGGCCAAGTCACTCGGCCAGATTGCATTGGATGTGACATTCGGGAACGATAAAAAAAATTGAAAGGAAAAGTTGACGTTTGAAGTCGTGGATTTCCAGAGTGCTTAGGATGCCATTTTGGGTCGACCCGCTTATGCTCGTTTCATGGCCCATCCATGTTACGTGTATCTCAAGTTGAAGATGCCAGGCCCTAAGGGTGTGATCACGGTCACTGGCAATCGACAGAGGGCTGAAGAGTGCCTCCAGTAAGGCTCCAAGATCACTGATCATCAGATGGCTATGGTCGAGCTGGAAGATTACAAGAAGAGCGCTGACCCTGCTGATTTGCTCCATGCAAAGAAGCCTGCTTCTGAGTCGGCATTTCAGTCGGCAGGAGAAGTGAAGAAAGTGCACATCCACCCGGCAGATCTAACTGCTGCCCCGACCAATATATCATCAACACTCGATAGTAAATAGGAAGCCGAGATCATCTAGTTCCTCCATGAGAACTGGGATATCTTCGCGTGGAAGCCTGCTGACATACAGGGGGTTCCCAGGGGGCTGGCTGAGCACCGTCTGAGAGTTGACTCGAAATCTAAACCCGTCAAGGAGCATTTGCATCGATCGGCAGCAGAGAAGCGTAAAGCAATCGGTGAAGAAGTGGCCCGTCTCTTGCAGGCCAAGTTCATTCGGGAGATTTACCACTCCGGGTGGCTCTCGAATGTTGTCATGGTGCCCAAGAAGGATAAGTCGTTGCGTATGTGCATTGAATTCAAACATATATAGTCGGGTCTGCCCGAAGGATCATTTTTCGCTCCCCCGCATAGACCAGATTGTTGACTCGACTGCGGGATGCCAACGTTTATCATTTCTAGATGCTTACTCTGGGTACCATCAGATCCATCTGTATGGCCCAGATGAAATAAAAATAGCCTTCATCACCCCATTCGGGTGTTTTTGCTACATCACCATGCCATTCGGTTTGAAAAATGCCGGTGCTACTTTCATGCGCATGATTCAGAAGTGTTTACTCGACCAGATCCCTTGGAATGTCGAGGCGTACATGGGTGACATAGTCGTCAAGTCCCGCAAAGGTTCTGACCTGCTCGCCGACTTGGCCGAAACATTCGCCAATCTGAGAAGATACGGTATAAAGCTGAATCCGGCCAAGTGTACTTTTGGCGTCCCTGACGACAAGTTACTTGGTTTTCTCATTTCCGAACGAGGGATCGACGTTAACCCTGAGAAAACCGGTGCCATTACCCGTATGAAGACTCCCATGCGAGTGCGCGATGTTCAGAAACTCACAGGTTGCTTGGCAGCATTGAGTCAATTCATTTCTCGTCTCGGTGAGAAGGCACTGCCTTTGTACCGACTGATGAAGAAGTTCAACACGTTCGAGTGGACTCCAAAAGCCGAAGCAGCATTTGTTGAGCTCAAAGCCCTGCTCTCCACCCGGTCGGTGCTTGCCACTCCTTGCAGCAAAGAGCCCTTGCTCCTTTACATCGCGGCCACAAATCAAGTCGTCAGTACGGTGCTAACTATCGAGCGGGAAGCGGAGGGTAAAGCTTACAAAGTCTAACGACCAGTTTATTACGTTTCTGAGGTTTTGTCTCCCTCGAAGAAAAGATATCCACACTGCCAGAAGCTGGTTTATGGTATTTACCTATCAGCAAAGAAGGTGGCACATTATTTTCAAGACCACTCGACTTTAGTCATCAGTGATGCTCCGTTATCCGAGATTCTCAACAATCAGGATGCATTTGGTCAAGTGGCTAAGTGGGCAATCAAACTCTTATACTTTGACATAAAGTTTGAAGCGAAGAAAGCGATCAAGTCCCGGGCACTTGCAGATTTTATTGCCGAGTGGATTGAACAGCAACAGCCAACCCAGATTCACTCAGCACACTGGACCATGTTCTTTGACGGCTCTAAAATGTTGAATGGGTCCGGTGCTGGTGTTGTCTTGATATCTCCTAAGGGCGACAAGCTCAGTTACGTCTTGCAAATTCACTTTGGTTCCTCCAACAATGAAGCAGAATATGAAGCACTTTTGTATGGGTTGCGCACGGCTATCTCACTCGGCGTCAAACGCCTGATGGTCTATGGCGATTCAGATTTGGTGGTCAATCAAGTAATGAAATAGTGGGATGTTCGAAACCCTGCTATGACTGGATACTGCAATGCTGTCAGAAAGCTGGAGAAGAAATTTGAAGGTCTAGAACTTCATCATGTTCCTCGAGTGAAGAATCAAGCAGCTGATGAGCTAGCGAAGATTGGGTCCACTCGACGACCTGTCCCTAGTAATGTGTTTTTAGAACACCTCCATACTCCTTCGGTACAAGAAGATCCTTTCACTGAAGAGCCCCCGCAAGCTATGAGCTCCACTGATCCGACTGAAGTCGATGTCCCTGCAGTAATTGATTTGGTCATGGAGATTCTGGTCGTCATTCCCGATTGGACGGTGCCCTACATTGCCTATATCTTCAGACAAGAACTCCCTGAAGACGAGACAAAAGCTCGACAGATTGTGTGTAGGTTGAAAGCCTTTACTGTGATTGGGGATCAGTTGTTCAGAGAAAGTGCGACTGACGTGATGCAGCATTGCATCTCCCCCGAAGAAGGTCGAGTGATTCTGGATGAAATCCACTCGGGAACCTGCGGCCATCATGCGTCCTCGCAGACAATCGTCGCTAAAGCATACTGAGCTGGTTTCTTCTGGCCACGGGCCAATGAGATGGCTAAAGATATTGTTGATCATTGTGATGGATGTTAGTTCTATGTAAACTTGTCACACAAGCCGGTGTCTGCTTTGAAGACGATTCCCCTCGCATGGCCGTTTGCTGTTTGGGGACTCGACATGGTTGGTCCCTTTCAGACTGGAAAAGGCGGATTCACTCACTTGCTGGTTGTAGTCGATAAATTTACAAAATGGGTAGAAGCCAAGCTAATCAAGAAGTTGAACTCCCGCACGAGGTCACATTCACGAGGGAAATAATTTTTCGATACGGCGTTCCTTACAGCATTATCACGGATAAGGGCACCAACTTTGACTCGGAAGAATTCAAAAACTTCTGCACCTGCCAAGGCACTTGGGTGGATTATGCGTCTGTTGCACATCCTCAAACCAATGGACAAGTTGAGTGTGCCAATGGCCCCATCTTGCAAGGTCTGAAGCCTCGCCTCATGTGTGACTTGGATCATGTCGTCGGAGCCTGGGTAACTAAGCTGCCGTCTATTTTATGGGGCCTGAGAACGACGCCTAATCGGTCGACTGGACGGACTCCTTTTTTCTAGGCTATGGAGCCGAAGCTATCTTGCCAAGTGATTTGTTTCACAATTCTCCCCGAGTGGAACTTTATTCTGAAGCTGAAGCTGAACAAGCCAGGCAAGATGGCGTCAATCTCCTGGAAGAAGAGCGAGAGATGGCTCTTATCCAGACTACGACTTATCAGCAAGATCTGTGGTGCTTCCATGCGAAGAATGTCAAGAGTCGGTCGTTTCATGAGGGATACTTGGTACTCCGAGTGGATCAACAGCGACCCCACAAGCTTGCTCCGGCGTGGGAAGGTCCCTTCGTCATCACCAAAGTGTTGAACAACAGAGCCTATCACTTGTATAACCTCAAGAAGCAGATAGACGAGCCACGGACCTGGAATGCAGATCCGCTCCGATGTTTTTATACTTAGAGACATAAGGGTTTTTGATGTAATAAGAATACTTCATCTATGCAAATCAGACTTCCGCAGTTTTTTGTCGATTCCGATCATACAGTTTCACACTTGGGAATTCTCTGAGTGTCGAGCAATCCTCACACTCAGGGGATTAGCTGCGAACATGCTTTCGCCTAAGTTAAAAACCCTGTCGGGTGGATAGCAATCCATTCACTCAACGACTTGGCTACGAACCAGCCTTCGTCTAAGTTCAAAACTCCTCTCCGAGTGTCGAGCAAACCTCACACTCGGAGGCTTAGCCGCGAACATGCTTTCGCCTAAGTTAAAAACCCTATCGGGTGGATAGCAGTTCATTCACTCGACGACTTAGCTACGAACCAGCCTTCATCTAAGTTCAAAACTCCTCTCCGAGTGTCGAGCAATCCTCACACTCGGGGGCTTAGCTGCGAACATGCTTTCGCCTAAGTTAAAAACCTTGTCGGGTGGATAGCAGTTCATTCACTTGACGACTTAGCTACAAACCAGCCTTCGTCTAAGTTCAAAACTCCTCTTCGACTGTCGAGCAATCCTCACACTCGGGGGCTTAGATGCAAACATGCTTTTGCCTAAGTTTAAAACCTTGCTGAGTGGATAACAGTCCATCCACTCGACGACCTATCTGCAAATCAGTCTTCGCTTAGGTTCAAAGATACTCCGAGTGTTGAGAAATCCTCACACTCGGGGGCTTAGCTCCGAACATGCTTTCGCCTAAGTTAAAATCCCCGCCGAGTGGATAGTAGTCCACCCACTTGATGTCCTAGCTGTGAATCAGTCTTCGCCTAGGTTCGAAAACTACCTTGAGTGTTGTGCAATCCTCACCCTCGGGGGACTTAGCTGCGAACCAGCTTTCGCCTAAGTCAGAAAACAAATTCAGTCAAACAAACGATTGAAAGCCAAATGCAGATAAATCCAAAGGTTTCGTCACGGATAAGTGTTTCGCGAGAAAATAAACGTGCTCAGGCTTAAAGCCTGAATGAAGTTTTAAAGTTGATACAACTCCACTCGGTATATCGAGGCAAATAAAGTTTTTCCCAAAGATCAAGCACCCGATGGGTTGGCTGGCTCGATGAACATGTCCAGGTTGGTGCCGTCTACAATCCTGGTGGCTGCTTTGATGAAGGTCTCCATGAAATCTTCAAACTGAAGTTTCTTCATGTTCACCACTCAGAGCTCCTTCAATTTTTCTTCCCTTGCCTCCTTGCAATGGACCCTGACAAGGGAGAGCGCCACGTCAGCTCCGTAGCGAGAAGCAGATTTCTTCCAGGCTTGCACTCGACTGGGAAGGTCGTTAAGGCGTGCCATCATGGATGTGAGATCAAGCTGAAGAATGTCTTCAGGACACAGTTCCTTGTTGATCCTCTCCACTGCAATTTTCAGTCGGAGGACGTATGCCTGGACCCCTTGGAGCCTGACGTTGAGTCTGAACATATTCATGGCCACCGCATCTCCAATAGGTGACTTGGTGGGATCCAAGTTAGGATCTATCTCTTCAGTTTCTTTTTCAAAGTCTTGGCAGAATTCTATTGGGAAGAAGGAATCGGAGGGAGATTAATGAGATATAGTCGACAAAGATTTTATAAAGGACAGTCGACAGAGATACTCACCGTCGAGCATGATGTACATGTTTCTCACAAACTCCCCCAAGTGCTTCTCCAAGCCATTGCTCCTCTTGGCCAGCTGTTCAATTTTCTTGATGAGGTCCACACGTTCCTACTTCAGCTTCGAGTTCTCCACCTCCATTTTCTTGGCAGCAGCCAGCTTCTGATTGGCAGCTTCATTCTTCTCCTTTGCAACCTGTTGGGCGTCAGCAAGCGCTTTGTCCTTGTCCTCCAGAGCCTTCTTCATGGTATCTAAAGAAATAGCATTGTTGAGTCGCGCTCGGAGTCGACGGTTTTCATCGCATACGTCTGTTTGAGTGAAAGCACTCGGTTCAAAGCATGGAAAGTGAGGATGAGAATGCATCGGGTCGACGGAAATTACCTCCAAGATTTTTCAATTATGTCTTCACTCGTTCCAAATTGTTGTTGGAAACCTCCAAGTCCACTCGCAGCTGATTCCTTTCATCCTCAAGATCCTTGTACTGTGCACCAAGTTCACAAGCTCTCTGCAACCAAAGAAGACAGGAATTCAATCGACAAAAGATATCAGCACTCCAAAGTGCAGAAGACCAAAGACGGTCGACTAGGCGGCACGCACCGCCTCACTCTACCCTGAAGTAGCGTCATATCATGGTTGATTGAATGATATCCATGAAACCTACGTTTAGGAGAGGAAGAACTCAACCAAAAGACCACCCGACATGTCGAGTGGCTCGTGTACTCCGCGTACCATAAACAACTTCAAGATGGTCTCTATTAGACCCCCGCCAGTGCAAGCACTCGACGGTGGTCTCGGGGACTACTCCCAGTGGGTGCACTCAGAGTGCCCCCACTGGAAAGGTTAACGCTCGATCTGTCAAGTGATCCGTCGGCCCCACTCCACACCTTTGAAGCAGCGTCATATCATGGTTGATCAAATGATGTCCATAAAACCTACAAGGTAGCTTCGGTGCGGGACGGCTAAGAAAAATAAAATACACTTGACATGTCGAGTGACGACCGTACTCCGCGTATGACAAAAACTCTGATTTTAGGTTTTCAAGACTACTGCTTATCGCCTGCGATCAACAGTAGCCTTGGGGACTACACCCAGTGGATGCACTCAGCGTGCCCCCACTAGTTACTAAAACAGTCAACAAGGTCTGCCCCGTGTGAGCATTTAACGGTCTCTATCAGACCCCCACCGATGCAAGCACCCGACGAGGGTCTCGGGGACGACACCCAGTGGGTGCAGTTAGCATGCCCCCACTGGATCTGCCAACTCTCGACCTATCGAGTGGCAGAGAATATCCATAACTAGAACATCCATCACTCGATCTGTCGAGTGACATGCCACCCCACTCCGCACCCTTGGAATAGTGTCATATCATGGTTGATCAATGATATCCATGAAACCTACAAGGTAGCTTCGAAGTTGTGCGATCAACGGCAAGTGTATCCCGCATACAACAAACTCTAAGACCACTGTCGGTGCAAGCACTCGACAGCGGTCTTGGGGACTACACCCAGTGGGTGCACTCAGAGTGCCCCCACTGCCCCAAAACCTACTCAATTAAAGACCTGATCTATTCGAGTGGGAAGCTTTCAAAAATTCTACAAGCGGAAAACAAACACCCACTGGGTGTACAACCAAAGAAGACAGGAATTCAATCGGAAATGTACTTACAATCGAACTTACTCGGACATTGGTTCGAAGCGTTGTGCTCGCATCATAAGCTAGCTTGATAGCCTCATACGCCTCCTTGGTACACAACATCATCTGCTCCGCCTGTATCATGGCCTCCTATGCGGCTCCAGTCTGATCTTCAGGAACGTGGTGCAGACAAAAAGCCGTCACTGGCGGGATCGGTGCAATGGCTGGGGTAGTCGAGGTACTCTGAGAAGGTTCAGTTGGAGTTGACGTCACGATAGTTGAAACAGTTGGTTAGGAACTCGACAGAGGCACTACAGGGTCAGCTCTGACCCGTGTCGAGTCGCTTATACCCTGGGAAGATTCGGCGGTCGACCGCTGAGGCGTCTGCACGGACGAAGTTCTTCGAGTGCGTATGCACAGGGTGCCTAAGGTCTCACCACCGCCTCCCGTGCCCCCAAGGTGTTCCTCGTCATCTTCTAGCTGGATGATCTCTGCAGTTATCAATCGGCAACATTAACTTTTGCAATCGACAAACCGTATTCGAGAAGCAAAACTGAAGATTCGGTTACCTCCGTGGGAAGTGGCTACATCAGCAGTGTCTACGTCCATTGCTTCCCCTTCGTCGCGTGGAGGCGACGTCACCAAAGTAGCAGCTCTGATAGATCAAACTACACTCGGTCAACAAGAGTTCAAAGTCACAATCGACAGTGAGAATTCGAAAGTAAACACTTACATCGAGACGACAGGCACGGCCATCCTCATGCGAGGCAGAGCTTTGCGAGGTTTGGTTACATTCGGCTTGGGCTGCTTCGCCGATCACTCACTCGACCCGGTGGTCGAGGGTCGGCTCCGTTTCGGGTTCTTCTCACTCGGGACTGGGGCCTTCTCCAGGGCAGTCGCAGGGTCTTGACGAGACAACGGCGTTCGACGCGAGGAGGAGATTAAACTTCCTCCTCATTCTCACCCAAGTCTTCATATTCGTCTTCAGAGTCATAAGAGTCGGCGACGTCCACACTGCCGTGCTCACTCTCCCCTCCATCTTCAGGTTGATTCCCATTGGGCACAGGAGAGTACATATGCGTCCACTCTTGAATGGTTCGAACAATAAAGTCAATCAACAAATCAATCAATCACTCAACAGTAAAGCACTTCTGTCGACAAGATGTTATCTACCACATTCTTTGGCGGATTCTCGGTCGAGTAATGATGGATTCTCTTGGCTTCCAATGGATTGTCACAGGCTCCGGTGATGCTGCGAAGCCACTACTCAACAGTGGCCTGTGAAACCTCTTCTGGATGCGTTCGGGTTGAGTCCTCGGGGCCTGAATAGTGCCACATGGTGTGGTCCCTGGCCTAGAGCGGCTGAATCCGTCGACTGAGAAAGGTCTCCAAGAGATCCATATGGGTCACTCCGCCCCGAACAAGTTTCACTACAGCGTCCACCAAGATTTCCACTTGGACTTTTTCTCCTTCCGACACCTTTAAGGACTTGGGGATGGCTGGACGATCGGATGTGAATGGGGAAAGACCAGTCGACATGTTGGGAGAAGCTATGTCTTTGCAATAAAACCATGTCGACTGCCAACCTCTAACAGATTCGGGAAAGATCATGGAAGGAAAAGAACTATGAGCTCTCTTTTGAATTCCTAGGCCTCCACATAGCTGCACTACATGGGTTTTTCCGTCCTCGGGGAGAGCCTTCTTCACAGTCTGAGATCTAACCGTAAAAATGTGCCTGAAGAGTCCCCAGTGAGGGGGGCTGCCCAGGAAGCATTCGCACAAGGTAATGAAAGCAGACAGATAGGAGATGGCATTCGGCGGAAAGCGGTGGAGCTAAGCTCCAAAGAAGTTCAGAAACCCTCTAATGAATGGGTAGGGGGCATAGAAAAACCTCTTTCAACGTGGGAGAGGAGGAGAACTCGTTCCCCTTCGCGCAGCTCAAGCTCGATCTCCCCCTCCGGCAACCTCCAGGCGCCGTCCGCTACAAGTCCGTCGACGACCAAGTTGTCAATGTCCACGCGGGTGACCACCGAGGGGAGCAAATCCCCCTGGATCCATACCGGCGGCACGGTGAACCGAGCGGTCGAGGGCTTCTTGCCCTTGTTCTTCGCCGCCCCCCTCTTGGCGCGCTCTAACTTATCCGTGACCCCTTTCGTCATCACGGTGGCTGGACTTGCCGGAGCAGAATAGAGTGTGGCGCTGGAGACGGAGAGAGAGGAGGAGGAGAGGAGATTGGGGGAAGAGTATTGTGCAATCCACGATGCTTCGAAATTTATACCGTGCTAAGTACCTCACTGACGGGTGGGCCCACAAGATCCCCGTGCACCCCAACCGCAAACGACCCCCTGTACGTGGCGAAATGACTGGCACGAGAATTGAGGCGTCATGCCCCCACTTGCTCCGATCGTGGCGTCATCATCGCAGGCGCGTGTGCTTCCCAAATTTTCGTATCCCGCAAGATTCGGGCCTGACAGACCAACCCGTCACCTCCAAAGATTCCTTCAATTCACTCAGAACAAGATCGACGTTGAACATTCACTCGGGCACGTTCAAGGCTGAATCGATCCGGGCGAATGACGAAGAGTTCAGTCGACACAAGTTTTGATGAAGCCCCGAATATTATTCGGAAAATTTGGTGTCTTGTTCTGAACTGGCATCGATACCCACTTTCACCACTCGAACCCTGATCCATACGAGGGCTAATGATGAGGATATGTACCTAGGATAGGTTCCTAGGACTGACCTACATACCCTACCTAAGGACACCTCACCAGAGGACTTAAAGATCATAGGAAAGATTCCAACTGGATTCTTCATGGCGCTCAAGTCACTCGACAAGCAATCCACTCGGAGGCTTCTTCATCCACTCGACAGTCACATGTCACTCGGAAGACCTCGCTTACAGTCGACGCTAGAAGACCAGAAGCCACCCCCAGGAGGCCAACAAGCAGGCGTTAGGCCAGTCGCCATTAGTAGCATTTATGATGTACGTTACCAGTAATGTTAGTCTTTATACTCACGATCGGACCCTTGGATGCATGGCAATTATGAGGGGTCGTGAACTCTATATAAGTCACCCCTCCCCTCTGGCACAAGGGTTCGCAACCATTGTAATCTCTACATTCCACACGACAAAGCTCCAGAGCACTGAGACGTAGGGCTGTTACCTCCACGAGAGGGGCCTACACTCATACATCCATGTGTACATCCTCGCCGTAGCTAGGACTCTGCCCTCTCCTTTCGTACCCCTACCTTCTACTGTCAGGCTCGTTTCCATGATAGGCAACCCATGGGAGCTGGGGGTGCTTGGATCTAAAAAGGAACAAGGCTCGGGGCTACTGCCATAACTCATGTCAACACCTTGCTCTAGCAAATTCTGACTATCTGACTCTGACATGCTGACCTTGTCAATAGTCTATAGAAGACTGGAATAGGATAAGTCATCACAAAATATTCAGCTGTTTTTTGAAAGTTTGAACAGAAAAACTATAGATGTAGCTCACTGCAAAATTGAATTTCGGTGTCACCGAGTCAAACCTTTTGGTGCTGTCGAGATTCACAAAACCCTTAACAGAGACTTGGCAACAGTTTTGGTCAGACCAAAAACTGTCACTCCGTCTCATCGAGTTAGCAATCAGTGGAACCGATTTTTCTGATTCGATCTCACTGAGATGCAATTTCGCGGGCAACTAAACCTAAAATTTTCCGATTCGCTAGACTGTAGAGTTAATCTTTAGGATACAGCAATCTCAAACTATGGCAAGATACTGGTGAAACCCTAATGTGCAAGATTCGGAGGTTGGAGCACAAGAGGGGGTCGAATCCGTACCCTAGCTCGGTGACGGATCCGCTACGGTGGCGATGGGGGCTTAGATTCCATCGGTGGCGGTGATTCCCAACGGCGAAGGAATGCGGGAAGACAAGGGCGACAACCAGGGGTCCTTCTGCGGCAACTTAGGGCTTGGGGCACGATGGTTTGAAGAATGAATTTTCAAAACATTGGGACCACCGAATATATACCCTTTGCCGTCGGTGACACCAGTTCTAAATTTTTGGTGTCACTGAGTTTCTCAACTCTCATCTGACAGGGAAACTCAAAGTAACCGAGAATATGGAATCAGTTGTATCGAGGCAAGAAATCCAGATCAACCCTAGGCATTCGATGTGATCGAGATTTTGGTGTTGGTTCCACTGAGATGCACTTGGGAGGTTTTAATGGTCAGTCCTTGTCGATACGGGACTCCGAGTGCTCCACACACAGAGGGGTCGAAAAGCACTTGTTCAAATTTTGTGATGCAGCATGAATAGAGTATGAGGTGAGAAAGCATAGATAGCTAAAGAACTGGTCCTAGGCATTCTTGTATATACAATTGGCAAATAAATATGAAAAGCCAAATAGAAACAATTGGATATCCTCGAATGAGTAAATAAATGTAGACCAACATGCTCACACAATAAGATGTCAAATGAAATCATGGCAAACATGCACAAGCACAATAGCATCTAACAAGCAGTTTGGCGATGACGGAGTCATCTATATATGAGTATATTGACTTAGGATCCAAGTAAGAATACTTGATCATAGGTCATACTCATCGTTTAAGCACGAGTGGGGTAACCACTTTCACATAAAGCATTTAATGTTGTCACATTCTTTTGAGATGCTTTAACTCAAGTCTTAGAGTAAAGCTCCCCCTAGATGTGACATCCCCCCATAAGAGGGATAAACTAACCTTGGGTTTTGTCGAGGAAGACTTCATGTTGATGAGGTAGTGGTGGATGCTCAAAGTTGATGAAGATCACCAAGAGTTGGGAGCATCCTTATTGTTTCATTACTCTTCTCACCTACATGGGTTAGTCCCAACACACAAGAGACACATACAAGGATCTCTATGGACATGGAGTGCAAAGCATATGTGATGATGTCCATTGATTTGTTTATTACCTTGTCCCTTGCTTACCTTTGAGGGAATGTGTGACTCCTTGAACTATTGCATAGAGTTGATGTTGATTGCAAATAGTCCTTGTCAATAATGAATATGAGTGAATTTCATTGGCGGAGTCACCCCTCAAGAACTCTCTAGTTCTTCTTCTTGGGGACCCACATCAAGTTGATGGGGATCCTTGGTATTTAAGTAACACTTGTAGAAGGTTAGCTTGTAGTAGCCTTGGAAACCCACTTCACCAAAGCTTGAGATTCATCTTCATATGAGTCGAAGTCCTCTTGAAGCTTGTTCTTGTCCTTGAGCTTGGTGTCTTGTGGTGGAAGGTCATCTTGAGCTCTTGTTCCCTTGGGGAGAGTATTTTCATACTTCTCCTTTTGAGGAACAAACTTGGGATTGGGGTATTTACCTTCTTCCCATTCAACTCCATTAGCGTTGAAGTAGCCAACACCACATTTCTTCTGGTATCCTCCATGCTTGCGTACAATCTCCTCAAATTGTTTGCTCCCTTCAAGACTCTTGTAGATACCTTTCTCTATAACCCCTTTCAAGAGTTCATTTTCTTGCTCAAGTGTAACTTGGCTAAGATAAGAGTTAGTGGGATCAAGAGAACTACTAGAAGCAATATCATTGGATTTATCATTTTTATTGCTACTAGTTGAAGAACCTTTCTTTCCTTTGTTACTAGCCTGCTTAGACCTAATTTGAGGCATGAATGTAGATAAGAGAAGTCGTTTGGCTAGATAAGAGGAAGTCTTGTTTTGAAGATCATCATTGATAGCTTTAAGGAACTCATGCTCTTGCTCTAAATTGAGCTTCTCGAAGCGTAGCTTCTCATGTGTCCTTACAAGCTCTCTATGATCTTCTAGAGTTGACTCATGAGCTAACTTAAGTGTTTTTAATTCTTGAGTTAGTCATTCTATTTACAACTTATCATCATCACACGACTTATCTATACTAGAATGAGTACTAGCAAGTTCATTTTGACTATCATTACTAGTTTTGTCAAATAGCAAGTCATCTTCATCACTATTAAAATCAAGATACTCGGGGTGTGATACCTTGGGGCCTTTAGCCATGAAGCAACTTCCACTCCCTTCATTTGGTGAATCAAATAGATCATAGGAGTTGGTAGTCACTAGAGCAATTCCGGCAACACCTTCATCTTGATTATAATTGTTGTTGGAGTGATAGCTTCTCTCGGAGTGGTTGTCGGAGTCAGAGCCGGAAACCCATACACCAACATGAGATTGATGTTTCCTTCTTGAGTAGCTCTTGGTGTACTTGTCCTTCTTCTCCGAGTCCCTACTTCTCCTTGAGGGTCTTTGTTCATAATGATCATCTCTACTCCTTCTCTCACTTCGAGGTGACTCGTGTCTTGAGCTTCCTATTCTTGGTGACTCTTCTCTTTGTCTGTAAGGAGTCGTGCACTCATTGGAGTAGTGTCCGGGCTTCCCACAATTGTAGCAGTTTCAGTCACGACTTGACGAACGCTTCTCTTCATATCTTGAGTTGGATCTTCAATCTTTGCTTCTATTATTGTAGAACTTGTTGAATTTCTTGACCATGAGGCTTATCTCTTCATTTGTGACAAGGTTGTCGCCTGACGTAGCAGGAGCATCAGTTGTGGCTTTGTAAGCACCACAGACTTATGATGAAGCTCTTCCTTGTCTTCGAGTGTCATCTCATGAGCAACAATTCTACCAATCACTTTCGTTGGTTTGAGATCTTTGTAGTTGGGCATCGTTTGGATCAATGTGCAAACCGTGTCATATCGATCATCCAAAGCTCGAAGTATCTTCTTGATGATGAATTAGTCTATCATTGATTTGCTTTCTAAGCCGACAATCTCATTGGTGATGAGAGCTAGCTGACGGGGGGATAGGCTCGGGGTATCCTCAAATGCCCCCTTCACTCTGACTCACCAAACGCGATTAAAGGGCGGGCCGTTTCTCCTGGGGGACCGGCTACGCCTTGCTGGCCGCGACCCTCCGGCTAGGAGCCGCCGGCTACACATCCGCCGGCTACGGCGCGCTAGCCGGCTGAGGACGTTGCCGCTTGGCCTCCTCAGCCGGCTAGGCATTGGATACCATTGTCAGGGCCTGCGCGGCAATAGTGGACCCCATCCCATCGGGGGTCAGCGCCTGTATGGCTACAGTGAAGGCGTCAGGACCTCTGACCCTGGCGGATGGCGACCGGGCCTCCAAAGGTGTCGGCATGCCTCAACCACTCCATCACCTGCCCCGGCATGGCTACAGGGCGGCCGACCGGGCTGCTGACCTCGGCCGGGCGCCGCAAGACGACATCACAAGGGGCGACACGTGCCATAATGTGACCGGCGTCGGGCCCCGCCGGCTCCAGACGGGACCCTTTAGCCGGCGGGGCCTACCAGCGACAAGACCCCACAGCCGGCCCAAGAGGCTGCAAGCCGGGGCCCTCCCCGGCCTTTTATCCCTATTGTAATCTAGGGGGGTGGCCTATAAAACCCCCCGGACTCCCCCCCCCCATGCAAGGGGTTCGAAGTTTGCTCCACATCCCGACTCATCATACGCACACATAGAGGCAGGAGGACGGCTAGCTCCTTCTCCTTCCTCGCTCATACAGCTCCAGGAGCATCATTGTAATCTCTCCATCACACAATCTAGACCGAGCAGGAATAGGGGTATTACCTCCCACGGAGGACCCCAAACCTGCGTACATCGCGTGTCAGTCACCGTCTGTGCCTAACCCCGCTCCCGGAGCCCGCCGGCGTCCTTCGGCCCCTCTCGATAAGCCTACCCATGCATCTGCCATGACGAAACCATGACAGTTGGCACCCACCATTGGGCCGTCCGCGGCGTCATCCGGAGTCACGCCCCGGGCGGGGTCCTTCACCACCTCCCCCGGCCGCCTCGCGCCCAGGAAGAACCGCATGCTCGCGGGGCTTGCTCCGACAGGCCCCGCGGGCAGCGCGGCCGGCGTCTTTGACGAGCGCCTCGGCTGCAACCTCGCGTTCCACGTTGCCACGCTTGCTGGGCAGCTCAGCAAGCTGAGCCTCGCCGACGCGCCGGCGGTCGACGAGTACCCTAGCTGGGTGCTCAACTGCACCGAGCCTCCCTCGTCCGTGGGCGCGCTCGCCACGGCCGAGGTCATCGGCTCCCACGCTCGTGTGGGAGTGATGGTCGCCACCTCTTCCACCACCTCGGGATGTGTGCGAGCGGCCGAGGCCGGCGCAGCCGCGGCTCGCGCCGGCACCTCCAACCTGCTCGCCGCCACCCTCCGGGGTCTGGGCACTCCCATCGCCACGACGGCGGATCCAGCTACCGCCAGGGCCGAGCTGGAGGCAGCCTGCCGTATGCTATTCGAGGACGCGAGCGCCCTCGTCGCCGAGCGGCACCAAATGGAGGCCACGCAGTAGGAGTACAACTCCGCGTACGGTCTCACCCCGGCTGGCCCCGAGCCCAGCCGGCATGGGGTCGTGCGTGAGCATGGCCGCGTGGTCATGGAAATCCTCGGCAGACGCCTCCTCGTCTACGATAACCCTACGGCCAACCTGCGTGCCGCCAAGGTTGCCTACGAGGACTTGGCAACGTTGGAGGGCGAGGAACGCACCATGCGCGAGCGCCACATCAAGGACCTCATCGACACCGCCAACGCACAACAGGCCGGCCTCACCCCGGCGGGGCCGTCTCGGAGTTCCCCCGCCCCGAGGGCGAGGACGCTGCTGCTGCTGACCGCCGGCCGGCTTAGCACTCCAGCGCCCCTAGAACCTACATCCAGAACTCCTGGGGGAGTAACGCCCAGCGCCCCCTCTCGCGCGGGAACGAGCAGCTGGCTGTGAACAGCCGGCGCAGCAACAACCCGGCCCGCAGCAACCGCCGCGACGAGGCACCGGCAGGAGGTAACCGGCACACACGCGAGCACACCCCGCCACCGCTGCAAGAACCCGCGCAGTCCATCCCGCCGGCCGTCCGTCCCGAGCTGGCGGCCCGGCTCGGACCGCACGTCCCCCACAGCGACAACGATGCCCGGCTCCGTCTCGACCGGCTCGCGCAGTCGGCCCTCCTCGAGGAGGAGGGCTTGATAGGCCTGGCCTGCTTCGGCCCCCGGATCCGCAACGAGCCCTTTCCGCCCAGCTTCACCCTTCCTCGTGACACCCCGAAATACACCGGAGCCGCCAAGCCGGAGGACTGGCTGATTGACTACACCACCGCCGTCAGCATTGCCAGGGGAAACAAGCGTGTAGACGTCCGCTACGTCCCCCTCATGCTAATCGGCTCGACCCGCACCTGGCTTAACAGCCTGCCCGCCGACAGCGTCAACACCTGGACGGACTTCGAGGAAGCCTTCGTCCGCAACTTCACCGGCACCTACAAACGGCCCGGCCGGCCCGGCAAGCTGGCCATGTGCGTCCAGGGGCCGGAAGAACCCCTCCGCGACAACCTCACGCGCTAGACCGAGCTCCGCAACTCCTGCGAGGGAGTGCATGAGGTACAAGCCATCTAGTACTTCATCGAAGGCTGCTGCGATGGCACCCCTCTCAAGCACAAGCTTTTGTGCTCCGAGCCAACCTCCCTGGCGGACCTAATGTCCAAAGTGGACAAATACGCCACGGCCGATTCCTCAATGAGGATGAAAGCTAAGGCACCGGCCAAACCGGCTACGCCCCCCGCCACGCCGTGTGCGGCGGCCGACAACCGGCAGCAGCGGGACGGCAAGCGCAAGAACAACCAACCCGACTCCCGCTACGGGAGCCGGCAGGTTGCCTCCATCGAGGAGGAGCAGCCGGCTGGCCAGGCCCCCGGTCAGCGCCAGCGCACCGGCAAGGCTGCCTGGCAGCCCAAGCTGACTTTCGAGCAAATGCTTGACCTCCCCTGCAAGAACCACTCCGGCGCCAAGCCGGCTACGCACATGCTCCAGCAGTGCAGCTTCTCCCAGCGTCTGGCCCGGGGGGACGGCCTCCCGGCTCCTCCCGTGCCGCCAACTCGTGCACCGGCTCCGTCCCAAGCTTCGGCTCCGGCTCCCGGACCGGCTCAGGCGGCCCCGGTCCCGCCTCGCAACGACGGTCAGCTGCTCGACCAGTACCCCGAGCATGACGGCTGCTACGTCGTCTTCACCAGCGAGGAGACGGACAAGCACTCCCAGCGCCAGCTCCACCGCGAGGTGAACGCCACCACCCCCGCAACTCCCCAATTCATGCATTGGTCCGAGAAGCCGGTCACCTGGAGCCGGGCGGACCACCCGGCCGTGATGCCAAACCCCGGCAGCTACGTCCTCGTCCTCGATCCCACCATCGCCTCCGAGAAGCGCTTGTGCCGCTTCTCGCGGGTGCTGATCGATGGGGGCAGTAGCATCAACAGCCTCTACTTGGACACCCTGCTCAAGCTAGGGCTCAAGGTGGAGGACCTGAAGGCAAGCCGGACCGTCTTCCACGGCATCATGCCGGGCAAGTCTTGCACGCCCGTCGGCAAGATCAAGCTCAACGTCCTCTTCGGCGACGCCAGTCATTTCTGCCGCGAGCCTGTCCCGTTAGAGGTGGTCGACCTCGACAGCCCCTACCACGCATTGCTGGGCCGGCCAGCCCTCGTCAAGTTCATGGCGATCCCCCATTACGCCTACCTCAAGATCAAGATGCCGGGCCCTAAGGGCATCATCACCATCGCTGGCAAAGTACCAGATGTCGATCGCGTGCGCGATCGACAGTAGCCGGCTGGCCGAGGCCCTGGAGATAGTGGAGGAGAAGCGGTAGCTCGACCGACTGGTGGCCCTTGCCTCCGCCCAGCCGGCCGTGCCGCCTCCTCCCTCCCAGTCGGTTGGCGAAGCTTCGTTCCAGCCGTCCAAGGACACCAAGAAGGTGCCGCTCGATCCGGCCAACCCCACCCAGTGTGTGACCATCGGCTCGCGCCTCGACAGCAAATAGGAAAGCGAGCTCGTCGACTTCCTCCGTGAGAATCGGGACATCTTCGCATGGTCCCCGAAAGACATGTCGGGTGTCCCGAGGAAGATCGCCAAGCACAAGCTGCACGTACGGCCGGACGCAAAGCTGGTCAAGCAACCCCTGCGCCGTTTCTCCAAGGAGAAGCGGCGCACTATCGGAGAAGAGATCACCCAGCTGCTCGCAGCCGGCTTCATCATGGAGGTGTTACACCCGGATTGGCTGGCCAACCCAGTTCTGGTGCTGAAGAAAAACAAGACCCGACGCATGTTCATCGACTACACGAGCCTGAACAAGGCGTGTCCCAAGGACCCATTCGCCCTGCCGCGGATCGATCAAGTCATCGACTCCACGGCCGGCTGCGATTTGTTGTCCTTTCTGGACGCCTACTCCAGCTACCACCAGATACAGCTAGACCTGGACAACCGGCTCAAGACCTCCTTCATCACCCCCTTCGGGGCCTACTGCTACATCACCATGTCCTTCGGTCTGAACAACGCTGGCGCCACCTTCCAGCACTGCATGCAGAAGTGCCTCCTGCCTCGGATAGGCAGGAACATCCACGTCTACGTGGACGACATCGTCATCAAATCCAAGAAGCACTTCAGCCTCCTCGACGACCTCCGAGAGACGTTCGCCAACTTGTGCGAGTACAAGATCAAGCTCAACCCGGAGAAGTGTGTCTTCGGTGTCCCAGCCGGCCAACTGTTGGGTTTCTTCGTGTCCGCTCGCGGCATCGAAGCTAACCCGGAGAAGATCCGGGTAATCGAGCGCATGCCCAAGCCGGTCCGGCTCCGCGACGTCCAGAAGTTCACTGTCTGCCTCGCCTCCCTCAGCTGGTTCATCAGCCGGCTGGGCGCGAAGGCCTTGCCCCTCTACGGGCTCCTGCGCAAGTCGGTCCTGGTCGAGTCGGGCCGGGACCTCTCGAAGAAGTCGGCCCTGTTCGACTGGTCCGACGAGGCGGATGCGGCGTTCTGCGGCCTCAAGCGGGCTCTCACCAGCACGCCCATCTTGGTCGCGCCGGACGACAAGGAGCCTCTGCTCGCTTACATCGCGGGCACCACGCGCGTTGTCAACGTCGTCCTGGTGGTGGAGCGGCCAGAAGAGGGCAAGACACTGCCAACGCAGCGCCCCGTCTACTACCTCAGCGAGGTCCTCTCCGCCTCCAAGGAGAACTACCCCCACTACCAAAAGATGTGCTACGGCATATACTTCGCCGCACAGAAGATCAAGTAGTACTTCCAAGAGCACGTCATCACCGTCGTGAGCACGGCGCCGCTAGGCGAAATCATGGCCGGCCGGGACGCCATCTGCCGGATCGCCAAATGGGCCATTGCCTTGGCCGGCTACGAGATCCGGTATGAACCCCGTACCACCATCAAGTCCCAGACGATGGCCGACTTCCTCGTCGAATGGGCCGAGACCCAGTTCGTACCGCCTCCGCCCGACTCCATGCACTGGCGCATGCATTTCGATGGCTCAAAGACGCGAACCGGCCTGGGAGCCGGCATCATCCTGTCGTCTCCCAGAGGCGACCAGCTCCGCTACGCCCTCCAGATCCACTTCGCCGCCTCCAATAACGTGGCCGAGTACGAGGCCCTCGTCCACGGCCTCCGGCTCGCCAAGGAGATCGGCATCCGGCGCATTATCTGCTTCGGCGACTCCGACCTCATGGTGCAACAAGTCTCTAGCGAATGGGACACCAGGGACGCCAACATGGCCAGCTACCGCTTCCTCGTCCAGCAGCTCACCGGCTCCTTTGAGGGCTGCGAATTCCATCACGTCCCCCGTGCGGACAACGAGGCGGCCGACACGCTGGCCAAGGTTGGCTCCACCTGGCAGGCCATCCCAGCCGGCGTCTCCCTCGAGCGGCTGCTTAAGCCCTTGATCAAGCCCTCTCGCAAATCGGAGTCCATCTTCGTTCCAGCGAGCACGGCCGGCACCTCGGTGGAGCCGGCTACCCAACCAGCCCCGCCGGCTGTGGCGGTTCTACCGGCTCCATCTCCACCCGTCTCCGAGCCAGCACTTCCCGCCATGACGATCGAGCCGTCCACCTCTGCGCGCGCCGGCTCCAAGACCGTCGGCGTCATGATGACGGATGACATCCCGGCCACTTCCTCAGCCCTGGGGGCTAGCGAGCAGGTCCAGGGACTGACGAGCTGGTCCCGGGGGCTGAGCCGGCCCTTGTCTCGGCTCCATCATGGGCCCAGCCCATCCTGGCCTTCCTCCAGCGTGGCGAGCTCCCCTCCGACGAGGCCACTGCGAGGCAAATTCAGCGCCGGGCCCCAGCCTATAGCATCATCAACCGCGAGCTGGTTCACCGCAGCACCACCAACGTCTTCCAGCGCTGCGTCGAGCCGGAGAGGTGGCTCGAGATCCTCCTCGACATCCACCAGGGTGAGTGCGGGCATCACGCCGCCTCCAGGTCCCTGGTGGCCAAAGCGTTCCGCCACGATTTCTTCTGTCTGACCGCCCTGGAGGCGGCCAAAGAACTGGTCGACAAGTGCGAGGGCTGCCAGCGCTTCAGCATGCAGAGCCATCTGCCGGCTACCGCCCTCCAAACCATCCCCCTTTCGTGGCCTTTCGCCGTCTGGGGACTGGACATGGTGGGACCATTCAAGACCACCCGAGGCGGCATGACGCATCTGCTGGTTGTCGTCGATAAATTCACTAAGTGAATTGAGGCCCGGCCAATCAAGAAGCTGGACGACCCCACGACCGTCCGGTTCATCGAAGACATCACGGTCCGCTACGGCGTCCCCCACAGCATCATCACCGACAACGGCACGAACTTCGCCAAGGGCGTGCTAGCATGCTTCTGCTCAAGACAGGGCATCCGGCTCAACCTGGCATCCGTTGCCAACCCACAGTCAAACGGCTAGGTTGAGAGGGCAAACGGCCTGCTCCTGTCCGGCATCAAGCCCCGGCTCATGACACCACTGGTCTGGTCGTCCAGCTGCTCGGTCGAGGAGCTGCCGGCCGTCCTTTGGAGCCTCCGGACCACGCCCAACCGGTCTACCGGCTACACCCTGTTCTTTCTCATTTACGGGTCCAAGGTGATCATCCCCACCGACATCGAGTTCAATTCGCCTCGGGTTACCCTGTACACCGAGAAGGACGCAAAGGAGGCAAGGGAAGACGGCCTTGACCTCCTCGAGGAAGCCCGCGAGTTGGCTTTGAGCCGGACGGCCATCTACCAACAGAAGCTCCGGCACTACCACAGCAAGCAGATCCGACCACTCTCCTTCCGTGAAGGGGACTTGGTGCTCAAGCGGATCCAGCGAACCGCTGGCCAGCACAAGTTGTCCTCCCCATGGGAGGGCCCATTCATCGTCAGCCGGTCGCTACACAATAACGCGTACTACCTAATGGATGCCCAGAAGCCGCAGAAGCGCAAGAGAGACGCCTCCGGCGAGGAGACGGAGTGCCCGTGGAACGCGGCGCTCCTCCGTCCGTTTTATTGCTAAGAACCAGCGTATGAACCCTCCCCTTTTTGGGCCTATGAATATAACGGGGTCCCAAGCCGGTGCTTGGGGCATGCCCCTTTTCGTCCTTTCCAAAGCTTTCTTCCCGTCATTCTAAAGCGCTTCGACCGGGTCCGGTTCCCGGGCCCGGGGGCTCGCCCGGTTCCCTCCCAAGGCGGACAAATTGTGTGGGCAAGCAATCCTTCGCCTCCCCTCCCTAACCAGCTACAGACCGGCCCCCGGCTGTCCGGCTGAAGGGGTCACGGGGTACGAAAGGACTTCCCACACAAGGACTAGCCGACGCAGGGTAACCGGACCGGCCTAACAGAACCGCACTACTCCTAGTAACCGGCCTCTGCCGGCTCGACCTAGCCCTAGCCAGTTGACTCTAAAAGTTCGCCGGTTTTTCCCAAGGACGAAGCCCCGTCCCTGTCTCAGACCAGCTCCCGGCTGGCCGGCAGGCGGGGTGGAAGCCAGAAAAAATCCTGGCGTGCGAATACAAGTCAAAAGGCGAAGGGCGAAAAAAAAGCCGGCACACACACTATTCAACAAAGGACGAATAACATAAAATTCAGATGATTAAAGAGGCCCACGGCCACGAGTACATTACATATGTTCTAAATACACCCCAAGTGGGTGGAGTTCCAGTACTAAACAAAAGTGCAGAGAAAATAAAGAAGGCCCAAACGATGACAGCTTCGGGCCGGCCCTCCTCCGATGCCGACATTCCTAGAGCCGGTGGCATTCAAGCTCCTGTGGCCGGCAGTGCTGGCGCCTTCGAAGCTGGCGCTCCCGGGGAGGCCGAAGTAGAGGCCCCCGCATCTAGAGACGGCTCGGACGGGGCGTAGTCGTCGGTGTTGGAGCCCCCGTCCTACATCTCGCCTTCGCTCCCCTCCGGGTCGTCCCAGGCGAGCCCATAGTGGTCCTCTGGGATCGCCGCACCGTCCACACCGCGCTCCAGGACGTACTCGTCCCACGCAGCGAAGGAGGCGAGCTCGCTAGCCCGCGCCTGCAGCTCGTCCGCCACCACCTCCAACTCCGCGTCGGTACCGGCGCGCTGGGCCATGAGCAGACCCAAGTCAAGCTCAGGGTACCACGACCTGGCGACGTGAAGCGCCATCTCCGCGCCGGCACGTGCTGCGGAGGCCCTCCAGGCGTTTACCCGCGCGGTTCCATACTCCAGCCACCTGGCGAGCCGGGTCATGGAGCCCGGATCCATCGCCCTAGGCCAGAGGGTGCGGACCAGCGCTGAGCCGGCCGTCTGGAGCCACCTCGTGGCGCGGACGACCTCCGTCAGGCACGCGTCGGCGGCGGCTCCCACTTCATCCAGGTTCCAGGGGGCATGCTCCCCAACAGCTTCCCCCTTGGCTCGCCGGGCCTCGCGGACGGCCTCCACGGCCGCCTCCGCGGCTTCCTGCGTGCCGGGGAAGAGTCCTAAGAGGGGAAGGGAGGTGGGCATGAGGCGCAACGGAGAGGAAGATGCAGAAAAGGAGAAAGGGCAGAAGACTTACGGCGCAACATCTGGTCCACCTCTTGACCCTGCTCCTGTAGCCACGCCTCCCGGGCCTCCGCCTCCTCGCGCTGACGCTCGTTCTCCTCCCGGGCCTCTTGTGCCTCCTTGGCCACCCTGGCCAGCACGGCATCTTAGGCCTCCAGCTTCTGGCGGAGTACCTTCTCCCGCTCCTCTGCCTCCTGGCGGAGAACCGCCTCCCGCTCCGCCAACGCCAGGCGGTGAGCCCCCTCGAGCGCCTTACGCTCCGCCCTCGCCCCCTCCGCCTTCTCGCGGAACCGGTGGCACTCAGCCGTCACGATGTCGCACTCCTCGTACAGGCGCACCACCTGACGCCGGAGGCTGACCGTCTCGGTGTGGGTGGCTTTATGCGGCGAAACCTCCGTTGTCAGAAAGCAACAACAAAAGGGATTCAGCCCGCCTCCGAGGCAGCCGGCCTGATTCCCGGGGGCTACGCCCCCGTCACTGAAAATGCAAAGATACGTACCTCGCAGGTCCGCGGAGACGACGGCGAGCCGGTTCTCGGTTCCCCGGTACAACCCCAGCAGGGTGTTGTATGCGGCCACCCGACGATCGTGCGCCGCCTGCAAGACAGCAACAACATGGCTGCTTTAGGCCCGACCCGCCTGCACCCCAGCCGGCTCGGGCCTTGGGGGTTACACCCAGTGGGTGCGCTGGCGCGCTCCCACTGGAGAGAAGACAAGAAGGAAGAAAGGAAAACTTACTGTGACCGCTTGCTCAAGGCTCACCAGCAGGTCGTTGGCGGCCCGGGTGTCCTGCGTCACCTGGGTGCGGCACGCGGCAAAGGCCTCCACGACGGCAGCCACCGCTGCCCCAAGGGCGTTCAACGGCTTGCCAGAGGCCGAGCCCCCGGCCGTCGCCCACGTCTGCTGCAGCCGGCCCCCGTCCGCAGGTCCTTCGTCATCAGAGACCACGACGGGGCCGGCCCCCATTTTCCCCACCACGCCGAGGGTCGCCGTCGACGTGCCTGCCGCGGCCGTCTCCTCGGCCCTCGCAGCCCTTGCCTGGGGCACTCCGCCTCCAGCGGCTCCTGGTCGGCTCGCATCCGTCGCCGCCACCTTCGGAGCCGCCACCCTCGGCGCTGGCGCTTCGGGAATCGGTGTTCCCGACGCCGGCACTTGCAGGGGCGACGCCTCCGCCCCTGGTGGCACGTCGCCCGCCTCCGGCAGGGCATCGTCCGTTGCCGACGGCACGTCGTCCGTCATTGGCTGGGCAGCGTCGCGGCTCCTCTTCGTCGCGTCCTCCGTGACCTTCGCGCCGGCCTCCGCGGACCGCACGGAGCCATGGAGGCCCAGCGTCCTCTCCTCCGGGTCGTGGGGGAATGCCTCCCATGCGCCGCCAGCGGCCTCCCCGCTGGCTCCCCCCCCCCCCCGTTCCCTCGCCGCCTCCTCCCACCGGCGGCATTCCTCGGCGCGCCGCTCCCGCTCGGCCTCCTCGAGGTCGAGCCACGCCTGGCGCTCTCTGGCCTCGGCCGTCGTCGACGGTGCCCCCCTCTCCGTCCTGCCACCTGGGGTCTTCCCTAGCGCGCGCACCTCCCTGGCAACAGAAAGATAAGGGGCGGGAAGGGAGGATGGCGGGAGGCGAACTGAGGAGGGGAGGGAGATGAACTTACCCGATCACGACGGGGACTGCCTGTCTCGAGGGCCCCGATGGGGCAACCCTCTGCTTCTTGCTCCCCCCTCCATGGCTGCCACCCGGCTGCACGGTCGCCACGCGTTTGGGCGCCGGCTTGGGGGCGGCCGGCCCTTTCCCTTTGTCGTCCACGGCCGGGCCCCCCCTCGACTGGAGCTGCCTCTGGCTCGTGGCTGGCGCCTCCGCGGCGCTGTGACCTCTCCCTCTGAGAACTCCTCCGGAGCCTCTGCAGCACGGGGCGGCTCTTGCTCAGCATCATCATCAGGCCAGGCCCGTAGATGCGTCTGGGGAGGAGACTCACCCGTCGACTCAGCCTCATCAGCCTCATCCGTCTCCGTCTCGGCCTCCTCCATCTATGATGTGCCGGCTCGCCAGGAGACGGCCGGCTCCACGTCGTCGGCGTCCTTGACCTCCTCGAGGTTCGAATCCGCCGTGTTGGGCGCCGGCTCCGCGTAGTTCTGCAGGAGCGGGAACTTCTGCAGGCAGGCCGAACGGTGCGCATTGTCAGAACAAAGTGAGAAGAGTCCTACAACAGCAAAAGGGTGGCGGAAGGAGCCGGTCGAAGTACTTACCCGTGGCGCCGGGTGGCTCCAGCTGTAGGGGATCTTCCCCCACTACCATTCGCCCTCCTTCATCTTTGCCGTCGTAATGGCGTTCACCTTCCTCGCCACGTGAGTCGGCTTCAGCTCCTTGGTGGAGAGCTAGCAAGGATCGTGGCGTCCCCCCATCTGGCAGATGAGGTGCGGCCGCTGCTGCTGTGGCGCCACCCGGCGCGCCATCATCGCTGCCAGCAGGTCAGTGGCTTTCAGCGCCTCCGGCCCGGTCAGCTCGAGGAGACGGGCGCAGAGCCGGTCGGCCGTCTCGGGAGGCTGAGGCGGCGTTGCCCGCCAGTTCAACATGGCAGTCGATGGATGGTTGTTGAAGTCGGGGAGGTTAATGAAGTCCTCCTCCGGCTTCACGTTCTTCACATAGAAGAACCCCCGCTGCTAGTGCTTCACCGACTCGTGCAGCGGGAGCTTGGGGAGCCCGGTACCCTTGCGGATGTGGATCGAGGCGCCCCCGCAGGCGGTCATCACCATCTGATGCGTCACCGGATCCCTCACCGTCTGCCGCTTGAGGAAGAACAGCCGGCACCAGAAGTCGAGCCGAGGCTCGACCCCCAGATATCCTTCGCGGAGGACGATGTAGGCCGCCAGCTGCAAGATGGCATTGGGGGCGAGATGGTGCGGTTGTAGGCCAAAGCGCGTCAGGAACCGGCGGAAGAATGCGCTAGCCGGCAGCCCCAACCCACGGTGGAAGTGCTCGGCGAAGACCACGACCTCGCCTTCCCACGGCGCCGGGGAGTTCTTCGACCCGGTTGGTCGCGCCTCCAGGTGCTCCTCCGCCGGGAGCTTGCGGCGGTGGCGGAGGTGCTCGATGAACATCTCGTAGACATCGCTCCCGTCCCACGCACCCTTGGTCACCATGGTCGTGGTGAGGATGTGCGATCGCGACGGTAGCACGGAGGTTCGGCGGCGGCCCGGGCCCTCTATGGCAGTAGGCGGCGGTGCGGACTCCTCGCAAGCTCTGCCTAGCGTTTCTTCCTCTGTCTCTCTCTCTCACGGCGAGGGGGGCAGGGGGACGAGATCGAAGCGACAGAGGCAAGGGGAGCAAACAGGCCGCACCTCTCGCCCTCCTCTCCCTTTTATACCCTGCGCGGGCAGGTCGTGGGGAGCGCACCCGCCGCGCACGACTCCCACGACTCCCAAAGCGCGCGGAGCGGTCATCATGGCGCTCGGGATTGCCAACCGCCCGCCCGTGCCGTGCGAGATCCGCGTGCGCGAATCGAGGCCGTAGTCGTGCCCCCCCCCCTCCGCGGTCCGGTCTTTCTCGGCGCGTGGCCTATCAGGCTGCGACCCGCAAGACCCCTCCGTGTGGCGCAGCTCTTCGGCCCGGCGCATGACCTGAAGCGGTGCGCATTGCCTCAGCCGGATGCGGAGCCGGCTGATCGCCTGCTGGCGTCATCCGGCCCTCCGGACATCCCCTGGCACACTAGCGATCTTCAAGCCGGCGAGGACCGCCATGACCCGTCGGCGGGCCTCCCCGGCTTCGGGGACTACTGACGGGGGGTCAACCCCGGGGTATCCTCAAATGCCCCCTTCGCTCTGACTCACCAAATGCTATTAAAGGGCGGGCCGTTTCTCCTGGCGGACCGGCTACGCCTTGCCGGCCGCGACCCTCCGGCTAGGGGCCGCCGGCTACACATCCGCCGGCTACGGCATGCTAGCCGGCTGAGGACGTTGCCGCCTGGCCTCCTCAGCCGACTGGGCATCGGATACCATTGTCAGGGCCTGCACGGCAACAGTGGACCCCATCCCATCGGGGGTCAGCGCCCGTAGGGCTACAGTGAAGGCGTTAGGACCTCTGACCCTAGCAGATGGCGACCGGGCCTCCAACAGTGCCGGCACGCCTCAACCACTCCATCACCTGCCCCGGCATAGCTACAGGGCGGCCGGTCGGGCCGCTGACCTCGGCCGGGTGTCACATTTTGACATCACAAGGGGCGACCCATGCCACGATGTGACCGGTGTTGGGCCCCACCGTGCAGGCCCCGCCGACTCCGGACGAGACCCTTCAGACGGCGGGGCCTACCAGCGACAAGACCCCATAGTCGGCCCAAGAGGCTACCAGCCGGGGCCCTCCCCGGCCTTTTATCCCTATTGTAATCCAGGGGGTTGGCCTATAAAACCCCCCAGACCCCCCCATGCAAGGGGTTTGAAGTTTGCTCCACATCCCGACTCATCATACGCACACATAGAGGCAGGAGGATGGCTAGCTCCTTCTCCTTCCTCGCTCATACAGCTCCAGGAGCATCGTTGTAATCTCTCCATCACCCAATCTAGACCGAGCAGGACTAGGGGTATTACCTCCCACGGAGGACCCCAAACCTGGGTACATCGCGTGGCAATCACCGTCTGTGCCTAACCCCGCTCCCGGAGCCCGCCGACATCCTTTGGCCCCTCTCGATAAGCCTACCCATGGCATCTGTCGTGATGAAACCACGACACTAACCTAGAGTACACCTTAGCGATTCCTTCACCATCCTTCATCTTGAACTTGTCAAACTGACCTTGAAGAACATCTAACTTGGATTCTCTCACGGACTCAGTTCCTTCGTGCATATCAACCACATTATCCCAAATCTCTTTTGCGTGTTCAAGACGGTTGATTTTGTTGAATTCTTCGTGGCATAGGCAGTTGAAGAGAATGGCACATGCTTGAGCATTGAGTTGCAACATCTTCAATTCATCCGCAGTCGCTTCACGATCGGGTTCCTTTCCTTCCGCAAAGAATTCACCTTGCAAGCCAACACGAACAACAGCCCAAACGGCAGGATTATGACCAAGCAAATGCATTTTCATTTTGTGCTTCCAACTAGCAAAATTTGTGCCATCAAAGTACGGACCTTTACGGTGATAATTTTGCTCACTAGAAGCCATACTTCTCCTAGGTTGTGAAACCAATGCAATGGAGACCAAAGCTCTGATACCACTTGTAAGATCGAAAGTAGGTCTAGACGGGGGGTTATTAGACTACTTGACCAAATAAAATCTACTCTTTCCCAATTTTAATTCTTGGCAGATTTTAGCATTCATAATATGTCAAGTACACCCTACACATGCATGTCTAAGAGTATAGCAGCGGAAAGTAAAGACATTGCGCATGTAAGTAAAGAGAGGGTAAGGAAAGCAAACACAATTGGTGACACGATGATTTTTCCCATGGTTCCGATAGGTGGTGCTATCGTACATCCACATTCATGGAGTCTTCAACCCACGGAGGGTAACGGCCGCGAGAGTCCATGGAGGGTTCCATGAAGAAGCAACCTTGACTATACCATGACGGCATACGTCCACGGAGGACTAGCCCTACTCGGGGTAGATCTTCACGAAGTAGGCGATCTCCTTGCCCTTACAAACTTCTTGGTTCACTCCACAACACGAAGTAGGAGGCTTCCAAGCGACACCTAACCAATCTAGGAGGCACCACCCTCCAAAAGGTAATAGGCTCGATAATGTCGATGAACTCCTTGCTCTTGTGCTTCAAGATGATAGACTCCCCAACACACAATCACTCTCTCACAGATATGGCTTGGTAGAAGAGATGGGATTGGTTGAAAGCAACTTGGGGAGGCTAGAAAGCAAGATCCATATGGTTGGAGTGGAAGATCTTGACTTTAACACAAGGGTAGGTGGTTCTCTCTCAGAAAACTGATAGGATAGGTATGGAATGGTTCTGAGTGCTTCTCTTTCGAGTAGGTGGTGGTGAAAGGGTATATATAGGCATCCCCAAAAATCCAACCGTTACACACAAAATGACCAACTCGGTGACACCGATGTGTTAATCTCGGTGGAACGGAAGTGACCAAAAGGTGGCAACTTTTGAATCTTGATGAGACCGATATAGGAACCTCAGTTGCACCGATAAGGTGACCAACAGTCAGAATGCCCATTCTCGGTGACGCCGATTCAACAATCTTGGAGGGACCAAAACTGTGAACTTGTGTAATAGAAAGTTGGCAACCCAACTCGGTGGCACTAAAAGCAGTATCTGCTATACCGAAGGGTTAGGGTTTGGCTGAGTCTGTCTAGGGTTTAGAATCAGTGGCACCGTAATGGAATGTTGGTTGCACCGATTTTGAGTGTTTGGCTTAGAACAGACTTTGGTGGGAGAGTTTGTGGGTGTCTTTGGTGACTATCACTTGTGCACACATGAGAATTTTGTTCACCAACACAACTTTACCCCCTTTTCATAGTATTGGCTTTCCTATGGACTCAAGGTGATTTCTCACAAATATAAAATGTAGAGTCCTCTTGCTTGAAGCTTTGCCAATCCATTTCCTTGCATCTTGGGGTGTTCCACAATCTCTATGCCAACCCATCATTGAACTTTTCCTGAAATATACTTGATGGAAACATCAGTTCAATGACTTATATGTTGTTATGAATTACCAAAACCACCAAGAGAGAAAATGTGCTTTCACCTATGGCTCCTGACGGTTGTCGTACTCATCGGCATTCAAGTCATGATATTCTATACAAAACATGATCATCTCATAAATCACACATATCTCATCATGTAATTGGCCATATCATATCACAACATACCCTGTAAGAACAGTTAGACGTCCTCTAATTGTTGTTGCATGTTCTACGTGGCTGCTATGGGTATCTAGCAAGAACAATTCTTACCTACGCAAAACCACAACGATGATACAAAAATTTCTTTTCAACCTTCTCAAGGACCACCTTTGTCGAATCCTATCCAACAAAAGTGGGAGAGACAGACACCTGCCAGCCATGTTTATGCAACAAAGTCATATATCAGTCGATGGAACCGGTCTCTCGTACGTGGACGAGTAAGGTTGGTCCGGGTCGCTTCATCCCACAATACCGTTGAATAGAGAAAAGACCAAGGGAGGAAGCAATCTGAATATCAACGTCCACAAACTCCTTTGTGTTCTATTCGTGACCTCATCTACGCATAGACCTAGCTTTGATGCCACTGTTGGGGAATGTTGCAAGGGAAATAAAAAAATTCCAACGCACACACAAGATCTATCCATGGTGATGAGCATCTACGAGAGGGAGAGTGGATCTACATACCCTTGTAGATCGCTAAGGGGGAAGCAGCTGATGTAGTTGAACGTCTTCGCGATCCAAATCTCAAGCTGTCCCGTGATCCCTTCATGATCCGTCCCGCGATCCAATCACGATCTGTCCCGCGATCCAATCACGGTCCTTCCGATCTAGCGTCGAACGGACGGCACCTCCGTGTTCAGCACACGTACAGCTCGATGAAGATCTACACCTCCTTGATCCAACAAGCGAGGGTGGAGAGGTAGATGAGTTCTCCAGCGGCACAACGGCATGGTGGCGGTGGTGGTGGAGATGATCCGGCAGAGCTTCGCTAAGCCATACCGAACAGGTCTAGAGGAGAAGCTATTTAAAGGGAGAGAGGGAAACACGTGGCTTTTCAGGGTAGGCTGCCTTCTCTCTCCCTCCAATATATATAGGAGGAGAGGAGGAGGTGGGGCGCCCTAGATCCAATCTAGGGAGTGGTTGCCAAGGCAGAGGGGGACCTAGGGAAACCCTAGGGTGGCTTGGCCCCCAAGTTACCTAGTGGCAGCCCCTTAGATGGGCTCCCCCACCCTTGGACGAAGTGGTCTAGGGTTTGGGTGGCGCCCAACCCCCTTGTGGGCTGGTGTGCCCCCTCCCCTTGGCCCTTGAGCCCCCCCCCCCCAACACTTGTCGGGGGCCCCGATACACCTTTTGGAACTCCCGGTCACAACCCGGTACCCCCGGAACGCTTCCGGATTCGATTCCCTTCGTCCTATATATCGATCTTCCCCTTCGGACCATTCCGGAGTTCCTCATCACGTTCGGGATCTCATCCGGGACTCCGAACAACCTTCAGTCACCAACACATATAACTCAATACTACCGAAACGTCACCGAACCTTTGGTGTGCAGACCCTGCGGGTTCGAGAGCTATGTAGACATGACCGAGACACCTCTAAGGTCAATAACCAATAGCGGGACTTGGATGCCCATATTGTCTCCTACATATTGTACGAAGATCTTTATCAATTGAACCTCTATGCCAAGGATTCAGATAATCTCGTATGTTGTTCCCTTTGTTCTTTGGTATGTTACTTGCCCGAGATTCGGTTGTCGGTATCTCTATACCTAGTTCAATCTCGTTACTGACAAGTCTCTTTGCTCGTTCTATAATACAAGATCCTATGGCTAACTCTTTAGTCACATTGCTTGCAAGGCTTATAGTGATGTTGTATTACTGAGTGGGCCCTGAGATACTAACGGTGTCCTGGACTAGGGGGTACTCACTACGTCGTCTCCCGACCAATGGGTCGGGCCGAGGACCCCCATTATGACTCACTAATGGTACACTTCGGGCAGCCCATGACGCATACAAGGGAGATTCCACAAGACTTGGCGCAGAAGACAAGGACTCCTCTAAACCCTAGGCCTACGATGCATATATAAACCGAGGCCAGGCTAGTCAATAGACAATCTCAAATTCATTGCTACAATCTCGTGGTAGATACCTGTACTATGTACTATTCCCATATCAATACAATCAAAAGCAGGACGTAGGGTATTATCTCCTTGAGAGACCCGAACCTGGGTAAAATCATGTGTCCATGTTACCATCACTCCAAAATGCCTAGCTTAGAACCCCTACTACGAGATACGCCGGTTTTGACACCGACATTGGTGCTTTCATTGAGAGCCTACTAGGTAGTCGCCATAGTGCGATGGGAATTTAGATCGGCTTCATTGTGATCTACGCGTCGGAACCGAGCTACATCGTCAACGTCGGCATCTTCGTTGTCGGCTTGACTGGTCACCTCGGCTATGCCGAGGACCGCGCTCCACGTCGGATCATATAGATCGGACGGGTGTCTTCATCAACATCAACTCCAATCTCAACCAAGATCATGGAAGAGTCCTCCATTGTGCTCGGGGGCTCAACGCCAACACTTCCCTCGCGCGATCATGCAATTTTTCTAGACAACGAACCCGCCTCCTCGAGTGTCGTTTTGATGATTGCTTCCATGGAATTGTGCGGAATTGAGTCTAGAACAACCCTGCAAAATTTCATCACATTCTAGTGGAGAAATATCCGATGATCTACAATATACCGGAGCCCTGTCAAATCTTGATAGGAATAGTTTAGGGCAAGGGGTCCAGTATCTAGCTCGGACATCCATTGGAAAATCCCACCGTTCATCGGGCTGCGGAATTCCTATACTGATCACCCTCAAAATTACCGCTTGATCCGACCGTTCAAACTCCGGGAAACATCCGATGAGTACAACGAATTTTGGATCTATTTTCTACGCGAAAACAAATCCGACCGAGTTCATCTTTTACATGAACGAGTTGTCGTACATCCTTTTTGAAGGAAATTTTCTCATCATCTTGGTCATCCGACCACAATTCGGCATCGCAAGGGCCGAACTATCATTAATAAAACCTTGCTGCCCCACGGGTGGAACGGGAAGTGCGCGTTGTTGCTTCATCAAGCTAACATTGACCGCGTCACAAAATCCGACCTGCATCGGCATCGCCTCTTCGTCGCTTCTTGAAGCCGATGTTCAGCACGCCTTACCGAACTACTAGTGCCACCTTACCGAACTACTACATCACCTTGGTTAGACCGGGGGCTTCGTCATCTCCTTCATCAACCTGCTCCGGGGACTTCGGCGTCACCAACCGACCTGCTTCAACACCTCGGCTGGCATGAGACTTCGGCGTCTGCCAATCATAGCGTCGCCATGTCAATTGGGCCAAGGACTTCATCTTGCCACATCGACCATACAGCATCGCCACTTTGTCAAGCCGAACTGTTCGTCCAGGCACCTCGGTGCCCAGGCCATATTCCTTTACCTTTTTCCTTCATTTAAATTAACCAAGTAGAATTTTTTTTTTAAATATTATTACCTTTATTTGTTATTACTCTAGGCTTGCACTACATTGTGTGCACGGGTAATCAACTTTGGTTGTGTCATGCGGTCACCTTGGCGTGCCTACATCGTTGTCCCGCCTCCATCAACTAAATTGTGTCGTCGACATGGCCGACGGACTAGGGGCTTTGTCGTCATGCTGCCGAACTATTCCGTATGCTCGGCTCGCTCGAGGGTTTTCTCCTCGGTGTTCGAAAGTGTTTTGTTGTCACGTCATCAAGACGAGCTCTTCTTCGGCTACCTCGTGACCGGCTTGGGGGCTGGGACCTTGACCCACTACAAGCTCAACACACGTCACACCGAGCACATTAACCAGCTAAGTCGCTTTCATGCTCAAAAACTTTCAGTTTTAAATTTTGTTCGGTTCGACCAAGCATTATACTTTTTTCACAAAAAGTTGTTTGCAAAAAACTTTCTTTGTCAAAATTTGTTTGTTACAAACAAATTCAAATACCATGTTTACTTGGGGGCTTCCTTTATGAAACCAGTCCTCTTGCATATGATTATTAATGTGTCGCACCCTTCCTTGTTCGTGTTTACGCCAATATATGCATCATGTTGACTTAAGTGTTCCGCAAAGCTGGGTTGCCTTTCTCCTATGCTTACCCCTACGTTCCTGATTGTTTGGCTAGGGAGTAAAGGGAGCACCTCTGCGATTGTTACGATCGGGTCATCCGAACTCGTACCTCACACGGGTGAAGCCAAAAGCTAGCATTCTTACTGTTTTCAAATATAGTCGTCCAAGATGGAAGACAAGCATACATAAATCTATTGCACACCCCTCATGGTAATCATGAGAACCCAAAGAAAGGAACCGTTGGCGGAACTATTTTCTTCGAAGATGCTTCTTACGTTAAATAGTAATGTAGCATAACTTCCCTATGCGTGCTTTGTCTATTATATCCAAATGGCCAGATTGCCTGGTTATTCGAAACACCTCCGATACCCTCGGATGGCGTAGTAGATAACACTTTTCGGCCCTTGTCCAAAGAGGGAGAAGCCGACGGTTGGTTAAGACGCGTTTAAATTTTGGGCGAACCCGTATATGATATAAGTGTCGGAAATATGCCCTAATGGCAATAATAAATTAGTTATTATCATATTTCCTTGTTCATGATAATCGTTTATTATCCATGCTATAATTGTATTGATCGGAGACTTAGATGCATGTGTGGATACATAGACAAAACCATGTCCCTAGTATGCCTCTAATAGACTAGCTCGTTGATCAAAGATGGCTATGGTTTCCTAGTCATGGACATGAGATGTCATTTTATAACGGCATCACATCATTAGGAGAATGATGTGATGGACAAGACCCAAACTATAAACGTAGCATATGATCGTGTCAGTTTATTGCTACAGTTTTCTGCATGTCAAGTATTTGTTCCTATGACCATGAGATCATGCAACTCACTGACACCGGAGGAGTACCTTGTGTGTATCAAACATTGCAACGTAATTGGGTGACTATAAAGGTGCTCTATAGGTATCTCCAAGTGTATCTGTTGGGTTGGCACGGATCAAGACTGGGATTTGTTACTCCGTGTATTGGAGAGGTATCTGAGGGCCCACTCGGTAATACAACATCACAACAAGCCTTGCAAGCAATGTGACAAATGTGTTAGCCACGGGATCTTGTATTACGGAACGAGTAAAGAGACTTCCGGTAATGAGGTTGAACTAGGTATACAGATACCGTCGATCAAATCTCGCGCAAGTAACATACCGAAGAACAAAGGGAACAGCATACGGGATTAACTGAATCCTTGACATAGAGGTTCGACCGATAAAGATCTTCATAGAATATGTAGGAACTAATATGGGCATCGAGGTCCCACTATTGGTTGTTGACCGTAGAGGTGTCTCGGTCATGTCTACATAGTTCTCGAACCCACAGGGTCTGCACACTTAAGGTTCGGTGAAGTTTTGGTAGTATAGAGTTATGTATGGTGGTGACTGAAGGTTTTTCGGAGTACCGGATGAGATCATGGACATCACGAGGAGCTCCGGAATGGTCCGGAGGTAAAGATTGATATATGGGATAATGGTGTTTGGTCTGGGGAAGGGTTTCGGAATTCACCAGAAATAGTTCCAGATGTTTCCCGAAATGTTCGGGGTACAAGGACAATTTATTTGGGCCAAGGGGTAAAGCCCATGAGGCTTTAGGAAGGTGCAAAATCTGTTTTGCGGAGGCCAAGGGCCAAACGCCAGGGACGCTAGCCTCTGGGTCCAGACGCCGAGGTCCTTGGCGTCTGGTGCTGGAGTCCGATAAGGACTCTTGCCTTGCGGGCAAACCGACCTTGAGGAGGACTTTTATCCAAGTTTCGATCCCAAGGCTCAGCATATAAATAAAGGGGCGGGGCTAGCACTTGGGACACATCAAGAAACCCTAAGCCACGTGTTGCCTCTCCTCTAGTTCGAAGTTTCTGCTCTAGATCGGTTTCAGCGGTGCTTAGGCGAAGCCCTGCTGGAATTGCTCCACCACCATCGCCGCAACGCCGTCGTGCTGCCAGAGAACTCGTCTACCTATCTGCTCCCTCTTGCTGGATCAAGAAGGCGGAGATCGTCATCAAGCTGTACGTGTGCTAAACGCGGAGGTGCCATCCGTTCGGCGCTAGATCGGAAGGACCGTGATCAAGATCGCGAGACGGATCATGATGAGATCACGGGACGGATCGTGATGAGTTCGCGGGACGGATCTTGATTGGATCGTGGGATGGATTGTGATGAGATCGCGGGACGCTCGGCGATTTGGATCGCGAAGATGTTCGACTACACCAACCGCGTTTCTTAATGCTTCCCGCTTAGAGATCTACAAGGGTATGTAGATCCACTCTCCCTCTCGTAGATGCTCATCACCATGGATAGATCTTGCGTGTGCGTAGGAAATTTTTTGTTTCCCATGCAATGTTCCCGAACAGTGGCGTCATGAGCTAGGTCTATGTGTAGATGAGATCTCGAGTAGAACACAAAGAGTTTGTGGGTGTTGATGCTTAGATTGCTTCCTCCCTTGGTCGTGTTTTTGTTCAACGGTATTGTGGGATGAAGTGGCTCGGACCAACCTTACTCGTACGCTTACGAGAGACCGGTTCCATCAACGGACGTGTAACCTCGTTGCACAAAGATGGCTGGCGGGTGTCTGTTTCTCCTACTTTAGTTGGATCGGATTCGACAAAGGCGGTCCTTGAGAAGGTTGAAAAGCAACTTATGTATCATCGTTGTGGTTTTTGCGTAGGTGAGAATTGTTCTTGCTAGATACCCGTAGCAGCCACGTAAAACATGCAACAACAATTAGAGGACGTCTAACTTGTTTTTGCATGGTATGTTGTGATGTGATATGGCCAATTACATGATGAGATATATGTGATGTATGAGATGATCATGTGTTGTATAGAATATCACGACTTGCATGTCGATGAGTACGGCAACCGGCATGAGCCATAGGGTTGTCTTTCATTATTGTATGACCTGCGTGTCAATCATTAAGCGCTATGTAATGCTTTACTTTATCGCTAAACGGTAGCAATAGTAGTAGAAGCATGGTGGGCGCGACAACCCCGATGGAGACACATTGATGGAGATCATGGTGTCATGCCGGTGACGATGGAGATCATGTCGGTGCTTCCTAGATGGAGATCAAAAGCACAAGTTCATGGCCATATCATGTCACTTATGATTTGCATGTGATGTTAATCATTTTATGCACCTTGTTTTGCTTAGGACGACGGTAGCATTATAAGGTGATCCCTCACTTAATTTCAATATAAATTATTTTCTCCCCGAGTGTGCACCGTTGAGAAAGTTCGTCGTGTCGAGACACCACGTGATGATCGGGTGTGATAGACTCTACGTTCACATACAATGGGTGCAAGCCAGTGTTGCACATGCAGAACACTTGGGTTAAACTTGACAAGCCTAGCATGTACAGACATGGCCTCGGAACACAAGAGACCGAAAGGTCGAACATGAGTCATATAGTAGATATGATCAACATGATGATGTTCACCATTGAAACCACCTCAACTCACATGATGATCGGACTTGAGTTGGTGAATTTGGATCATATATCACTCGAATGACCGGAGGGATATCAATTTGAGTGGGAGTTCTTAAGTAATATGATTAATTCAACTCATTACCATGAACATAGTCAGTAGTGTCTTTGCAAATTATGTTGTAGCTCACGATTTAACTCCCTTGAATTTTTATATGTTCCTAGAGAAATAGAGTTGAAAGATGATGGTAGCAATATTGCGGACAGGGTCCATGATCTGAGGATTGTCCTCATTGCTGCATAGAAGGCTTATGTCCTTAATGCACCTCTCGGGGCGCCACCCCCTCTAGCGTCGTCTGTAGATGTTGTGAACATCTGACAGGCACGTTCCGATGACTACTTGATAGTTTAGTGCGTCATGCATTACGGCTTAGAATTGAGGCTCCAAAATGTTTTGATCGTCACGGAACATATGAGATGTTCTAAGAGCTGAACTTGGGATCTCACGGTCGTGCCCGTGTTGTGAGATATGAGATCTCCAACAAAATTCTTTGCCTGCAAGATGAAGGAGAATAGCTCAATCGTTGAGCATGTGCTCAGATTGTCTGGGTGCTACAATCGCTTGAATCGAGTGGGAGTTGATCTTCCAGATAAGAAAGTGATTGATATAGTTTTCCAAGTCACTGTCACAAAGCTACTAGACCTTCGTGATGAACTATAAAATGCCAGGGATGGAAATAATGATCCCTGAGCTGTTCACGATCTTTGACACCGCGAAGGTAGAAATCAAGAAGGATCATCAAGTGTTGATGGTTAGTAAAACCACTAGTTTCGAGAAGGGCAAGGGCGAGGAGGGAAACTTCATGGATGGCAAGTCAGTTGCTGCTCCAGTGAAGCAACCCAAAGTTGAACCAAAACCCGAGACTAAGTGCTTCTATTATGAGGAGAGTGGTCGCTAAAGCGGAACAACCCTAGATACTTGGTAGATAAGAAGGATGGCAACATCGACGGAAGTATATTTGATATACGTGTTATTGATGTGTACCTTGCGAGTACTCCTAGTAGCACCTGGGTATTGGATATCGATTCGGTTGCTAAATGTTAGTAGCTCGAAGTAAAAGCTACGGAATAAACGGAGACTAGCTAAGTGTGAGGTGACGATGTGTGTTGGAAATGTTTCCAAGGTTGATGTGATTAACATTGCACGCTCTCTCTACCTTCGGGATTAGTGACAAACCTAAATGTTGTTTGGTGTTTGCGTTAAGCATGAACATGATTAGATCGTGTTTATTGCAACACAGTTATTCATTTAAGTTATAGAATAATGGTTATTCTGTTTACATGAATAATACCTTCAATCGTCATGCACCCAGTGAGAATGGTTTGTTGAATCTTCATCGTAGTAATGCACATGTTCATAATATTGATGCCAAAAGATATAAAGTTAATAATGATAGTACCACATACTTGTGGCACTGCCGCTAAATGTCATATTGGTATAAATCGCATGAAGAAACTCCATGCTGATGGATCTTTGGACTCATGCGATTTCGAATCGGTTGAGACATGCGAACCATGCCTCTTGGGCAAGATGACTAAGGACCCCGTTTTCCGGTTTGATGGAGCGGGCAAGTTATTTATTGGAAATGATACATGTTGATGTATGCAATCCAATGAGTCTTGTAGCGTGTGGTGGATATCGTTATTTTCTTACCTTCACTGATGATTTGAGTAGATAATAGTGTATATTTACTTAATGAAACACAAGTCTGAATCATTTGAAAAGTTCAAGCAAATTCAGAGTGAACTTTACGATCATCATGACAAGAAGATAATATATCTACGATATGATCATGGAGGTGAATATCTTAGTTACGAGTTTGGTATACAACTTAAGACAATGTGAAAGTTGTTTCACAACTCACGCCACCTGGAACACCATAGTGTGATGGTGTGTCCGAACGTCGTAGTCATGCTCTATTGGATATGGTGCAAATTATGATGTCTCTTATCGTTTTACCACTATCATTTTGGGGTTATGCATTAGAGACAACTACATTCACTTTAAATAGGGCACCATCTAAATCCGTTGAGATGACACCATATGGTTTGGCAGAAACCTAAGCTGTCATTTCTTAATGTTTGGGGCTGCGACACTTATGTGAAAAGGGTTTTCACCTAATGAGCTCGAACCCAAAGCGGACAAATGCATCTTCATAGAATACCCTAAGAACAGCTGGGTATACCTTCTATCTCAGATCCAAGTGCAAAGTGTTTGTTGCTAAAATGGGTCCTTTCTCGAGAAAGAGTTTCTCTCAAAAGAATTGAGTGGGAGGAAGATAGAACTTGGTGAGGTTGTTGAACCTTTGTTTCAACCAGAGAGTAGTGCAGCGCAGAAAATTGTTTGTGTGGAGCATATGTTAGTTGAAGAGGAAGTTAATGATGATGATCATGAAGCTTCAAATCAAGTTACTACCAAACCTCGTAGGTTGACAAGGACGCGTACTGCTCCTGAGTGGTACGACAACCCTGTCTTAGAGGTCATGTTGTTGGACAACGATGAGCCTACGAGCTATGGAGAAGCGATGATGGACCTGGATTCCGACAAATGGTTAGAGGCCATGAATCCGAGAAAGGATCCATGTATGAAAACCTAGTATAGACTTTGGTAGACTTTCTCATTGGACGGCAGGCTGTCGAGTACAAATGGACCTTTAAGATGAAGACAGACGCTGATGGTAAATGTCACCATTTATAAAGCTCGACTTGTCGGATAGAAGTTTCCGCCAAGTTCAAGGAGTTGACTACGATGAGACTCTCTCACTCATAGCGATGCTAAAGTGTGTTGGAATTATGTTAGCAGTTGCTGCATTTTTCAATTATGAAATCTGGAAGATGGATGTCAAATCATCGTTTCCTTAACGGTTTACTTAAGGAAAGGTTGTATGTGATACAACCAAAAAGTTTTGTCAGTCCTAAGGATGCTAAAAGGTGTGCAAGCTCCAGCAATCCTTCTATGGGCTGGAGCAAGCATCTCGGAGTTGGAATATACGCTTTGATGAGGTGATCAAAGTTTTTGAGTTTATACAAAGTTTATTAGAAACTTGTATTTGCAATAAAGTGAGTGGGAGCACTATAGAGTTTCTGATAAGCATATGTGGATGACATGTTGTTTATCAAAAATGATGTAGAATTTCTGGAAAGCATACATGGTTGTTTGAAAAGAGTTTTTCAAAGGAAGACCTGGATAAAGTTACCTAATTGTTGAGGATCAAGATCTATAGAGATAGATCAAGATGCTTGATGAGACTTCAATGAGTACATACCTTGACAAGATTTTGAAAGAGTTCAAAATGGATCAGTCAGAGAAAGAGTTCTTGCCTGATTTGTAAGGTGTGAAGTTGAGTAAGACTTAAAGCTCGACCACGGCAGAACAAAGAGAAATGACGAAGGTCGTCCAGTATACTTCAGCCATAGGCTCTATATAGTATGACATGTTGTGTACCGCACCTGTGTGTACCTTGCCATGAGTCCGTCAAGGGGTACAAGAGTGATCCAGGAGTGCATCACTGGACAGCGGTCAAGATTATCCTTAGTAACTAAAAGACTAAGGAAATGTTTCTCGCTTATGGAGGTGATAAAGAGTTTGTCGTAAAGAGTTACGTCGATGGAAGCTTTAACATCAATTCGGATGACTCTTAGTAGCAATCTGGAAACGTATAGCAGAGCAGCCATTTAGAATAGCTCCAAGTGGAGTGTGGTAGTAGTGTCTACAGTATGACATAGAGATTTTCAAAGTACACACGGATCTAAATGTCGCAGGCCCATTGACTAAAAGACCTCTCTCACATGCAAAGCATGATCGAGCCCCAGAACTCATTGGGTGTTAGATTCATAGCAATGCGAATCACATGGTGATGTGAACTAGATTATTGACTCTAGTGCAAGTGGGAGACTGTTGGAAATATGCCCTAGAGGCAATAATAAATTAGTTATTATCATATTTCTTTGTTCATGATAATCGTTTATTATCCATGATATAATTGTATTGATCGGAGACTTAGATGCATGTGTGGATACATAGACAAAACCATGTCCCTAGTATGCCTCTAATAGACTGGCTCGTTGATCAAAGCTGGCTATGGTTTCCTAGTCATGGACATGACATGTCATTTGATAACGGGATCACATCATTAGGATAATGATGTGATAGACAAGACCCAAACTATAAACGTAGCATATGATCATGTTAGTTTATTGCTACAGTTTTTTGCATGTCAAGTATCTGTTCCTATGACCATGAGATCATGTAACTCACTGACACCGGAGGAGTACCTTGTGTGTATCAAACATTGCAACGTAACTGGGTGACTATAAAGGTGCTCTACAGGTATCTCCGAGGGTGTCTGTTGGGTTGGCATGGATCAAGACTGGGATTTGTTACTCCGTGTAATGGAGAGGTATCTCAGGGCCTACTCGGTAATACAACATCACAACAAGCCTTGCAAGCAATGTGACAAACGTGTTAGCCATGGTGTTGGGGATATAACCCCATGATATGACCCGGCTTAGAAGCTCCAGCTGATAATATTGATTCATGAGCCGGCCCAAGAGAGAAGCTATCAACTAAAGGCCCAAGATGATAGGCGGCTCTGGATGCGGGCTCGGACGACGGCCCGGACAGGGAAGACCCGGACGTGCAAGACGTCTCAAGGATGACTTGGGCGAGGATGTAGAGATAGATTCGGAGATGTAAACATGATCCGGTTAAGCAATTGTAAGACCTGACGGTTCTGACCTCTTATATAAAGGCAGACCCGGGGCGTCTTAGAGGTGAGGTGATCGAGAGCTAGGTCAAGCTTTAGCCCCTTGTAATCGATACAACAAGCAATAAAAACACAAGCAGGACGTAGGCTTTTACCTCGACTTGAGGGGCCGAACCTGGGTAAACTCGTGTCCTTTGTCCCGATCAACCCCTTTGAGTCCACTACGATGGCGACAGCTCCGAACTCAAGTTCGGTAATCCGGACATCTACCGTGATAAATCCATGACAGTTGGCGCCCACCGTGGGGCTTGTGCTTGGTGGTGTTGAGTTCTCAAAGGGCTCCCTTCTAGGGCTCGAGGGATACGTGGTTGGAAGGATGAGCAAGAGCCGCCGCGGCCGGCTCTACGTCGACGATGCCGGTTGGGGGCTTGACGCTGCATCTGTGGAATATGGTTTCCGGGTTCCGTTTGGCGGAATCCAGGTTTTCATCGGAAGGATCGACGGATCTACACCCGGGCCGTACGTCTGCACCAACATCGTCGAGCCGGCTCGGGTCTCCAGCCTACACGTAAGATATGCCCAGCCCGTGTCAATCCGGCTCAGGAGCATGTCTTTGTGGGTTTTACTCAAGGAATGGATCTAGAAGCTTCCGGATCTCAAGGAACTCTTGTGCACTCCGAAGATGAGTCGTCAAGTGGGGAAACAGAGTCGGTGTATCGGCTCAGCATTGGTGGCCTCGGGGGCTACGGCAACGCTTGCCCCGAGTCAGACCGCCGCAAGTCGGGCGAATTTGAGCCGGTTCATGCAGCGGTGTTCATGGTAGGGCCAGGAGCGGACGGGTTAGGAGCTAATCCGCCTCCACCACCGCCGGCTCAGTGTCTTGTGGAGTTGATGGACGAGCTCGAGGCTTTGATGGTTGCGGAGGTTACACCGGACAATCAAGCGGCTCGGAATATGGAGATCGCAAGGATCAAGGGCCGGATGGCTGAGGAGCGTCAGAGGATAGCTGAACTAAAAGACCAGACGGAGACAGAGGCGACACGACTCAAGACCGATGCTTTCCTTTTGGGGTTGGAACAAGTATCTGCGGCGGCTGTGCACCGCAGGAGGCATCAATCTCGTTTGCCGGAGCGTTACGAAGCAAGGAATCTGTTCAACACTCCCGGCTCTGGGAGAGCGGCAGCTGCCCCTGAGGAAGGGCGAGCAGCGGCTCACACGGCCCAACCCAGAGGGTTCGCAACGCCGGCGGGTCATTACTCTAACCCGGCCAAAAATATGGTGGCGGCGGCCACCCGGCTTGGGACAATTCCCATCCCGGATGAGGCGCCCTTTGCGGAGGAGGTACGGAATGCTATTGGATACTTACAGACGGCCGTGGCTCAGCAGGAGAAATACACTCACAGCCGGAGCCGGGTTCATTCTGCCCCTCTCCATAGTCGAAGTTTCAGCCGGCGCTATGAGTAGCCAGCGGCTTCCAGCAGTAGCCCGTGCCGTAGGCCAGAAGGTGAGCAGGCGGCTTTGGACACTCAAGCCCTCGTGGGCAGAGCAAGGAACAGGCAAGAGGAAGAGCCGGCGATGATTCATGGGGATCATGTACATTCTGTATCGGTAGGAGCCGGAACCACCGCTAGTGCTAGGCCCGTGGGAGTTCCATGTTTAACTCCGACTTTGAGAAGTGAAAGGTTACCAAAGGATTTTAAGGGGCCTCGAAAGGTGCCCAATTACACAGCGGATCTGCCACCAGAGGCTTGGGTGGAGAGTTATGAATTAGCTATGGAGATGTTGGATGTCAGTGAGGCGGTGTGTGCCAAACATTTCATCATGATGCTCGAAGGCCCGGCTCGTACATGGCTCAAGGGCTTGCTGCTCAATTCGATCAATTCTTGGGCCGAGCTAAGGGCGAAGTTCATTAAGAATTTCCAAGGGACCTGCAAGTAGCCTATGACCATTGTAGACTTGGATCATTGTGTTCAGCAGGAGCATGAGTCGGCTCATCATTGGGTCCGGCGGGTGTCGACTATCATTCACTCTTCAGAGCAGATTACGGCGGCTCAAGCGGTGCTTATTCTGGAGAAAACTTTCATTTTGTCCCACTGAAGCAGAAACTCGGCCGGCTCAAGCGTACCTATCAGGATATGGGAGAGCTCATGACAGCCCTGACAAAGTATGTCGATTCAGATAACACCAAAGATCCGGGTTCGGATGAGGAGAAAGCTAATCAATGGAAGAAGGATGGACAAGGCAAGAATTTTTTGAACAATGGGAATCAGAATCAGAATCAGAACAAGCGGAGAAACCCGGATGGCGGGTCAAAGCTAGTAGTGAATACTAACACAGGGCAAAACCCTCCTAGGGGGAATGGAAGGTTCAGACCGTTCCCTCAGAGGAACCGGACTCCCTTTAATTTGGATGAAGTGCTTAGGAAGCCTTGTCCAGAGCATGGCACCCTAGAGAGGCCGGCGCTGCACGCGTGGAGTGACTGTTTTATTATGCACAGGTTTAAAACCCAACGTCCGCCACAGCACAATAACCAGGGTGATGGCCCTCCTGGCGGCTCAGGACCTGGCGGCTCAGGGGCCGGATTCGGTACCAGCGGCTCAGGAGCTGGGCACCCGAGTCAGAATAATCAAGGAGGACATCAACAGCACCCTGACAACAATAACCATAACAATCAGCAGCAGCAGCGCAACCAGTATGGATTCCAGAGTAATCCTAAGAAGCTCAGTTCGGGACAGTATCATGTATTTACAACCGGTCACAGCAAACGAGACGAGAAGCTATGGAGGCGAGCGGTTAATATGGTTGTGTCGGCTCTCCCGCGCTATTTGCCATGGTCTGAGTATGATATAATGTGGAGTCGAGAGGATCACCCGCCGTAGGTGGACGACCCGGGCCGGTTGGCTTTAGTAGTGGCTCCTCAGATACATGGTTATGGGGTGAATAAAGTGCTCATGGATGGAGGCAGCAGCATCAACATCCTATACTATGACACCTTCAGGCGAATGAATTTGTTGGATAAGGATCTCAAACCTTCTTCCACTGTCTTTCACGGCGTGGTTCCGGGTAAGTCGACATACCCAGTAGGCAAAATTTCTTTGGAAGTGGCTTTCGGCGATGAGTATAACTACAGGGTGGAGTCCTTGTGGTTTGAGGTGGTTAAAATCAAGAGTCCCTATAATGCACTGTTTGGGAGGCCAGCTTATGCCAAGTTTATGGCTAGTCCTTGCTATGTTTACTTGCAGCTCAAAATGCCCGGCTTAAATGGTACAAGTACCGTTCATGGCAACCGGAAGACAGCTCTTGAGTGTGAGGAAGGAGATGTGGCTTATGCAGAAGCTAGCTGCGCCCAAGAGGAGCTTAAATTTTACAAAGAGAACGTTGACCCGGAGGATATGACCCCGCTGAAGAAACCGACCACGGAGACTGAGCCGCCACTCAAGTTTTCAGCGGATGACACCAAGGCAGTGGATTTTAACCCGGGCGACTCGTCCAAGCAGTTCATCATTGGGGCTCACATGGATCCCAAATAGGAAAGCGCCCTCATCGAATTCATCCATGAGAATCGGTACATCTTTGCATGGAAACCTTCTGACATGCCGGGTGTACCGAGAGAGCTCGCTAAGCACAATCTTAATGTGAATCCAAAGTTTAAGCCGATCAAACAGTTTCTACGATGATTCAACGAGGAGAGACGTAAAGCTATTGGGGAAGAAATTGCCCGGCTCTTGGCTGCAGGGTTTATAGTGGAAGTCTTTCACCCGGAGTGGTTGGCTAATCCGGTGTTGGTGCTCAAGAAGAACGGCACTTGGCGGATGTGCATAGATTACACGGACCTCAATAAGGCTTGTCCGGCTGATCCGTTTGCGCTCCCTCGAATTGATCAAATCATTGATGCCACAGTAGGATGTGAGAGTTTGTGTTTTCTAGATGCTTATTCGGGTTACCATCAGATCAAGATGGCGATTAAAGATCAATAGAATACGATGTTCATTACACCTTTCGGAGCTTTCTGTTATGTTTCTATGCCTTTCGGGTTAAAGAGCGCCCAGGCGACTTATCAGCGATGTGTGCAGAACTGCATTCACAGTCAGATTGGACGTAATGTGCACGCTTACGTGGATGACATTGTGGTTAAATCCAGGAAGAAGGAAACCCTCTTAGAGGATTTGAAGGAAACTTTTGACAATCTTCGGGTCTACAAGATGATGCTTAACCCGACGAAGTGTGTTTTTGGTGTTCTAGCAGGGAAACTTTTGGGTTTTTTGGTCTCTGAGCGTGGCATCGAGGCTAACCCGGATAAAATTAAGGCTATCACTTCTTTACGAGAGCCAGCGTGCATCAATGATGTTCAGTGCATTGAGGACGGATTGCTGCGTTGAGCCGGTTTATAAGCCGGCTTGGGGAGAAGGCCATTCCCTTGTATCAGATGATGAAAAAGACAGACAAGTTTAAGTGGAGCAAGGCAGCAGCTGAGGCACTTGAAGCTCTTAAGAAGCAATTGACTGAGCCGCCGGTATTAGCCGCTCCGGCTGAGAGAGAGCCGTTGCTCCTTTATGTAGCGGCTAATAACAAAGCAGTCAGTGTGGCGATTGTGGTTGAGCACAAGGAGGCAGGGAAAGAATATCCCGTTCAGAGGCCGGTTTATTATATCAGTGAGGTTTTGGTAGAGTCTAAACAGAGGTACCCGCATTGGCAGAAGCTGGTATACGGAGTTTTCATGGCCAACCGTAAGCTGAAGCACTACTTTCTGGGGCACCAAATAACTGTGGTCAGTTCTGCCCCGTTGGGAGATATCATTCAAAATAGAGAAGCCACGAGGAGGATCGCCAAGTGGGCCTTAGAGCTGGGTCCTCTTAATATTAAGTATGTTCCTCGTACAGCAATAAAGTCTCAAGCCTTGGTGGATTTCATTAACGATTGGACAGAATGTCAAGCTCCTGAGGAAAAGCCGGATAATACTTATTGGACTATACACTTTGATGGATCTAAACAGTTAGAGGGATCAGGCACAGGAGTCGTCTTGACATCCCCAAAAGGTGACAAATTCTGTTATGTGCTCCGGCTGATGTTTCCTTGCACTAATAATGCAGTTGAGTATGAGGCTCTGCTTCATGGTCTCAGAATCGCTAAGGAGATGAGTTTGGGCCGGGTCAGATGCCTGGGCGACTCAGATCTTGTGGTCAGCAAGTTTTAGGTACTTGGGACTCTAAGGACCCGCGGATGCCCTCTGAGGAAGATCTGACTATTCCTGACCCGAAGGCGGCTTTGGTGGCGGCTCTACATGTTATTCCGGATTGGACTACTCCTTATTTAGCGTACTTGACGTGCGGCGAGTTACCAGAGGATGAGAGCCAGGCTAGAGAAATCACTCGGCGTTCTAAGTCCATGACGATTGTCAATGGTGAGTTGCACAAATGCAGTGTGACAGGTGTTTTTCAGCGTTGCGTATCACCATAGGAGGGCCAGCAGATCTTGAATGAAATTCATGCTGGCGACTGTGGACATCATGCCGGGTCAAGATCTTTAGTGGCCAAGGCTTTTTGACATGGTTTTTTCTGGTTGACGGCTCACAAAGATGTGGAGGATTTGGTCCGCAAATGTGACGGTTGTCAGAAGTTTGGCCGGCGTGCTCACATTCCGGCTCAGGAGTTGAGAATGATACCAATCAATTGGCCGTTTGCGGTCTGGGGGCTTGATATGGTGGGACCTTTCAAGAGATCCAAGGATAAGAAAACGCACCTCCTGGTGGCGGTTGACAAATTTACTAAATGGGTCTAGGCAGAGCCAGTTAGCAAGTGTGACACGGCCATAGCGGTTGAATTCATTAAGAAGCTGATCTACCGTTTTGGTTACCCACACAGTATCATTACTGACAACGGAACAAATTTGTCCAAGGGAGCTATGAAATTATTCTGTGAGAACGAGCATATCCGGCTTGATGCTTCAGCCATGGCACATCCACAGTCTAATGCTCAGGCAGAGCGCGCTAACCAAGAGATCTTACAAGGGACCCGGCTTATGGTTCCTCTAAAGAGAACACCCGGATGCTGGGTGGAAGAATTACCTTATGTCTTGTGGAGCATTAGAACCACTCCTAACAGATCTACAGGGTTCACGCCTTTCTTCATGGTATATGGCGCTGAGGCTGTTTTACCCAGAGACATCCGGCACGATTCACCAAGAGTGGCGGCTTATGTTGAGACGGATAATGAGATAGCCCGCCAAGATGTGTTGGACGCCTTGGACGAGGCGCGTGAGCTAGCAGCAGCTAGATCGGCGATTTATCAACAAGACCTGCGACGCTATCATAGCCGTAGGGCCAAGACCCGGGTGTTCCAAGAGGGGGACTTGGTGCTCCGGTTAATTCAAGATCAAACAGGAATGCATAAGTTATCTCCACCTTGGGAAGGGCCCTTTGTGATCAGCCGGAACTTAAACAATGGGTCGTATTACCTCATAGACGTACGGGATGACTTGGACACGGCGGGTCAGGAGACGCTGCGGCCGTGGAATATCGCACATCTGCGACCTTACTTTACTTAGCAAGTGCTAAAAATCTATCATCATTACAAATTTATGAGCTTCTTTACAAAGACTGGGGCCTCTGTTCCTTTATAAAACCTTGTTTAACAAGAAGATGAAATTTCTCTGACTCTAAAATTGAGTCGATGCAGTTGTCTATTGCCACAAATTATCTCCCACTGAACTCTTACCAGTTAATCTTGCTTAGAGACCCTGAGCCGGTTCACAGAGTTGACGGCCAATCTCGCCTAGAGACACTGAACTGGTATGAGCTAGAACAAATTGGATCCTGCTGAGTTCTTACCAGTTAATCTCGCTTAGAGACCCTGAGCCGGTTCATAGAGTTGACGGCCAATCTCGCTTAGAGACACTGAACTGGTACGAGTTAAAACAACTGATGTAAGGAGGCTTCTTGCCTACGGGTACAGCTCACATTACCCTTACACAGTCAGTTTGGGTACGTTAAGCGTGGTTGTCGATGGAGGCTTCTTACCTTTGGTATAGCTTACATGACCCTAAGACAACAGCGTGTATACCAGACTCCAGTTGCTTATCAACTGTGGCTATCGAAGGGGGCTTCTTACCGACGGGTATCGCTTATCTCACCCTAATGGCCGGCTTTATGCCATCTCCGGTTAACATGTTAGCCGCGGTTGTCGAAGGGGGCTTCTTACCGACGGGTTCGCTTATCTCACCCTAACAACCGGCGTTTACGCCAAAACTTAGCTGTGGAAGGAGGCTTCTTGCCCTCGGGTATAGCTTACATTACCCTTCACACAGTCGGCTAGTACAATTACTAGTCGCGGTTGTCGAATGGAGGCTTCTTGCCTTAAGGTATAGCTTACATAACCCATCGGCAGCCGGCACTATACAACATTCGCTGATTGGAGGAGGCTTCTTGCCTTCGGGTATAGCTTACATCACCCTCCAATGGCAGGCTTTTGTGAGCTGCGATGGTCAATAGAGGCTTCTTGCCATAAGGTATAGCTTACATAACCTATTGGCATCCAGTGTTGGAATACAATGGATAAATATTTGCTGTTAAAAGGAGGCTTCTTACCATCATGGTACAGCTTACATCACCCTTCATACGGCCGGCTGTAGGCTGCTTCAAGTTCGTCAATAGCCGCCATTGTCAATAGAGGCTTCCTACCGTCAGGTATAGCTTACTTTATCCTATGACAGACGGCTATTCAACAGATTCATATTACAAGAGTCGGAGCCATGACGCTCCGGTTGATGCAATTCAAAGCTCGTCAAAAAAGACGCTCTCCGGTTCTAATAACTTCAGGAGAAGGAATGACGTCTCAGAAAAATTAACCGGAAGAGCCGGTGACTACTCAAGTGGAAATATGGAGAAGCAGAGAAAAATGCAGACAAAGGCTATATTAAGATATGTCAAACATCAGTTTAGACTATTACAAAAGTGGCTGTCACACGGAGCAGCGGCATTCTTTAAAGGTTTTCAGCCGCCTACGGCGGGTCATTACAAGAGCCATCGCTCAGAATATTACAAGTATGACACTAATTGGCCGACTCACCCTGCTCCGATCCCTCCGCCGGCTTGATCTGAAGGTTCCCCAATTGCCAGTTGCAGTCAGCAAGGGCAGAAAAAGACCCCTCAAAAAAGGGAGACGTGTCAAGCTCACAGGGGAAAAGATCCTTACTGCAGGCGGGTGTCAAGTCTTGCCACTCGTAGAGAGGCCCGGGGATTCTCTTCTCTTCGGCGTTGTAAGCCGCCTGATAAGAGTTTAAATTTGCTTCCTCCACCAGCAGGGAAACCAGATAGCGTGAGTCCTTGACACACCGGATGTAGTCTTCTTCAGTGAATTCTGAGCCGTCAATCTTCTTCGATGGAAAGCCTTCCATCATTTCAGTCGGAGTTAGCTCAGGCGCAAAGGCCAGAGCCCGGCTTAACCCAGCGAAGGCTCCTTGAGGAAATGCCAACTTCTTCAGCTCTTCTATCTGCTTCGGCATGGTGGAGAAGAGCTCCAAGACCCCTTTCAGAGCAGTGGGGATCTTCTCCTTGTATTGGACGCTTTTAATGGTGAAGATAGCACCGCAGTAGAGCTGCTCGGCGAAGGTGTAGATAGACTTTAATGCAAAAGGCTATCAGAAGCCAACTGCCGGCTCTTGGGACCTGGATAAACCGGATAAACATTGATGAGTCGCCGCGTTCTAATAAACAAGTTTGAGAGGCAAAGTACAACGAAAACTTACCAAACAGGGCGGCTGACATCTTTGCAATATGCCGTTTTAAGCCCTGAAGCTCCTCCGCCACGGCTATGAGCCGCTGGTCTGCGTCATCTGCCCGTTTCGTCAGGGAAGCTTCCTCCGACTCAACTGATTCTTTAAGACAGGTTAGTTCAGAAGTGGCTTTGGCCAACTCCTCAGACAGGAGCCGGCACTTCTCATCAGCAACACTTCTGGCCTCCTGCTGAGCCGCCAGGTTGGTCTTCAAATCTACCACTTCAGAGCCGGCAGCGGTTAAGGCGTCCTGCAGGCGCATCAAAGAAAACAATATAAGTAGTTTTATGCAAGTCTCAAACAGATTGCGAGCAATATATTTGACACTTGGGGGCTAATGTATTTAAATCCTCGGAGTCTACAATTAAGTTCCGGCTCATCTTCTTCACAGTTAAACCGGAACTTGGGGGCTACACTATGGTTTTTCAATACTTATATTTGAAGTACCGATTCAATTTCATCTACAATTGGTCCGGCTCTTGGGGGCTATGACACGGTTCTTCAAAGAATATCTACAAGACCCAATTCAATATTTCAAAAGTTAAATCGGTCCTTGGGGTCTACGATTGGATCTTCAAGTCTTATATAAGAAAAGACCCGACTAAAATAAAATTTGAGTCGGCCCTTGGCGTCTAATTATTGGCAGGTCATAATATTTACGGATTGCAAGGAAAGACCCGGTTCAACTATAGAATAGGTTTAACCGGCTCTTGGGGGCTAAGAAAGGTTATGATAGGAGAAGAGTGACGTACCTCATATTTGATCTTCATCATAACAACTAGCCGAAGTTCTAAATCCCGGCTGGTGTTTACCCGGTTCATATAACCAGAGTGGAGTTCTTCGGCCGTCATCTTTTCATATGAAGAGTCGAAGTTGAGTTTCCGTGAGGCCTCAGCCGGCTCTGAATGCCGGGTTAGTACATGCTCCGGAGGAGGAGGCTTTTGGGCAGATCCAGTGATGATGACATCCGGAGTTGCGGGAGTCTTGGCAGGGGTGACCGGCCTTGAAGGAGCCCTTGGAGGACTCTCCATTATATCATCGTCCGCCGCTAGCTCTGTGGAAGCCGTTGGCGGAGCTTCTTCTGCTGGAGTCTCTTCTGGCTGTCCAAGGTCTGGTTGTCCAAGGTCTGGCTGAGCCGGGGCCGGTTGTTCGAGCTCTTGGTCTTGAGGGACTGGGCCAGAGGAAGGATGATTGGTTTTGCGGCGTTTCGCCTAAGCACTGCAAGACAAGGGGTCGGCGTTTGAAAGAGACTAATATTGTAACAACAGCGGGATGTTCGAATACTTACAGTGGGTTGATCTTTGGCGGAGGTATAACCGACGCCGAAGAGTCGCCAGAAGAGGGCGTCTTCTGAAAGAATAAGACAAGGAAATGACAGGACGCCTAAACACAAAGGAAAAATCAAAGGAAAATAGATATACAAACCTCTGCAGAACGCTTCTTGGGAGCCGATGAGTTGGGAAGACCTGACACAAGCTCGGTAGAGCCGGTGCTTCGGGTCTGGCCATGGTCGGACTATTGTTGCTTTTTCAAGAAGAAATCGGGAGCCAGATGAGCGAGAGGGTGAGAAAGAGGAAATTTCCTAACAACCCGCCGTGGCTTTCAGATGAAGTATTCTGAGTCGGAATATATATAAGTTACCTCGGGAGCATTGGCGTGACTGGTCTCCACTTCTTCCTGTGAGCACAGTAAACATTAATAAAGAGCAGAAAGAGCAAGGGGTCAAGCAAGCAAGTCAAGACTTTACCTCTGAATCTGATGAGGCCGGCCGTTCAAGCCAGTTCTCTTGGGGGCGGCTTTCTTCGGCTTCTTGCCTACGGCTTTCTTCTTAGCCGCCTTCGGAGGAGGGACGTACTCCTTTTTCCAGAATTCTGAGTCGGCCTACACAAAGCAACCCGGAGGAGAAAGATAGTAAATCAAACAAAAAGCAAAGCAAACATGCAAGAGACGGATGGAAAAGAGGTTAACTTACAGCAGGAGCCGGATTGGTAATGCAGAAAGGCGCTAGGCCAATGGTGCTACAAGAGCCGAAGGCTTCATGAACGAGGCTCCGAACGTTCATACAGATATCATCTTCAGTTAAGGTGACCTTGCTGAAGCATAACAAGCTATCATACTTTCCTTCATACTCATGCATGAGCCGGCTCCTGCGGCTCAAAGGCATGATCCGCCACTCAACCTAGCAACGAATCAGATCTGTTCCTATAAGTCCATTGGCCAGGAGCGCTTTCAGTCTGGCGTGAGCTGTCTCATATTTGGCACGATCTGCGATTGCGAGCCGGTCAGGGAGCACCGTGTCTGTCCTTAGCCGGGAAGGGCGATAACCCAGAAGGCGGTGTTCGGTCTTAGGAGACGTATTCTTACAATAAAACCAAGTTTTATTCCAATCCTTGGGGTGGCTTGGCATCTGGATAGCTAGAAAAATGATACCTCTTCGGCACTGGATAGTAATCCCTCCAAGCTCCAGACTCGGGCCACTTTTAAACTCCGTCTGGCGGTTGGCATAAAAGAATTCACGGAAGAAGCCCACAAACGGTCTGGATTGAAGATAGGCTTCGCAGAGTACTTGGAAGTGACAGATGTTAGAAACAGAGTTTGGTGCCAGGTCTTGAGGGTGAAGCTTGTACAGGTGTAGGATGTCACGGAAAAATTTGGAGCCAGGCGGTACGAACCCCCGCTCAATGTGATCTGTAAACACTACCACTTCCCCCTTCTTAGGTGCGGGGCGGGTCTCATCACACGGATCCCGCCAGTGGATGACCTCCTTCGGGGGAAGGGTGCCCGCGGCGACAAGATCCCCCAGATGCTCTTCAGTGACACAAGAGCCGACCCAGTTGCACGAATTGGTGGCGCGTGTCATATTGACGGCTTAAAATACTATGCAAGGCAAAATGATGACTAGTAAAGTGAAAGCAGGTGGTCACGACGGCTTACAGTTTAAAGGGCTCTAAGAATAATCTTGAAGGCCCGGCTGATGAGAGCCGGAGGGAGTCTAACGGTTCACGAGAGAAAGGGGGGCCAAAAAATCAGCTAAGTCCCGGACAAACAGCTTTCACAGACTACTGCTAAAATTATGGATCTACAAAAGGCAGTAAAATAGATCTTATTCTAACCTAGCGACGAACAGTGGAAATGGAAAAAGTGGACTGGAGCCCGAACGGTCCGCGCATTACGCGCGGCCGGCCCGCGCACGGTGGCGGTAGCAACGGCGCGTTCTGAAAAGGGCGCCGGCGGCATCGGGACGCGTATACGATGACAACACCGGAGTCCCGAGCGATGGCAGTGGAGCTACCGGAAAACCCCATTCATGGTGACATCAATCTACGGGGGAAGGGAACTCACCGGAGCTGACGGCGAAGGCGGACAACACTCTGGAACGACCAGGTTGATGCAGCGGCCAAAGGCGCAGACGACTAGCGGGCGGCGCCGGAGCGGAGCACAGCGGGGCGGAACAGTCGACGAAGGAAGAAGAAGGTGTGAGAGTGGGAAGAGTGAAAGGCACCGACCCGCACGGGTCATATTTAGAGAGGGAATAAGGAAGGTGCGAAATCCCAGGCGACGACACCGGTCTGACCGAGGCGGACGCCTCGATTCTCAAAGTGAGTGGTTAAATGCGAAGATTTGGTGATACGTCAGCAGATCCTGTGATGTCACGCCGGGTCATTCTGCGATGACTCTCAGACAACCGAAAGAGAAGGATGAAGTGAGCGGGCTCAATTCAACCTGGGGCCTAATGTTGGGGATATAACCCCATGATATGACCCGGCTTAGAAGCTCCGGCTGATAATATTGATTCATGAGTCGGCCCAAGAGAGAAGCTATCAACTGAAGGCCCAAGATGATAGGCGGCTCTGGATGCGGTCTCGGACGACGGCCCGGACGGCGAAGACCCGGACGTGCAAGACATCTCAAGGATGACTTGGGCAAGGAGGTAGAGATAGATTCGGAGATGTAAACATGATCCGATTAAGCAATTGTAAGACCCGACGGTTCTGACCTCTTATATAAAGGCAGACCCGGGGCGGCTTAGAGGTGAGGTGATCGAGAGCTAGGTCAATCTTTAGCCCCTTGTAATCGATACAACAAGCAATAACAACACAAGCAGGACGTAGGCTTTTACCTCGACTTGAGGGGCCGAACCTGGGTAAACTCGTGTCCTTTGTCCCGATCAACCCCTTTGAGTCCACTATGATGGCGACAGCTCCGAACTCAAGTTCGGTAATCTGGACATCTGTCGTGATAAATCCACGACACACGGGATCTTTTATTACGGAACGAGTAAAGAGACTTGCCGGTAACGAGGTTGAACTAGGTATACAGATACCGACGATCGAATCTCGGGCAAGTAACATACCGAAGAACAAAGGGAACAACATACGAGATTAACTGAATCCTTGACATAGAGGTTCGACCGATAAAGATCTTCATAGAATATGTAGGAACTAATATGGGCATCCAGGTCCCGCTAATGTTTATTGACCATAGAGGTGTCTCGGTCATGTCTACATAGTTCTCGAACCCGCAGGGTCTGCACACTTAAGGTTCGGTGACGATTAGGTAGTATAGAGTTATGTATGGTGGTGACCGAAGGTTGTTCGGAGTACCGGATGAGATCCTGGACATTATGACGAGCTCCGGAATGGTCCGGAGGTAAAGATTGATATATGGGATAATGGTGTTTGGTCTCCGAAAGGGTTCCAGAATTCACCGGAAATAGTTTCGGATGTTTCCTGAAATGTTCGGGGTACAAGGACACTTTATTTGGGCCAAGGGGGAAAGCCCATGAGGCTTTACGAAGGTGCAAAAGTTTTTTTGTGGAGGCCAGGGGCCAGCCGCCAGGGACCTTGGCGTCTGGGGCTGGACGCCGAGGACCTTGGCGTCTGGTCTTGGAGTCCGAGAAGGACTCTTGCCTTGCGGGCAAACTGACCTTGAGGACGATTTTTCTCCAAGTTTTGACCCCAAGTCTCAACATATAAATAAAGGGGCGGGGCTAGCACTTGGGACACATCAAGAAACCCTAAGCCACGTGTTGCCTCTCCTCTAGTTCGAAGTTTCTCCTCTAGATTAGTTTCAGCGGTGCTTAGGCGAAGCCCTGCTGCGATTGCTCCACCACCATCGCCGCAACGCCGTCGCACTGCCGGAGAACTCGTATACCTCTTTGCTCCCTCTTGCTGGATCAAGAAGGCGGAGATCGTCATCAAGCTGTACGTGTGCTGAACGCGGAGGTGACGTCCGTTCGGCGCTAGATCGGAAGGACCGTGATCAAGATCGCGAGATGGATCGTGATGAGATCGCGGGACGGATCGTGATGAGTTGGCAGGACGGATCGTGATTGGATCACGAGATGGATCGTGATGAGTGTTGGAAATATGCCCTAGAGGCAATAATAAAATGGTTATTATTGTATTTCCTAGTTCATGATAATTGTCTATTGTTCATGCTATAATTGTGTTAACCGGAAACCGTAATACATGTGTGAATACATAGACCACAACGTGTCCCTAGTGAGCCTCTAGTTGGCTAGCTCGTTGATCAATAGATGGTCTCGGTTTCATGACCATGGACATTGGATGTCGTTGATAACGGGATCACATCATTAGGAGAATGATGTGATGGACAAGACCCAATCCTAAGCATAGCACAAGATCGTGTAGTTCGTTTGCTAAAGCTTTTCAATGTCAAGTGTCATTTCCTTAGACCATGAGATTGTGTAACTCCCGGATACCGTAGGAATACTTTGGGTGTGCCAAACGTCACAACGTAACTGGGTGGCTATAAAGGTACGCTACGGGTATCTCCGAAAGTGTCTGTTGGGTTGACACGAATCGAGACTGGGATTTGTCACTCCGTGTGACGGAGAGGTATCTCTGGGCCCACTCGATAAGACATCATCATTATGAGCTCAATGTGACTAAGGAGTTAGTCACGGGATGATGTATTATGGAACGAGTAAAGAGACTTGCCGGTAACGAGATTGAACAAGGTATGGGGATACCGACGATCGAATCTCGGGCAAGTACCATACCGATAGACAAAGGGAATTGTATACGGGATTGATTGAATCCCTGACATCGTGGTTCATCCGATGAGATCATCGTGGAGTACGTGGGAGCCAACATGGGTATCCAGATCCCGCTGTTGGTTATTGGCCGGAGAGGTGTCTCGGTCATGTCTACGTGTCTCCCGAACCCGTAGGGTCTACACACTTAAGGTTCGATGACGCTAGGGTTATAGGGAAATAGTGTACGTGGTTACCGAAGGTTGTTCGGAGTCCCGGATGAGATCCCGGACATCACGAGGAGTCCCGGAATGGTCCGGAGACGAAGATTGATATATAGGAAGTGAGGATTTGGTTACCAGAAGTGTTCCGGGTGTCACCGGTAGTGTACCGGGACCACCGGAAGGGTTCCGGGGGTCCACCAAGTGGGCCCACCTGCCCCGGAAGGTTCCGTGGGCTAAGAGTGGGAGGGATCCAGCCCCTAGGTGGGCTGGTGCGCCTCCCACCCCAGCCCAAGGCGTGGCAAAGGTGGAAGGGGGCAAACCCTAGGCTTAGATGGGCCTTAAGGCCCACCCTAGGGCGCCCCACCTCTCCCTTGCCCTAGCCGCCGGCCAGATGGCATCTGGTGGCTGCCGCCACCCCTAGGGTGGAACCCTAGGGCGCAGCCACCCCTCCTCCCTCTCTCCTATATATAGTGGAGGTATTTGGGGCTGCACAATACACGGTTCTCCCTCTCTCTCTGGTGCAGCCCTACCTCCTCCTCCCCTCGTTCTCCGTAGCGCTTAGCGAAGCTCTGTCGGAGTACCACGCAGCTCCACCGCCACCACGCCGTCGTGCTGCCGGAGCTCTCCCTCAACCTCTCCTCCCTCCTTGCTGGATCAAGGCGTAGGAGACGTCACCGGGCTGCACGTGTGTTGAACGCGGAGGTGCCGTCCGTTCGGCACTTGATCGGATCTACCGCGATCTGAATCGATGCGAGTACGACTCCATCAACCGCGTTCTAGCAACGCTTCCGCTTAGCGATCTTCAAAGGTATGAAGATGCAATCTCTCCCCTCTCGTTGCTGGTTTCTCCATAGATAGATCTTGGTGACACGTAGGAAAAATTTTGATTTACTACTACGTCTCCCAACAGTGGTATCAGAGCTAGGTCTATGCGTAGAATCTATGCACGAGTAGAACACAAAGCAGTTGTGGGCGTCGATTTTGTTAATATGCTTGCCGTTACTAGTCTTATCTTGATTCGACGGTATTGTGGGATGAAGCGGCCCGGACCAACCTTACACGTACGCTTACGTGAGACCGGTTCCACCGCCTGACATGCACTAGTTGCATAAGGTGGCTAGCGGGTGTCTGTCTCTCCCACCTTAGTCGGATTGGATTCGATGAAAAGGGTCCTTATGAAGGGTAAATATCAATTGGCATATCACGTTGTGGTTTTGACGTAGGTAAGAAACGTTCTTGCTAGAAACCTATAGCAACCACGTAAAAACTTGCAACTACAAATTAGAGATCGTCTAACTTGTTTTTGCAGCATATGCCGTGTGATGTGATATGGCCAAAAGGATGTGATGTGATGCATTGTGATGTATGAGATTGATCATGTTCTTGTAATAGGGTTCACGACTTGCATGTCGATGACTATGACAACCGGCAGGAGCCATAGGAGTTGTCTTATTTATTGTATGACCTGCGAGTCAATCACAAACGCCATGTAATTACTTTACTTTATTGCTAAGCGTTAGCCATAGCAGTAGAAGTAATAGTTGGCGAGACAACCTCATGAAGACACAATGATGGAGATCATGATGATGGAGATCATGGTGTCGTGCCGGTGACAATGATGATCATGGTGCCCCGAAGATGGAGATCATAGGAGCAAGATGATATTGGCCATATCATGTCACTATATTGATTGCATGTGATGTTTATCATGTTCACATCTTATTTGCTTAAAACGACGGTAGTAAATAAGATGATCTCTCAATAAAATTTCAAGAGAAGTGTTCACCCTAACTGTGCACCGTTGCTAAGGATCGTTGTTCCGAAGCACCACGTGATGATCGGGTGTGATAGGTTCTAACGTTCGCATACAACGGGTGTAAGCCAGATTTACACACGCGAAACACTTAGGTTGACTTGACGAGCCTAGCATGTACAGACATGGCCTCGGAACACGGAAGACCGAAAGGTCGAACATGAGTCGTATAGAAGATACGATCAACATGGAGATGTTCACCATGGATGACTAGTCCGTCTCACGTGATGATCGGACACGGGCTAGTTGACATGGATCATGTGTCACTTAGATGACAAGAGAGATGTCTATCTGAGTGGGAGTTCATTGAATAATTTGATTATGTGAACTCGATTATCATGAACTTAGTCTAAAATTGCCTTTAATATCTATATTGTAGATCCAATGGCCAACGCAAATGTCAACCTCAATTTCAACGCGTTCCTAGAGAAAACCAAACTGAAAGATGATGGAAGCAACTATACGGACTGGGTCCGTGGCTTGAGGGTCATCCTCATAGCTTCCAAGAGATTGTATGTCCTTGATGCACCGCTAGGTGACCCACCCATTCTCCCAGCGGACCAAGACGTTACGAACGCTTGGCAGTCGCGCTGCGATGATTACTCCCTTGTTCAGTGCGGCATGCTTTACAGTTTAGAATCGGGGCTCCAAAAGCGTTTTGAGCAACACGGAGCATATGAGATGTTCCAAGAGCTGAAACTAGTTTTCCAAGCTCATGCCCGAGTCGAGAGATATGACATCTCTGACAAGTTCTTCAGCTGTAAGATGGAGGAGAACAGTTCTGTTAGTGAGCACATCCTCAAGATGTCTGGGCTTCACAACCGCTTGACTCAGCTGGGAGTTAATCTCTCGGATGACTCAGTCATTGACAGAATCCTCCAGTCGCTTCCACCTAGCTACAAAAGCTTTGTGATGAACTACAACATGCAGGGGATGGAGAAGTCCATTCCTGAGTTGTACTCGATGCTCAAATCAGCAGAGGTCGAGATCAGAAAGGAGCATCAAGTGTTGATGGTAAACAAGACCACTAGTTTCAAGAAAGGCAAGGGTAAGAAGAACTTCAAGAAGGACGGCAAAGCTGTTGCCGCGCCCGGTAAGCAAGTTGCCGGGAAGAAGAAGAACAAGAATGGACCCAAGCCTGAGACTGAGTGTTTCTATTGTAAGGGTACCGGTCACTGGAAGCGGAACTGCCCCAAGTACTTAGCGGACAAGAAGGTCGGCAACGTTAAAGGTATATGTGATATACTTGTTATTGATGTGTACCTAACCAGCGCTCGTAGTAGCTCCTGGGTATTTGATACCGGTGCAGTTGCTCACATTTGTAACTCCAAGCAGGAGCTGCGGAATAAGCGAAGGTTGGCAAAGGACGAGGTGACGATGCGCGTCGGGAATGGTTCCAAGGTCGATGTGATCGCCGTCGGCACGCTACCTCTACATCTACCTTCGGGATTAGTTTTAAACCTTAATAATTGTTATTTAGTACCAGCTTTGAGCATGAACATTGTATCTGGATCTCGCTTGATACGAGATGGCTACTCTTTTAAATCCGAGAATAATGGTTGTTCTATTTATATGAGAGAAATGTTCTATGCTCATGCCCCGCTGGTCAATGGTTTATTTTTGATGAATCTCGAACGTGATGTTACACATGTCCATAGTGTGAGTACCAAAAAGTGTAAAGCTGATAACGATAGTCCCACTTACATGTGGCACTGCCGTCTTGGCCATATTGGTGTCAAACGCATGAAGAAGCTCCATGCTGATGGACTTTTGGAGTCACTTGATTTCGAATCATTTGACACATGCGAACCATGCCTCATGGGCAAGATGACCAAAACTCCGTTCTCCGGAACAATGGAGCGAGCAACTGACTTGTTGGAGATAATACATACCGATGTATGCGGTCCAATGAGTGTCGAGGCTCGCGGTGGCTACCGTTATGTTCTCACCCTCACTGATGACTTGAGCAGATATGGGTATGTCTACTTAATGAAACACAAGTCTGAAACCTTTGAAAGGTTCAAGGAATTTCAGAGTGAGGTCGAGAATCAACGTGACAGGAAAATAAAATGCCTACGATCTGATCGTGGCGGAGAATATTTAAGTCACGAGTTTGACACGCACCTTAGGAAATGTGGAATTGTTTCACAGCTCACGCCGCCAGGCACACCTCAGCGAAATGGTGTGTCTGAACGTCGTAATCGCACTCTATTGGATATGGTGCGATCTATGATGTCTCTTACCGACTTACCGCTATCATTTTGGGGATATGCATTAGAGACTGCCGCGTTCACTTTAAATAGGGCACCGTCTAAATCCGTTGAGACGACACCGTATGAATTATGGTTTGGAAAGAAACCTAAGCTGTCGTTTCTAAAAGTTTGGGGTTGCGATGCTTATGTGAAGAAACTTCAACCTGAGAAGCTCGAACCCAAAGCGGAAAAGTGCGTCTTCATAGGATATCCCAAAGAGACTATTGGGTATACCTTCTACCTACGATCCGAAGGCAAAGTCTTTGTTGCCAAGAATGGATCCTTTCTCGAGAAAGAGTTTCTCTCGAAAGAAGTAAGTGGGAGGAAAATGGAACTTGATGAGGTAATTGTACCTTCACTCGAACCGGAGAGTAGCGCAGCACAGGAAGTTGTTTCTGTGGAGCCTACACCGGCTAGAGAGGAAGTTAATGATGATGATCATGAAACTTCAGATCAAGTTGCTATTCGAAGGTCCACTAGGACATGTTCCGCACCAGAGTGGTACGGCAATCCTGTCCTAGAGATCATGTTGTTGGACAACGGTGAACCTTCGAACTATGAAGAAGCGATGGCGGGCCCGAATTCCGACAAATGGCTTGAGGCCATGAAATCCGAGATAGGATCCATGTATGAGAACAAAGTATGGACTTTGGTGGACTTGCCTGATGATAAGCGAGCCATTGAAAATAAATGGATCTTTAAGAAGAAGACTGACGCAGACGGTAATGTGACCGCCTATAAAGCTCGGCTTGTCGCTAAGGGTTATCGACAAGTTCAAGGAGTTGACTACGATGAGACATTCTCACCTGTAGCGATGCTAAAGTCTGTCTGAATCATGTTAGCAGTTGCCGCATTTTATGATTATGAGATCTGGCAAATGGACGTCAAAACGGCATTCCTTAATGGCTTCCTCAAGGAAGAACTGTATATGATGCAGCCGGAAGGTTTTGTCGATCCTAAAGATGCTAACAAGGTATGCAAGCTCCAGCGCTCCATCTATGGGCTGGTGCAAGCATCTCGGAGTTGGAACATTCGCTTTAATGAGGTGATTAAAGCGTTTGGGTTTGTACAGGTTTATGGAGAACCCTGTATTTACAAGAAAGTGAGTGGGAGCTCTATAGCATTTCTTATACTGTATGTGGATGACATGCTGATAATGGGAAATAATATAGAACTCTTGGAAAGTATCAAGGCCTACTTGAATAAGTGTTTTTCAATGAAGGACCTTGGAGAAGCTGCTTACATATTAGGTATTAAGATCTATAGAGATAGATCAAAGCGCCTCATTGGTCTTTCACAAAGCACATACCTTGAAAAGATATTGAAGAAGTTCAATATGGATCAGTCCAAGAAGGGGTTCTTGCCTGTGTTGCAAGGTGTGAGATTGAGTACGACTCAATGCCCGACCACGGCAAAGGATAGAGAAGAGATGAGTGCCATCCCCTATGCTTCAGCCATAGGCTCTATCATGTATGCCATGCTGTGTACCAGACCTGATGTGAACCTTGCCATAAGTTTGGTAGGGAGGTACCAAAGTGATCCCGGAGCGGAACACTGGACAGCGGTCAAGAATATCCTGAAGTACCTGAAAAGGACAAAGGACATGTTTCTCGTTTATGGAGGTGCCGAAGAGCTCATCGTAAAGGGTTACGTCGATGCTAGCTTCGACACAGATCCGGACGACTCCAAGTCGCAAACCGGATACGTGTATATTTTGAATGGAGGGGCAGTGAGCTGGAGCAGCAGCAAGCAAAGCGTCGTGGCAGCATCTACATGTGAAGCGGAGTACATAGCTGCTTCGGAAGCAGAAAAGGAGGGAGTCTGGATGAAGGAGTTCATCACCGACCTAGGAGTGATTCCGAATGCGTCGGGCCCGATGACTCTACTCTGTGACAACACTGGAGCTATTGCCCTTGCGAAGGAGCCCAGGTTTCACAAGAAGACAAGACACATCAAGCGCCGCTTCAACTCCATCCGTGATTACATTCAGGAGGGAGACATAGATATTTGTAAAGTGCATACGGATCTGAATGTCGCAGATCCATTGACTAAACCTCTCTCACGAGCAAAACATGATCAACACCAGAATGCTATGGGTGTTCGATTCATCACAATGTAACTAGATTATTGACTCTAGTGCAAGTGGGAGACTGTTGGAAATATGCCCTAGAGGCAATAATAAAATGGTTATTATTGTATTTCCTAGTTCATGATAATTGTCTATTGCTCATGCTATAATTGTGTTAACTGGAAACCGTAATACATGTGTGAATACATAGACCACAACGTGTCCCTAGTGAGCCTCTAGTTGGCTAGCTCGTTGATCAATAGATGGTCTCGGTTTCATGACCATGGACATTGGATGTCGTTGATAACGGGATCACATCATTAGGAGAATGATGTGATGGACAAGACCCAATCCTAAGCATAGCACAAGATCGTGTAGTTCGTTTGCTAAAGCTTTTCAATGTCAAGTGTCATTTCCTTAGACCATGAGATTGTGTAACTCCCGGGTACCGTAGGAATACTTTGGGTGTGCCAAACGTCACAACGTAACTGGGTGGCTATAAAGGTACGCTACGGGTATCTCCGAAAGTGTCTGTTGGGTTGACACGAATCGAGACTGGGATTTGTCACTCCGTGTGACGGAGAGGTATCTCTGGGCCCACTCGGTAAGACATCATCATTATGAGCTCAATGTGACTAAGGAGTTAGTCACGGGATGATGTATTATGGAACGAGTAAAGAGACTTGCCGGTAACGAGATTGAACAAGGTATGGGGATACCGACGATCGAATCTCGGGCAAGTACCATACCGATAGACAAAGGGAATTGTATACGGGATTGATTGAATCCCTGACATCGTGGTTCATCCGATGAGATCATCGTGGAGTACGTGGGAGCCAACATGGGTATCCAGATCCCGCTGTTGGTTATTGGCCGGAGAGGTGTCTCGGTCATGTCTACGTGTCTCCCGAACCCGTAGGGTCCACACACTTAAGGTTCGATGACGCTAGGGTTATAGGGAAATAGTGTACGTGGTTACCGAAGGTTGTTCGGAGTCCCGGATGAGATCCCGGACATCACGAGGAGTCCCGGAATGGTCCGGAGACGAAGATTGATATATAGGAAGTGAGGATTTGGTTACCGGAGGTGTTCCGGGTGTCACCGGTAGTGTACCGGGACCACCGGAAGGGTTCCGGGGGTCCACCAAGTGGGCCCACCTGCCCCGGAAGGTTCCGTGGGCTAAGAGTGGGAGGGAGCCAGCCCCTAGGTGGGCTGGTGCGCCTCCCACCCCAGCCCAAGGCGTGGCAAAGGTGGAAGGGGGCAAACCCTAGGCTTAGATGGGCCTTAAGGCCCACCCTAGGGCGCCCCACCTCTCCCTTGCCCTAGCCGTCGGCCAGATGGCATCTGGTGGCTGCCGCCACCCCTAGGGTGGAACCCTAGGGCGCAGCCACCCCTCCTCCCTCTCTCCTATATATAGTGGAGGTATTTGGGGCTGCACAATACACGGTTCTCCCTCTCTCTCTGGTGCAGCCCTACCTCCTCCTCCTCCTCCCCTCGTTCTCCGTAGCGCTTAGCGAAGCTCTGTCGGAGTACCACGCAGCTCCACCGCCACCACGCCGTCGTGCTGCCGGAGCTCTCCCTCAACCTCTCCTCCCTCCTTGCTGGATCAAGGCGTAGGAGACGTCACCGGGCTGCACGTGTGTTGAACACGGAGGTGCCGTCCGTTCGGCACTTGATCGGATCTACCGCGATCTGAATCACTGCGAGTACGACTCCATCAACCGCGTTCTAGCAACGCTTCCGCTTAGCGATCTTCAAAGGTATGAATATGCAATCTCTCCCCTCTCGTTGCTGGTTTCTCCATAGATAGATCTTGGTGACACGTAGGAAAAATTTTGATTTACTACTACGTCTCCCAACAATGAGATCGCGGGACGCTCGGCGATTTGGATCGAGAAGACGTTCGACTACACCAACCGTGTTTCTTAACTCTTCCCACTTAGTGATCTACAAGGGTATGTAGATCCACTCTCCCTCTCATAGATGCTCATCACCATGGATAGATCTTGCGTGTGCGTAGGAAATTTTTTGTTTCCCATGCAACGTTCCCCTACAATAAGCACTTCGGTACATACAATCATTATACATAAAATTCTTTTACCCAAGTCACTTGGGGGCTCTTAATTTATATGAGCCATTTTATAATAAATGTTGTTTTCTTCTTGGTCATTGCAAAAGCTTTTTTTACTACTCCTTTTTTTGACACGAGTGTTTGGTCAATAGCCGAGTAGCCTAGTTTCTCTCTAAAGCCGCTTGAGTTCAGTTTGCTAAACAGGCCTCGGAAAAACACTCCGCCCTCAGGATATGGAGGTTGAAGCCAAAGGCTAGCCCGCTTGAAGTCTGAGAGATCGGATGTATCATGTTAAAGCACGACCGAAGCACATGTTAATTTTAAGACCAATTTTTGGATTGGCACCAAAACACTTGATTTAGTTCGAACGTCAAAGTTTTTACGTAATTTTTTTGGCTTTTCAAGCTTATGGTAGTTTAAAGCTATTTGTATGTTTTTTAGGAGGAGGGATATCGTCTTGACTAGGGTGCCCTACGAATACCTCAACTGGGGAAATATTTGCCGACCCATAGTTCGGCATCTTCCCTGCCGACCTGCACCTCGACATCTGGATATTGCTTTATATGCATCAGTTTTGAATTGTGTCTTCGGTCAATAGTTGGGTTGCCTGGCTCCTGTTATTGCCTCCTACATTCCGCTTTGTTCGGTTAGGAGTGCAAAGGGAGAACCACTGCGATTGTACTTCTGGTTTAACTGGTCAAGTAACTCAATGGAGAAAGCCGAAAACTGACTGTCACAATGTGCGTAAACTGGTTAGCGATCCGATGACCATATTAAGCAACGAGCCTTTCATAAGACTGGTAGAAGTATTACTGGTTTGACCTCGGCTGATGTTGAACACTATTCGGGGGCTAGTAACTAGCCCCGAACTTTAAACTCCTATGACTAAGTGAAAGTTATAAAGCCTGCATATCTGATTGCCTCGTTTCCTCTAACACAACCACCTTCGGGCACCGAGACGTCGGCTAAGGGTTGTATTGTTTGTACGGAAACGCCCTGTGTAGCATCTACAAAGGGGTGGAAGCCGATGATGGGCCACTTTCAGGCTATAAACAGTCTCAATGGAGAATTTGCCTTCCATAATTATCGTAATAAAGCCTTAAATATGCATCAATTTGACTTAAGATTTTGGCCAAGTTGGGTTGTCTGGATCCTATGCTTACCCCTATGTTCCCGATTGTTCGGCTAGGCGGTAATGGGAGCACCTCTGTGGTTGTTACTACCGAGTCATCCGTGTTAGTACCTCAGACTGGGTGAAGCCGAAAGCTAGCCATCTTAAAGGATATAATTGGTCGGCAACAATGGAAGTGAAATTTTTGGTTCATTATGGACCACAGAGTTCGGTAACTTTCCCCCAACTAAATCCTCAATATTTTCCTCCCACATTGATCGGAGATGAGGTTTCATGATCATGGTCAGCATGACAACGCAAAGAAAGGAACCGACAGCGGGACTATTTTCTTTGGAAGATGTTTCTTGAGTTAAATAGTAATATAACATATCTCTTCGCGTACCTTTGTTTATAAAACTGTATGGCCGAATTGCCTTGTTTTCCATAAATCTTTGCCCTCATAAAGTCTTAATAAAGTAGGACAAACACTCCCCGGCCACTGGCCGAGGAGGTTGAAGCTGATGGTCGGTCGACAAAGTTTTGTACAATGCGGATCCGAGCATTAATGATGTAAAGTACTTGGATACATAGAATCATTACACATAAATTATGATTAAAGTCAATTTACTCCGGATATCGATCCTTAATTCGGCCACCCGTGCCCACATTATGTCTCGGGGGCTACTGGGCTTTGCGCTTATCATTTACAAATATTAAAGGGGCCCATCGATCCCCTGATCTGGTGTTGCCACCCGACCAGTGGCTCGGGGGCTACTGCATTGCTTATTCAATGCAGAAAATTCAAAATGCTCAGTGCTTGGCTTGACCAAGCTATGGGAAAACATGTCTTCGGACAACAATAGGTACCATCTGGACCTATCCGACATCAAGCTAATATATTATGGCAACTTCTCAAGACCCTCTTTCAAGGGCCCGCTTGACTATCACTATTTCCTCTAAAATATTACACCGCTTTTGTATTCCTAAGTATGCCGCAGAGCTAGGAGTTGATCCTCAGGCCGATTTTGTGTATCGACCTGAATCTCAGGGGCTAATGGGATCAGCGGTTTTATGTTTTCCTTCAGGTGCATGTTGAACATTCAACGGACACACACCTTGAGGGCTACTTTCTATATATCTCGGCAGAGAATAAATTGCACCAATCGAAAATATCCCAAAAAAAAGCCCAAGACTGAGATATTGCACCACCTTGGAAGCAGTCCGGCATAAGATCAGATGCAAGTGGCTGACTCCATAGAGGGCATTTCCGGCATTAAGCTCGGATGAACTCCTTAAACTTTTTCAAGACCGAGGTAATCTATAACACCTAGGACATAGTCCGGCATTGGCGCTCGGACACAGTCCGGCGTTGGAGCTCGGACGTAGCCCGTCATTTGGCGCTCAGATCCCAATCACTGTTGGATCTCGGCTGCAAAAAACACCTCGGATGCAGTCCGGCGTTGGAGCTCGGATGCGAGAGGATACCATGAATGCCGAATAGTGTTGGAGCTCGGCTGTGAAAAGATGCCGCGGATGTAGTTCGACATTGGAGCTCAGACGCAAGAGGACACCGCCGCACAGGAAACACTTCAAACCCCAGGCATGGCGTAAAAAATTACAAGGCATTGATAAAGGCCGATAACTTAAAGGGGCTCCTCGGATGCCCGACATGTAAGCTCTTCGGATTCACCTCGACGATCCTCAAGATCGGAGATAGGAAGATTTATTGAACCAGTTTTCAAGACCAATGGTTGAAGATGAAGAACAGTTCAGAAGAACCGAGGAGCGTCCCCAACTTGAAGACCGGTTCAGGGGGATACTAACGGTGTCCTGGACTAGGGGGTACTCACCACATCGTCTCCCGACCAGTGGGTCGGGCCGATGACCCCCATAATGATTCACTAATGGGCCACTTCGGGCAACCCATGATGCATACAAGGGAGATTCCATAAGACTTGGTGCACAAGACAAGGAATCCTCTAAACCCTAGGCCTACGGTGCATATATAAACCGAGGCCAGGAAAGTCGATAGACAATCTCATATTCATTACTACAATCTCGTGGTACATACCTGTACTATGTACTATCCACATATCAATACAATCAAAAGCAGGACGTAGGGTATTATCTCCTTGAGAGAGCCCGGACCTGGGTAAAATCATGTGGCCATGTTACCATCGCTCCAAGAAGCCTAGCTTAGGACCCCTACTACGAGATACGACGGTTTTGACACCGACAGATACCTCTCCGTCACATGGAGTAATAAATCCCAATCTTGATCCATGCCAACCCAACAAACACCTTCGGAGATACCTGTAGAGCACCTTTATAGTCACCCAGTTACGTTGCGACGTTTGATACACACAAGGTACTCCTCCGGTGTCAGTGAGTTGGATGATCTCATGGTCATAGGAACAGATACTTGACATGTAGAAAACTATAGCAATAAACTAACACGATCATATGCTATGTTTATAGTTTGGGTGGTCTTGTCCATCACATCATTCTTCTAATGATGTGATCTCGTTATCAAATGACATCTCATGTCCATGGCCAGGAAACCTTAACCATCTTTGATTAACGAGCTAGTCTATTGGATGCATACTAGGGACATGGTGTTGTCTATGTATCCTCACATGTATTTGAGTTTCCGATCAATACAATTCTAGCATGGATAATAAACAATTGTCATGAACAAGGAAATATGATGATAACTAATTTATTATTGCCTCTAGAGCATATTTCCAAAATTTGTGAACTACAAGTTCAATTGTTTTGATAAATTTAGATGAATATGATATGAAAGCTTCATTTTTGTATTTGAGTGATGTGATTATGAAATGCAGAAATGCCCAGTCATTTTTGTAGGGTTGAGCTTCTTAATTTGATATATGTGTGTGTGTGTGTGTGTGTATAGAGAGAGAGAAGGAGAAAAGCATGAAGATTCTTAGAGAGGATTAAGTTTTTTTGCACACAAGAAATGTCACAACCTATTAATAACACATTATTAGAAGTCAACTACATGTCCGGCATAACTACATAATGCACGACATCTGATACCATCAAAACAATCAATGTTATTTGTGTCTCGTGTGAGCTTATGTGGACATAACATGATTGGTTTTATGCCAAAATTTGGCTAGTTTGCCAACCTCACAAAAAGTTGCCAACATTTACAAAATGGGAACATTTTTTGAAATTTTGAACAAATTATTTAAGACGGAAAAACTTTTGAAATTTCGATTTTTGATTGTGAAAACACATGTGTTTTTTGGAAAATCTTGACTTTTCTTGAAAATCAGAACATTTCTTGTATTTGGGAACATTGTTTTATCGAAGTATCATAATATATTTTTGAAAAATTATAGTGACCTTGAAAAAGGAAAAAAGAAAAGAAAATAAAGGGAAAAAAAGAAAATATGAGAAAATGAAAATGGATCAGAAGGCTCCCAAAACCGACGGGGAATCTTCCAAAAGATTTCCAAAACTGGATTTACCACTCACTACCTCGTTGTTAAAAAGGCCGGCCTAGTTCAATGGTCACTTGCTTCTCTATGGAAAAGATCGACACAATGATGCAATGAGAGTCATATAGGAAACATGCATTTTATCCGCGAGAACAATATTCTGTTTATAGCAGGATGAAACGAGCTCTTGCCGGAAGGATTCTTCTTCATGCTACGAGAGCTGCTCTAGTTCGACCACTCACAATCGATTAGCTCGATCCCTTTGGTTTTCTATTGTTTTTCCGTTCTTTGTTTCTTTTGTTTATTCTTCAAGTTTTCTTTGCTTCTTCATGGTCTTTTTGGTTTTTCTTTTATGTATTTTCCTTTTTGTTTGTTTCTCGGGCTTCTTTGGTTTTCTTGTTTTCTCTTGTTTTGCACCGTTTTTCTCCTAATTTTTCATGTTTTCTTTCTCTAGTTTTTTGGGTTTTCTCTAGTTTTTCCATGTTTTATTTCTCTTATTTTTCCTGTTTTTTCACAGGTTTTCTTTGTTTATTTCACGCTTTTCACTGGTTATTCTTTTTTCTTTGTTGTTCTTTGTGTCTTTCTCGGTTTTCGTTTATTTTTTTTGCTTTTTTTATTTTGCTATGTTTTTCCTACTTTGTTTCTTTCTTGGTTTTCATCAGTTTAATTTGGTTTTTGTGGTTTTCTATCTTTTCATTATTTTGCATTGATTTCTTTGGGTTTCTCTGTTTTTGTTTTGGTTTTTATTGAGTTCCTTCGTTTTTATTTATTTCTTTGCCGTTTTTCATCAGTTATTTTCATTTAAACATGTAAACTTTTCTCAGTACACACTCAAACATTTTTCGCATATATTTGAAACATATTTTCTATACATATTTAATACTTTTTAATACGTGATTACATTTAAAAAATGATGTTCTACTTTTTTATACACATTGTACATTTTGGGCATATATCGTTTAAACAAATTTTAAATACATATTTTTTTCTGAAATACAAGATTAGCATTGTTTTAATACATGGCCAACATTTTAATACATGGTGAACATTATTTAATGGTAGCAAAAAATTCTTCAGACACAATGTACATTTGTTGTATACGTCAGACATATTTTTATTTATTTTTTATATATTTTTTAAACACAGATCAACTTCTTTATAATATATAATTTCTGTGTGCACTTTCATTTTAATGACGTTGTACATTGTTTGTATACACTAGAAACAGCTGTAATACAATTTTAACATATTTTAAATACTTGAACGATATTTTAAAAATACATGATAAATCTTTTATTACACATTTATATATTTTTCATATGCATGAGATTTTTTTCTATACACTTTTACCATTTTTCAAATGCTTGATTTTCTTTAATGTTTTATTTAAAGTATTTTACAGAATATGTAAATTTTGTATATTTGGGAGTATAATCAAATGGAAAAAAGAAACTAAAAATGAAAAGAAAAAACGAGATTGTGGCCTTTGCCCTCACGTGCCTATACTATTCCATCTCATCTCCGCCCTCAGGTGAGGGTTCTCCATCTCGCTGTAAGCGAGACATAGGGACGCTCCATATTTCTTTCTTTTGAGTCTAATAGGGACGGGGCGCTCCATTTGACGACAACTTTTCAATTTGGCATGAACATCTTTTCAGGAGTTTTCTATTTGGCGCGTAGGTCGCGCCCTAACGACCAATCAGGTTCCCCTCCTTCCTTCGGTCATCTTTTGGGCGACCCACTTTTTTAATTTCTTTCCCACTGGTTTGGGGAAGATTCTACCTTCTATGAACTGTTTTTCCCTTTTTTCTTCCCTTTTTTTTTATTTTTCGTTTTGTTTTTCTGTTTCTATTTTTGCCTTTTTTTTATTTTTTGTGGACATCTTTTAAAATTTGCAAACATTTGTCTGAAATTTGTAACGAATTATGGAAATCGTGAAGGTTTTTTAAAATCATAACTATTTTAAAATTTATGAACTTGTTTTACAAATTCGTGATCATTTTTTAAAACATGAACATTTAATACCAATTCGCCAACATTTGTTTTAAACTCCGAACTTTTTTTGAATCGGCAAACGTTTTCGGAAAAATAGTGGAAGAGTTTTTCAAGTTACGATTTTGTTTTGTGTTTTATCGAACATTTTTGAATCAACTAATGTTTTATGAATGGATGATATAAAAGTCCTGACATTAAAGTCCACCAAGCAGCAGAGTACAATACAGTCGGGCTGGCTTTCCCTAAGACAAAGGGGAAAACAGGTGTGGGCCAACGAGTTCTCAACAAAAAAAAAACTGTGGACCAACGTTCATTACAGGACCGACACTTGCCTTACTTATTAGTACTTCCCCTCAAAAAAAAAACTTATTAGTACTTATTACTGACACTGTCACTGTACAGGGCCGGTGTGTATGCAGCAGCCATCCGTGTGATTTCCCGAAAGAAAAAAAATAGGAGAAAAAAACAGCTATCCGTGCGTCCATCCGCGTGGCCGTCGGTGCGCCGGAATTGATTGCGCGGTCACCGTTGCGTCGTGACGGAGCGTCGACTTCCACTACCGCTCCCGCTCCAGGCCACACCCACCGACGGCCGGCGCAAGCAGAGCCGGTGCACCCGAGCGAGTGACATGTGTGCGCCATTGACGTCAAGGAATCGACCGATCAGTCACTCACTCGCTGGCCGCGGCACTACTGCTGTCCAGGGGGCCAAGCTGGCGACGGGAGAGCGGCATCAATTGGCTGGCCTGCCTGCTTATCTGATCCGTCATCATGGCCGCTTACCTTAATACGTAATTAATTAACTTGAACCATGCCCGAAGCAGTCGTTTGGTGCGACGGCATATTCTCCCGGCCGATCACTCGCCGGGAGCCGGCTCGTCGGTTTTGTTTGTTGCGTGAGAAAAGTCGAGGTTCCGGGGGAGATCAGCATCTCAGCAGGCTGTGTTTTATATGACGACGGATGCGATTACTTTACACGCGGCGGAGATATCTTGTGGCCTTGCGGGAATGAAACGTGCGTAAAGTAAAGTAGGATGGCTCCTGCGGAGATTGCCCGTTTATGTCAAGTACTAAGAGCTCTCTCGCCTCGATGGTCGCCATCGTTCGATCGCCACCACATGCGCTTGGCCTCATTCTATTTTTCGTGGCGTCCGTCCGCTTTCTCTTTCTCTTTCTCGGCGTGGACGATTGGAGGTGTTGGAGTATATTACTGTCACGCTGTCGCGAGGTTCGGTTGTTTTGCTTGATTGAAAAGGAAGCGCAGGATACAAAAAAGCTCGCGCAGCTTCTTGCTTTCCCGGCTTTGCCGGGCCTGCAGTTGTGTCTGATCTGGTAAGATAAGAAGAATGTTGTGAAGTTATATTACTACCGAAAGTGCTCTTCTCAGCTAGAGCACACATGCTCCCGTTGCTACAGTAAAATCGAAAAAAATTCAAAAACATTTCAAAAAATTCTGAATTTTATTGTGGCAAACATTGACAAATGTTCTCAGTGCTTGCAAAGTTTCATCGTAAAATGACATCGATGTGAGCCGTGGCAAAAAAAACAAAATCAGCACTCCAAAATGCTTTCCGAAATAGCATTTTTTAAGCATCGATTTTGTTCTTTTGCCACGACTCACATCGATGTCATTTCACGATAAAACTCTGCAAGCACTAAGAACATTTGTCAATGTTTGTCACAAAAAAATTCAGATTTTTTTGAAATGTTTTTGAATTTTTTTTTTATTTTACTGTAGCAACGGGAGCGTGTGTGCTCGCGAGCAGAAGAGCTGCGTCCTTCTTTCGTTTCATAATGTAGTGCATATAGATTTTTTAAAAAGTCAATCTTTACAGACTTTGACCAAGTTTATAGAAGAGTTAATACATGTTTTAGTACATAAACTTGTGGTGATGAGAACAATTTCATACAAAAACTAAAAAAACCCAAAAAGTAGTACATGAAGTCTATTCATGTAACAAATGCATACAAATCGCTCACAACCCGACATTTGGATGGCCACACTCGACGTCCTGTTGTTTTTCGGAATGTCCCCTCAATATGTATTATTTTGAGTACTTAACTACAATAATTGATGACGTAATTGCACTAAGTGATGCAAAATGGCGACGACCAGACGACTACAACCGGCCTCGCTGGCATGCAGTGGCAGTACTGCTCGGCGTTCGTGGACGAAACAGCGGTAATAGTTCAGCAGTGGTGCTCACTGAAAAGTGGAGTACGTGGCCGTCCAAGACTCCAGCGAGGTCACGTTTGTAACATACAAAAAATTGTATAACACATTGTATCCCCAAAATCCTCACATAGCCTACTGGTACACAGATTGTTGCACTACACTACTGGTCTTGGGTTCGATTACCATGACCCTAGCTTTTGTTCTTAATTTTTTTTGTCATGTTATACAGCAGAACAAAAAATTTGTCATGTTACAGCAGAAGCGGTATTCAGTCTTGTTGACGGCAGAAGCAAAATCTGTCAGTAAATAAAATACAGTTGGACTGACGTAAAAGCTTTTGTTTGCACTGAATTTGACAGCAAACAAAATAGATGTTACAGTTCTATCAAGTGCACTGAATTTGGTAGAAATATGCTTCTCTAGAAAATGAACTCTGAATTTGACAAAAACATTCATCAAAAGAATTCGGTAAGCAAGACAACACTTAACTTATGAATATCTGCACCATTACAAAATGAGCACTCAAAAACATAAAGTTCTGACATGAACGTCTACAAAGTAGCTTAAAGTTCATTTAAGAACTTCAAGCACTCTAGCACTGATCTCCTGGAGGTGCATTTCGTGAGAGTGGTACTTCATCCCTGGCATTATGGCCTGGGATCATGTGCCTAGATCCATCATCTCCAAACATGACTCTGTACAATAGATTTTGAGATGGATCGGTGTCAGATAAAGTCCAAGATCCTCCTATGCCTACTCCATTTCCTGGGTCGCCGTCGAGGAGGAGACAAGGGACGGGTTTGGGGAGGAGTTACGAGAGCGTCGGCTGTATATCCGAATCGTCGAGGATGTTTTTCTTAAACTTTGCGCGAGTAAGGAAGAAAGACTAAATTTTGTGACAAGTCGGGGGAGGGGGGGTTATGTGGAATGCAGCTCCGACCCGCCAGGTTGTTGACGTGGCACTCCACGCGGATTGGTTCGAACAAATTTGTATGCATTTGTTACGGCAGTATAGTTCATGTATTACTTTTCTGGGGGGTTTTAGTTCTTGTATGAAACTGTTCCCACCACCACAAGTCTATGTACTAAAACATGTATTAACTCTTTATAGAAATAACTATCTATACTTATAATATTAAATATATATAATATGAAAGTACATCTTGCGATGAATCTAATGATATGTATTTGATATTCTAGATGTATATATATATTTTTTACAAACTTGATCAAAATTTGTTAACTTTGACTTTTTAAAAAATCTATATGCATTAGATTGTTGAATGGAGGGAGTACAAGTGACCAGTCAGCAGCTAAAACTGAATCGGCATATCCCGGATTGGAGTAACAAACAAGGCATGTTGCCGAATGTGTTGGCAGCCGCCTGTGTATCCTATTCCTTTTCTCGAACGGAATTTCAACCAGATCCACTCTTCCGTTTATCTTATTCGGAACCAAATTGGCCTGCAAATATAAAAGTTGGATGGACACATGACCGTGCGCTACCCCGGTCTTTGCTGCAATTGTTACCTTTGTAGGGAGTAGACCCGGGCTGTACATCCGGGCCGGGCTTGAGCTCGGCTTTTTCATCTGAAGCCTGGCACGAAAGCCCGATAAGGGTATAGATCACTATTTTATTATAAACTAGCACAAATACCCATGCGCTATAACGGGAGAAAAAAATCACATATTGTGTGGAGGTCCAGCTGGGGAAGCCATGCCGACATCCAAGGAGACAACACGGTAGCAACCCAAGTGGATAAGGTTAGCCTCAAGGTCGCACATGGAGAATGTATGGGGATTCGTCCGAAGCGAAAATTACTGATTTACGTTGCTGGAGAGCGGCATAGCGGACAAACAGCTTCCGTCGAGAATGGCGGCCGAGGAAGGATGAAACGGGAGAGGGGCTAGGCGGCAGAGCGACCGGAGATACGACGGAGAAGGTCGACGGCGACAGGGCATGGAGGTGCTGTGGGGTCACCGGCGAGGCGGCTCGCAAGCGCGGGGGTAGCTCGGGGAGGAGGTAGTTGCGGGCAGCGGCATGGTCTGGTTTTTTAGTACGACAACAACTCGGCTTGGGTTGGGCCTTGGCTTGATGTCGGGCCGGCTGAGGCAGGCAACAACGGGAAACAAGTTGGGCTGGGTGATGCTCTGATGGTGAAGACGGCGAGGCCTGGTCGGATTTGGGCGGATTGGACAGGGTGGATCCATTTTCGGCGGATTTGCTGTGGAGCGTTCGGATCCACGAGATTTAGCACCGGCGGCGTCATGGCCCTCTCAGAGGTCCTTGTTCAGCGAGAAAGAGGGAGAGAGGTGAGAGGAAATAGGGAGGAAGGAGGAAACGGGAGGGGGCGAGGTGACGGAGCGGCCGGAGGTAAGGCAGAGAAGGTCGTCGGCGACGGGGCGTGGCAGAGGTGTGGGGTCGCCGGCGAGGCGGCTAGCGGGCACGTGGTGCTCGGGCAGGAGGGAGCTGCGGGCTGAGGGAGCTGCGGATTTGGGCCCGGGTGGGATTACCATCTTTTTTATTTTATGTATGTGCAAAAAAATGACAGACAAAATTCATGGGAGAAAGCATAAATTCGAGGAAAGAAACGTATTACGACGGTGAATGGAAAGAAGCACTTCGTGCTTTATTATTAGGTAGAGATATAGCTACAATATAACATTTAAATATCCCACCATGTTATCTTCTTGGTTCAAACCTCACAAGAAGAGACCATCATAGTTACGCATATGATGTATTTTAATTGGGTTTACTTCAAGTTTTACTACGAGGCATTATAAAGTTTTTCAAGTTGTCACATAATCATGGGCATGACTTTCTGAAAGATTTAACCCTGCACGGGTGCTCCAACTCGTCCATCCCAAATTAGCCACAAGCTGCGTTGAAATACCTCAACTGCGGGATAACCCGAAGTGTCCTCGGGAGCCCGGTGCACAAGACGTTCGTTGAAGTTAAAACAAACCAAGCAAGTTCATAAAAAGGTGGCATTGAGCAAGTTCATAAAAAACCTGATGATACCCAAATCATTCTCTTTACGAACAAGATGTCATGCTGTGACTGAGGGCATATCATAAAATACATGAGTGACGATTCAAGACGTCTAGGCCCAATCAGGTCGGGTGGCTCCAATCAGTATTCTTTACGAGGAACATATGTCAGACCATCTCTATGGAACCAAGTTTACGTATTGAGATACTTGGCCTTCATGGGAGTGCCAATCACTGCCACTGAGGATATCGGAAATGTCCCTTGCTCTGGGTGTTGCTGAGTAGCTTGGCAACTCCGACGAGTTGAGCTACCAGCACACGTGAGCAAAACGAATCTTTACATGCCTCGTTATCAATGTACAACTCAATAGTATAGGAGATCCTCTTTTAATCAAGGGAAGACACGTCTTTTCCATCTACCTCAATATTTATCGATCTGATAATGCTTGTGTTGGGGAACATTGCATGGGAAACTAAAAAATTCCTACGCACACGCAAGATCTATCCATGGTGATGAGCATCTACGAGAGGAAGAGTGGATCTGCATATCCTTGTAGATCGCTAAGCGAGAAGCGTTAAGAAACACGGTTGATGTAGTCGAACGTCTTCGCGATCCAAATCGTCGAGCATCCCACGATCCATCCCAATCTAGTGACAAACAGATAGCACCTCCGCGTTCAGCACACGTACAACTTGATGACGATCTCCGCCTTCTTGATCCAGCAAGAGGGAGCGGAGAGGTAGATGAGTTCTCCAACAGCGCGACAGCACGACAGCGCGACAGCGACGGTGATGGAACTAATCCGGCAAGCCTTCACCTAAGCACTATAGAACTAATCTAGAGGAGAAACGATCTAATGGAAGAATAAGGCAGCACGTGGTAATTAGGGTTAGGGGCTCCCCCAAAAATCCTCTAGTATATATAGGAGGAAGAGGAGGGAGGCCGATGCCCTAGGGTGGCCCCTAGGCTTCAGCCGAAGTGGGAGAGGTGGAGGAGTCCTACTCCAATCCTACTAGGAGTAGGATTCCTCCCCCAGTTGGAAACCTTTTCCACCTTTAGGTTTTCCCAGCCCTAGCAGCATGGGCCTTAGTGGGGGCTTTGGCCGTCCCATAACGGGCTGGTTTGCCTCCTCCCACATCCCATGAGGCCCTTTGGGGCGTGAGGCCTCTCCCGATGGTCTCCACGTACCCTCCCGGCACTCCCGATACACTACCGAAGTGCCCGAAACTTTATTAGTGACCAAAATGGGACTTCCTCTATATCAATCTTTACCTCTGGAGCTCCTCGCGACGTCCAGGATCTCGTCCGAGACTCCGAACAACCTTCGGGCAACACCATACAGAACTCTATACTATCGAAACGTCACCAAATGTTAAGTGTGCAGACCCTGCGGGTTCGAGAACTATGTAGACATGAACGAGACACCTCTACGGTCAATAACCAATAGCAGGACCTGGATGCCCATATTGGTTCCTACATATTCTAAAAAGATCTTTATCGGTTGAACCTCTATGTCAAGGATTCAGTTAATCCCGTATGTTGTTCCCTTTGTTCTTCGGTATGTTACTTGCCCGAGATTCGATCGTCGGTATCTCTATACCTAGTTCAATCTCATTACCGGAAAGTTTCTTTACTCATTTCGTAATACAAGATCCCATGGCTAACACTTTAGTCACATTGCTTGCAAGGCTTGTTGTGATGTTGTATTACCGAGTGGGCCCTGATATACCTCTCCGTCACACGGAGTAACAAATCCCAGTCTTGATCCATGCCCACTCAACAGACACCCTCAAAGATACCTGTAGAGCATCTTTATAGTCACCCAATTATGTTGTGACGTTTGATACACACAAGGTATTCCTCCGGTGTCAGTGAGTTGCATGATCTCATGGTCATAGGAACATATACTTGACATGCAGAAAACTATAGCAAAAAACTGACACGATCATATGCTATGTTTAAGTTTGGGTCTTGTCCATCACATCATTCTCACAATGATGTGATCCCATTATCAAATGACATCTTATGTCTATGGCTAGGAAACCTTGACCATCTTTGATTAACGAGCTAGTCTACTAGAGTCATACTAGGAACAGAGTGTTGTCTATGTATCAACACATGCAATGTGTTTCCAATCAATACAACTATAGCATGGATAATAAAAGATTATCATGAACAAGGAAATATAATAATAACCATTTATTATTGCCTCTAGGGCATATTTCCAACAGTCTCCCACTTGCACTAGAGTCAATAATCTATCTCACATCACTATGTGATTTACATTGTAATGAATCCAATACCCATACAGTTCTGGTGTTGATCATGTTTAGCCCTTGGAATAGGTTTAGTCAATGGGTCTGCAACATTCAGATCCGTGTGCACTTTGCAAATATTTATCTCCTTCTCCTTGATGTAATTACGGATGGAATTGAAGCGCCGCCTTATGTATATGGTCCTCTTGTGAAACCTTGGTTCCTTGGCCAGAGCAATGGCACTAATTTTGAGGGAGTCCTGGATTAGGGGGTCCTTGGATTGCCAACCTATTGTTATGTGCCGGACTATGAGGGCTATTTACCGAACACCGGACAATTTGAAGGCCCAGTCTCCAAGATGGAGGCTTCGAGAGGCATGGCTTGCGCTCCACGTTTGATGTAGTAATTAGGCATGTTTAACACTTCGGCATGTAACCAACCATGTGTAAACCCTAGGCATCCTCGACATCTATATAAGCCGGAGGGTTTTAGGGTATATAGATAGAACGACTCATCTCAGGTTAGCTATAGGATCTCGAGGTAGATCAAATATGTAACCCCTTACATCATCAATACAACCAAGCAGGACGTAGGGTATTACCGCCATAGGAGGGCTCGAACCTGGGTAAACTCGTGTCCCCTTCGTCTCGTGTAACCGTCGATTCTAGTCTCATAGTTCGGGACCCCCTACCTGAGATCCACCGGTTTTGACACCGACATTGGTGCTTTCATTGAGAGTTCCTCTGTGAGAAAGATGGAATCGACGCCTCGCCTTGTCATCAACGAAGAGGTCCGCAACATGGACGTCTTCGTCCCCGAACAGATCTTCGCCTTCGGCAGTGTTGTGCTGCACGCTGATTCCGCTGGTCATCTAGGCCGCGTTCAGAACTTCGTCCCTGATCGAGAGGTCGGATTTGGAAACCTAGAGTTCCCCGTCGACTCTCGGAGTTACTTGACATTAATCGGGCTCGTAGCTTCGCCTGTAGCCTCCAAGGACTTTAAGACCTTAACCTTGAGCCCCTTCTTCGGACATGCCGATGGGGCCACCCATGACGACGAACCGATCTCTTATCCCGGTCTGGCCGTTAAGCCAGATGATAGGACACATGTTATTTCCGAAAAATCCCCATGTCTGGACGTCATGGAGGTTAACTCCACGAATTTTGAATAGCTGGATCCGATCGGGTCCTCACTGGTCGGTGAGGCCCTGGAGCGATTCTCTTTGATGAAGATCGTTGACGATCCAGCCTTGATTAACGCTCGGTTCGGTTACGGTGCAGGCGGGGACGAATTTTTCAACCCACCCAGCACCCACTTGATAGCCACCGTCGAAGATTTAACTAACGTGCTGGACTATGCCTCCGAGGAGGCAGAATACATGGATGAAGAGGACCCTGCTCCCACCCCTGTTAACACCGGGAGTTGGACCGGCACTTCTACATACGAAGTCTACATGGTGGATACTCCTGCCACCAACGGCAAACATACACCTCACAACAACGGTGAGAAATCAGGCAATGCGCCATCAAGGCGCCAGAAATCGTACAAGCAGTCCAAAAGCAAAAAGGGAAGAAGAGCTATTATCAGCAATGGGGACGGTAATGCCCCCGCTAATCACGACAATCTCGATATCCCCAAGCACCCGTTTGAGGGTCGAGAGGGGCCTGAAGACCAAAACAACCCCGATAACGCCAACGAACCTAAAGGCGCTGAGTACCTTCCCCCCATCGAGGAGGAAGGCATACTCGAAGCCGATGACTTGTACATCCCTGATAACCTCGAAGATCAGGAAGAAATCAGGCAGCGGCTCATAGCAACGGCTCGCAGCCTAAAGGCTAAGGAACAACAACTCAAAGCCGAACAGGTCGACCTCAATGATCGATGGACGAAAGTCCTCTCAGTCGAGAAAGTATACGGCACTGGTCTGTCAAACCATCCCAAAAGCTACACTCGGAGAAGGCTGCTGCCGCAACTCGATGATGAACTTACTGATACCCCATCTCCAGACCGTACTCCGTACGACAAGCCGGACCGCCCTCCTCGTGGTCAGGATGGGACGGCTGACGACGTCGGTTATATACCAGCAGTGCCCCGAAGACGGGGTAAGGAGACATTAGAGCCCACTGACAGGTTCGACCTGCGAGATGACCTGGATCATAGAGTAGTCTGCACTAGATCCATCTATGGATCCAGAGAGTACTCGCCCGATAGACGCGACGGATACAGACCATGGTTCGACCAAAACAACAAAGTCCGGGAACACAACCGACCCCACACAGATGCCGAATATAGGCAGGACATAGCTCGGGTCAGAGGCGCCGCTCACCCACTGTGCTTCACAGATGAGGTAATGCGGCATCAGTTCCCTGAAGGGTTTAACCCGTGAATATAGAACAGTACGACGGGACCACTGACCCAACTGTATGGATTGAGAACTTCCTCCTCCATATCCACATGACGCGAGGAGACGATCTCCATGACATCAAATGCCTCCCTCTTAAGCTTAAGGGGCCAGCTCGGCACTGGCTAAACAACCTCCCCGAAAACTCCATTGGATGCTGGGAAGACCTGGAAGATGCGGAGAGGAAGCGTGCCCTCCGGGAAGTCTACGGGGTGGAACCCGTAGCCCCGAAGTATAACCCATGGTCGGCATACCTGATCACCTTTGATCAGCGTGATCATTCGACCAGTATCCGCCATGGGGGATCGGCGGCCTTCGTCCTAGACCCCATCATAGATGGGTATCACCTCACCAAGGTCCTAATGGACGGAGGAAGTAGCCTTAACCTGATTTACTCAGATACGATGAAAAATATGGGCATAGATCCGTCAAGGATCAAACCCAGCAGCACTACCTTCAAAGGAGTGATCTCGGGCGTTGAGGCCCGATGCACGGGCTCTGTGACTCTCGAAGTTGTGTTCGGCTCGCCCCATAACTTTCGCAGTAAGGACTTGATCTTTGACATCGTGCCCTTCCACAGCAGCTATCACGTGCTGCTTGGTCGGACATCGTTCGCTCGTTTCAACATGGTCCCACATTACGCATACCTCAAGCTCAAGATGCCGGGACCCAAGGGGTTCATTACTGTCAACGGCAACACCGAGCGCTCCCTTCGAACCGAGGAACATGGACTGACCCTAGCGGCCGAATTTAGTTACAAAGAAGATCGGCAAGTTCCGATATCCGCCATAAAGGCGCAAAAGGCTGGGAAGCGAGTTCGGCTCCCGAACGAAAACTCAGACCTTTCCTCCTCCCCTCTATAGGGACTCTCCCCCACCGCACAACCTCAGGACCAGCAAAGTATCTGCCGAGGAGGCACAACTTCGCACTTAAGATTCCATGGGTAGCGGTGGGGACATTAAGATGGGTGTTCGGCTGCCCCGAACTGTTACCATCAACACGTCTTCGGACAAGACGCAGGCGCTCCTAAAAGAGCCTGCCTACGGTGTAAAGCTCACCTACAATTCGTCTTCTTCTCAAGATATAGTTAGCAAAATCCGCTCGCCGAACTCTAACACCCATCAAGGTGCATCTAAGAGCAGGAGTCAACTAGCAAGGTGGCATATCGAGGACGTTAGGTTACCAATTGAAGACCCCTGGTACAACAACTCCTGTACGATTTTCTTTCTTATTTTCTTTCATATACCTGTAAGCAGATGCTTCGACAATCCGAGTTATAACAGTTGTTGAGAAAATGCAAAAATTGTGTGGCACAAGTTTGCCTCATTTGTCCTGTTTTCGGTGCATATTTTTTATTTCTCCCTCTTCTCGTGAACCTGTTCGGTATGACATGAGGAAACCGCCTAATAGACCGGGGGCTTGCGTTCAAACACAAATCGCCCTATTTCTCATGTGTTCGGCGTCTTGGCGTTTGCTTTATATGCATCGGTTCCGAACTATGTCTTTGGTCAATAAGTTGGGTTGCCCGGCTCCTGTGCTTGCCCCTTTACGTTCCGCTCGTTTGTCTAGAAGGGCAAAGGGAGCACCCTTGCGATTGTGCTTCCGGATAGTCTGGTCAAGCACCTCACGGGAGAAAGCCGAAAATAGACTATCATAGTATGCGCGATCCGATCTGTGAACCCCGAGCTGGAAGTGTTATACTTCAATCCTCGTATGCGGTTATTCCGTGTTATACGAGGAACTTGCCCTTTGTGCAGATATTGTGATGTCGGCTTCGCCCACGATTCGTCCGAACATCACAACACCACGGTGGCTAATCGTACGCTTCCCGTAGTCCTTTTCGCGCCCCTCCGGCTAAGTGAAAGACATAAAGCACTATAGTCTAATTGCCTAGTCTGCCTCACTATACCGCCTTCAGGTTCCGATAATACGGATAAGGGACACAATGCATTGGCATAGACACCCCATGTAGTATCTATGTGGGGGTTGAAGCCGACGACTCGCATCTTTCAGTATTAAGCAGCCACATAGGAGTTATAAAGGAATGCAAAACCATATAAGATCAAATACTAATATCATTAAAGTTAATGCAAGTCTTCGTACACATTACAAGCTCATTCAAATAAATTTTCACCCGAACACTGCGAAGCTATCGCCCGAGCACTCTCCATCACTCCATCGAAGTATAGCTCGGGGCGTCGATGCTCCTTCCCGGGTGGCGGCGGGTCAGTGGCGACCTTCATCGGATTTAGCCCCGGCCAATGCACTTTGGCCTTGGCAAGGGCCATCCAGACTCCTTCGATGCAGGAGGAGTACTTGACGATGTCGAGGCGGGGCGTAGAGGCGATCAGTCTCTGCACCAGGCCAAAGTAGTTACCTGGTAGAGGCTCGTCGGGCCATAAGCGGATGCAGAGGTCCTTCATGGTTGGCTCCGCCATCTGGTGCAGCTCCATCAGCTGTTTCAGCTGCTCCACCAGAAGAGGAGGACACTCGGGGGATCCGAACTGTGCCCAGAACATCCGAGCTTCATCCTCCTCTCCTCGTGAGGCGAACAACTGATTGGCGCTCGCCACGCTCTTCTGGAGATCGATGGACGTGCCTGAGGATCCCCACACCCGGGTAAGCAATTCGAATCTGCTATCCTCGAATACGCACTTTAGTGAGTACGGCTTACCATCGGCTATTTCCTTGGCCTGGCACACTTGCTCCTCGTAGAACCGTCTGTCCACCCGCTCCTTCTGGAGTTCGGTTTGCAAGGTGGATAGTTCCATCGAGCTCGCCTTGTTCTTCTGCTCCAAGGCCTTGCATCTCTCGCTGGCATCCTTGAGCTCCTCCTAGACCTCTGCCACGCGAGCTTCATGCTTGCCACTAGTGGCCCGCATGGCGGAAAGGGCGACAACTGTTTTCTTAGCAGCAACCCTCTCGGCGGTTGTCTCGTTCTTCGCATGCTCGAGCTCGGCCTTGAGCCTCTCCACCTCCTTCGTCGAGGTTGCGCGTTCATTATACAATATAAAGAGGCTACATTCGGACTATAGAGCTCAGACAAAGGCATTTAGATTATGTTTTGACATACCTTGAGCCTCGTCGAGCCTCCAGTTAAGGGCCTCAGCTTCGTCTTCGGAGCGCTTCAGCTTCCGATTTAGCTCTTCCAGCTCGGCGCCATTTATGGCAGCCGCCGATGACGAAGCCTGCATTACACACACAGTTAATGTTGGAAATATGCCCTAGAGGTAATAACAAAATGGTTATTATTTTATTTCCTTGTTCATGATAATTGTCTATTGTTCATGCTATAATTGTGTTAACCGGAAACCGTAATACATGTGTGAATACATAGACCACAACATGTCCCTAGTGAGCCTCTAGTTGGCTAGCTCGTTGATCAATAGATGGTCACGGTTTCATGACCATGGACATTGGATGTCGTTGATAACGGGATCACATCATTGGGACAATCATTTGATGGACAAGACCCAATCCTAAGCATAGCACAAGATCGTGTAGTTCGTCTGCTAAAGCTTTTCCAATGTCAAGTATCGTTTCCTCAGACCATGAGATTGTGCAACTCCCGGATACCATAGGAATGCTTTGGGTGTGCCAAACGTCACAACATAACTGGGTGGCTATAAAGGTGCACTACGGGTATCTCCGAAAGTGTCTGTTGGGTTAGCACGAATCGAGACTGGGATTGGTCACTCCATATGACGGAGAGGTATCTTTGGGCCCACTCGGTATGACATCATCATAATGAGCTCAATTTGACTAAGGAGTTAGCCACGTGATGATGTGTTATGGAACGAGTAAAGAGACTTGTCGGTAACGATATTGAACAAGGTATAGGGATACCGACGATCGAATCTCGGGCAAGTATCATATCGATAGACAAAGGGAATTGTATACGGGATTGATTGAATCCCCGACATAGTGGTTCATACGATGAGATCATCGTGGAGCATGTGGGAGCCAACATGGGTGTCCAGGTCCCGCTGTTGGTTATTGATCGGAGAGGTGTCTCGGTCATGTCTACGTGTCTCCCGAACCCGTAGGGTCTACACACTTAAGGTTCGATGATGCTAGGGTTATAGGGAAATGTTGTACGTGGTTACCGAAGGTTGTTCGGAGTCCCGGATGAGATCCCGGATTTCACGAGGAGCTCCGGAATGGTTCGGAGGTAAAGATTGATATATAGGAAGTCCAGTTTGGTCACCGAAAAAATTTCGGGCTCATCGGTAGTGTACCGGGAGTGCCGGGAGGGTGCCGGAGGACCCCCGGGAGGGGTGTGACGACCAAAGGACTTTTTGGGATGTTATAGGAGGTGGACCAGCCCTTATTGGTCTGTCCAAGTCCTTCCGGAAAGGCCCATGCGACTAGGGATAAAGAGATAAGGCCGAAGGAGATTCAAAAGGAAGAGATCCACCTCCCTTGTGGGAGTTGGACTCCTCCCTTATCTCGGCCGAACCTCTCCTCCTTGGAGGAGGGGACAAGGCAGCCCTCCCTCTCCCTCCTCCTATATATACTCGAGGTATTGGGGCTGATTAGAGACATGACTTCTCTCTCTCTCGGTGTAGCCCTACCCTTCCTCTTCCTCGTTCTCCGTAGCGCTTGGCGAAGCCCTGCCGGAGTCCACGTAGCTCCACCGTCACCACGCCGTCATGCTACCGGAGCTCTCCCTCAACCTATCCTTCCTCCTTGCTGGATCAAGGCGTAGGAGATGTCATCGGGCTGCACGTGTGTTGAACGCGGAGGCACCGTTGTTCAGCTCTTTGATCGGAATCCACCTCGATCTGAATCGCTGCGAGTACGACTCCACCAACCGCGTTCTTGTAATGCTTCCGCTTAGCGATCTTCAAAGATGCAATCTCTCCTCACTCGTTGCTGGTTTCTCCATAGATAGATCTTGGTGATCGTAGGAATTTTTTTGATTTACTACTACGTTTCCCAATAGTTAATGCATTACATGGGCTCTCAATTCCCGAATTATGGACAATCCGAACACCTAACGAGCATCTAGTTCGGTACTGGATTCAGATGTGACCCCAAGGTATGCTTTTTCATCTCACCTAGGGCTCGGGGGCTTCCGTGTATACAATACGAATAAACAAAAATCTTTGCAGAATAAACATTGGGTGACTTACTTGAAAACCCGCAAGGAGACCTTTGAAGGCCTCCTTCAGTCCGTGGTCATCGGACTGGACGCTTTGTAGTACCGCACCCATAAGGGTGCGGTTATCCTCGTGGATGAAGGCGCTCGATAGAGCCTCCTCCATGATCGACCATCCGTTGGTCGGCGGTGTCGGGGATGATCGGATTTCCCGATCACCCACCGGGGATTGCACCGGTGCCTCCGGAGGCATAGTGCGCTCCGGAGATGTTCTCGGAGGGGACTGAGCATCCGCTCGTTCGGACTCCTCGGTGTCCAGGCGGGGTGGTGCCTCCTGGTGTTCGCTGGCCGAAGCGTTAGCCTCGGCCACGATACGATCTCCTTCGCCCCCTGTGTCCGCCTCCATTGGAGTAGGCTGGGACGACACCTCCATGGCGTCCTTCGTGGTGCCTGGAGTGGTGGGGTGCGAGGCAACCCTGCTCTCCGCCAGTTCAGTGGGCGGGGTCTCCCCATACGATATCACCTCGGTGGGGATAACGCGTGGGGGGGGCTGTAAGACCAATAACCTGCGTGTTAGCAAACTCTAAATCTACTTGTGATAGACAGGAGAGTCTTCGGATCCTAACCTGGTTGGGGGGCTTGACCCGTAGGCTCCTTCGTGAAACCTCCTTGAGGTCTTCGGACGCGGAGCTCGAGTCCGAACTATCGTCGGACAGGACCACCCACGTCCACCGCGCCCTCTTCGGGGTAGGAGAAGCGACCTGCTCCGGGGCGTCCAAAGACGCCGCCCTTTTCTGGCGCGGGGGGAATTGCCTCCCCTCTTTTCCTCAGCCTCGGCCTCCTCCTCATCTTCTTCTTCCTCTTCCTCCTCCTCAGCCTCCTCCTGATTTGAGGAGGCGGGGGTGTCCTCGGATGCGGCATCAGGCTGGTCCCTGATGCGGAGGCCAGCCTGGCCTGGTTTCTTCTTCTTTTCTTTCTTCATGGCAACCTCGTAAGGCTTCAACACGAGCATTTTGGCTAACATCCTGCCCCTCTCGTCTTCGGGCAGAGGCGCCGGACTGTTGATGTTGAGGGCTTTCTTCAGCCATCTCTGCTTACACAGATCGAGTAAGAGGTTATGAGAATTTTCTGTGTAATAAAGCCGACCAAGCTAGGGTGTATCGTACCTCGGAGTCGGGCTTGGCGGCGTGCATTCCCTTGTCCTCCCTTTCGGCTGGCCAACTCTACATTGATTTGAAGAGCGCCTTCCATAGCTTCTCCCGCGTAGTGCGGAAGAGATTCCGAACTATGGGTTTGGCTTCGAGTTCTCGAGCCCATAGGGGGGGTCCCAGCGCTGGCAGGGAAGGATGCGTCTTCGGAGCATCACCTGGACCATATCGGTCAGCTTGGTGCCCTCCTCGACCAAGGAGCAGATGCGCTTTTGCAGATCGGTCAACTCCTTGCCTGATCCCCAAACAAGGCCCTTTTCGAGCCATGAAGCCAGTCGGGTGTGGGGACCAGATCTGAATGCGGTGGCAAGGTGCTGGCCCTCTTCTTGTGGCTCGATGATGTAGAACCACTCCTTTTGCCACCTCTTGATGGTGTCGATGAGGGTGCCCGATGGCCACCCGACGCGGGTTAGCTTGCCAATGACGGCACCGCCGCAAACTGTATGCTTGCCGCCGACGCACTTGGGCTTGATGTTGAAGACCTGCAGCCAGAGCCTGAAGTGGCTCGATGCGTAGGAAGGCCTCGCAGACGAGGATGAACGCCGAGATATGCATGGCGTTTGGCGGGAGGTCGTGGAAGTCAAAGTCGTAGAAAAACATCAGCCCCCTGATGAAGGGATGGAGAGGGAAGCTCAAACCTCTGATGAAGTGGGGGATGAAAACCACCCTCTCGCCTGGCTTGGGGGTGGGGATCACTTGGCCCTCCTCCGCTGCGTGGTGAGGGATGTTGGCGGGGACGTAGCTGACCTTCTTGAGGTCGAGTATGTCCTGGTTGGTGACCATGGAAGCTTCCGAGTGGCCATTGGAGCCTGCCATTGTTGAGCTCGGAGGTGGGGTTGGACAAACCTAGATCTATGCTCCGGAGGCGCAAGGGGATGGGAGGCGGAGAAATACAATGGAGAGTGTAAAAAGCCTTTGGGGTTTTCCTTCTCTTTTTATGAGGCCTATCGATTTGGACTCCCCTTGCGACCCCGTGAATCCCTCCACTTCCCGAGACGCGCGAGCTATTGCGTGCGCATGATTAAGTATATCCCGTATAAAACGGGGCACGATCGATATGTTGGTAGATCGTGATGATTAAAACGGCCTTGAACCGCGAATCAAGTCTATGCAACTGGCCTAGCGATCATGGTGGGCCATAGCCTTTTGTCAGAAAGGTTGTCAGAGGGCCATTGTTTACCCCTGACATTTGGCCTTCAAAGCCAATCAGTTTACAGTATTCGGGTGTGCCACTATGCGGAAAACTACTTATCATCGGAGGCCGAACTATGGTTCGGCGAGAAGGAACTCACCTCGCAAGCCGAAGACTCTATTCGCGAAGCAATGGGAGTTGAAGTCCTTTGGCGTTTGAGGCAAGTTTGGGGGCTACCGAGGGAGTCCTGGATTAGGGAGTCCTTGGATAGCCGACCTATTGTTATGGGCCGGACTATGAGGGCTACTTACCGAACACCGGACAATTTGAAGGCCCAATCTCCAAGATGGAAGATTCGAGAAGCACGGCTTGCGCTCCACGTTTGATGTAGTGATTAGGCATGTTTATCTCTTCGGCATGTAACCGACCATGTGTAAACCCTAGGCATCCTCGGCATCTATATAAGCCGGAGGGTTTTAGGGTATACAGACAGAACGACTCGTCTAGGGTTAGCTATAGGATCTCGAGGTAGATCAACTCTGTAACCCCTTACATCATCAATAAAACTAAGCAGGACGTAGGGTATTTCCTCCATAGGAGGGCTCAAACCTGGGTAAACTCGTGTCCCCTTTGTCTCGTGTTACCGTCGATTCTAGTCTCACAGTTTGGGACCCCCTACCCGAGATCCGCCGGTTTTGACACCGACAAATGTTATCACAGAACAAAGCCATTGGATTCTGTGCACTGGGCACTACTCCAAGATCTGTCATGAACTCCTTCATCCACATACCTTACTTTGCCGCCTCCGAGGCTGCGATGTACTCCTCTTCGCATGTAGAATCGGCTACCACGCTTTGCTTGGAACTGCACCTCCTTACCGCTCCCCCATTGAGAATAAATATGTATCCGGTTTGCGACTTAGAGTCAACCGGATCAGTGTCAAAGCTTGCATCGATGTAACCCTTTACGACAATCTCTTGATCACCTACATAAACGAGAAACATTTCCTTAGTCCTTTTCAGGTACTTAAGGATATTCTTGACCGTCGTTCAGTGCTCCATTCCTGGATCACTTTGAAACCTTCCGGCCATACTTATGGCAAGGTTGACATCAGGTATTTTGCACAACATTGTATACATGATAGAACCTATGGCTGAAGTATAGGGGATGACACTAATCTTTTCTCTATCTTCTGCAGTCACTGGGCATTGAGTCTTACTCAACTTCACACCTTGCAACACAGGCAAGAACCCCTTCTTGGACTGATCCATTTCGAACTTCTTCAAAACTTTGTCAAGGTATGTGCTCTGTGAAAGTCCTATTAAGCGTCTCGATATATCTCTATTGATCTTGATTCCTAATATGAAAGCAGCTTCTCCTAGGTCCTTCATTCAAAAACTCTTGTTCAAATATTCCTTCATGCTTTCCAGCATTTCTATATTGTTTCCAATCAGCAATATGTCATCCACATATAATATTAGAAACGCTATGGAGCTCCCACTCACTTTCTTGTAAATACAAGCTTCTCCGTAAACTTGTATAAACCCGAACGCTTCGATCACCTCATCAAAGCGCAGATTCCAGCTCCAAGATGCTTGCACCAGTCCATAAATGGATTGCTAGAGCTTGCAAACTTTGTTAGCATTCTATGGATCGATAATACATTCTGGTTGTATCATATACAACTCTTCCTTAAGGAAACCATTAAGGAATGCTATTTTGACATCCATCTGCCAAATTTCATAGTCGAAATATGCAGCTATTGCTAACATGATTCTGACGGACTTAAGCATCGCTACGGGTGAGAAAGTCTCATCATATTCAACTCCTTGAACTTGTAAAAAAACCTTTGCCACAAGTCGAGCTTTATAGACGGTGACATTACCGTCCGCCTCCATCTTCCTTTTAAAGATCTATTTGTTCTGAATGCCCTTCTGCCCTTCAGGTAATACTTCTAAAGTTCATACTTTGTTTTCATACATGGATCCCATCTCAGATTTCATGTACTCTAACCATTTCTTGGAATCCAGGCCCATCAACGCTTCTCCATAGCTCGTAGGTTCATCGTTGTCTAACAACATGACCTATAAGATAGGATTGTCGTACCACTCAGGAGCAGCACGCGCCCTACTCGACCTACGAGGTTCGATAGTAAATTGATCCGAAGCTTCATGATCGTCATCATTAACTTCCTCTTCAATCGACGCAGGCTCTACAAAAACATCTTTGTACGTTGCGCTACTCTCTGGTTGAAGTAAAGTTTCAATAACCTCATCAAGTTCTATTTTCCTCCCACTCAATTCTTTCGAGAGAATCTATTTCTCAAGAAATGTTCCGTTCTTAGCGACAAACACTTTGCCCTCGGATCTGAGATAGAAGGTATACCCAACTGTCTCTTTTGGGTATCCTATGAAGACACATTTCTCAGCTTTGGGTTCTAGCTTTTCAGGCTGAAGCTTTTTGACATAAGCATCACATCCCCAAACTTTAAGAAACGACAACTTTGGCTTCTTGCCCAACCACAGTTCATATGGCATCGTCTCAATAGATTTCGATGGTGCCCTATTTAAAGTGAATGCAGCTATCTCTAATGCATAACACCCCAAAACGATAGTGGAAAATCGGCAAGAGACATCATAGAATGCACCATATCTCATAAGGTTCGATTACGACGTTCGGACACACCATTACGCTGTGGTGTTCCAGGCGGTGTCAATTGTGAAATAGTTCCACACTGTCTTAAGTGACTGCCAAACTCATAACTCAGATATTCTCCTCCTCGATCAGATCTTAGGAATTTAATCTTCTTGTTACGATGATTTTCAACTTCACTGTGAAATTTCTTGAACTTTTCAAACGTTTTAGACTTGTCCTTCATTAAGTAAATATACCCATATCTACTTAAGTCATCAGTGAAGGTGAGAAAATAACGATATCCATCGCGCGCCTCAATAATCATCGGTCCGCACACATCAGTATGTATGATTTCCAACAAGTCACTTGCCCTTTCCATTGTTCTAGAGAACGGGGTTTTAGTCATCTTGCCCATGAGGGATGGTTCACATGTGTCAAGTGATTCAAAATCGAGTGACTCCAAAAGTCCATCAACATGGAGCTTCTTCATTCGTTTTACACCAATATGACATAAACGACAGTGCCACAAGAAAGTGGTACTATCATTATCAACTCTACATCTTTTGGCATCAATGTTATGAACATGTGTATCATCACTATCGAGATTCAATATGAATAAACCCCTCACATTGGGTGCATGACCATAAAAGATATTACTCATATAAATAGAACAACCATTATTCCCTGATTTAAATGAGTAACCGCCTCGCAATAAACAAGATCCAGATATAATGTTCATGCTTAATGCAGGCACCAAATAACAATTATTCAGGTTCATCACCAATCCCAATGGCAATCGAAGAGCGAGCGTGCCGAAGGCGATCACATCAACCTTGGAACCATATCCCACGTGCATCGTCACATCATCCTTAGCCAGCCTTCGTCTATTCCGTAGCTCCTGTTTTGAGTTGCAAATGTGAGCAACCGAATCGGTATCAAATACCTAGGCACTACAACGAGAGTTGGTAAGGTACACATCAATAACATGTATATCATATATACCTTGTTTGGTGTTGGCCGCCTTCTTGTCGGCCAGATACTTGGGGCAATTCTTCTTCCAGTGGGCAATTCCCTTGCAATGAAAGCACTCAGTTTCTGGCTTGGGTCTAGTTTTGGGTTTCTTCACGGGAGGGGCGGCTACTTTGCCACTCTTCTTGGAGTTACCTTTCTTGCCCTTGCCATTATTCTTGCAACTAGTGGTTTTATTGACCATCGACACTTGATGCTCTTTCTGGATTTCAGACTCAGCGATTTTCAGCATCGCAAACATCTCGATGACTGACTTGTTCATCCCGTGCATGTTATAGTTCATCATGAAGCTCTTGTAGCAAGGTGGCAATGATTAAAGAACTCTGTCAGTGATCGCCTCCGCTAGAAGGGGCATCCCTAACTCAGCCAGAAGGTTCGAATACCCAGACATTCTGAGTATATGTTCACTGACAGGCCCATTCTCCTCCATCTTGCAAGCATTGAACTTATTGGAGGTCTCATACCTCTCGATCCGGGCATTCTTCTCAAATATAAACTTCAACTCCTGGAACATCTCATATGCTCCATGATGTTCAAAACGTCATTGAAGTCAAAGTTCTAAGCCATACAACATTGCATATTGAGCTATTGAGTAATCTCCAGAATGTGTCTCCCAAGCGTTCCTAACGTCTTCAGGCGACACGGGAGTGGGTGGATCACCAAGCGGTGCATCAAGGACATAAGCCTTCTAGGAAGACATGAGGATAATCCTTAGATTACGGGCCCAGTCCACAAAGTTACTTCCATCATCTTTCAACTTGGCTTTCACTAGGCATGCATTAAAATTCAGGGGAACTACTGCGCGAGCCATTGATCTACAACATAAATATGCAAAGGTCACTAAGACTATTGTTCAAGATAATGAGTTTAGTTAATCAAATTACTTAAAAATTCCCACTCAAATTGACATCCCTCCGGTCATCCGAGTGTTACATGATCCAAATTCACCAACTCAAGTCCGATCATCACTTGAGTTTTGGTGGTTTCAATGGTGAACATCATCATGTTGATCATATCTACTATATGACTCAAGTTCGACCTTTTGGTCTCTTGTGTTCCGAGGCCATGTCTGTACATGCTAGGCTCGTTAAGTTTAACCCAAGTGTTCTGCACGTGCAACACTGGCTTGCACCCATTGTATGTGAACATAGAGTCTATCACACCCGATCATCACGTGGTGTCTCGACACAATGAACTTTCGCAACGGTGCACACTCGGGGAGAACACAATTTTATCTTGAAATTTAAGTGAGGTATCACCTTATAATGCTACCGTCTTCCTAAGCAAAACAAGGTGCATAAAATGGATTAACATCACATGCAAATCATAAGTGACATGATATGGCCATGAACTTGTGCTTTTGATCTCCATCTTCAAAGCACCGACATGATCTCCATTGTCACTGGCATGACACCATGATCTCCATCATCTTGATATCCATCAATGTGTCACCATGAAGTTGTTGCGTCAACTGTTGCTTCTATGACTATTGCTAACTCATAGCGATAAAGTAAAGCAAAACAGCGAAAATAACTAAAGACAACCCTATGGCTCCTGCCGGTTGATGTACTCATCGACATGCAAGTCGTGATATTCTATACAAAACATGATCATCTCATACATCACATATATCTCATCATGTAATTGTCCATATCACATCACAACATACAGTGCAAAAACAAGTTAGACGTCCTCTAATTGTTGTTGCATGTTTTACGTGGCTGCTATGGGTATCTAGCAAGAACAATTCTCACCTATGCATGAACCACAACGGTGATACACAAATTTCTATTCAACCTTCTCAAGGACCGACTTTGTCGAGTCCGATCCAACTAGAGTAGGACAGACAGACACCCACCAACCATATTTATGCAACAAAGTCACATATCTGTCGATGGAACCGGTCTCTCATAAGTGTATAAGTAAGGTTGGTCCGGGCCGCTTCATCCCACAATACCGCTGAATCAAAACACGACCAAGGGAGGAAGCCATCTGAGAATCAACGCCCACAAACTCCTTTGTGTTCTACTCGTGATCTCATCTACACATAGACCTAGCTCATGATGCTACTATTGGGGAATGTTGCATGGGAAAAAAAAATTCCCTACGCACACGCAAGATATATCCATGGTGATGAGCATCTACGAGAGGGAGAGTGAATCTACATACCCTTGTAGATCCCTAAGCGGGAAGCGTTAAGAAATGCGGTTGATGTAGTCGAACGTCTTCACGATCCAAATCACCGAGCGTCCCGTGATCCAATCACGATCCGTCTCGATCTAGCGCCGAACGAACGGCACCTCCGCGTTCAGCACAGGTCCAGCTCGATGACGATCTCCACCTTCTTGATCCAACAAGAGTGAGAGGACAGGTAGATGAGTTCTCCAACAGCGTGACGGCTGTGGTGGTGGAACTAATCCGACAGGGCTTCGCCTAAGCACTACAGAACTAATCTAGAGGAGAAACGATCTAGTGGAAGAATAGGGAAGCACGTGGCAATTAGGGTTAGGGGCCTCCCTCAAAATCCTCTAGTATATATAGGAAGAAGGGGAGGGAGGCCGTCGCCCAAGGGTGGCCCCTAGGCTTCGGCTGAAGTGGGAGAGGTGGAGGAGTCCTACTCCAATCGTACTAGGAGTAGGATTCCTCCCCCACTTGGAAACCTTTTCCACCTTTGGGTCTTCCCACCCATAGCCGCATGGGCCTTAGTGGGGGCTTCGGCCAGCCCACCAGGGGATGATTTGTCTCCAACCACATCCCATGAGGCCTTTTGGGGCATGAGGCCCCTCCCGATGGTCCCTCGGTACCCTCCTGACACTCCTGGTATACTACCGAAGTGCGCGAAACTTTTCTGGTGACCAAAACGGGACTTCCTCTATATCAATATTTTCCTTCGGACCATTCGGAGCTCCTCACGATGTCCGGGATCTCATACGGGACTCCGAACAACCTTCAGTCACCACCATACATAAGTCTATACTACCGAAACGTCACGGAATGTTAAGTGTGCACACCCTACGGGTTCGAGAACTATGTAGACATGACCGAGACACCTCTACGGTCAGTAACCAATAGTGAGACCTGGATTCCCATATTGGTTCCTACATGTTCTATGAAGATCTTTATCGGTTGAACCTCTATGTCAAGGATTCAGTTAATTCCGTATGATGTTCCCTTTGTTCTTCGGTATGTTACTTGCCCGAGATTCGATCGTCGGTATCTCTATACCTAGTTCAATCTCATTACTGGCAAGTTTCTTTACTCATTTCTTAATACAAGATCCCATGTCTAACACTTTAGTCACATTGCTTGCAAGGCTTGTTGTGATGTTGTATTACCGAGTGGGCCCTGATATACCTCTCCGTCACACGGAGTAACAAATCCCAGTCTTGATCCATGCCCACTCAACAGACACCCTCGAAGATACCTGTAGAGCATCTTGATAGTCACCCAATTACGTTGTGACGTTTGATACACACAAGGTACTCCTCCGATGTTAATGAGTTACATGATATCATGGTCATAGGAACGGATACTTGACAAGCAGAAAACTATAGCAAAAAACTAACACGATCATATGCTATGTTTAAGTTCGGGTCTTGTCCATCACATCATTCTCCCAATGATGTGATCCCATTATCGAATGACAAGTTATGTCTATGGCTAGGAAACCTTGACCATCTTTGATTAACGAGCTAGTCTACTAGAGGCATACTAGGGACATTGTGTTGTCTATGTATCCACACATGCAATGTGTTTCCAATAATTACAATTATAGCATGGATAATAAACGATTATCATGAACAAGGAAATATAATAATAACCATTTATTATTGCCTCTAGGGCATATTTCCAATAGCTTGAATGTTATTGTTTACCATGACAAATCAAACGTTTTTATACTACCTAGGAAAAAGGCCCATACATTGCAACGGGAGCGGTAATATATCCACGTCCTTTAATTTAACATGATGCCCTATATTTCTTGAGTCCATGAAGAAACTGCATGGTTCAGACTTCAGACTCATGTCTCATGTTTAAACTAAGAATTCCTCCTCTCTAGGGTAGAGGTACATATATAGATAATAGATATATATTGCTTTTCCAAATTCTTTTGAACCTTTTCAAAAATTCCCATTCAAGTTCTACTCCAAGTTTAGTATCCAAACCTTGCCCATAAATCTTCTACATTTGTCAAAGCCACCCACAAATTTTCATCCTTTTTGGGAAATCCTAAATCCAACTCCTAGTTCAAACTCATTTGAATTAAATTGAAAATGAGTTTGATTTATATTCTTCCAGCATGAAAAAATCCCATGTTCCTTAATTAAACAGATTTTAAGTAGTCTAGGGAAATTTAAATAGATTTAACGTGGTTCAGGGAATTTTGTCTCACTTGAAAACTCTTCTCCGAACCCATGGTGCTTGTCTTCTAGTTCTTTGTTTATTCCTAAATGAAAAAAAGTTAGGAGAGAGAGAGAGGGGGGAGCAGCGGAACCCATAGCCAGCCACATCCCACTTGCCTAGTCGGCCTAGCAAAGGCCCAGCTCCCATTTACATTTAACCCTACCCTAGCGAGCTAAACAATTGGTCCCCAATTCCTCTCGTCTCTCTCAATCCCCTGAGCACCGCCACACACACATAGAGGTGAGGTGCCCCATGACCGATCTCCTCACCGCCCTTGCTCCCTGCGCCTCTGGCAAGCCTTTTCGCTGGCGAGCTCCTCCTTCACACCTCTCCTTTCTTTTTCTTCCTTGCACCGGCTCCCTCTCACCGTCCACGGGTCTCTTTGTCGCAGGGGACCTGAGAGACCATGGCATCATTGACCTCCATGAGACCCAGCACCACCCGAGCTTCCTTGTCGCCGGTCCTTCCTCCATAGAGCTCCGTCCGTGCACTTGCAGGTCGCCTAGTAACGAGCCCCTAGCGCCAAGGTAGGAGCTTGGCCAACCCCGTATCTACCATGGATGCGAGCAACAACTCGTCTGTGGCCACCTACGGCACCCTCCCATATCCAATTGGGATTGGTGTGAGCCGGTCGTTGAAAGCACAATTGCTCCCTTGGCGCTTTTGGTAACTAATAACAACATATATATCACTGGACTCATGTTTCCACTAAGTATATTTTAGAAAAAAGTCCAATGATGGGATGGCTATAGATTGTGAGGAGATACCCCAAGATGAAAGGAATGAATTGGCAAAGCTTCAAGCTAGAAGACTCTCCTTTTACTTTGTGAGAAATCACTTTGAGTCCATAGGAAAGCCAATACTACTAAAAGAGAGTGAGGTAATGATTGGTGAACAAATTGCTCCACGTGCACAAGTGCTAGCCACCAAAAACACCCACAAGCTCTCCCACAAAAATACTCTGTCAAAACCCCAACTCAAAAAATTGGTGCCACCAAGTTTTCCTATTCGGCTCTACCGATTTTCCTCCCAGACAGAACCCTAGCCAAACCCTAAGATCTCGGTACAACCAAGTGCTCCATCGGTGCAACCGAGTTTTGGTGACCATGATTTGGGTGACTGATTTCATGGAATCAAAAAAATTGAGTTTTGTGTTTCGGTATCACCGAATTTGGGAACTGCCCTCGACCACTCATTTCGGTACTACCGAGTTTTCCATATCGGTCTCATCGAGATTCCCAAAGTTGCCACATTTTGAACTGGTCGGTACAACCGAGTTTTGCTTCGGTTTCACTGAGTTGGTTAATAATGTTGTAACGGTTGGATTTTTGGAGATGCCTATATATACCCCTCCACCACATCCCACTCGCAAGAGAAGCACTCAGAACAGTTCCCCACTTCCCATATCCAAATTTCTGAGAGAGAACCACCTACGCTTGTGTTGAGATCAAGATCATCCCGTCCAACCATATGGATCTCTATTTCTAGCCTCCCCAAGTTGCTTTCCACCCACCCAACCTCTTGTACCAATCCAAATTTGTGAGAGAGTGATTGAGTATTGAGGAGTCTATCATCTTGAAGCACAAGAGCAAGGAGTTCATCATCACTATCAAGCCTATTACCTTTTGGAGGTTGGTGCCTCCTAGATTGGTTAGGTGTTGCTTGGGAGCCTGATACGTCTCCAACGTATCTATAATTTTTGATTGTGTCATGCTATTATATAATCTGTTTTGGATGTTTTATATGCATTAATATGCTATTTTCTATTATTTTTGGGACTAACCTATTAATCTAGAGCCTAGTGCCAGTTTTTGTTTTTTCCTTGTTTTTGAGTATTGGAGTAACAGAATATTAAACGGAGTCCAAACGGAATAAAATTTCCACGATGATTTTTTTGGAACAAAAGAGATCTACCAGGCTTGGAGTTCAAGGCAAGGAAGCTACCACGAGGTCACAAGCCACGAGGCGCGACCACCCCCCTGGCCGTGCCTGGCAGGCTTGTGACTCCCTGGCAGGAGTCCTAGCCCTATTCTTCGTCCTATAAATACCCAAATATTCCCTCAATACCAAAAAGATCCACGCAAATACTTTTCTGTCGCCAGAAGCCTCCGTTCCCAAGAGATCCAATTTTGGAGCCTTTTTCGGTAATCTGGCGAAGGGGGATTCGATCACGGAGGGCATCTACATAAACTCCATTGCCCCCCCCGATGATGCGTGAGTAGTCCACCGCAGACCTACGGGTCCATAGCTAGTAGCTGGATGGCTTATTCTCTCTCTTTGTGCTTCAATACCATGTTCTTCATGATCTTCATGGAGATCTGTTCGATGAATACTCTTTTGCGGTGTGTTTGTCGAGATCCGATGAATTGTGGGTTTATGTTCAGATTATCCATGAATATTTTTTGAGTCTTTTTTGAATTCTTATATGCATGATTTCATATCTTTGCAAGTCTCTTCAAGTTATTGGTTTGGTTTGGCCAACTAGATTGGTAATTCTTGCAATGGGAGAAGTGCTTAGTTTTGGGTTCAATCTTGCGGTGTCCTCACCTAGTGACAAAGTAGGGGTAGCGAGGCACGTATTGTATTGTTGCCATCAAGGGTAACAAGATGGGGTTTTCATCATACTGCTTGAGTTTATCCCACTATATCATGTCATCTTAGCTAATGCGTTACTCTGTTCTTCATGAACTTAATACTCTAGGTGCAGGCAGGAGTCGGTCGATGTGTGGAGTAATAGTAGTAGATGCAGAATCGTTTCGGTCTACTTGACACAGACATGATGCCTATATGCATAATCATTGCCTTGGATATCTTCATAATTATTCGCGTTTCTATCAATTGCTCGACGGTAATTTGTTCACCCACCATGATACTTTCCTTCAAGAGAGAAGCCTCTAGTGAAACCTATGCCCCCCCCCCCCGGGTCTACTTTGCATAATATATTTTCAGATCTATAAACCAAAAATACCAAAAATACCTTGCTACAATTTTTTTATTTTTTTTACTTTCCACAATCTTTTACATCTATCTCTATCAGATCTAATCCTTGCAAACAACCGTGAAGGGATTAACAACCCCTTTATAGCTTCGGGTGCAAGAGTTTGATTGTTTGTATAGGTGCATCCATTGGTGACTTGCTTGTTCCTCCTACTGGATTGATAGCTTCATTCTCAACAACTGAGGGAAATACTTATCTACTTCGCTGCATCACCCTTTCCTCTTCAAGGGAAAACCAACGCACGCTCAAGAGGTAGCAGAGCCTCCTACTTCATGTTGTGGAGTTGAACCAAGAAGTTTGTACGGACAAGGAGATCGCCTACTTCGTGAAGATCTACCCATAGTGAGGCTAGTCCTTTGTGGACGAAAGTCGTTATGGAATAGTCAAGGTTGTTACTTCGTGGACCCTTATGGGTGGAGCCCTTCATGGACTCTCGTGACTGTTACCCTCCGTGGATTGAAGACTCCATAAACATGGATGTACGATAGCGCCACCTATCGGAACCATGGGAAAAATCTTCGTGTCCATAATAGCGTTTGATCTTCTAACCCTACCCTCTACTACATGTACTTGTCTTTACTTTCCGCTGCTACGCTCTTAGACATGCATGTGTAGAGTGTGCTTGACTTACTATCATTGCTAAAATCTGCCCACAACTAAAACTGGAAAAATGTAAAAAAAAATATTTAATCAAGTAGTCTAATCACCCCCTCTCTAGACTTACTTTCGATCCTATAGACGTGTCGACGGTGGTGTGTTCCTTCCTTTTCTTTCCTTGTCTCTGATTCTCAGAATGTCCTCATTGTTCTCTCCTTTGTATTGGCGGTCTATTTGTTGGTTCTTGAGGAGGTTGATTGATATTACAAACTATTTTCAAACCTATATAAATTGATCAGAATCAATTTAAAAAGAGCAAGGTGGGACTATTTAACACAAAAATGCGACCGCATAATTTTAAAAACGGACAACAGGCCCAGCTGAGCTACGAAAGCAGCGAGGAAAGAAACTAAACATAGGAGGCGGCATCCAAAACCAATGAGAAAAGTAACGTATGACGTCAGATCAAAAGCGGAGTCCAATACTGATAAAATCACCTAAGTCGGACAAAATCGGAAATATCACCTCGCTTTATTAGTAGGTATAGATTCTGGTGACACTCAACATTTGGTTTGCCATATTAAAATCCTAAGGTAATAGCATCGCAGGTCCCTGAACTTGCACCTGAGGTGATGGTTTAGTCACTGTACTTGCAAAATGGGACTAGCTAGTCCCTGAACTTGCACCTGAGGTGCAACTATAGTCCTAGGCCAGTCACGCTTCGCCAAGTGGATCCAACGTGGCCTCTCCAGTCAGCAAATCACATTTTTCAATTACCCCCCTGGCGTTTCAGAGAATCACCACTAAGTAAAGACAACACACTACACAACACACTACACAGAGGGCACGGGCATCTTTCCCCTTCCTCTCCGCTGCTCACTAATTCCACCTCGCCGTTCTTCGCCGCCGACGCAGCCGTCCATTTCCCCATCGCCTTCCAGCCCACCTCGGCAGCATGCCTTGATGGAATGACCTGTCAAGCTCCTCGTCGGATGGGGAATCTGTCACCAGCCAGGTATGCCGCGCTCCCCTCTCCCGCAGTTAGGGTTTGTCAAGTTGGGGATTTTTACTTAGCCCATCTACCTGCTACCATTTTTAGCCCCCTGCTACCATTTTCTGCTCAGAATGGTGTGGCCTAGCTACAGATCTACCTACTAGATGTGAACGTCGTGATGTTTGTGAGAGATTTGTGGCATTCGAGTCAATGGATAGTTGCAGGAGATTTTTGGGTTGTGCCCAGAAGGTTAGTGCATGTTCTGTGAATTGTAAAATCAGTTATCTGAAATCTATTCTCAGTTCAGAGTTATGTAGTCAATTGATGGTTAGTGCAAAATATAGTTAAACTGAATATGGCCCATTGAAGATATTCAGTTATGTGAAGATTTAGTTAACTAAACATATTCAGATAACTAAATATCCTGAAGATATTGTGTTAACTGAACATATTCAGATAACTGAATATCCTGAATATATTCTGTTAACTGAACATCTACAGTTAAACTGCATATCTTCAGTTAACTGAACATGTTCAGTTATCTGAATATGTCCAGTTAAACTGCATATCTGTAGTTAACTGAACATGTTCAGTTATATGAATATGTCCAGTTAAACTGCATATCTTCAGTTAACTGAACATATTCAGTTAACTAAACATATTCATTTAAACTGCATATCTTCAGTTAATTGAACATATTCAGTTAACTGAACATATTTAGTTAACTGAATATGTCCAGTTAAACTGCATATCTTCAGTTCCACTTAATATGTAGATTTTGCATAGTTCTTTGTTAACATCCTTTTTTTACTGAATTTGTAGGAAGGACCTAAATGCCCCTTTGTGCAGTGGGTTGATCCTGAGTGGTCTACACCTTTGAAGATGAGTCTAGCTAGGGTCTGGGATATGTTTGATGATGAGAACGGTTTGAGGCTTAGGCAGAATGTAGTTAATGCAAAAGAAAACATGAGGATGCTGAGAGAGAAGGAAAGGATGGAAAAATAACTTAGATTTTTCAAGGTTGACTTTGCTAAGATGGTGGATGACAAGGAGCAGGCATTGGTCCAGTTAGGCAATGCACAACTTGCTCTTAGTGACCTAAAGGAAGAGCTGGAGAAGAAGAGCCTCTGTGAAAAGTCTGCCACAAACATTCACCAAGTGTTAAGGGCCAAGGCAGAGAAAGAAATGGAATAGATGAAGCAGCAGATGGACTCATTCATGCATGAGAAGAAGAAACTTCTTGAAGACAGGGACAATTTGATGTTATAGAGGGAGGAGTTGAAGAAAGATAAGAAGCAATTGGAGTACACCATTGGAGCTATGTTCAAACATAAGGAGGAAACCAAAGAGAAGATAATGAAGCTAAAGGAAATCCTTGATGAGTTTTAGCTCTTCATTAGGTCAAGTTTAAGTAATTTGTCTAATGATGTACTTTAAGCTCTGAATTTGAGTGTGTACTCCTTGATTAATTGATCTTAGTGTAATGATGTACTTGGATCTATGAATTTGACTGTCATTTGCCTTTCTGACTTTTTAACTGAATTAATATGGCTAACTGAATTCAGTTAATTAATTGACTTGATCTAATTCAGTTAACTGAATTTTGTACAAGTCAGTCAACTAACTGAATTCAGTTAGTTAACTGAACTATTGATTTGCTATAATTCAGTTAACTTAACTGAATATCTGAACATCTGCCTACATTTGAACATCTACCTACATCTTGCTGCATGCTATTTTAGGAAAGTACCACACATGGGCATATCATGTTGAACCCATAGAGCACATGCACATGGAAACAAAGTAATCACACAGTAGCAACATAGTATCATGGTAGCATAGCAGCATTATAGATAACTAGCACATATGTCCGTGTGTTGCAACGACTATAAAAGTAAATAAGTATATATTTAGAAACTTGAAAAATACTACTCAAACAAATTCACAATATTAGAAGAACTCACAAGGACCATTCTTGAAACCAAAATCCATCACTTTTTTGCAATAAAATAAAATCCATCACTATCTTAATTATTGGTTTAACTTGCAATAAATTGATCAAAGCGAGTGAGCTACATCTACATAACTAGATTAAATTTCATCTACACCAGATATGGGTACGTGCTCATGTATGTGCACGGGTTCAGACAAAACTAACTGGAACGTTAAAAAATAATATTATAGAAACAACAACTTGACCATATAATTGTAGCATATATGACTAAGCTTTTTCAATTGGGCACTTCACTCTGTATGTTAACTTTTGGGGGGGGTAAATTATTAAATGAATAAACATATATTTGGATCCCAACCAATTCTAGAGGTTGGGCTTGGCGGGCTCAACCTGTGCATATGCATTAGATTTTTTTCTTTGCCGGAGATCTGCATTGGACAACACTTTATCTATATAAATGTATGCAAAAATTTGTACGAATTGGAAATATCATACAAAAATAAGATGTGTGTAAAATTACTGTCAAACATAATATGCAACAATTGTGAATTGTTTGACATGCTAACAAAGGAGGTATATCTCATGGGCAAATCTGTGATTAGGTTGTTTCTGATGTGCATTACACTTTTCGAGAAAAAGACAATTATCAAAACATTACAAGTATTCTCGTTAGAACCGACACCAATGTCAACCATGAAGCAAAGTGTGATCTTGGCAAGCTGCCCAGCAAGCTGTCATATGGCGCCTGATGTTGTGAGACAAAGACATAGTGCCTTTTTTTTTGGTTTGGCCACATCAGAAAAGTCCAACATATATGCAATAAAGCTAGGTATCCATCTGCTGAACTGCCGATCAGAAAACTGTTCTTTTGCATGGAGTCAAGTATGATATATATACCTGCACATCTGCTTGGGTGAAGTCTGACATGCACGTAGGTAACTGGTCTCTTGGTGCCCGATCAGCTGGTTCTGCATGTACGTACATCTGCTTGGATGAATCCCGACATGCACATAAGTAGAGGTTCGTGATGTGACCACCAGCGCGACGGACCCAGGCGGCACGGCCAGGTGTGATGTTGCCGTGACGAGCTACATGTCATCCTCTGTGGGGAACCCATCAAGCCCCCACATGCCGATGCTCTAGGCCTGGTTCTTGCCCATGAGCTCGTCGTGGGCTCAGAAATTCGTGAGGAAGTGATGGGGGCAGCCAACACTGTTTTAGGCTAGGATCCGTTAGCCAGTATCCATGCGTTTGCGACCGTATTCACCGCATCGCCGGCCGATGTGGAGTCCATCGCATACATTGGCCGAGTATTGATGACGTCTCGCGACGGCCGTCCTTCGCTTACTCGCCGAAGCGTTTTCGCATGCGCAAGATCGTTCTCGTGGCTTCACTTGAGATCGTTCTCACCGCTTCGCTCGCCCGTCTGCGGTGCGTGTCATTTCACGAGGCACACATATAGAGAGCTTATTATATTTGTTAAGTTTAGCTAGAGTCCATACGGCGAACTCGTCTGATTGGAATCCATCAAGGCAAGGTTTCGTATTCCTATGCTTTTCCTCGTGACACGAATCGGCTAGCGTGGCGGTGTATTTTCTTTCCGTAAATAAAATAGTAATGTAACCAATAAAATTATTTAAATAGGACGAAACTAAGAATACCACCTTACTTTATTAGTAGGTATAGACTTAGCATCCTAGCAGTTCAACATGGTAGTTTAACATGGCAGCATACCAGTCCATTACATATAACTTATGTATTGAAATATACCAGCACACCTAAACAAAATATGCACTAACTTATATGCTGACATAGCAGCATACCTAACCATTGCTTCAGTTACTTCTTCAGAGGCATACCTAAGTTATTTTTTCAGTACATCCATTGCTTCGGTTGTTCTTGAGCAGCTTCAGGCGCTCGGAGCGGCGCACCACCTCGACTGCAAGTGCTCTCTTCTTAGTGCCCCTCTTCTTCTTAGTTACCCTCTTCTTCTTCTTGTCCTCCTCTTCCTTGCCCCCCTCTGCATCCATCACCTCCTGCTTGATGACGGCCTGCGCATCTAGGATGTCAGGTAGCTCCTCCACTTGTATGGGTGACTGGCATCACCCTCTCTTGCAGCGACTGCCGACACAACAATCTGTAGCTCGGGCTCATTGTTGGAGTAAGCGGCATTGATGGTTGCAGGGAGGGCGACGACGACATCGGTGACGCCCTCCGTCCTCGAGGTAAGGCGGCTTGGATCCGGCTACGACGGCGTCATCTTGGTGGATCGATACATCCACCACCTTGCACGCTACTTCGGGCAGGGCGAGCACTGCACCTCCCGCATCGCCCAAAGGAGTACGGCTGATGGAGGGATGCCACGGCCGTTGGGGAAGGCACGGGACTTCTTGTCGTCGCGCATGACTTTGATTAGCCCACGCGCGTGCTTGCGCATCATGGCGACGGTCGGGAACCAGCGCGCGATTTCACGAAGCTACTCATGGATCTCGGTGTTGTTGTCGGCGAGATCTTCGACAGCCTTCTGCCATCCAAGGCTATTGTCCATGGCATCGACATCGTCCTCGTCGCCGGCGGTTGCGTGGGAGGGTTTTCTCTACGGCGAGTTTGGGGACCGGTGGAGGGAGCGAGGAGTTCGAAGCGACGTGACTGGGAGGGGAGCGATGGGTGGCCACGTATTTAGAGCAGTGGGAAACCCAACCGTCCACGGCCGCTCCACGCACTAAGGGTACTAGTACACTAAGATAGCAAATCAACACAAATCACTACTACTATCCCATTGGCATAGCGACCAGCATATCAAACCCGAGGTCCTGGGTTCGAGTCCCAGGCCTCCCACATTTTTTGTTATATTTTGCATCCAGATAACATGCACCACACATTCAGTTAACTGAATTTCAGTTACTGAATTTAACTGAACATGCACCCCACATTCAGTTACCTGAATTTAACTGAACATGCACCCCACATTCAGTTACGTGAATTTTATTGAACATGCACACCACATTAAGATGCCTGAATCTAACTTAATTTAACTTAACTGAAATTAACAGAAGTTTACTTGAGATTTAGTGATCTGTTACAAAAAATTGGCACTGACTACCATAGTTTGTTACCAAAAAATATGTCAGTGAATGCCACTGTTTGACATCCAGAAAGGCCAGTTTATGATTTACATCACTGTAGGCCTTTTCAAAAAATGGCTATAAAAATTGCCATTAGATCAGGGATGAGGTGCGAGGAAACAATCTTCAGGAGGAGCATTGAGATCAGGATTTTGGCCCCTCAATTCTTCTCCAAAAAGCATCCAGTATGCCCTTTCCCTTGGAATGTTTCCCCTGCCACCATGTGGAACTCTTCCACCTTCAACTTCATCTTGAATTTTTCCACCTCTGCCTCTCCCTGCATTTCTTGATCCTCTTCCTCTCCAAGCATGGACATTTTTGCCCCTTCTCCCACCACCAGGATTTCTTCCAGCACCATCAGCACCTCCTTCTGCATTTCTCCCCCCTCCCCCACCACCAGGATTTCTTCCTCTTCCATCATCTTCATTTCTTTGTCTCTTCCTTCCTCCCCCCTGCCAGCAATATCAGCTCTTGTGGTTGCCCTTGTCTGCCTTGCTATGTTCATTTCTGTTGTCAACACTGGATGAGGAATTGAAGCACCAGCAACAACAACAAATGAAGATTGGTCAAGCAATGGGCCATGAACCCTGTGAGGAGCTCTTCTTGCTAGCTCTCTGTGAGCCATGTTGAAAACCATGCTGGTTGGTGACTCAGCTGGATCTAATAGTGGATCTGACTGTTGGGGAAAGATGTTCTGCAGAAGACATACAGTTAAGTCCAGTTAAGTTCAGTTAAGTTCAGTTAAGTTTCATACCTGGAGGAAAGTTGGGTCATCATAGTTTTCATCAACCACCTCCACCCCTTCTTGAATCTGAGCTTCCTGCCATCTGTAATGCCCTTTTCTGTTGTGATCAGCTCTTCCACAAATGGAGCAGTGCATTGTAACACCTTTTTTGTTCAAAACCCTAACACCATTCCTTCTGCATATCTCCTCTGATGTCTTCTTCCTATTCTTCCTGGGTCTGCCCAACTGTTTTGTGAACACTGGTGGAAACACCTTGTAACCATTCTGTTTCTCCCACTTTTAGGGGTTTGCAAGAGGAACCAGGGTATATCCATAAGCTTTAAGATATGTCTTAATAGTGTAGCATTCATGAACCATTGTCTCTGGATCAATTCTCTCCTCCCTGCAGCATGCTATACAATGCCCACATGGTACCCCAGAAAGCTGCCATCTCCTACAATCACATGTGTGCAAGCACAGATCTACTATGTAGGTTGAGTTACCAGACATAACTTTGAAAATTTGTTGGCCAGCTTCTGATACATGACAGTTTACAGCAAATTCAGTGTTGTTTCCAACTTCTTCCCAATCTTTGGGCAGATTCTATGCCCTGTCCACTTTTCAATGGCTTCTTTCTGTTTGCTTACTAACCTATGCATGATCTTGTAGAATATGTATTCAAGCATACTAAGCACTGCCATCTCTGTGCCCTCAAGGATGTAACTGTTGAACATTTCAGAGTTATTGTTAAGAAGGATATCACATTTGGTAAATTCACTGAAAAAGGCCTTGCACCAAGTCTTTGTCTCTAGCCTTTCAGTCCAATGGAAAGCAGAAGAGCAGTGATCATCCATTTTCTGGCAGTTTTCCCTCCACCTCAGCTTGTTTGTTGATCTTGCAATGGCCCACAAGTCTTGCTTCAACACCTCTCCTTTGTGCTTTTCATTAAAATTCTGGTAAATATGTCTCACACAAAACCTGTGCTCTGAATCTGGCCAAACCTAGTGCACAACATTTATTAAACCCTTTCTGTTTGTCACTCATGATTGTGAAAGGAGCAGTGTTTATGATCTTGAGATCATCTTTCAAAGTGGTCAGAAACCACTCCCAGTAACCTGTGCATTCAACTTCAACCCAACCCATTGCTATTGGGAAAATGCAATCATTAGGATCAATTCCAACAGCACTAAGCAAAACTCCTTTGTACCTAGTTTTCATGTGACATCCATCAATGAAGATAATAGGCATGCAACCCTTTAGCCAACCTCTTTTACATGCATCATATGACCAGTAGAGCGTTTTCAAACATTTCCTGTCCAATGGAAATTTTGTGTCCTTCACTGAAGCAGTAGACAGCAGAAATGTAGACCCAGGGTTCTTGCTTCTTAATTCATGCCCATAGTCCCAGAGCTTACTAAACTGCTCTGCCTCATCACCATGTATCTCATTCAGTGCTTGCTTTCTAGCCCTAGACAACTTCCATCTGTTAGGAGTCACATTATATTCCTTAGTGATTTTCCTAGCAAATGTTGCAAGTGACATTTTCTGGTCACCCCTAAACTCTTCAATGAATGCCTTGCAAAGGAATCTAGCTGTCAAATCCTTCAATTTCCATTTCTTCTGGCACACATGAACTCCATTGTAAGTCTTGATGACAAAACCTCCAGTCCTGTTGTCATTGCTTGCCTTAAGTACCCATGGGCAACCTTTCTGACACACTGCCTCCAGTCTTATCTTTTCATTCTTCAACTTCTTGATTTGCACTATGTTCCTTATTGCATATGTAGTAAGAGCCCTCCTCAGCTTAATCACATCAGCAAAAACCATTCCTAAAGAAAATATAGGGGAAGTCATGTCCACCTTGGAATTGAAAGCTTTGAACTTGTACTTGGGTTGCTCTTGTTCCTGCATGGACAGGTTGAGATCTTCATCTTCAAGTACATAATCAGGCTCCACCTCTTCCTCCTGTTGCTCTGCTTCTTCATCAACATCAAAATCAATGTTGTCTTCATACAGATCATCATCTATGTCATAATCACTGTCACTGAATTCAGAATCTAAAACCACAACATCTGATGACTCCAAATTTTCTGATATTGATCCATTTCCACCATCAGCACATACATTCTCTGCACCAACAGTAAGCAAATTGTCTACACCATCAATAAGAAAGTTTTGAGCAACACCAGTAATCAAATTCTCTGCACCTTCAGTCAGAAATAAGCCATCTGTTGGGATCTCTGAAATTGGCTCTTCAACATTGGTAGAGACTATGCTGTGGGAAGATTGTGCACTGACTGCACCCGCATTTGAGTTGGAAATTCTGACAGGACTCTCAGCCAATGGCAGCTGCAATAACAAATCTTGTTTGAAATTACTCATGAAATCTGAATGGTCAACCATGATTGCAAGAACTTTATGATGAGCACTAGCTCTGAGCATATGCTGCAAATCCTCATCACCTCTTATTCTCACAATCCCATCTGAAATATTTTTGTCTGGTCTGCACCAATATATGATGTGCTCGCTAACAGAATATCCCAGCCACAATAAGTGCTCTTCAAGGACAACATATGTGAAACTGGTAGAATCAACATAGTCAAGCACCTCAACAGAAGGGTTATAGTACTCCATGTCATTGCTTGCTCCACAGAATAGGCCACCATGCTTCAGTTCCAGTGTAAAAAAAGGAATATCCACACTTTTCCCCATGGCTGAATCACATACTACAAGAAAACATTAAAACAATTAACTGAATATGTTCAGTTAACTGAAGATCTTCAATTAACTGTAGATGTTTAGTTAACTGTAGATGTTTAGTTAACTGAATATGTTCAGTTAACTGAAGATGTAGACACTGAATATGTTCAGTTGACTATATCTTCAGTTAATTGAATATGTAGTGACTGTATTTTAACAATGCACTGAACATATGCAGTTATCTGTCAACATATCCACCATTCATACATTACACTACTCCATGTCATTACTCCATTATTGTACATCTAACTATGAACTACAAAGTTCAGATTTTTTGGTAGCCTAACTTCTTAAACACAACTAAGTCCAAACCCTAGGAACAATTTCATAGGAAATGCAGAAATATAACACAAACATTGACTAGCCTGTGCTTACAACGACCGATTCTTTCAACCAAATCATCGAATTCATAAGTATAAACCCTAGAGTCAAAACAACGACACCATACACGATCTGCTTCGCGTGCAACATCCAACAACACAGCCAATAACGGACACTACAAAAAACTATCTTTACGCCCGACCAGAGCAACAAAATCAGGTGGGGCAGAGGAAGAACAAAGAGGCGGAGGAGCAACAGAGGAAACGAAGAAAGTAGTGAGGAGGCACCATAATCAGGAGGGAAGACACCCAGCGGTCGGACTAGGTGAGCGGAGGTAGGCGGATCCACGCCGCTGGTCCACTCCGGCGAGGAGGCCGCCATGTGTGCGAACGACAACCACTTCTGGCAGCCGGAGTTGCTGTCGTGCCGACAGGAAGGAGGAAGGGGACAAGTGGGCGAATGATTGGGGGGGGGGCAATAATTCCAGGTGTGGATATGTTCGACCGAGACGAGGTAAACTTCGTGCTGATTCTAGGAAATGCCTGGGGGGTAATTGCAAAATGTCAGTTGCTGACTGGAAGGCCACGTCAGATCTATTTGACGCAACGTGATTGGTCTAGGACTAAAATTGCACCTTAGTTACAAGTTCAGAGTCTAGCCAGTCCCACTTTGCAAGTTAAAGAACTAAACCATCACCTGTGGTGCAAGTTCAAGGACTTGTAGTGCTATTACCTCTAAAATCCTGAACGTTGGGAATTCATCATTTATGATACTTATTTCATGGGGCAATTTAAAACTAGTGGCAGCCCTTTTTTTTTACAAGGAAACACGGTCAATCTCACTAGTAACTAATCTAGAATATCAAGACCGCTGACAATGATTACATGTAAACTTAGTCTCCATCACCCACCTCTCGACTCACTCCCAGCTATTAACCCGTGTGGGGTTGAACAAAGATGCCATAAATTATCCCACTACTCCCCTAAAAAAAAAGTCCCACTACTGTTTATGTATTTCTGCCACGCCACAGTCCCATACCTTCGTCTCTCCTCTCCACGGCGACCTACCAACCCGACCCAGCCCGCCTTGGAAATCTCTCCTGCCGCCGCGCCGTGGCCGTAGCCTAGCGCCACCGCCCGCCGCTTCAATCCCGCGCCCCCAACCCCTCCGCCTCTCACGAGCGTCGCCGCCACCCCCACCTCCGTCCCCGTCCCCGTCCTTCCCTACCGCGACATCCCTCCCCCGCTGTCCCCAGTCCACCCCGCCCTCAATCTCTAGCCATTGGGCTCCGAGGTACGAGCTCGTTCTCACCCAGTGATTCCTTACACCAGGCCGACCTCCGCAGTTCCTAGGTGCGCGGGCGCGCATCCGGCACACCGTAGATCCGCCCCCTGAACCCTGAGGTCTCGCCGCGGCGGAAATCGGGCGGGAGGTAGGACTGCGTGCCCATCCATGGGGAGTCGGAAAATGGCGTCACAGCCCGGGCGTGGCGGCGGCGACGCCGACGCCGGCACGTCGCAGCGCGGGCAGGTGCAGAGCCTGGTGAGGCAGGGGTCTCTGTACAGCCTCACCCTCGACGAGGTGCAGAACCATCTGGGAGAGCCCCTGCAGAGCATGAACCTGGATGAGCTCCTCAGGACTGTCTTTCCTGACGACCCGGAGCCTGATGGCGCGACCACCAGCCAGTGTGTGCCGAGTTCAGGCCTCTTGCGCCAGGGCAGCATCACGATGCCGACCGAGCTCAGCAAGAAGACGGTGGATGAGGTGTGGAAGGGCATCCAGGACGCGCCCAAGGGGAGTGTCCAGGGGGGTGGCCGGCGCAAGCGGGAGAGGCAGCCCACGCTTGGGGAGATGACACTTGAGGATTTCTTGGTCCAAGCAGGGGTTGTAGCCCAAGGATTTCTTAAGGACACAAGCGATGTTGGCAATTTTGGTCTGGTGGGGAGAGGTGCCACAGCAGCCGGAACCGCCGATTTGACATCTGGGGCACAGTGGTTAGGCCAGTACCAGCAGCAGATTGCAGCTGCAGCAGTCGACACTCATCAGCTTGGGCAGCAACTTATGCCACCTGCTTACATACCCATTCAGTTAGTCCCTCAGCCACTGAATGTTGTTGGCCCTGGTGCTACCCTAGGGTCTGCTTACTCTGATGGCCAGAGTACATCACCAATGATCAGTCCAATCTCTGATTCTCAGACGCCCGGGAGAAAGCGTGGTGTATCAGGAGATGTCTCGAATAAGTTTATGGAGAGAAGGCAGAAGAGGATGATCAAGAATAGGGAGTCGGCTGCCCGTTCAAGGGCTAGGAAGCAGGTATATTTCACCTCTCTGTTTTTCTCTCTCTAATTCTTTCTGTACGGCAATGCTCTAACTATAGGTAAAGACTCATGAAGGGTTATCAATGGTACTCCCCCTGTTAAGAAGTGTAAGAGTGTTTAGATCACTACTTTAATGATCTAAATGCTCTTATATTTCTTTACAGAGGGAGTACTTGTTTAAATTTTGCTTTTCTTGTGATCTGTGATCTGAAAAATGTTACACATGCTTACTTTAGTTTTCCGTAATTGTCTTAGGTCAGTATTACTTACATTGTATTTGCAACAGGCCTACACCAATGAACTCGAAAACAAGGTGTCCCGTTTAGAAGAGGAGAATGAGAGGCTAAAGAAGCAAAAGGTATTTTCCTTTCAATAAAAGTTTACTGAAATGCCAGACTTTTCAGGAGAAGTCAGACTACCTGATAATTAGTAGGGACTAAATGTGATTGCAACATATCGGCAGCTGGTGTCAATTTCATAGTTTGCATTGTTGAGCACTTAAGCTATCCCCTTCTGGTGTACGGGTATGAGAGTATCATAGTTCTATAGTCCTATGTATTTGCTTCCACTACTGGGGCCTAGCCATTACTGAGTGGGATAGGAACTACAATATGGTGTACAATGGACAATTCGACCTGTTGGTTTATGTAATCAATAGGTTAATGTACAATGAACTACGAGGCAACCACTTTTCTATTGGATATTGGAGTTTACCTTGTATTTTACCTCAATTTACATGCTAACCAAATAAGGTAGAAAAGGAAAAACTAGAAGGCAATAGGGTCTCATTTGATTTCATGCAAGAACTGTTAGGTTCTTGTTGGATATTCTAACGAACCCTTCTAATTTGCTCCCTGCATTAGAAATTTTAGCACAATAATTCTGCGAGGTAGGAGTGTACTTCAGTTATAAGTTACAATAGAGAGGTAGGAACCAGAAACTGTCTGTTGCAGATTTTGCAGATGACATAGACCTGATAATGTATAAAGAGTGAGGGAAATACATATTGCAAGAGTTGTATACTCCTGATTGCCCTGAAAAAAGATATACTTCTGATTATATGTGAATGCATATATTAATCAGCAGGGCTGTGCATTATGTGAGATACTCCTCATTATGAATCTCTACACGGGAGGATTTGTTGTTATTTTAGAGAGAGAGAGAGGGAGGATTTGTTGTTTTTTAGAGGGAGGATCTGTTACCATGGATATATCAGGCTATGATCAGCAGGATATTATGTACCTGGTGCTCAGTTAATCTGCGGGATTAGTTACAATATTCCCGGAAAGATAAGGGAGTCGAAGAGAGAAACCTGGTCGAGTGGAAAATGGAGGGGAGCGAAACGACATGCGGCGCAGGGAGTAGTTTGACTAACCCAGGAACGTCTGTTGCATGGACAGGAGGGGGCCATACCTCAACCTTTCACTGACATGTGGGGCACGCTCCGAGAAAAAACGCAGGAGCTCTCCCAGAGCTCTATTCCTAGGGAGCATACAGCTTTTAGGTACACTTCCAGATCATGACTGAAGAATAATATCACAGTGCTAACATGGTGTGTGGCGTTAAAATTAGTGGTGTTGCAAGGGAAAGCGAGTTTCTCTCCAGTCTCCGCATCATCAGTTTATCAAAAAGATTATATTGCCACCATTGTTTATCTTGTGAGTGAGGGTCTGAGGGATATGTGTCATGTATCGACTCTATTTACTCCTTTGGAAGAGTAGATTCAGTTTCTCACCATTTTGTGGGTTCAGGTTTTAGTAGTAATAGAGATGTGCTAGTTATGCTATGACTGTAAGTGCTAAGTGAGTGGAATTGATATATCTTACCGCCTTTCTAAGATTAGGAGGGATCTGTCAGATTGAAACATTTCATTTTTCTGTTAGTGTATAATTTCAGTACATAATTCATATCTTGTCTGCTGAAAAATAGTACTGTACATGGCAATCCTGCACCACTGATGCAAAGGTTGTGGCACCAGGGCCCAATTTAATAATCTCTCAACAAATTTCTTGTGCTTATTTCCTGTCTAATCCTGCTTTTAGGCAAATGCTGTCCACTCTGATGGTATTAGCGAATCTTCCATGCATAACATTTACATGCTGACCTTTTTCTGTCCTATCTTCAGGAATTGAACATGATACTTTGCGCGGTGGCTCTACCAGAACCCAAGTATCAACTCAGGAGAACATGCTCGGCCGCTTTCTGACTGTGTCCAGAATACTATCTTGTACTCCCTCTGTAAACTAATATAAGAGCGTTTAGATTACTAAAATAGTGCTCTAAATGCTCTTATATTAGTTTACGGAGGGAGTAGATTTTAATGCGGGGTTGCTCGTAAGGGAGTAGATTTTAATGCGGGGTTGCTCGTAAGTTTTGCCTCTTCGGATTAGAATCGTTTGCAAGCCTGGGAGTTCCTTTTCGGCCTATCGTTGCCCAGTGATTTGCTGTGCGTAGATTAGCGGGAGCCTAGCATGTGCTGTGATCGCACTTGGCACTTTAATTTACTTGTGTGCGGAGGCCCTGCCACCAGCCTAGTATGTAAATCTGCTAGACACATTCAAGTTCTATACATGGTGACTTGACCTGGGCTGCTCTTTCATGTAAATGCAGAGTAGTATGCGATTTGCTCTCTCCTTTTCTTTGGAAAAGTGCAACTTACATTAAGCCATAATACTGCATTTCCGACCGTAAGATACAAAACGTTTGGAAGGTGAAGATTCACATGAAACAGTTCAACGAGATTCGGTTTCTTGGCATTGCTTCTGCTTCTGGCTCTGTTTTCAAAGTCATGTATAGGCTTTTCATGGGCAGCTTCGCTAAGATACGTTTGGGCTGATTCGTATGATGTGACTGCATTCCTATGCACATCATTGCTATGATGGCCAGTGAAACCTGCTTCTCCTGGATGTTGTACCTATGCTGGTCAGTGGAACTTGCTTATCCTGGACGCCGTGCATCATAGCATGCACGGCATGCTGTTTATATATCTGCTCTGCTGGTGGTTGCTAAAAGAAAGTTATAGTTGTTGCAGCATTGTCTATCTGCTTGTGAAACATGCTTTCCTACTCCGCGTTATGGTCCAAGATTCGGATGTGTTTTTACCAACACGAAGCCGTGGTTTCAGGCTCTTCTATGGCCTCAGACGTGTGGCGGAGAACAGTGATGCCATTTCCTTTTGCTTCATGAACTAAACTTAGGCCATGTACAATAGTTCAGATGGTATTTGTCTATAACAGCTCCCCACGTCATCTACAGACAAGCGTAAAGACAGCCTATACAACAGGTTGGCTTTTTAGCTGTCTATAAAATCTAAATGGGAGAACTGTCCATGTACGCGCCAATCCAAGTCTGAACAAAAATGAATCAGCTAAAACGATTCCAATTTGCAGAAATCAGCAAACAACATACACACATGCCATGTTCAGTTCATACGGTGACTGCGGAAACAGATACAGAGATGGATCTATCCGATCAATTATTCGCTAGATCGTTCTAATTTCACGGCGCACCCAACGACATAGGCATGTAACTAGGATCGATCCGATCAATTATTCGCTAGATCGTTCTAATTTCACGGCACACCCGACGACATAGGCATGTAACTAGGATAGGACGTCGTGGATTTCGCAAGGAACTCTTACATTGTCATGCTCGTGTCGTGGTCACCGGCACTGCTGCTTGGCATAACATCTGCCCACGAGGAGCACATGCTGCCATGCCGCCGGCGACGGTGACGATCGGAAGCTTCTCATCGACAACTTGCAGCAGCTAATCGCATGATCTTCAGCTCCATCGAGGATCAAGAGGATTGGGAGAGAAGATCCATACGAAGGGGTATTGGATTGCAGACGGCCTCCCATATACAACGGTAATAGGCCGTCGATAGGTGCCGATTTCCCAGGGCTATAGACCGTCTGTATTTTTATCGACGGGCTTATTCTCTCTCTTCCCTAGTTCCTCTCCACCTCATCCCCTAGATGTCATCCCTTACAGACAGCTGACTAGATAGCATTGTACATGCCCTTATAGGCTCTTCCTTGATGGAATGGAGCCACAGTTGCCGGGTGGACGCCGAAAGCAATTTGATGAAATTAGGAGAGGCTTACAGTTTATCATCGTGATCGTGGGAAGTGCAGCGAGGCCCCCGCTTGCCTGGTAGCATTCGGCAAAAAATTGTAAACCGCCGAGTCTTGACCCTTGCTCATCTACACAATGCCGTAGATCTTGGATCCGACGGGCATGCTTTGGCGTTGTATGCTACTCACCGTGCCACTCGCGTAGTTTCAGGATTTGCGGTGCCCTGAACTCCTCATGAGATGTTATTCAAAAAAAAAAACATCCTCATGAGATGTAGTTTTGAGTTCTTTTGGACCCTGGTTGGTCATGAGCACACGATGGTCAGATGGTGCACTACACACGAACTAGCCTGTAGTTGGATGGTTAGAGAGACTGTGGTATCCCGAGCTCACTAGAGTTCGAATCCTGATGCTCGCATTTATTTCTGAATTTATTTCAGGATTTCTGGCAATGTGCATGCAGTGAGAGGAGACGTTTCCGTCGACAACGAGACGCCTACGGTGACTTAGTAGCGTATGCGTTTATAGGGGTAAGTGTATGCGCATATATATGAGCGCTTATATCTGTACTATGTTCTCAAAAAATAAATAATGCACTACACAAATTGTTAAAATGAACTAGAAAAGTTTTTTTCTTAGAGAGAACGCACCAGAAAAGTTAAGAGTAGCAGTACTACACATATGAGTGGAAAATGCACCAGGGAAAGATGTTCTCAAATCACATCCACCGGTGTCTGGCTTGCATGATTTTATCCAAAACAACGACAAATGACAAAAGAAAAAGGAAACGATCATACTTGGATGTTGTGCCCAGGAGAAAACCCCCCAAAGAATCGTTCACTCCAATCAGATGCACTAAACAAACGTGCGCTCCTTGGACGAGGTTTGCTGGATGCTGCCATTTGCCGCCGGTTTGGTTGCTGTTCACAGCAAACCGTAGGCCTTGTGCCTTCACATGACAGGTAGGAGGAACACACCCCACCACACCACGGTGTCGCTTTGTCTCGCATCCCCCGCCGAGGAGAGGTACAGAAGCTCCTTGCAGCTCAAGTGGCACGGTGACCTGAAGCAGCGGATCACACATAGTTGCGCAGCCGAGGAAGAGAAGAGAACAACGTCCGCCGTATCAAAACGTCGCCATACACAAGCATCGTGTGCGAATCACCGCCCGACGAATGTCGACATACGTAGTTGCGTTCGACTGCACGGTCTCGCTCAAAAACCTCGCCGCACATTCATGCTGTTCGGAGCAAACGCGTACCGGTTATACCGACGTGACTGGACAGCTGAACGACGCCGCTTAATAGCGGACGCAGCGACGGAGAAGCCTACTCATGCCGCTGCACCCGTATTGAAGCGGTGTCGCCCTCCCCCCCCCCCCCCCCCCCTCCCGCGGTTATGTAAGCAGGCCGGTCACGTCGAAACCTTATCTCCTCTCCTCCGCACATGCCGTCTTGCCTCGCCTCGCCTCTCACATTGTCGCGATAGGCAAGCCCGACATCAGCAACGGATGGTTCTCTATGTCGGCAGGTGGATCCGTGGAGACTTTCGAATTGTTGCGCCGTAGCCCATGGTCTCTAGACCCGTCGACGACCATCACTTCGACGATGAAGACAGAGGCCGTGCTGTCCTCACACGAGGAGGAGCAACGGCAGCCGCCCCTCTTCGTCAAGGTCACACAAACGGACAAGGTGTCGGTCAAGCAGAAGGCGGCTGAAGTCTGCGCCTGATCATCCCGACCAGTTGTGCTGCAAGCGTGCAACCTAGGTTCGCCAGGGCTACCACGATTCCTAGAAGGCCATAGCCGCTGGAAGGATGGCGGCGGATATGTTGACGGCCTCGGAGGCCAGGCCTACAAAGTCATCCTCCGACACGTCACATAGCTTTTGTTTAATTTGTTATTAGTTCAAACTTTGTTAAATTTCGTCCGCTTCGATGTAGGTATTTTAAAATTTATCATCCGTGAAGGATGGATATAGTTCATTTTCTAAATGTACGTGCCTACTAGCGTCACACATTTGATGCATATATGATTGGTTGGATGGTTCTTCTAAAGTTGTATGCGTACACGTCAGGATGTGTTGATGAAAATATGGTGTCGTTCGCTTGGGGTGTGTTTGGTCGACTGGTAAAATGTAGGTTAACTTGCATGGAAGTTGGTAGGAGTAGGTAGAAGGAAATCTTTCACTTTTCTAGCTGTTTGATAGTAAGCGCAGCTCCACCTTCTGTCCAGCATGATGCTTAAGGCACCTTAAAAGCTGGCCGAGCGGAGCGTTCAAAATGGTCATTTCTCTTCGTGCAGGCATACATGCAACACAAGGCGAAAAATATTCACTGACGGCTCTCTCACATTAGGACATGTATAATGATGCTATCTTAAAAATGACACATAGGATATATGATGAGATAGAAAAAAGAAAACTCATAAAAAAACTTTATTTTTTTATTTAAAAGAAGACAAAAGATGATCTCTTAATACAATATGTCTCATCATGTTTTTAAGAATAACTAGTTATTAAAGATAAGGCTAAGAGATGACCCATTATATATTTTTTTTGTATCATCTTTAAATTATATATAAAACTTAAGATAAGATCATCTTATCAACCATTGTACATGCCTTTACATGTATCGTGCCGTCATAACCGAATGCAACACATGCAACTCTACCAACTCTTGTCCGCTTTCATATGAGCCGTTGCTCTTTTTTTTCCCCCACCGTTTAGTTGTTGCACTGACTCGACCGAGTTAAACGGGGCATGCTGAATTAATACGCAGACCTCATGCAAAGGACGGATGACAGCCAACATGCCCCGCCATTGGCGAACCACGTTGGAGTTGCCCTCACGCCTTGGAGCGTGGTTCCACAGAAAATCGGCGTACATAGATGAAGGAAAAAATCAAACGAAAACTTAGGCAAATGGTTTGCAGCTTGGACCGATCGTTCCAATCACTAGGAGATGAAGAACCAAACGAAAACTCACGCAAAGAACAGAGGAAAAAACGAAGCCCCGACGAATTTGCAGACATAGGAAGCAAAGAGACTGATGAGATTCAAAGCTCGGGAGCTGAGGTCCGCAGCCGGCACCGTGCGCTGCGACAATCAAACGCGAGTCCAACAATGTTTTCGCCACGAGCGGCGGCCCCGTCCCGTAGGTCAGGTGTCGCGCTGTCGCGCGCGGCACGTATACATATTGCGCCGCGCACCCACTCCCCACCGAACCACCGCACCACACCACCACATCACACCAACCCCCAAAAGCCTCCCCGAATCTCGCCCCTCTCCCCCGCTGCCGCCGCCGCCGCCGAAGCCCAAGCCCAAGCCAAGAGCACCGAGCACCGACCCGCACGATCGCCATGGCCGCCTCCACGGCCTTCGCCGCCGCCAGGCTCCTCCCGTCCGCCCACCTCGACTCCTCCGCGCGCCTCGCGCCGCTCCGGGCCGCCCCCATCGCCAACCTCGCCTTCTCCCCGCTGCCCGCCTCCTCCTCCGCGCTCCTCGCCCTCCGCTCCGCCTCCCCCTCTCCCTCTCCCGCCCTCTCCCCGTCCGGGCCGGGAGGGAGGCTGCCCCCGCCACCGCCCCCGCGCTCCTACGGCGGCGGCGGCGGCGGATCTGGCGACGCGGCGGACTCCGGGAGCTCCGGAGGCGACGGCGGCCGCGCAGGCATCCTCGGCATGTTCCTCGCCGGGTGGGCGGCCCGCGTGGCCGCGGATCCCCAGTTCCCGTTCAAGGTGCTCATGGAGGAGCTGGTCGGCGTCACCGCCTGCGTGCTGGGCGACATGTCGTCCCGCCCCAACTTCGGCCTCAACGAGCTCGACTTCGTCTTCTCCACCCTCGTCGTCGGATCCATCCTCAACTTCGTGCTCATGTACATGCTCGCCCCCACCGCCGGGGTCTCCGCCGCCGCCTCCGCCGCGGTCTCCTCCCTTCCCAGCCACATGTTCGAGCCGGGTGCTTACTCGCTCGGCTCCCGCGTCGCGACCCTCGTGTCCAAGGGCACCACGTTCGCGGTGGTGGGCTTTGGCGCCGGGCTCATGGGCACTGCCATCTCCAACGGGCTCATCGCCATGAGGAAGCGCATGGACCCGGCCTTCGAGACCCCCAACAAGGCGCCGCCCACGCTGCTCAACGCCGGCACCTGGGCGCTCCACATGGGGGTCAGCAGTAACCTGCGGTACCAGACCCTGAATGGTATCGAGTTCCTTCTTGGCAATGTCATGCCAGCCCCGGTCTTCAAGGTCTCAGTGATCGCCCTACGATGCATGAACAATGTGCTTGGTGGGATGTCCTTTGTACTGCTCGCAAGGCTCACCGGCGCGCAGAAATCAGATAAGCCGGCAGCTTCTGTTCCAGAGGCGAAGGAGAGATTGATAGCCGAGGGCGATGCCATTGCTGCTAATGTTAGCGGTGAGGGCAAGTGATTTGGGTATAGAAGAGAGTATAAGTAAGTTAGGGGGCCTGTGCATCCCCAAAGCCTCATTTGCTGCTTCTTGGCCACATGCCAAGAAATTTGTAGACGATGATGAATCGGCTGGTTGGTAATAATGAGTGAGGTTTGATACATTTTGTTCAGTTGGTGTTTGTGGAGATCTTGGTGATATGTGAGGTGACATGCTTAGTTGATCTTAGAATAAATCTTTTATCATTCCCCTGTGTGCTCATTTGGTCAATTGCCTAATATCTGTAGTCTTTTATTCAGTAATTCAGGTTGCTCTATCTGGTTGCATTTTCTGATCCTAAGAGCATCTCAGGCAGACTAAAACCCAACCCAACCCTTAAAACACTCTAAACCGTTTTTACGGTGCGAAACGAACAGTTTCCGAAATGATACAACAAGCAATCGTCTCGCTCCGGCCAAACCTGTCCCTCCGCGCTCCCTTCGGCCATGCCGCCTCGGCCGCCACCCGTCCAGCCCCAGCCATGCACGCAACGGCCGGGCAGCGCCTGCTCCTGGCCCTGTCGTGCTCTGCCCCGGCCATGCCCGCCCCTGTCGCTCCTCCCTCACTCTGGCTGCGCCTCTCGCCCTTCTCTAGCGTCGTCCCGCCTTGATTCGGGCCAGTGGTGGTCTGATCCACCCCGTTCGTGGGCGGCCTCGCCTTGGTGGTGAAGGTCAAAAAGACCACAATAGACCACAGTTTGGACTCACAACGACAAATTCCAGCGTACTGCGACCTTCGCCTCGGCCACGCGCTTCGCCCCGAACATGCTTGTCCCTGTCGCGCCTCCCTTATCCTGGTTGCGCCTCTCTCGCCCTTCTCTGGCGTTGCCCCGCCTTGATTCGGGCCGCGGACGGCCTGCTCCACCCCGTCCGTGGGCGGCCTCGCCTTTGTGCTGAAGGCCGAACCGAGCACAACAACGACAAATTGCAGCGTGCGGCGACCTTTTTAGATGTGTGGAGACAGATTCCAACGAGTTTCGGGTTGATTCCAGCCAGTTCCGTGACGGCGCATCTGCTCCGACGAGGTTTGACCATTTACGGGTTGAAGTTTATACCGTCGTCCAACGTGTACATATGAGGTTCTTGCGGATGGATTCTCGGTGTTCCTTAAAGTTTTTAGATCAAACTTTAGAGATCTACTAGGTACCGCTTTCTCGACCGAAATTGTAAATGACTTACTTTTCATGGGTTTGACTGCTTTTAAGTGGTTTGCTACAGATGCTTTAAGCAACTTTAATAACTTAGGTAAACTTATTGGTGCTGTGAGGCCACAGGACCAAGCCACTAAATCAATGTGCCAAGATAATCAGCGAAATTAAATTTCAGTAGGCTTGTAGTAATATTTTTGCACCTTTTGAGCAATCTGCATTTTTCTTGCATTTGAAAGGATATACCAATCTGGTAGCAATGTGTTTAGTAATTATATTTTTCCTGCCTAGCTAGGATACCCTGATCTAGATGTGTTTGAATTTTCATGGGAATGGTCGTAAATTACCCATAAGCTATTAAACACAACCTTCTACGTATGCACTGAACTTTCTGTTGACATTGGTACTCCGTAGTTTGCAGTTTTAAATTTACGTTATCTTTGCTGAACGAAATCTTCAGAAGTACCGGTTGTCGTGCCTCGTGTAGGTCGCCAGTTCATGCTATCCGTGAATAGTTGCAGAAAAGTTGCTGCGATAAAGGAATACATGCATCCGATTTTTCATGGTTAGAATTGTGGTTTTTAGACTCGGAAGAGCCCATTTTTTTCTTCTCTTTAAGATCTTGTCCCTTGTCGTATGGGGTTTTGACAAATTTCTCATGAGGGTTTGAGTTTGATATTGTTGTTGGTAGACAACGAGGTTCCACTTACTATGCGCCGTAGTTGGTGAAGCAAGGTTGCAAACGATGGTGACTTTTAATACACAAATAGGACTCCATGCAAGTGAAGCAGCACCTCGAGTGCGACCGGTTGCAGCTCCTCAAAGCTAGAGTTTTGAAAGGCGAGGACACAATTTTTTATTTCTTCTAATTTTAGGAACATTTTGCCTGTTTCCTATAAGAGCCGATCAAAAGCATTTGTGGATCTAGGTTGATGTAAACAATTTTTTTCCTATTAAACTTTTATACATGTTTTAAATAAGTGTAATGTATCATAGTTGTAAGTAATATATTTTTCTATTACTTAACCACATAAGAATGTTTCCAAATAATAGTTATATTATCCATTAGTATACGGTTGTAATATATATCACTGAATTTTTTCATTCTACAAAATAAAAAAATTATGATGTACGCAATTTTTCTTTATTGTTAAAACAATATTTCAAATTTATTATCTAATATTGCATAAACGATGCAGTGTATAAAAATTTACATATCTATATTTGTGTCCATATATCTTATAATAATAATGAATATAATGGTAGAGATTTCTAAATCATATACACACTAAGAAATATTTAAATAGTGGTTTCTAGTTTATATTAGGCAGCGATATTCATGGAAATTTCTAAGGCATAGAAAATGTGACTTACAAGTTCGGTTTAGTAATAGAATCATTAAAAAACCAAAAATGTTGTTGATAATACTTCGACGTATGATCCAATTACCTAACATGCTCGTCGAGATTCACTTGGTTTGATTTGGTGCAATTATGCATTTGTTTAAACATTGAAATATAGTTATCATAATTTTCATTACGATACTAAGACATTCATCTGAAGAAAGACTACTGCGTTTGAACTCAATTCGTCAGTCAGATTGGTTTGCCTATGCGTGATATAACTTATTAGTAATTGAGCCTCTATTTTATATATTTAATAATCTTACATATGTAATGTATACTTATATAGTGTTTATTAATATAAGTTTTAGTTTGGGCCCTCCCCTCTTGGGGCCCGGACGGTCGCCCCTTTTGCCCGGCCTATGGGCCTAGCCTATTTCCTATGAGAAATCCTGCAAAACTCCGACGAGGATTTTGCATTCAGCTTGATTGTTAACTAGTTCCTAGGGTGGTTCGATGTGTCGCGCGGCTGCGCAGGGCATGGCTTGAAGATGCAACAAGCCGGAGAAGTTATTCGTTACGAAGAGCCGAATCTCATCGCTAGAGAGCAAATCATTTTCTTCTCGTGCAGAATACGATCTCTGAAGCACTAAAGTTTCCCCTCTCATGTTGCCCCCTTTTGTCGGGTCGGAAACATGGCGCTTCTAGCCTGAGAGTGTTAGGCCACAATCCCGACTAGTTTTAGGCGAGATCGGTCTAGGTGCTCTATACCGGCACCGCACGATTAATGCGAATCTGGACGGCTTGGCTGGTCAAGCCGGTCAATCCAACGACAACGGGCATTTTTGGCAGCAGTTGTTGCGCTGGTGCACGAGGCGGCATGTGGAGGCCGGGCCCGTTCGCCCTGCAGGCACGTCGTAACGAATTGGTACCACTAGTCACATTTTTTGCAAGTCAGTACCAACTCTTAGCCTAAGTGTTGGAAAATAGTCTGACAGCCGTATAAGCATGTATTGACCGTGTATCCGACCGAGCGGCCCCACCTGTCAGGTCAGGTGACACGCTGGCCAACCCGCGTGCGTTGCTCCGCTGACTAGGACGAAACCGACTTGGTCATACTTGGCTCGGTCAAACCGGTTCCAACATGACGAACCCTAGATCCCATTTCCCCTCTCCCTCTCCCCTTGCAGCACGGCTCTCTGGTGATGGCGGCGGTAAATCCTGGCGGTGGTGATGGTGGCTGTAAAAGCGGTGGTGGTGTGGATGCTACAGAGACCTTCCCGACCTCGGGAGCGATGAGCACGTAGGTCTCGACAACGGCGGCTCCAATTCGTATTACTCGAGCGACGATGATGATTCTATTGTCCATGGAGCAGTGAGTGAGGCTGGCAGAGATTTGGGTGGCCAACTCTACCACTAGCCATCACTAGACCAGTGGAGCTGGTGGCGTGCTCTAAGTTCGTCCCCTCTCTTCTTTCTGCCTATAAAGCTCGACTTGTGGCAAAGGGTTTTTCACAAGTTCAAGGAGTTGACTACGATGAGACTTTCTTACCCATAGCGATGCTTAAGTCTGTCAGAATCATGTTAGCAATAGCTGCCTATTTCGACTATGAAATTTGGCAGATGGATGTAAAAACAGCATTCCTCGACGGTTTCCTTGAGGAAGAGTTGTATATGATGCAACCCGAAGGTTTTGTCGATCCAGAGAATGCTGACAAAATTTGCAAACTCCAGCGATCCATTTATGGACTGGTGCAAGCATCTCGGAGTTGGAATAAGCGCTTTGATGAGGTGATCAAAGCGTTTGAGTTTATACAAGTTTACGGAGAAGCTTGTATTTACAAGAAAGTGAGTGGGAGCTCTATAGCGTTTCTAGTATTATATGTGGATGACATATTGCTGATTGGAAACAATATAGAAATGCTGGAAAGCGTGAAGGAATATTTGAACAAGAATTTTCAATGAAGGACCTAGGAGAAGCTGCTTTCATATTAGGCATTAAGATCTATAGAAATAGATCGAGACGCTTAATAGCACTTTCACAGAGCACATACCTTGATAAAGTTTTGAAGAAGTTCAAAATGGAACAATCCAAGAAGGGGTTCTTGCCTGTATTACAAGGTGTGAAGTTGAGTAAGACTCAATGCCCAGTAACTGCAGAAGATAGAGAAAAGATGAGTGTCATCCCCTATGCTTCGGCCATAGGCTCTATCATGTATGCAATGCTGTGCACAAGACCCGATGTCAGCCTTGCCATAAGTATGGCCGAAAGTTTTCAAAGTGATCCTGGAATGGAGCACTGGCAAGCGGTCAAGAATATCCTTAAGTGCCTGAAAAGGACTAAGGAAATGTTTCTCGTTTATGGAGGTGATGAAGAGCTCGTCGTAAAGGGTTACGTCGATGCAAGCTTTGACACTGATCCGGACGACTCTAAGTCGCAAACCGGATACGTATTTATTCTTAATGGGGGAGCGGTAAGCTGGTGCAAATCCAAGCAAAGCGTGGTAGCTGACTCTACGTGCGAAGTGGAATACATCGCAGCCTCGGAGGCGGCGAAGGAAGGTGTCTGGATGAAGCAGTTCATGACAGATCTTGGAGTAGTGCCTAGTGCACTGAATCCAATGAACCCGTTCTATGACAACACTGGTGCCATTGCTCTGGCCAAGGAACCAAGGTTTCACAACAGGACCAGACACATAAAGCGAAGCGACGCTTCAACTCCATCCGCGATTACATCTTGGAGAAAGACATAAATATTTACAAAGTGCACACGGATCTGAATGTTGCAGACCCGTTGACTAAACCTCTTCCAAGGGCTAAACATGATCAACACCAGAACTGCATGGGTGTTCGATTCATTACAATGTAAATCACATAGTGATGTGAACTAGATTATTGACTCTAGTGCAAGTGGGAGACTGTTGGAAATATGCCCTAGAGGCAATAAATAAAATGTTTATTATTGTATTTCCTTGTTCATGATAATCGTTTATTATCCATGCTATAAATTGTATTAATTGGAAACATGGATACATGTGTGGATACATAGACAAACACAATGTCCCTAGTATGCCTCTAGTGAACTAGCTCGTTGATTGAAAGATGGTTAAGGTTTCCTAGCCATGGACATGAGATGTCATTTGATAACGGGATCACATCATTAGGAGAATGATGTGATGGACAAGACCCAAACTACAAAGGTAGCTTATGATCGTGTCAGTTTATTGCTACTGTTTTTCTGCATGTCAAGTATATGTTCCTATGACCATGAGATCATGCAACTCACAGATATCGAAGGAGTACCTTGTGTGTATCAAATGTCGCCACGTAACTGGGTGACTATAAAGGTGCTCTACAGGTGTCTTCGAGGGTGTCTGTTGAGTTGGCATGGATCGAGACTGGGATTTGTTACTCCGTGTGACGGAGAGGTATCTCAGGGCCCACTCGGTAATACAACATCACAATGAGCCTTGCAAGCAATGTGACTAATTGTTAGTTGCGGGATCTTGTATTATGGAACGAGTAAAGAGACTTGCCGGTAACGAGATTGAACTAGGTATGGAGATACTGATGATCGAATCTCGGGCAAGTAACATACCGAAGAACAAAGGGAACATCATACGGGATTAACTGAATCCTTGACATAGAGGTTCGACCGATAAAGATCTTCGTAGAATATGTAGGAACCAATGTGGACATCCAGGTCCCGTCATTGGTTATTGACCGTAGAGGTGTCCCGGTCATGTCTACATAGTTCTCGAACCCTCAGGGTCTGCACACTTAAGGTTTGGTGACGTTTCGGTAGTATAGAGTTATGTATGATGGTGACCAAAGTTTGTTTTGAGTCCCGGATGAGATCCTGGATGTCACGAGGAGCTCCGGAATGGTCCAGAGGTAAATATTCATATATAGGAAGTCCCAGTTTGGTCGCCGGAAAAGTTTCGGGTTCATCGGTAGTGTACCGGGAGTGCCGGTAGTGTACCGGGAGACCTCCGGGAGGGGTATTTCGACCCTAGAGGGTCCATGGGCTGTGGGAGATTAATAACCAGCCCTTAGTGGTCTGGTGTAACAGCCACAAAAGGTCCATGGCGCCAGGAGGAAAAAAGTCCTAAAGAAAAGGTGAAAAAAAGGGCCAATAGGGAGCAATCCTAGTCCAACTAGGATTGGAGAAGGAGAGTCCTTCTCTCCCTCCCTCTTGCGGCCAAATTGGCTTGGCCCTTGCGCCAAGCCAGCCCTCCTCCCTCCCTCCTTTATATACTGGTGGATTTGGGGCTATTTGCACTAGCTTTTCCGGCCACGTGCTACCCGTTCCACCGGTGCATAGTTTCTCCTCTAGATAGTATTTCCGCAGTGCTTAGGCGAAGCCCTGCCGGAATTGCCCCATCACCATCGCCGGAGCACCGTCACGCTGCCAACGAACTCTTCCTCCTCTCCACTTCTTCTTGCTGGATCAAGACGGTGGAGATCGTCATCAAGCTGCACGTGTGCTGAACGCGGAGGTGCCGTCCGTTCGGTACTAGATCAGAAGGACCGTGATCAAGGCCACGGGACGGTTCGTGATTGGATCGCGGGACAGATCGTGATGAGATCGCGGGACGGATCGTGATTGGATCGCGGGACGCTCGGCGATTTGAATCGCGAAGACGTTCGACTACACCGACCGCGTTTCTTAACGGTTCCCGCTTAGCGATCTACAAGGGTACGTAGATCAACTTCCCCTCTCGTAGATGCTCATCACCATGGATAGGTTTGCGTGTGCGTAGGAATTTTTTCCCATGCAACGTTCCCCAACAGTGGCATCATGAGCTAGGTTGATGGTTCGATGAGATCTCGAGTAGAACACAAAAGGTTTGTGGGTGTTGATGCTTAGATTGCTTCCTTCCTTGGTCGGATTTTGGTTCAGCGGTATTGTGAGATGAAGCGGCTCGGACCAACATTACTCATACGCTAACGAGAGACTGGTTCCCTCGACGCAACTTGTTGCCTAGATGGCTTGCGGGTGGCAGTTTCTCTCACTTTAGTTGGATCGGATTCGACAAAGGTGGTCCTTGAGAAGGTTGAAAAGCAAATTATGTATCACCGTTGTGGTTTATGCGTAGGTGAGAATCGTTCTTGCTAGAAACCCGTAGCAGCCACGTAAAACATGCAACAACAATTAGAGGACGTCTAACTTATTTTTGTAGGGTATGTTGTGATGTGATATGGCCAATTACATGATGTGATATATGTGATGTATGAGATGATCATGTGATGTATAGAATTTCATGACTTGCACGTCGATGAGTACGGCAACCGGCAGGAGCCATAGGGTTGTCTTTAATTATTGTATGACCTGCGTGTCAATCATTAAGCGCTATGTAATGCTTTACTTTATCGCTAAACGGTAGCAATAGTAGTAGAAGCATGCATGGCGTGACAACCTCGATGGCGACACGTTGATGGAGATCAAGATGATGGAGATCATGGTGTTGTGCCGGTGACGATGAAGATCATGCCGGTGCTTTTAAGATGGAGATCTAAAGCACAAGTTCATGGCCATATCATGTCACTTATGAATTGCATGTGATGGTAATCCTTTTATGCACCTTGTTATGCTTAGTACGGCGGTAGCATTATAAGGTGATCCCTCACTTAAATTTCAAGATAAAATTGTGTTCTCCCCGAGTGTGCAACGTTGCGAAAGTTCGTCGTGTTGAGACACCACGTGATGATCAGGTGTGATAGACTCTACGTTCACATACAACGGGCGCAAACCAGTTTTGCATGCGCAGAACACTCGGGTTAAACTTGACGAGCCTAGCATGTACAGACATGGCCTCAGAACACAAGAGACCGAAAGGTCGAACATGAGTCATATAGTAGATATGATCAACATAATGATGTTCACCATTGAAGCCACCTCAACTCACGTGATGATCGGACTTGAGTTGGTGGATTTGGATCATGTGACACTCAGATGACCTGAGGGATGTCAATTTGAGTGGGAGCTTTAGTAATTTGATTAACTAAACTCGTTATCTTGAACAATAGTCTAAATGAACTTTGCATATTTATGTTGTAGATCAATGGCTCGCGCAGTAGCACCCCTGAATTTTAATGCTTTCCTAGAGAAAGCTAAACTGAAAGATAATGGAAGTAACTTTGTTGACTGGGCCCGTAATCTGAGGATTATCCTCACGGCTTCCCAGAAATCATATGTCCTTGATGCACCACTTGGTGACCAACCAGAAGACATGACCTCCGAAGACGTTAAGAACGCTTGGGAGGCATGTACTGGAGATTACTCAATAGTTCAGTGTGCAATATTGTATGGCTTAGAACCGGGACTTCAAAGACGTTTTGAACGTCATGGAGCATATGAGATGTTCCAGGAGTTGAAGTTTATCTTTCAGAAGAATGCCCGGATCGAGAGGTATGAAACCTCCGATAAGTTCTATGCTTGCAAGATGGAGGAGAACGGGTCTATCAGTGAACATATACTCAGAATGTCTGGGTATTCAACTCGTCTAGCAGAGTTGTGAATTGCCCTTCCGCCAGAGGCGATCACTGACAGAGTTCTTCAATCACTGCCACCTAGTTACAAGAGCTTTGTGATGAACTATAACATGCACGGGATGAACAAGTCAGTCGCCGAGCTGTTTGCGATGCTAAAAGTCACTGAGTCAGAAATCCAGAAAGAACATCAAGTGTTGATGGTCAATAAAACCACTAGTTTCAAGAAAAATGGCAAAGTTAAGGGCAAGGGCAAGAAGGGTAAAACCAAGAAGGATGGCAAAGCAGTTGCTACTCCTGCAAAGAAGCCCAAGCATGGACCCAAGCCAAAAACTGAGTGCTTTCATTGCAAAGGAACTGGTCACTGGAAGCGGAACTGCCCCAAGTACCTGGCTGACAAGAAGGCGGCCAACGACAAACAAGGTATATATGATATACATGTTATTAATGTGTACCTTACTGGCTCTCTTAGTAGTGCTTGGGTATTTGATACCGGTTCGGTTGCTCACATTTGCAACTCAAAGCAGGAACTACGGAATAAACGAAGGCTGGCAAAGGACGAAGTGACGATGGGTGTGGGAAATGGTTCCAAGGTTGATGTGACCGCCGTCGGCACACTCTCTCTTCGACTACCATCGGGATTAGTGATGAACCTGAATAATTGTTATTTAGTGCCTGCGTTAAGCATGAACATTATATCTGGATCTTGTTTATTGCGAGACGGTTACTCATTTAAATCAGAGAATAAAGGTTGTTCTATTTATATGAGTAATATCTTTTATGGTCATGCACCCAGTGTTAGGGGTTTATTCTTATTGAATCTTGATAGTGATGACACACATGTTCATAACATTGATGCCAAAAGATGTAGAATTGATAATGATAGTACCACTTTCTTGTGGCACTGCCGTCTAGGTCATATTGGTATAAAACGCATGAGGAAGCTCCATGCTGATGGACTTTTGGAGTCACTTGATTTTGAATCACTTGACACATGTGAACCATGCCTCATGGGCAAGATGACTAAAACGCCGTTCTCTGGAACAATGGAACGGGCGAGTGACTTATTGGAAATCATACACACTGATGTGTGCGGTCCAATGCATGTTACAGCGCGTGGTGGATATCGTTATTTTCTCACCTTCACTGATGACTTAAGTAGATATGGGTATATTTACTTAATGAAACACAAGTCTGAAACGTTTGAAAAGTTCAAGCAATTTCAGAGCGAAGTTGAGAATCATCGTAACAAGAAGATTAAGTTCCTACGATCTGATCGAGGAGGTGAATATCTGAGTTATGAGTTTGGCAGTCACTTAAGACAATGTGGAATTGTTTCACAGTTGACACCGCCCGGAACACCACAGCGTAATGGTGTGTCCGAACGTCGTAATCAAACCTTATTAGATATGGTGCGTTCTATGATGTCTCTTGCTGATTTGCCACTATCGTTTTGGGGTTATGCATTAGAGACAACTGCATTCACTTTAAATAGGGCACCATCAAAATCCGTTGAGACGACGCCATATGAACTATGGTTTGGCAAGAAGCCAAAGTTGTCGTTTATTAAAATTTGGGGATGTGATGCTTATGTCAAAAAGCTTCAGCCTGAAAAGCTGGAACCCAAAGCGGAGAAATGCGTCTTCATAGGATACCCGAAAGAGACAGTCGGATATACCTTCTATCTCAGATCCGAAGGCAAAGTGTTTGTCGCTAAAAACGGAACATTTCTTGAGAAAGAGTTTCTCTCGAAAGAATTGAGTGGGAGGAAAATAGAGCTTGATGAGGTTATTGAACCTTTACTTCAACCAGAAAGTAGCGCAACGCAGAAAGATGTTCCTGTGGAGCCTACGATGGTAGAAGAGGAAGTTAATGATGATGATCATGAAGCTTCGGGTCAAGCAGCAATTGAACCTCGTAGGTCGACAAGGCCGCGTAATACCCCTGAGTGGTACGGCAACCCTGTCTTGGAGGTCATGTTGTTGGACAACAATGAACCTACGAGCTATGGAGGAGTAGTGATGGGCCCGGATTCCGAGAAATGGTTAGAGGCCATGAAATCGAGATGGGATCCATGTATGAAAACAAAGTATGGACTTTGGAAGTATTACCAGAAGGGCGAAAGGCCATTCAGAACAAATGGATCTTTAAGAAGAAGACAGACGCGGACGGTAATGTCACCGTCTATAAAGCTCGACTTGTGGCAAAGGGTTTTTCACAAGTTCAAGGAGTTGACTACGATGAGACTTTCTCACCTGTAGCGATGCTTAAGTCTGTCAGAATCATGTTAGCAATAGCTGCCTATTTTGACTATGAAATTTGGCAGATGGATGTAAAAACAGCGTTCCTCGACGGTTTCCTTGAGGAAGAGTTGTATATGATGCAACCCGAAGGTTTTGTCGATCCAGAGAATGCTGACAAAGTTTGCAAACTCCAGCGATCCATTTATGGACTGGTGCAAGCATCTCGGAGTTGGAATAAGCGCTTTGATGAGGTGATCAAAGCGTTTGAGTTTATACAAGTTTACGGAGAAGCTTGTATTTACAAGAAAGTGAGTGGGAGCTCTATAGCGTTTCTAGTATTATATGTGGATGACATATTGCTGACTAGAAACAATATAGAAATGCTGGAAAGCGTGAAGGAATATTTGAACAAGAGTTTTTCAATGAAGGACCTAGGAGAAGCTGCTTTCATATTAGGCATTAAGATCTATAGAAATAGATCGAGACGCTTAATAGCACTTTCACAGAGCACATACCTTGATAAAGTTTTGAAGAAGTTCAAAATGGAACAATCCAAGAAGGGGCTCTTGCCTGTATTACAAGGTGTGAAGTTGAGTAAGACTCAATGCCCAGTAACTGCAAAAGATAGAGAAAAGATGAGTGTCATCCCCTATGCTTCGGCCATAGGCTCTATCATGTATGCAATGCTGTGCACAAGACCCGATGTCAGCCTTGCCATAAGTATGGCCGAAAGGTTTCAAAGTGATCCTGGAATGGAGCACTGGCAAGCGGTCAAGAATATCCTTAAGTACCTGAAAAGGACTAAGGAAATGTTTCTCGTTTATGGAGGTGATGAAGAGCTTGTCGTAAAGGGTTACGTCGATGCAAGCTTTGACACTGATCCGGACGACTCTAAGTCGCAAACCGGATACGTATTTATTCTTAACGGGGGAGCGGTAAGCTGGTGCAAATCCAAGCAAAGCGTGGTAGCTGACTCTACGTGCGAAGCGGAATACATCGCAACCTCGGAGGCGGCGAAGGAAGGTGTCTGGATGAAGCAGTTCATGACAGATCTTGGAGTAGTGCCCAATGCACTGAATCCAATGAACCTTTTCTGTGACACCACTGGTGCCATTGCTCTGGCCAAGGAACCAAGGTTTCACAACAGGACCAGACACATAAAGCGAAGCGATGCTTCAACTCCATCCGCGATTACATCTTAGAGAAAGACATAAATATTTGCAAAGTGCACACGGATCTAAATGTTGCAGACCCGTTGACTAAACCTCTTCCAAGGGCTAAACATGATTAACACCAGAACTGCATGGGTGTTCGATTCATTACAATGTAAATCACATAGTGATGTGAACTATATTATTGACTCTAGTGCAAGTGGGAGACTGTTGGAAATATGCCCTAGAGGCAATAAATAAAATGTTTATTATTGTATTTCCTTGTTCATGATAATCGTTTATTATCCATGCTGTAAATTGTATTAATTGGAAACATGGATACATGTGTGGATACATAGACAAACACAATGTCCCTAGTATGCCTCTAGTGAACTAGCTCGTTGATTGAAAGATGGTTAAGGTTTCCTAGCCATGGACATGAGATGTCATTTGATAACGGGATCACATCATTAGGAGAATGATGTGATGGACAAGACCCAAACTACAAACGTAGCTTATGATCATGTCAGTTTATTGCTACTGTTTTTTGCATGTCAAGTATATGTTCCTATGACCATGAGATCATGCAACTCACAGATATCGGAGGAGTACCTTGTGTGTATCAAACGTCGCGACGTAACTGGGTGACTATAAAGGTGCTCTACAGGTGTCTTCGAGGGTGTCTGTTGAGTTGGCATGGATCGAGACTGGGATTTGTTACTCCGTGTGACGGAGAGGTATCTCAGGGCCCACTCGGTAATACAACATCACAATGAGCCTTGCAAGCAATGTGACTAATTGTTAGTTGCGGGATCTTGTATTATGGAACGAGTAAAGAGACTTGCCGGTAACGAGATTGAACTAGGTATGGAGATACCGACGATCGAATCTCGGGCAAGTAACATACCGAAGAACAACGGGAACATCATACGGGATTAACTGAATCCTTGACATAGAGGTTCGACCGATAAAGATCTTCATAGAATATGTAGGAATCAATGTGTACATCCAGGTCCCGCCATTGGTTATTGACCGTAGAGGTGTCTCGGTCATGTCTACATAGTTCTCGAACCCGCAGGGTCTGCACACTTAAGGTTTGGTGACGTTTCGGTAGTATAGAGTTATGTATGGTGGTGACCGAAGTTTGTTTGGAGTCCCGTATGAGATCCTGGACATCACGAGGAGCTCCGGAATGGTCCAGAGGTAAAGATTCATATATAGGAAGTCCCAGTTTGGTCGCCGGAAAAGTTTCGGGCTCATCGGTAGTGTACCGAGAGTGCCGGTAGTGTACCGGGAGACCTCCGGGAGGGGTATTTCGACCCTAGAGGGTCCATGGGCTGTGGGAGATTAATAACCAGCCCTTAGTGGGTTGGTGGAACAGCCACAAAAGGCCCATGGCGCCAGGAGGAAAAAAGGCCTAAAGAAAAGGTGAAAAAAAGGGCCACTAGGGAGCAATCCTAGTCCAACTAGGATTGGAGAAGGAGAGTCCTTCTCTACCTCCCTCTTGCGGCCGAATTGGCTTGGCCCTTGCGCCAAGCCAGCCCTCCTCCTTCCCTCCTTTATATACTAGTGGATTTGGGGCTGTTTGCACTAGTTTTTCCGGCCACGTGCTACCCGTTCCACCGGTGCATAGTTTCTCCTCTAGATCGTATTTCCGCAGTGCTTAGGCAAAGCCCTGCCGGAATTGCCCCACCACCATCGCCGGAGCGCCGTCATGCTGCCGGCGAACTCTTCCTCCTCTCCACTTCTTCTTGCTGGATCAAGACGGTGGAGATCGTCATCAAGCTGCACGTGTGCTGATCGTGGAGGTGCCTTCCGTTCGGTACTAGATCGGAAGGACCGTGATCAAGGCCACGGGACGGTTCGTGATTGGATCGCGGGACGGATCGTGACGAGATCGCGGGACGGATCATGATTGGATCACAGGACGCTCGGCGATTTGAATCGCGAAGACGTTCGACTACACCAACCGCGTTTCTTAACGCTTCCCGCTTAGCGATCTACAAGGGTACGTAGATCAACTTCCCCTCTCGTAGATGCTCATCACCATGGATAGGTTTGCGTGTGCGTAGGAAAATTTTGTTTCCCATGCAATGTTCCCCAACAATAACAAACCTTTCTGCACGGAGAAGTACATGATTTATGAAGACACAAAAATAATATAGAGGAATAGACTAGTAGAGCAAGAAGGTGAAGATAAAGATGAACATTCAAATGAAGATTTTGAAGAGGAACAAGTACATTATGAGGGTGACACTAAGGTTGAGGATTTGTTTGATATGTAGGAGGAGGAGGAGGAGGAAGAGGACAAGGAGGAGGAGGTTGCATGAGAGGAACTACCAATGCAACAACCTCCAAAAAAGAGGAAGAAGCTGGCAGTTAGGAGAGGCCCCACCAGTAGGTCACATTCAAGTGTGTTACCTGAGGTGAACATGATTTCAATTCTTCATCAGACGAAGAAGAACATGGATTGTTGTTTGAGGATGAAGATGATGGACATGCGCCACTATCATTTGTTCTAACAAAAGGGAGGAAGAGTAGGGCCAAGAAAAGGAAACCTAGGATATGGTACAATGACAAACTTGAGCAACCACATCAGCAGTTATGTCTGTACATGTGATTTAAGGATCAACAACAATTGAAATATTCTTTGTTGAGATTGCACATTACACATGCAAGAGATTTCAGGCATCATAGAAACTCAGACCAAAGGATTATTGCTTATTATAAACAAGAGCACTGCCAGTTCTGCATAGTTGCCGTAGTTATCAAAGGGGAAAAGACATTTGCTATTAAGAAAATGAGGCTACAACACACTTGACCAAGCAATACAGAGACATCAAGGATTAGTGCAAAGTGGCTTGCAAAGACCTACGAGTCATTGTTCAAGTCTGATCAAGCCACTAGCATACACACTTTGATTGACAACTGTCGGGAGAAGCATGGTGTTGATGTGCCAAGGCACATGGCCTATAGGGCGAAAAACCTTGTTGTAGAAGATGTTTTAGGAGAGCACAAGAAGCAGTATCCCAGGCTGAGGGATTATGCTCAGACCATCATGGATACAAACCCCGACAGTAGAGCTGCAGTTACAACAGTAAGTCCAAAACCCACTACAAAAATACCACATCCGGGACCAAGGTTTCATGCTATGTTCTTCTCCATAAATGGAGCAAGGGAGGGTTTTCTCAATGTATGCGGACCATTCATTAGTTAGTTATGTGTCTCTTTGCCTTATTTAGGGCTCCTTTAATTCAAAGGAATTGCATAGGATTTTTGGAGGATTTGGACCCTTATGATTTTTTCCTTTGATGGTCGTTTGATTCATAGGATTGACATCCTTAGGAATTTTTCCATAGGATTCATTTGGACTATATTTTGGAGGAAAAATTCCATCCACTCAAACCTCTTCGTAGAATTCCTTTGTTTTCCCCGTGCTATCAAACATACTTTCAAATCCCATAGGGTACTATAGGACATGCCATCCTATTCCTGCATTTTCCCATTCCTTTGTTTTATGAATCCTGCGGATCAAAGAGGACCTTAGTAGGTTTTCTTAACGAACATGTCACATTTCCTTGTATATGGAAACTTTATAAATGTTTGTTAGTGTACATCACACATTTGCATTGTTTAGTAGTGCTTATGGACTATATATAGCATTATTAGTTTAGTAGTAATATATAGTGACTTAAATTGTTCTTTGCTTGCAAAAACATGTGTTGATGGATGCTTTGTTAAGTTGAGCACTGGTGCTCAAATCCTTGGTGCCACTGGCAGAGATGGCAATAACAATATTTCCCCACTTGCATTTGCTATTGCTGGACAAGAGGACACAAGAAAATGTTGTTGGTTTTTGCATCAACTAAAGATATGTCTAGGAGGAGAAGTTGGAAATTTTGGCACTTATACTATCATGTGTGATAGACAGAAGGTATGCATGCATCTTCCTATTTATGCATATCAATTATGTTGTAGACAGTAGCTTCAGTACTACATTAGCTAAGTATAGCATGTTATGTGAACAGGGGATACTAAATGCAGTAAATCAAGTATTTCCAAACTGCCATCAAAGATTTTGCCTTAGACACCTGCATGCAAATTTTCAAAATGCTGGGTTTAGGGGGAAGATCTTAAGAAATGCATGGATAATGCCAGCTATGCTTATAACCAACACAAGTTTAACATTGCAATGAATGATTTGAAAAATGAGAGTGGGGAAGCTTGGCGTGGCTGAGTGGAATACCTAATCACACAAGGGCTAGGCATACTTTTGACACTAACTGGAAGACAGACTTGGTTGTTAAGAACCTGTCTGAGGTGTTCAACAAGTACATCCTAGATTTTAGGGAAAACCCTATTAGGACTATGATTGATGGTATTAAGGACAAGCAGATGGTGAGGTGGCATAGGAATAGAGGCATAGGAAAGGTAGCTCTATGGGAGATCACACCACATTATGCTAAGAATCTAGAAGTGGAAAATGGAAGGGCGAGATTCTGCAAAATTATTCAAGCTGGTGTAAATCTTTGGTAAGTGTCCAGTGGGCAGAAAACACATGATGTAAACTTGGAACTTCATACATGTGGTTGTAGAAAATGGGACATGTGTGCCACACCATGCAACCATGAAATATCATCAATTAATAAGGCAAAAAGATTTCTAGAGGACTATGAGTAGTCTACCACAGACCTACGGGTCCTTTGTTAGTACCTAGATGGCTCTCTCTCTCCCTTGATCTTCAATACAAAGTTCACCGCATCTTCGCGATGATCTATTTGAATCTTCTTGTGCGGTAAGTTTGTTGGGATCTGATGAATTATAGGTTTATGTATAGATTGTTCATGAAATTATATTGAGTTCCTTGCTAGTCCTTCTTTACATATGCATGATTACATGACAGCTTCGTAATTCTTTCTGATCTATTGAAATAGCTTGGCCAACTAGATTGATATTTCTTCAGTGGGATAGGTGCATTGTAGAGGGTTCAATCTAGCGGTGCTCTATATCCCAGTGACAGAAAGGGACAAGACATGTGTTTGTATTGTTGCCACTAAGGATAAAACGATGGGGTTTATTCATATTGATTGAATCTACTTTGTCTACACCATGTCAATGTTCTCCAAGCATTACTCTATTTTGCTTAATACCCTAGATGCATGCTCGATAGTGGTCGATGGGTGGAGTAATAGTAGTAGATGAAAGCAGGAGTCGATCCACTTTCTTACGGAAGTGATGCTTATATGTAATGATCATTGCCATGAACTAGTATTGCATAACTATGCGCTTTTCTATCAATTACCCAACAATAATTTGTTTACCCACCGTATGCCTACTTCATGAGAGATGCCACTAGGGAAAGTTGTGGCTCCTAGGTCTATCCACATATATATTTACAAAAGTATCAATTACCTTGCTGCCATTATTTATCTTTTATTTTTTTTCAATTTTCAATTATCTACTATCATGTACACACTTCATTTGCTTGCAAGCAACAAGTCCAAGGGGATTGACAACCCTCTTGCCCGCGTTGGGTGCAAGTGTTTGCTTCTTTGTGTGCAGTCACTGAAGACGGGGGTTGTGTGCTACTCCTATTGGTTCGATAACCTTGGTTCTCAGTGAGGAAAATACTTATCTATAATGTGCTGCATCACCCGCTCCTATTCACGGGAAACCCCACGTAGATCACAAGTATCAAGCATCTCCACTGCTAACTAAGCTCCTGGACAAATATAATAGTAACATCTAGTGGCCTATTTAACTACACATGAAAAAGCATGAACACATGCCTACACAACATGTTCAAGTGAGCACCAATACTACTAAATGACTAAACAATGACCATCATCACTACTACTAAATGACTAAACGGAGTCTACACTAAATGACGAAACATAGGCTACACCAAATGACTAAGCAAATGCCTACATAGGCTACTACCAATTTTAATACAAAGAACAAAATATGTGCATGATTCTTACGGGCTGAGCACTAAGTAAAAACCTTGTGCCCGTCTCAAATTCTTCAAAGGCTACATGATGGTTAGCTGGCAGCCGATGCTCCAGGCAAAGACCCTGGGGTGCCGTCTCGATGCCCAAGTAGTCTTGGCCTTCAATGCTAGAAGGAATCTACATGACCAAAGTAAACTAAAAACATCAAATCAAAAGACCAAATCCGCATATCAAAAACCTTAGCCCTAACTCTAGCTCTACCACTGACCTGGTACTGCATGTCATCATCGGAGGAGCTGATGTACTACAGGTTGGAGAAGTCGTCGCTACTCTCAGCCTTGAACACCATGGTGTGGCGGTGGTGGCGGCAGACTGCGCGGCGAGCGGCGGCAAATGGGAGAGATGAGGGCGAGGCAATGGACCGAGGGAGAGAGTGCGGCAGGTGGATCGGTTCGACCCGTCCTAGCCAGTTACAACGACCGAGCCGACTCCATCCTAGTCAGGGGAGCGGCGTGCGTGGGTTTGCCAGCGTGTCACTTGACAGGTGGGGCCGCTCGGTCAAATACACGGCTAATACGTGCTTATACGGTTGTCAGACCATTTTGCAACGCTGTTGAGAGTTGGTACTGACTTGCAAAAAATGTGACTAGTGGTATCAATTCGCTATGACCTGCCGAAGTGTGGTAGTTCCATGTAATTAACTATAGGTAGTGGCTTCTCTTCACATAACCATACCCCGCAATTCAGAAACACACTCTCTATTGTCATCGCAACATCCTCCCATGTTTTGAAAACACAACCGACGTTTGCCATTGGTGGTGGACATGAGCGCCAGTGCCGCAAGTCTGGCCGTTGCTGTTGCGATGTTGTGAAGGTTGGTTGTTACTCACTGTTGGTGCAACATGCTGGGCATTTGTCGTCGGTGCTGCGAATGAGCATTGTGTTGCTGGCTGCCACTACTGCAAGGTCTGAGGAAAGCACGAGCGGAAGCTGCGAGGGCATGAATACAAGGGATTGGGGGGACAAGTTGATCGTTTGTGATGGTCGTCACCTATTCACAACAATGGCAGAGGGTAGGAGCAGGGCTTGCAACAAGGTGGTGAGGGCATCTCCAAAGCGGATACTTAAATAGCCCTCAACTGTCCAAACCACCTGGTCCAAACGCGGTTTGTCATTTAAGCGGGTCTGCATCGGGCTCAAAAAGCGGGTCTGCATCGTGCCCGTTGAGCGGCCATGACATACTTTTTTCGGAAAATTTGAGACAAACTTGGGGAGCTTTGCGGGAATCCGGACATCATCCACGTAGGCCTCCAATGCCTCCGGCCTACCAAAAACCCTTCCCAGACCATGCACATTTGTCCTCCACATTTTCTATTCTTTTTTCTCTCTTGCCTTTGTCACCACGTGACACCTCTGTCGAAACTTTACGTCTCCATCACCTCCAGCATTCCACATGACCTTCACCCGCTTATCCTTCGTTACCGCTGCACCCTCCCCTCCATCCGTCCCGCCAAATACCATTCTCTACTGCTATACTCACCATGCCTAGCTACTGTTTGGTGAATTACCGGAGCTAAAAAAGTTGCCCCTTCTTGTTTCAAGCAATGGATTTGTATTTGAAGTACGTACTAAAGGAAAAGCTCCTTCTTGTCACCATACTGTCAATGGTCAATGACGGGGTTATTACCCCTGGGTAGGCCAAAGCACCGGGGTTCTCTTCCCCGCTTCAAGACAAAAGCGCGCGGCTAGCTGCTTACGGCCAGCTGGTGCACAACCGCCAGATGTGTTGCCAGCTGGGACGGGGCCGGCTGGTCAAGGAGCCATCCCGGCCCCCGGTCGGCTGAGCACGGCCGGCTGCCTTTGAGCCGGTTCCCCCGTTGACCTCTCGACGGACAGGCACCCGTCCCGTCCCTCTGCGCACGGGTACGGTGACATGACACGACAGCCACGACGGACGCCAGTGTAGCCACAGTGGCCTCTGACGCACGGGTGCGCGTGGCTACAGTTCGGCCGTCCGGGCCGCTGACCTTGGCGACCGCGACCGGGCAGGGGAACAGTGCTGGCATGCCCCCGCCCACTCGATTAGCTGCTCCGGCGTGGCTATAGTGCAGCCAGTCGTACCGGAGACTTCAGCCGGCTGGCACTAGATGATGCCACCCGGGTGACCCGTGCCGTAGCAGGTGGGCGGGGGTCCAATCGCGGAGCCGGCTAGCGGGCCCTAGCGAGCAATGGGACCTCACAGCCGGTGGACCCTACGGGTGATGAGACGGCTCGAGGGGTGGGACCCCCTGGTCAGCTGGATAGGCTGCCAGCCGGGCCCCTCACTTATGTACCTTAGGAATATTGTAAGCCGGGGGGTTCGCCTATAAAACCCCACGAGCCCCCCATGCGACGGGGACGACGAGTATCACGCACACACCTATGGGACACTTACCTCACACTCACACCTTCATAGCGGAGGAAGGCGAGCCGGCTGCTCCCTCTTCCTCCTCTAGACACAACTCCAGGAGCAACCTTGTAAACATTCCCATCCATCAACTAGACCAAGCAAGACTAGGGGTGTAACCTCCCACAGAGGGCCCTGAACCTGGGTACATCGTGTGTCACCACCGCTTGTACCTAATCTCGCACCCGGAGCCCGTTGGCGTCCTCTGGCCCAACCACCTTCGATAAGCCTACCCATGGCATCTGTCATGAGAAAACGACAACAGTTGGCGCCCACTGTGGGGCCGTACCCAGCGCCGGCCGGATTCATGCTCCGGGCGAGATCCCTCGCCATTCCCCGCCGTCGCTGAACGTCCAGGAAAAACCGCGGCCTCGTGGGGCTTGCTCCGGCGGGTCCTATGGGCAGCTCCATTGACCTCACGCTCGACATCGATGCACTCACCGAGCGCTTCGGCAGGCTCAGCCTTGCCGAAGCTCCGACCGCCGACGAGTACCCTAGCCAGGTGCTCGTCTGCGCCGATCCGCCCACGGCTATGGGCGCACTCGCCGCGACCTAGTCCAGCGGCTCCCACGATCGCATGGTAGCAATGGCCATAATCTCCTCCACCTCCTCCAGACGTGCGCGGGCCGAGGCTGACACCGCCATGGCCCGCGTCGGCACCTCTGACCCGCTCGGTGTGGCCCTCGGGGCTTGAGCACCCCTATTGCCCCGACGGCAAACCCCGACGCCGCCACGGCCGAGCTCGAGGAGGCTCGCCGTCTCATGTTCGAGGACGCCAGCGCCCTCGTGGCCACACGGCGCCGCATGGAGGCTGCTCAGGGGGAATACGTTTCTGCCTACGGTCTCACCCCGGCTGGCACTGAGCCTAGCCGGCATGGGGCTGTGCACGACCGCGGTCGCGTGGTCGCCGAAATCCTGGGCAGCAACATGCCCGTCTATGACACCCTCGCAGCCAACCTGTGGGCCGCCAAGGTAGCCTGCGAGGATTTGGCTACCTTGGAGGGCGAAGAACGTGCCACCCGCGAGCGTCACATCAAGGACCTCATCGACGCCGCCGACGCGTAGCAACATCTGCTCGTGGCAGGCGGTGCCGCCTCCGAAGGCCCCCGGCTCAAGCGTGAGGGCACGGGGACTGCCGGCCGTCAGCCGGCTCAGCACTCCTGCTCCCCTTGCGTCTTCGTCCGTCGGGTCAGGGCAAGCAACCCCCGGCCTTCTCAACTGTGGGGGAACGAGCAGCCGGCTGTAAACAGCCGGCGCACCAACGACCCGCCTCGTAGCGGCCACCACCATGAGGCGCCGGCAGCCAGCGCAGCCGCGAGCATACGCCACCCCCTAGGCGCGAGCTCGAACGGTCGGTTTTGCCCGTCATCTGCCCCGAGCTCTCGGCCCGGCTCGGACCACGTGTCCCCCACAACGAGAATGATGCTCGCCTCCGCATCGATCGACTCGTGTAGTCGGCCCTCCTCGAGAAGGAGGGCTTGATTGGCCCGACATGTTTCGGCCCTCGGATCCGCAACAAGTCGTTCCCAACCGGCTTCATGCTCCCCCGAGACACCCCGAAGTACAACGGGGCTGCCAAGTCCGAAGACTGGCCGATCGACTACACCACCGCGGTCGGCATCGCCAGTGGGAACAAACGCATAGTCGTTCACTACGCTCCCCTCATGTTGATCGGCTCGGCCTGCACCTGGCTCAGTATCCTGGCAGCCGGTAGCATCAACACATGGACGGACTTCGAGGAAGCCTTCGTCCGCAACTTCACCAGCACCTACAAGCGGCCTGGCCGCCCCCGTGAACTATCCATGTGCGTTCAGGGGCCGGACGAGTCCCTCCGCGACTACCTCACCCGGTGGACCGAACTCCGCAATTCCTGTGAGGGATGCATGAGGTACAAGCCATATAGTACTTCATCGAAAGCTGTCGTGACGGCACCCCCCTCAAGCACAAGCTCCTGTGCTTTGAGCCGGCTACGCTTGCCGAGCTCATGACCAAGGCAGACAAGTACGCCACGACTGATTCCGCCATTCGGGTCAAGACGACCCCGCCCGCTAAGGCAACAACGACACCGGCGGCATCCCGACCGGCTGCCAACAACCAGCAGCCGCATAACAACAAGTGCAAGAATGACCAGCCGGACTCCCGCTACGGGAGCCGGCAGGTCGCCACCATCGAGGAGCAGGAGCTAGCTACCGAGTCTTCTAGCTAGCGTCAGCGCACTAGCAAGGCTGCCTGGCAGCCGAAGCTCACATTCGAGCAGATGCTCGACCTCCCCTGCAAGCACCACTATGGGGCCAAGCCCTCTACGCACATGCTCTGGCAGTGCAGCTTCTCAAAACGATTGGCTCGAGGGGACGGCCTTCCGGATCCTCCCGCCCCGCCTGCCCGTGCGCCGACCCCGACCCCAGTTGCCGCCCCGGTGCCGGCTCCGGCTCCGGCCCAAAACGACGGTCGCCTGCATGACCAGTTCCCTAACCAGGACAGCTGCTACGTCGTCTTCACCAGTGAAGAGACGAGCAAACATGCTCAACGCCGGCTCCACCGTGAGGTGAACGCCACCATGTCGGCGACTCCCTAGTTCATGCACTGGTCGGAGAAGCCGGTCACCTGGAGCCGGGCAGATCACCCCGTCGTGATGCTGAGTCCCGGCAGCTACGCCCTGGTCCTCGACCCCACCATCGCCACGGAGAAGCGCACCTGCTGCTTCTTGCGGGTGCTGATTGATGGTGGCAGCATCATCAACATCCTTTACCTCAACACGATGCGCAAGCTAGGGCTGAAAACAAAAGACCTGTAGGCGAGCCGAGCGGTTTTCCATGGCATCGTGCCTGGAAAGTCCTGCTCCCCTGTCGGCAAGATCACGCTCGACGTCCTCTTCGGTGCCCCCGGCCACTTCCACCATGAGTCGGTGCTGTTCAAGGTAGTGGACCTCGCGAGTCCCTACCACGCGCTATTGGGACGGCCGGCTCTCGTCAAGTTCATGGCGGTCCCCCATTACGCCTACCTGCTTAAGATGCCGGGCCCCAAGGGAATCATCACCATCAAGGGAGACTACAAGATGTCGCTCGAGTGCGCTCGAGACGGCAACCAGCTGACCGAGGCCCTGGAGATAGCCGAGGAAATGCGGTAGCTCGATCGACTCGTGGCCCTCGCTGCCAGCCATCCGGCAGTGCCGGCTCCTCCCTCACAATCCATCGACAAGGCCTCCTTCTAGCCGTCCAAGGACACCAAGCAAATCCCGCTCGACCCGGCCAACCCTGCTCAGTGCGTCACCATCGGCTCTCGTCTCGACAGCAAATAGGAAGGCGGGCTCGTTGATTTCCTCTGTGAGAATCGGGACATCTTTGCATGGTCCCCCAAGGACATGCCGGGTGTTTTGAGGAATTTCGCCGAGCACAAACTACACGTCCGTCCGGACGTCAAGCCGGTCAAGCAACCCCTACGTTGTTTCTCTAAGGAGAAGCGGCTTACTATAGGAGAAGAGATCGCCCGGCTGGTTGCAACCGGCTTCATCATGGAAGTTTTTCACCCGGACTGGCTGGCCAACCCAGTCCTGGTACTGAAGAAGAACAAGACCTGGTGCATGTGCATCGACTACACTAGCCTCAACAAGGCATGCCCCAAGGATCCATTCGCCCTGCCGCAGATCGATCAAGTCATCAACTCCACGGCCGGCTGCGACTTGCTATCTTTCCTGGACGCCTACTCCGGCTACCACCAGATCAAGCTGGATACGAAGGACCGGCTCAAGACCTCCTTCATCATGCCCTTCGGGGCCTACTGCTATATCACCATGTCCTTCGGCCTGAAGAATGCATGTGCCACCTTCCAGCGGTGCATGCAGAAGTGCCTCCTGCCTCAGATAGGCAGGAACGTCCACGTCTATGTTGACGACATCGTCGTCAAAACCAAGAAGCACTTCAGCCTCCTCAACGATCTCCGGGAGACCTTCACAAACCTGCGCGAGTACAAGATCAGGCTCAACCCGGAGAAGTGTGTCTTCGGCGTCCCAGCCGGCCAACTCCTGGGTTTCTTCGTGTCCGCCCACGACATCGAAGCTAACCCGGAGAAGATTAGCTCGATCGAGCGCATGCCCAATCTGACCCGGCTCCGAGACATCTAGAAGTTCACCGGATGCCTCGCCTCGCTCAGCCGATTCATCAGCCGGCTGGGGGAGAAAGCCTTGCCCCTATATGGGCTCCTTCGCAAGACGGCTCTAGTCGAGCCCAGTCACACCAAGAAGCCGGGCATGTTCGATTGGCCCGATGAGGCGGACGAGGACTTCCGCGGCCTTAAGAAGGCTCTCACTCGCGCGCCCATCCTGGCCATGCCGGCTGAGACGGAGCCCTTGCTTGCGTACATCACGGTGACCACTCACGTCAACAGTGTCGTCCTTGTGGTCGAGCGGTCGGAGGAGGGCAAATCCCTGCCGGTCCAGCACCCCGTCTACTACCTCAGCGAGGTCCTCTCCACCTCCAAGCAGAACTACCCCCACTACCAGAAGATGTGCTATGGCATATACTTCGCCGCCAAGAAGGTCAAGCAGTACTTCCAGGAGCACACCATCATCGTGGTAAGCATGGCCCCGCTCGGCGAGATCATGAGCGACCGGGACTCCACCATCCGGATCGCCAAATGGGTCATGGCCCTTGACGACCACGAGATCCGGTACGAACCTCGTACCACCATCAAGTCGTAGGTGCTGGCCGACTTCCTCGTCGACTGGGCGGAGACCGAGTTCCTGCCGCCTCCCCCAGAATCCAAGCATTGGCGCATGCATTTTGACGGCTCAAAAAAGAGGACCGGCCTGGGTGCCGGCATAGTCCTCTCCTCCCCAAAAGGCGACCAGCTCAAGTACGCCCTCCAGATCCACTTCGCCGCCTCCAACAACGTGGCCGAGTACGAGGCCATCGTCCACAGCCTTCGGCTCGTCAAGGAGATCGGCATCAGGCGCATCCTATGCTTCGACGACTCCGACCTCGTGGTGCAGCAGGTCTCTGGTGAATGGGACGCCAGGGACGCCAACATGGATAGCTACCGCTTCCTCATACAGCATCTCACCAGCTCTTTCGAGGGTTGTGAGTTCCATCACATCCCACGGGTAGACAACAAGGCGGCCAATGCGCTGTCAAAGATCGGCTCCACCCGGCAGGCCATCCCAGCCGACGTCTCCCTCGAGCGACTGCTCAAACCATCGATCAAGCCTTCCCTAGAATCGGAATCCATCTTCATGGTAGCAGACGCTGCCGGCCCATCGGCGGCTCCGGCTGCCCCCTTGTCATCTTCGCCACCGGCTCCTTCGACCTTGGCTGTCTTGCCGCCACCAGATGAGCCGGCTGCATCCGAGGCAGCCGGCTCCAACGCCGCGGCTGTCATGATGACGGTCGACGCCCCACCGGCCGTCCCCGACCCAGGGGCTGATGAGCCGGTCCCGGGGGCTGGAGAGCCGGTCCCAGGGTCTGATCAACCAGGCCTGGGGGCTCCCGAGCCGGCCCCCGTCTCAGCTCCCTCATGGGCCCATCCCATCCTGGCGTTCCTTCTACATGGGGAACTCCCCCCCGGACGAGGCCACGGCAAGACAAATCCAACACCGAGCCCCAGCGTACAACATCATCAATCGCGAGCTAGTCCACCACAACACCACCAGCGTCTTCCAGCGGTATGTCGAGCCCGAAAAGGGTCAGGAGATCCTCCTCGACATCCACCAGGGCGAGTGCGGGCACCATGCGACCTCTAGGACCCTGGTGGCTAAGGCTTTTCGCCACGGTTTCTACTGGCCGACCGCCTTGGACGAGTGCGAGGGCTACCAGCGCTTCAGCACGCAGAGCCACCTGCCGGCGTCGGCCCTCCAGACCATCCCCCTATCATGGCCCTTTGCCGTCTGGGGGCTGGACATGGTGGGTCCCTTCAAGACCGCACGAGGCGGTATGACACATCTATTGGTGGCCGTCGACAAATTCACCAAGTGGATCGAGGCTTGGCCAATCAAGAAGCTGGACGGTCCCACGACTGTCCGGTTCATCGACGACATCACAGTTCGCTACGACGTCCCCCACAACATCATCACCGACAACGGCACGAACTTCACCAAGGGCGCTCTCGCGCGTTTCTGCTCCAAACAGGGCATCCAGCTCGACCTGGCTTCCGTCGCTCATCCACAGTCAAACGGCCAGGTCGAGAGGGAAAACGGCCTAATCTTGTCCGGCATCAAGCCCCGGCTCGTAATGCCGCTGGTGAGGTCAGCCGGTTGTTGGGTCGACGAGCTTCGGGCTGTCCTTTGGAGCCTTAGGACCACCCACAACCAATCAACCGACTACACACCCTTCTTCCTTGTGTATGGGTCCGAGGCGATCATCCCCACCGATATCGAGTTCGACTCGCCTCGGGTCGCCCTATACATGGAGAAGGACGCAAAGGAGGCAAGAGAATATGGTGTCGACCTACTCGAAGAAGCTCGCGAACTGGCCTTGAGCCGGACAGCAATCTACCAGCAGAAGCTCCGACACTACCACAACAAGCGGATTTGGCCGCTCTCCTTCCGCGAAGGAGACCTGGAGCTCAGGCGAATCCAGCGGACAGCTGGACAACACAAGTTGTCCTCCCCATGGGAGGGCCCGTTCATCGTTAGCAAGGCGCTGCACAACAATGCATATTACATGATAGACGCCCAGAAGCCGCAGAAGCGCAAGAGAGACGCCTGTGATGAGGAGACCGAGAGCTCGTGGAACGCGGCGCTCCTCTGTCCGTTTTACTGCCGAAAAGACCAGTGTATGTATATATCCCTCCCCTTTTGGGCCTATGAATGCAATGGGTGCCCCAGGCCGGCTCTTGGGGCATGCCCTTTCCATTTCCCTCCAAGGTCTCCTCACTCACCGGCCCTCCGACCTGGCTCCCGGGCCCGAGGGCTCTCCGGCTGGTCCTAGGTCGCCTCTCCTGAAATCGACCAAGTAGTGTGAGCTAAGCAAGCCCTCTCACCCCTCCCAGCCACAGACCGGCTCCCGGATGTCCAGCTGATGGGGCCTCGGGGCGGCGAAACTTAGCACAGACGAAAAATCGACCGCAAGGGGTTTGCCGGCTAGGTCTAGCCGGACCACCGCCTCGCCTCTGCCGCTCAACTTACCCAAAAAACTCTTGCGGTTGCTAAGTTCGGAACCGGCTCCCTCGAGGTGAACGCCCGGACTCAGCTACAGACCGGCTCCCGGCTGTCGGGCTGGCGGGGCCGAAACCAAAGGGGAAAAGGGGCCGAGCATACGGAACCAAAGGAGCAAAAAAAGGAGTAAGGACGAGCAGACACGCATAATAGGCAAACACATTAAGCATTCAGCACACAAGTTTGAAATAAGAAAGGCCCACCGCCATTACGATTCATTACATTACATCCCCAGTGGGTGGACTTGAGTCTAACGTGCATAAGAAACAACAAAAGAAAAGATAAGACTCCCGGGACTCAGGCCACAGGCGTGTCGCCGGCCGGCGCGTCTCCAGTCGGTGCATCGCCGGGCGGCTCGACTCTCGGTAGAGAGGTGGTCGCGGCCTTCGGGTCGGCTTCCTTGGCCTTCGGGGCAACCTTCGCGGTCCCAGTCGTCTCGGTGCTGGAGCCAGTGCTCTCATTGGTGACCTCCTTGTCCTCCGGACCTTGGGGGTTGCCGAAGGAGTCCTCGGCCACCGGCTCGCCGTCCTTGCCAAGGGCCGGACAGGAGCTCGTCCGGGTCGGCGTACGACGCGAGCTCGTTGGCCCGGCAAACGAGGACCGGCTCGCGAGCCACCCGCTCCTTAGCTGGCTCGTCCCGCATAGTTGCCATCCGGTCCAGGTCAACCCCGCGGTACCACGAGGTGACGAACCGAAGCGCCATCTACACGCCGGCTCCAGCCACAAGGCCACGTGGTTCTCCAGAGCTCCATGGCCCGGCCACAAGGCAGCAATGACCTCCTTGTCGACCATCTTCAGTCGCTCCACGGTCCGCTATAGGTGGATCAGCCGGTTCTCTATGACGAGCCCAAGCTCCGTCATATCCCAGGCAGAGTCCTCCTCGATGGAGCGCCCGCGTGCCCGAAGACACTCCCGGTGCTCCTCGACAGCACGCTCAGCGCGGCGCTGGGTTTCCGGGAAGCGCCCTGAAGAAGAACGAGAAGAAGGAGAAGAAGGCAAATCAAGAACAAAGCTGGCAACAAGAAAACATCCGGCCGAAAAAAGAAAAACGGGTACTTACGCTCGAGGGAGCCGTCCATCTCGATGGCGAAGTGGAGCGACGAGTCCCGCTCCAACACCAGTGCCGCCTCCGCCTCGGCAAGAGCCTCCCTACGCTCCTCGAGCGTCCTCTCTAGGCGGGTCACCTCGTTTTGGAGGACGGCGGTGCGTTGGGCGGCTTCGGCCGCTTCCTTGACGGCCTTCTCCTTGGCCGTCACCTCCCGCACCACATTGGCCTTCAGGCGGTCTTGGGCCGCGTGCCCATCCGCCAGCTGGGTGCTGAGCCGGTCCCTCTCCTGAGTGACCGCCTGGACGCTCTGCGCCAGCCGGTCCCGCTCGGAGACGGCCCCGGTATTCTCTGCCCGGAGGGTGGTCAGCTCCTCTACAAAGCAAAATGGGCATCAGCCGGACATTCCACGTCCGCTCCGGCTGCCAGGCAGCCAGCCCGGCTCCCGGGGGCTACGCGCCCCCCACAAGTCTTGACATACCTCGCACCCACGCTAGCTCCTCCTCCAACCGGTAGAAGCCGTCCTTGCCGCGGTCGTGGATGGAGACCGCCTCCTCAAACAACTTCTGCCGCTGGGAGTTCCCCTCCTGCCACATGAAGCCAAAATTAAAAGACGCACAAGGATATCCGGCCTGGCTGCCCGTCACCGGTCAACCAGCCCGCATCTCGGTGGCTACACCCAGTGGGTGCGCTTGCGCGCCCCCACTGAAAATTTCAACAAGGACAACAACGCTTACCTCCGCGCGCCGCAGGGTGGTGTCGGCCACCTCCGCGAACCGGGCCAGCTCCTGGCGGCACCGATCCAGGACGCTCCCCAACTCCCCGAACGCGGGGACCGGGCCACCTGCCAGGGGAGCCGGAAGGGTTGGGACGTGCGCCAGCGCCTCCCAGTCCCGGATCACGTCCTGCATGGACCTCCGGGCCCGACTGCCATCGCCACCCATCCCGACGCTCGCCACGGTGCCAGCCGCTGGGGGAGGGTTGATGACGGTGAGGGCATGGGAATCGGTCCGCAGTTGCTCCTCGCTCGCTGCTCGCGCTGCCTCCTCCTCCCACCGGCCCGATGCGGCGACCGCGACGGACGGTGTCTCCATCTCCATGGCTGCCGCCGCCAGCGCCGCCTCCGGGGCCGCCGGAGCCTCCGGCACGTCAACCCGGGCCGGCTCGGCCGCATGTGGTGTCATGTCCAGCACCATCGGCTGGGTCGCCTCGAGGACCGGCTCCGTAGCCGCTGCCCGTGATCTGGCCGTCTCCTCCGCAGGCGGGGGCGCAGCCGGCTTCGTAGCCGCCCCTCGCGGCTCTCTCGACGGGGGCCTCGATAGACAGGTCGATTCCTCCACCTAGTCAGACGCCCGCGCGGGGTCCGCGGACCTCCTCCGCCTCCTGCCTCTCAAAGTCTCGAAATGCGAGGCCCTGCCTCGTGCTCCGGACTTCAAGGCTCGCAGCTCCGTGAGCCTCCTCTTCTCCTCCCGCTGTGTGGCCATGTGCTCGCGGGCCGGTCGGCTGGCAGCGGCCGTCGGGTCAACCGTCGACTCCACTTCATGGAGCTCGATAGGGTCCCTGAGACGCATAAGGATCAAGCACCCACCAACCCATGACTCGGAAAGAAACTCACGCAAAAAGGAAGATCACGTACTCAGTAACGACGGGCAGAACCCGCCTGGCGCGTGCCGGTGGCTTCTGCATGGCCACTTTCACTCGCTTACGGGCAAGTGGCGGGGCCCCCGGCTCCTCCTGAGCCAGCCTCTTTGCCCGGCTGGCGGCTCCGGTCGTCGGGGCCTGAGCTGGCCGCTCCTCGCTCCGCCCGTGCAAGCCTTGCCGAACTGAGGGGGAGGCACGTTCAGGATCATCACATCATCATCGTCATCATCATCATCGTCATCAGTCTAGTCCCTGATCGTGGGACTGGTAGGGTACTCACCGGCTCCGTTGGGATCTCCGGCTACGCCGGACCCTCCGGCTCCGCTGGGCCCGCCGGCTCCTCGACCCCTCCCGAGGAGTTAACCCCCTCTTCAGGCGGGCCTCCCTGCTCGTAGTCTTCGGAGTTGGAGTGGTCATGCTCTGCCTCGAAGATTTGGGGGTGTGGGCCATTCGGTGTGTTCTGTCGCACGAACAACTGCGGTCAGCATGGAGAAGTAAGGTCGAATGTCGGCTGCCGCTTTGGAACATTCAAACTAAAAGGGCCACCTCGACAAAACGTACCAGGGGAGGTCAGTTAAGGTGGTCGTACGGCTCCTTGCCGAAGGTCCATGACGTTGGCGCCAACTTGAACTTCATGATGGCGTTCACCCGCTTCGCCACCTGAGCCGGCGTCAGGTCGACGGTCGTTAGCCGGTAGGGGTCCCGACGGCCGGACATCTCACAAATCCGGTGCGGCCTCATCTGGAGAGGCAACACCCGACGCGAGATGAAGGCCGCCACCAGATCGGAGGCGACCATCCCCTCCTTTGTCCTCAGCTGCACGAGACGGCCGAGCTCCAAAAGAGCCACTCCGCGTGGGGCGGCTCCCAACCAGTTGACTCAGGAGGAGTGCATGTTGATGGAGGCCGGCAGCCGGATGTAGTCCCACTGCGGGTCGGTGTTCTTCACGTAGAAGAACGTCCGATGCCAGCCCTTGACAGAGACAATGAGGCTGAAGTGAGGGAAGCACGTGCCGCCGCAGCACACCACCGCGCCCCCGCAGGCGTTGCTCTTCAGCGCTTTGAGGTAGAAGAGCGCATTGAAGAAGTTGATGAAGGGGAGAATCCCCAAGTACCCCTCGCACAGCGTCACGAAGCCCGCGATGTAGAGGATGGCATTGGGGCTGAGGTGGTGCAGTTGGAGGTCGAATGTATCCATCATTAGGCGGAAGAAGTGGCTCATCGGGAGCCCGAAGCCACGGGAGAAGTGCCAGGCAAAGACGACGAACTCTCCGGGCTGTGGCGCAAGCACCACCACATTGTCCGGTGCATGGGCAATCACGCGCTCCGCCGCCGGCAGCATGTGCGTGCGGCAGAGATCCGGGATGGTGGCTCCGTGACCATAGACCCGGCCCAGCTTCTGGCGCGCCCTTCGGCCATCGCAGGGGCGAGACGGTGTGCGAGCGCGATCACGTGCGGGTAGAGCAGTGGCGCGCGAGAGATCGGAGAAGACGAAGAGAAGAAGAAACGAGGGGGCAAATGGGGTGCGGGTGCTTCCGCCCTCTGCCTTCCCTCCCCTTTAAATGGGGAGGCCACGATCGGGGCACGTGGGGATAAACTGTGCCCACTCCCCCGAAAACTCCGTGCACGCGCGGCCTTCTTGGGCCGCAACCGCAGCTTCGGGGCGCAGAAGATCCCCGCCTGCGCCCCGAGGCCTACTGGGTTGCGCCCGAGGCCTAGCAGGCTAGGCCTAGGGCGACGCCCCATTTGCCCGCATGCGCGGGACCCACACCATCATTAATCACTGTGTGGCGCATGGCGGGCCGGCCCAGGTTCCAGAGCGTCGCAACGGGACCCAAGGCGTCGGGTTCGACCATCGACCTGGCTGGCTTTTTCAGCTTCGCGCCGAAGGCGGGTACCACTGGGAAGAAGCCGCCGGCTCCCCCCCGTCTGCCGGACGCAGGCCCCCGCCGGCTTAGGGGACTACTGACGGGGTTATTACCCCTGGGTAGGCCAAAGCACCGGGATTCTCTTCCCTGCTACAAGAAATAAGCGCACGGCTAGCTGCTTACGGCCAGCTGGTGCACAACCAGCAGATGCGTTGCCAGCTGGGACGGGGCTGGCTAGTCAAGGAGCCGGCCTGGCCCCTGGTCGGCTGAGCACGGACGGCTGCCTTCGAGCCAATTCCCCCGTTGACCTCTGGGTAGACAGTCACCCGTCCCGTCCCTCTGCGTGCGGGTACGGCGATACGACATGACAGCCACGACGGACGCCAGTGTAGTCATAGTGGCCTCTGACGCACGGGCGTGCGTGGCTACAGTTCGGCCGTCCGGGCCGCTAACCTTGGCGACCGCGACCGGGCGGGGGAACAGCGCTGGCATGCCCCCACCCACTCGATTACCTACTCCGGCATGGCTACAGTGCAGTCGGTCGTACTGGAGACTTTGGCCGGCTGGCACTAGACGACGCCACCCGGGCGACCTGTGCCATAGCAGGTCGGAGGGGGTCCAATCGCGGAGCCGGCTGGTGGGCCCCAATGGGCGATGGGACCACTCAGCCGGTGGAACATACGGGCGACGAGACGGCTCGCGGGGCGGGACCACCTAGTCAGCTGGATGGGCTGCCAACCAGGCCCCTCACTTATGTACCTCAGGAATATTGTAAGTCGGGGGGTTGGCCTATAAAACCCCCCGAGCCCCCCATGCAACGGGGATGACGAGTCTCATGCACACACCTACGGGACACTTCCCTCACACTGACACCTTCATAGCGGAGGAAGGCGAGCCGGCTGATCCCTCTTCCTCCTCTAGACATAGCTCCAGGAGCAACCTTGTAAATATACCCATCCATCAACTAGACCAAGCAGGACTAGGGGTGTTACCTCCCACAGAGGGCCCTAAACCTGGGTACATCATGTGTCACCACCGCTTGTACCTAATCTCGCACCCGGGGCCCGTCGGCGTCCTCCGGCCCCAACCACCTTCGATAAGCCTACCCATGGCATTTGTCGTGAGAAAACAACGACAATCAACATGGGCTACTGTTTGGTTGAAGGTATCCATCCTTCATGGGCTACCTTTGTTGACACCATCTCTAACCTAGTTGCTAGAAAAAGTCTTACTTTGCCCAAAGACAAGAAGCAACTAGAAAGGATGTCGAGAGGGCATTTGGAGTTCTGTAGGCTTGTTTTGCAGTTTTTCGTGGACCTGCTAAACAACGGGATCCGACGATGTTGTGGGAGGTGCTCACATGTTGTGAGATCATGCACAACATGATAGTGGAGGATGAGGGTGAGGATGTTGCCGCAACTCTAGAATTTGAGAATATGGGTGATCCTATATAACTTCCAGACTAGAATTCAACTACATTTGAAGAGTTTATTGAAATACATCAACAAATTCGACATCAAGAAACTCATGATCCGCTAAAGAAAAATTTGAGTGAGCACATATGGATGGTTAAAGGGGACAACAACGTTGGAATGTAACATGAAGGTTTGCAGTAGCGGGGTGGGGATGATGTGGCCTTGCAGTGAGAGATGAAGCATGCTTGGGCATGGGAACTATCTGGAGCCCATATGATAAGGCTGAAGATGGGGTGTGGTATGTGTGGGCCACAGACACATGTCTTCCGTAGGAAGTGACACACAAATCATGGGATCAGTCAAGTTGTTGCTGAAGATACCACTATAAGTTTAGCTTGTTTGTGGGAGGTCACTCACAAACCATGGGATTAGTCGGGTAGTCAGGTGGGTACAAACAAATTAAAAAAATATGAAAGTCAGAAAACCCACCAAAAGTTTGGATTTTTTTGTGATACCTTCGTCCAATTCTTGTATTGACAGAAAAAACCTTGATCTTTACAACTGGCAATGAAGCAAAATTCTAGTTTTTGTGCTCAAAACAAGACATTTAAACACATATTCTTTAATGCAAAGTTCGTGCATTTTACGTGACGAGTCATTTGAATAACGTCCAATTGGTATTCGTTAAGGAGTGTTTCCCTATATACGGCTTAGTATACGGACCTCCACCCTGTTTTACGTAGGTACAATTTTGAGACCATATGACTTGACTGTTGTCGGCCCCGATCTTTAAGGTGCAATGTCATGCCATCTCGGTCTTCAAGGTGTCCGTGAGTGCTCTCTAGTGCATGAGCAACATGCTTGGTGGGATGTCATTCCTGATGCTCGGAAGGCTCACCGATGCGCAAAAATTTGATAAGGCGGCAACTTCTATTACAGAGGCCAATGAGAGTATGATAGCTGAGGGCGATGCCATTGCTGCTAATTTTAGCATGAGGGCAAGTGATTTGGGTATAGGAGAGGGTAAGTAAGTCAGGGGCATGCTTGCTTGCATTGTGCATCCCCCAAGCCTCATTTGCTGCTTCTTGGCCACATCCCAAGAAATTTTTAGATGATGATGAGTCTATTGGTTGGTAATAATGAGAGAGGCTTGCTACATTTTGTTGAGTTGGTTTGTGGTAATCTTGGTGTTATGAGGTGACATGCTTAGTTGATCTTAGAATAAAGTGTTTATCTTCCTGCCCTACTCATTTGGTCATTTACCCATATGCACTATTTACTTATTCAGTAGTTCATGTTGATATGCCTCCTGGCATTTTCTGATCCTACCCAACTTTATAAGACGTGAGTATGTGCTGATATTTGATGAAAAGATCTTTATAAGATGGGTAAACTTATTGATGCAATGAGGCCACATGCCAATGCGCCAAAACAATGCCCCAAGATGTTAAATTAATTTTCAGTATGCTTGTAGTAGTTTTTTTGCATTATTTTGTAATATGCATTTCTCTTGCATTCAAAAGGACATAACAGTCTAGTAGCAATGTGTTTGGAAATTATATTTTCCTGCCTAGCTAGGATACATTATGTCTTGATCTGAAGTTTCTAGTGAATTTTTTTGATCTAGATGTGAACAAATTTTCCTTGGAATGGTCATAAATTCCCAGAAGTTATTAATTACAACCTTCCAAGTATGCACATTAGCATTTCTCGATTGATTTTAGAATGCCAAACTTTCTAATGCCACTTGTCCAAAATTCAAAATATCAGTACTTCAAGTAATGTTTTCTTTCTTCACGTTGTCATTGTTACACGAAAGCTTCAGAAGTATTGGTTGGATTTACTGTAACAATGGCATATGTTGGTCATGCCTCCTGTAGATCACAATGTGGTTCATCCTATCCACAAATAGTTACACAAAAGTTGTAGTGATAGAGGATACATGCATCCGATTTTTGATGGTTAGAACCTTCTGGGTGTCTAGACCAGGCAGATTCGATTTCCCCCTTCAGATCATGTCCCTTGGCACATAAAATTTTGAAAAATTTCTAAGGAGGGTTTGAGTGTGATATCGTTGTTGGTGGACAATGAGGTTCCTACTGCTCTGCGCCGTAGTTGATGAAGCAAGGTAGGAAACAATGATGACATGTAAACGCGAACAGGACTCCATGCAAGTGCATCAACACCTCAACTTCGACCGGTTGCAAATCCTTAGAGCTAGAGTTTTGAAAGGTGAGGCCACCGTTTTTTAGTTCTCCTAGTTTAGCGATATTTTGGTTGTTTCCTATAAAAAATCCCGTGAAACTCCGACGAGGATTTAGCATTCAACTGGTTGGTTAACTAGCTCGTAGAGTGGATAGATGCGGGAGCACCTCTAAGTGATCCCCTAAAAGATGTTAGAGGAGTCCTTCAAACCATACCTAATTGATCCCGACTCTCAGATATACCCAATCGCCATTCCGTGGAGTAAAAGTTCTACCCTCCTACCACGTGCATGAGTCCTCCCCATCAGGTGTCTTATCAATGTTGGCGCTGCCTCCAGTGACACCCTGCTGCCTCCGCCACCCCATGCCCCATTCCAAGACCATTCCGGAGGTCCTCGTGGCGTCCAGGATCTCATTCGAGACTCCGAACAACCTTCGGTCACCACCATACATAACTCTATACTATCGAAACATCACCGAACCTTAAGTGTGCAGACCCTGCGGGTTCGAGATCTAAGTAGACATGACCGAAACACCTCTACGGTCAATAACTAATAGCGGGACCTGGATGCCCATATTGGTTCCTACATATTCTATGAAGATCTTTATCAGTTAAACCTCTATGTCAAGGATTCAGTTAATCCCGTATGTTGTTCCCTTTGTTCTTTGGTATGTTACTTGCCCGAGATTCGATCATCGGTATCTCCATACCTAGTTCAATCTCATTACCAACAAGTCTCTTTACTCGTTCCGTAATACAAGCTCCCGTGGCTAACACTTTAGTGACAATGCTTGCAAGGCTTGTTGTGATGTTGTATTACCGAGTGGTCCCTGGGATACCTCTCCGTCACACGAAGTAACAAATCCCAGTCTTGATCCATGCCAACCCAGCAAACACCCTCGGAGATACTTGTAGAGCACCTTTATAGTCACCCAGTTACGTTGCAACGTTTGATACACACAAGGTACTCCTCCGGTGTCCGTGAGTTGCATGATCCCATGGTCATAGGAACATATACTTGACATGCAGAAAACTGTAGCAATAAACTGACACGATCATATGCTACGTTTATAGTTTGGGTCTTGTCCATCCCATCATTCTCCTAATGATGTAATCCCGTTATCAAATGAAATCTCATGTCCATGTCTAGGAAACCTTGACCATCTTTGATCAACGAGCTAGTTTATTAGAGGCATACTAGGGACATGGTGTTGTCTATGTATCCACACATGTATCTGAGTTTTCGATCAATACAATTATAGCATGGATAATAAACAATTATCATGAACAAGGAAATATGATAATAACCAATTTATTATTGCCTCTAGGGCTTATTTCCAATAGTCTCCCACTTGCACTAGAGTCAATAATCTAGTTCACATCACCATGTGATTCGCATTGTTATGAATCTAACGCCCAATGAGTTCTAGGTCTCGATCTTGCTTTGCATGTGAGAGAGGTCTTTTAGTCAACGGGTCTACGACATTCAGATCCGTGTGTACTTTGCAAATCTCTATGTCATACTGTAAAAACTGCTACCACACTCCACTTGGAACTATTCCAAATTGTTGCTCCACTATACGTATCCGGATTGCTACTAAGAGCCATCTGGATCAGTGTTAAAGCTTGCATCGACGTAACTCTTTACAATGAACTCTTCATCACCTCCATAATCGAGAAAAATTTCCTTAGTCCTTTAGTTACTAAGGATAATCTTGACCATTGTCCAGTGATCCACTTTTGGATCACTCTTGTACCCCTTGACAGACTCATGGCAAGGCATACACAGGTGCGGTACACAACATGGCATATTATATAGAGCCTATGACTAAGACATAGGGGACAACGTTTGTCCTTTCTCTTTCTTTTGCCGTGGTCGAGCTCACTCAACTTCACACCTTACAAATCAGGCAAGAACTCTTTCTTTAATTGATCCATTATGAACTCTTTCAAAATCTTGTCAAGGTATGTACTCAGTAAAAGTCTTATCAGACGTCTTGATCTATCTCTATAGATCTCTATGCCCAACAATTAAGTAGCTTTATCCAAATCTTCCTTTGGAAAACTCTTTTCAAACAACCCTTTATGCTTTCCAGAAATTCTACATCATTTCCGATCAACAATATGTCATCCACATATGCTTATCAACAATATATCATCCACATATGCTTATCAAAAACAATTATCACGAACAGGGAAATATAATAATAATCAATTTATTATTGCCTCTAGGGAATATTTCCAACATTATCCCACTTGCACTAGAGTCAATAATCTAGTTCACATCACTATGTGATTTGTTATGAATCTCACACCCAATGATTTCTGGGGTTCGATCATGTTTTGCATGTGAAAGAGGTTTTAGTCAACGGGTCCGCGACATTCAGATCCGTGTGTACTTTCCAAATCTCTATGGCATACTGTAGACACTTCTACCATGCTCCACTTCGAGCTACTCCAAATGGCTGCTCCACTATACGTATTCGGATTGCTACTAAGAGTCATCCGGATTGGTGTCAAAGCTTGCATCAACGTAACCCTTTACAATGAACTCTTTATCACCTCCATAATCGAGAAAAATTTCCTTAGTCCTCTAGTTACTAAGGATAATCTTGACCGCTATCCAGTGATCCACTCCTGGATCACTCTCGTACCCCTTGACAGACTCATGGCAAGGCACACACCAGGTGCGGTACACAACATGTCATACTATCTAGATCCTATGGCTAAGGCATAGGGGACGACCTTCGTCCTTTCTCTTTCTTCTACTGTGGTCGAGCTTTGAGTCTCACTCAACTCCAGACCTTACAAATCAGGCAAGAATTCCTTCTTTGACTGATCCATTTTGAACTCTTTCAAAATCTTGTCAAGGTATGTACTCATTGAAAGTCTTATCAAGTGTCTTGATCTATCTCTATAGATCTCGATGCCCAACAATTAAGTAGCTTTATCCATGTTCTTGCATTGAAAAACTCCTTTCAAACAACCCTGTATGCTTTCCAGAAATTCCACATTATTTTCGATGAACAATATGTCATCCACATATACTTATTAGAAATTCTATAGTGCTCCCACTCACTTTCTTGTAAATACAAGTTTCTCATAAACCTTGTATAAACCTAGAAAACCTTGATCACCTCATCAAAGCATATATTCCAACTCCGAGATGCTTGCTCCAGTCCATAGAAGGATCATTGGAGCTTGCACACCTTTTAACATCCTTAGGACAGACAAAACCTTGTGGTTGTATCTCATACAACCTTTCCTCAAGGAAGGAATCGATGTTTTGACATCCATCTGCCAGATCTCATAATTGAAAAACACATCAACTACTAACATAATTCCAACAGACTTTGAGCATCGCTACAGGTGAGAAAGTCTCATCGTAGTCAACTCCTTGAACTTGGCGGAAACTTCTTTGCGACAAGTCGAGCTTTATAAATGGTGACATTCACCATCAGCGTCTGTCTTCGTTTTAAAAATCAATTTGTACTCAACGGCCTGTCGTTCAATGAGCAAGTCTACCAAAGTCCATACTTGGTTTTCATACATGGATCCTTTCTCGTATTTCATGGCTCCTAGCCATTTGTTGGAATTCGGGCCCATCGTCGCTTTTCCATAGCTCATAGGCTCATCGTTGTCCAACAACATGACCTCCAAGACATGGTTACCATACCACTCAGGAGCAATACGTGCCCTTGTCGACCTACGAGGTTCGATTGTAACTTGATCCGAAGCTTCATGATCATGATCATAAACTTCCTCTTCAACTGACGTAGGCTCCACAGAAACATCTTTCTGCGCTGCGCTACTCTCTAGTTGAAGCAAAGGTTCAACAGCCTTATCAAGTTCTATCTTCCTCCCACTCAATTCTTTCGAGAGAAAGTCTTTCTCGAGAAAGGACCCATTTTAGCAACAAACACTTTCTGATTGGATCTAAGATAGAAGGTTTACCCAACTATTACGTTAGGGTATTCTATGAAGATGCATTTGTCTGCTTTGGGTTCGAGCTCATTAGGTGAAAACCCTTTTTCACATACGCGTTGCAGCCCTAATCATGTTCTAATCACATTCATGTTCAACACAAACACCAAATAACATTTACTTAGGTTCGTCACTAATCCCGAAGGTAGAGAGAGCGTACGATGTTGGTCACATCAACCTTGGAAACATTTCCAACACACATCGTCACCTCACCCTTAGCTAGCCTATGTTTATTCCGTAGCTTTTATTTCGAGTTACTAAAATTTTAGCATCCAAACCGGTATCCAATACACAGGTAATACTAGGAGCACTAGCAAGGTACACATGAATAACACGTATATCAAATATACTTGTGTCAACGTTGCCAGCCTTCTTATCTACCAAGTATCTAGGGTTGTTCCGCTACAGCGACCGTTCTCCTCATAATATCAGCACCTAGTATCAGGCTTAGGTTCAACTTTCGGTTGCTTCACTAGACCAGCAATTGACTTTCCATCCATGAATTTTCCCTCCTAGCCCTTGACCTTCTTGAAACTAGTGGTTTCACTAACCATCAACAATTGATGCTCCTTCTTGATTTCTACCTTCGCGGTGTCAAACATCGTGAATAGCTCAGGGATCATTATTACCGTCCCTGGCATTTTATAGTTCATCACGAAACTCTAGTAGCTTGGTGACAGTGACTTGGAGAACTATATCAATCACTATCTTATCTAGAATATCAACTCCCACTCGATTCAAGTGACTGTAGCATCCAGTCAATCTGAGCACATGCTCAACGATCAAGCTATTCTCCTTCATCTTGCAGGCAAAGAATCTTGTTGGAGGTCTCATACCTCACAACACGGGCACGAGCCTGAGATCCCAATTTCAGCTCTTAGAACATCTTATATGTTCTGTGATGTTCAAAATGTTTTGGAGACTCAATTGTAAGCCGTAATGCATGACACATTGAACTGTCAAGTAGTCATCGGAACGTGCCTGTCAAATGTTCACAACATGTAGAGACGACGCTAGAGGGGGTGGCGCACCGAGCGGTGCATTAAGGACCTAAGCCTTCTGTGCAGCAATGAGGACAATCCTCAAATCACGGACCCAGTCCGCATTATTGCTACCATCATCTTTCAACTCTATTTCTCTAGGAATATATATAAAAATTCAAGGGAGCTACAACGCGAGCTAGTAATATATAACATAATTTGCAAAGACATTTTGACTATGTTCATGATAATGAGTTTAGTTAATCATATTACTTAAAAACTCCCACTCAAATTGACATCCCTCCGGTCATTCGAGTGTCACATGATCCAATCCACCAACTAAAGTCCGATCATCACGCGAGTTGAGGTGGTTTCAATGGTGAACATCTTCATGTTGATCATATCTACTATATGACTCATGTTTGACCTTTCGGTCTCTTGTGTTCTGAGGTCATGTCTGTACATGCTAGGCTCGTCAAGTTTAACCCAACTGTTCTGCACGTGCAACACTGGCTTGCACCCATTGTATGTGAACATAGAGTTTATCACACCCGATCATCAGGTGGTGTCTCTACACGACAAACTTTTGCAACGACGCACACTCGGGGAGAAGAGAATTTATCTTGAAATTTAAGTGAGGGATCAACTTATAATGCTACCGTCGTCCTAAGCAAAACAAGGTGCATAAAGGATTAACATCACATGCAAATCATAAGTGACATGATATGGCCATGAACTTGTGCTTTTGATCTCCATCTATAAAGCACCGGCATGATCTCCATCGTCACCGGCATGACACCATGATCTCCATCATCTTAATCTCCATCAATGTGTCACCATCGGGGTTGTCGCACCCACCATGATTCTACTACTATTGCTACCGCTTAGTGATAAAGTAAAGCATTACATAGCGCTTAATATGCGTAGGTCATACAATAATTAAAGACAATCCTATGGCTCCTGTCAGTTGCCGTACTCAACGACATGCAAGCCGTGATATTCTATACAAAACATGATCATCTCACACATCACATATATCTCATCATGTAATTGGCCATATCACATCACAACATACCCTGCACAAACAAGTTAGACGTCCTCTAATTGTTGTTGCGACTTTTATGTGGCTGCTACGGGTATCTAGCAAGAAAAATTCTCACCTACGCATATGTTGGGGAACGTTGCATGGGAAACAAAAAATTTCCTAGGCACACGCAAGATCTATCCATGGTGATGAGCATCTACGAGAGGGAGAGTGGATCTACATACCCTTGTAGATCGCTAAGCGGGAAGCGTTAAGAAACGCGGTTGATGTAGTCGAACGTCTTCACGATCCAAATCGTCGAGCGTCCCGCGATCCGATCTCGATCCGTCCCGCAATCCGATCACGATCCGTCCTGCGATCTCATGATGATCCGTCCCGTGATCCAATCACGAATCGTCTCGCGATCTTGATCACGGCCCTTCCGATCTAGCGCCGAATGGATGGCACCTCCGCGTTCAACACACGTACAGCTCGATGACGATCTCTGCCTTCTTGATCCAGCAAGAGGGACCAGAGAGGTAGATGAGTTCTCTAGCAACACAACGGTGTGGTGGCGGTGGCGGTGAACTAATCTTGTAGGGCTTCGCCTAAGCACCGTAGAACTAATCTAGAGGAGAAACAAATCTAGAGTAAGAAGAGGGCAGCATGTGGCAATTAGGGTTGGCTTTCCCCTCTAAATCCTCTAGTATATATAGGAGAGATGGAGGGGAGGAGGCAGCCTCAAACCCTCAAGGTTGGGTATAAATTGGAGGTGGAGGAGTCCTACTCCAATCCTATTAGGAGTAGGATTCCTCCTTTCCACTTGGAAACTCTTTCCACCTCTCCACCTTTTTGTTTTTCCCACCCCTAGCCGCATGGACCTTAGTGGGGGCTTAGACCAGCCCACCAAGGGCTGGTTTGACTCCTCCCACAGCCCACGAGGTCCTTTGGGTCGAGACACCCCTCCGGATGGTCCCCCAGCACCCTCCCGGCACTCTCGGTACACTACCGATGAGCCCGAAACTTTTTCGGTGACCAAAACAGGACTTCATATATATCAATATTTACCTCCGGACCATTCCGGAGCTCCTCGTGACACCCGGGATCTCATCTGGGACTCGGAAAAACCTTCGGTCACCACCATACATAACTCTATACTACCGAAACGTCACCGAACCTTAAGTGTGCAGACCCTGCGGGTTCGAGAACTATGTAGACATGACCGAGACACCTCTATAGTCAATAACCAATAGCGGGACCTGGATGCCCATATTGGTTCCAACATGTTCTATGAAGATCTTTATTGGTTGAACCTCTATGTCAAGGATTCAGTTAATCCCGTATACTGTTCCCTTTGTTCTTCAGTATGTTACTTGCCCAAGATTCGATCGCCGGTATCTGTAGACCTAGTTCAATCCCATTACCGGAAAGTCTCTTTACTCGTTCCGTAATACAAGATCCCGTGGCTAACACTTAGTCACATTGCTTGCAAGGCTTGTTGTGATGTTGTATTATCGAGTGGGCCCTGAGATACCTCTCCGTCACACGGAGTAACAAATCCCAGTCTTGATCCATGCCAACCCAACAGACACCCTCGGAGATACCTGTATTGCACCTTTATAGTCACCCAGTTACGTTGCAACGTTTGATACACAGAAGGTACTCCTCCGGTGTCCGTGAGTTGCATGATGTCATGGTCATAGGAACATATACTTGACATGTAGAAAACTGTAGCAATAAACTGACACGATCATATGCTACGTTTATAGTTTGGGTCTTGTCCATCCCATCATTCTCCTAATGATGTGATCCCGTTATCAAATGACATATCATGTCCATGTCTAGGAAACCTTGACCATCTTTGATCAACAAGCTAGCTTATTATAGGCATACTAGGGACATGGTGTTGTCTATGTATCCACACATGTATCCGAGTTTCCGATCAATACAATTATAGCATGGATAATAAACGATTATCATGAACAAGGAAATATGATAATAACCAATTTATTATTACCTCTAAGGCATATATCCAACAACATAAAGCACAACGATGATACACAAATTGCTATTCAACCTTCTCAAGGACCGCCTTTGTCGAATCCGATCCAACTAGAGTAGGAGAGACAGACACCCACCATCCATCTTTGTGCAACAAAGTTACACGCCAGTCGATGGAACCGGTCTCTCATAAGCGTACGAGTAAGGTTGGTCTGGGCCGCTTCATCCCGCAATACCGCTGAATCAAAACACGACCAAGGGAGGAAGAAATCTAAGCATCAACACCCACAAACTCCTTTGTGTTCTACTCGTGATCTCATCTACACATAGACCTAGCTCATGATGCCACTGTAGGGAAACGTTGCATGGGAAACAAAAAATTTCCTATGCACATGCAAGATGTATCCATGGTGATGAGCATCTACGAGGGGGAGAGTGGATCTACATACCCTTGTAGATCGCTAAGCGAGAAGCGTTAAGAAACGCGGTTGATGTAGTCGAACATCTTCGTGATCCAAATCGCCGAGCGTCCCGCGATCCCATCACGATCCATCTCATGATCCAATCACGATCCGTCCTGCGATCCCATCACAATCCATCTCGCGATCCAATCACGATCCGTCCCGCGATCAAATCACAAATCGTCTCGCGATCCTGATCACGGTCCTTCCGATCTAGCGCCGAACGGACGACGCCTCCGCGTTCAGCACACGTATAGCTCGATGACGATCTCTGCCTTCTTGATATAGTAAGAGGGAGCGTAGAGGTAGATGAGTTCTCCGAAAGCAGATGACATGGCAGCGATGGTGGTGGAACTATTCCAGCAGGGCTTCTTCTAAGCACCTGTGAAACGATCTAGAGGAGAAACTACGATCTAGAGGAGAGGGTAGCACGTGGCTGATTTCTGTTGTGAAAAACCCTCAATACCTCTAGTATATATAGAAGAGGGAGGGGGGAGACTTGACCCCCAAGGGGCCAACCCTTGTTTCGGCCAAAGTGGTAGGAGGAGGAGTCCTCCTCCAATCCTAGTAGGATTAGGACTCCTTCTCTCCCACTTGAAACCCTCTTTCCACCTTGGGTATCTCCTCCCAGCCGCATGGGCCTTCTATGGGGCTTTGACCAGCTCACTAAGGGCTGGTATACCTCCTCCCACATCCCATGTAGCCTCTTGGGTCGAAACACCCCTCCCGATGGTCCCTCGGTACCCTCCCGGCACTCCCGGTACACTACCGATGAGCTCGAAACTTTTCCAGCAACAAAAACAGGACTTCCTATATATCAATCTTTACCTCCAGACCATTCTGAAGCTCCTCGTGACATCCGGGATCTCATCCGGGACTCCGAACAACCTTCGGTCACCACCATACATAACTCTATACTACCGAAATGTCACCGAACCTTAAGGTGCAGACCCTGTGGGTTTGAGAACTATGTAGACATGAACTAGAAACTTCTACGGTCAATAACCAATAGCGGGACCTGGATGCCCATATTGGTTCCTACATATTCTATGAAGATCATTATCGGTGAACCTCTATGTCAAGGATTCACTTAATCCCATACATTGTTCCCTTTGTTCTACGGTATGTTACTTGCCCGAGATTCGATCATCTACCTAGTTCAATCTCGTTACCGGTAAGTCTCTTTACTCATTCCGTAATACAAGATCCCATGGCTAAAACTTGAGTCATATTGCTTGCAAGGCTTGTTGTGATGTTGTATTACCGAGTGGGCCCTGAGATACCTCTCCGTCACATGGAGTAACAAATTCCAGTCTTGATCCATACCCACTCAACAGACACTCTCGGAGATACCTGTAGAGCACCTTTATAGTCACCCAGTTACGTTGCGACATTTGATACACACAAGGTACTCCTCCGGTGTCAGTGAGTTGCATGATCTCATGGTCATAGGAACATATACTTGACATGCAGAAAACTATAGCAATAGACCGACACGATCATATGCTATGTTTATAGTTTGGGTCTTGTCCATCACATCATTCTCCTAATGATGTGACCCCATTATCAAATGACATCTCATGTCCATGGCTAGGAAACCTTGACCATCTTTGATCAACGAGTTAGTCTACTAGAGGCATACTAGGGACATAGTGTTGTCTATATACCCACACATGTATTTAGTTTCCAATCAATACAATTATAGCATGGATAATAAATGATTATCATGAACAAGGAAATATAATAATAATCAATTTATTATTGCCTCTAGGGCATATTTCCAAAACGAGAGTAGGATCACAATCGGTCGTATGCACATCAATCGAGATAGAGCACAGGGCCATCCCAAGAATATGAGAGATTACTTCAACCCCATCGCAACCTATATGGGGAAGTATTTTTGCTGGTGATTTCAGATGCACGCAAGTATCTTCCTCACCACTGCAAAAGTTGTGGAGAAATATGATGATTGCTTTAGACTTAGGAGGAGTGCATCCGGAGATATAAGTGCGAGCACTTTGATGAATGTATCACGGTTGTTCAAGTACTTTCCTATGGGTGTTCAACCCACACTGTTAAGGACTACGTACGCGTTGGAGTAGATACAATAATGGAGTCCGTTCGAAGGTGCGCAAAAGCTCTGATTGAGATCTTTGGACCAGAGTACTTGAGAGCACTCACCGATGAAGACACGAGAGGCCATTGGGATTGTGTGAAGAATGTGGATGGCCTGGCATGCTTGGATCAATTGATTGCATGCACTAAACATACTCCTCTGTCCCAAAATATAAGTCCTTTTAGTGATTTCATTAGGGACTACATACGGAGCAAAATGAGTGAATCTATATTCTAAAATATGTCTATATACATCTATCTGTAGTCTTCTAGGAGAACCTCTAAAAAGACTTATATTTAGGAACAGAGGGAGTAGAATAATTGTGATGTGGGATGGAAAGGCTAGTACAAAGGCCATTACAAAGACCCAACAATCATTCTGAGGCTGTTTCACTGGAAGATCTATGGATTCGACATTCATTTTTTGGATCGACTGACTTTCGTAATGACTTGAATGTGCTATCGAGATCACCACTATTCGCAGGGCTTGTAAGAGGTTCCTCTTTGGAACTATGTTATCAATGGCTGTCAGTATACAATGGGTTACTACCTTGCAGATCAAATATATCCTTCATGAGCTACATTTATTAATACAATTCCACGCCCTAAAGGTAACAAGAGATCTCACTTTGCAATGCGTCAAGAGTCAATAAAGAAGGATCTGAAGAGAGCTTTCAGAGCCTTAGAATTCAGAAACGCTTTGGCAAATAATGACATGTTGTGTCATCTTACATAATATGATGATGATCAATGAAGATGAGAAGGGCACACGAGCAAACTCTTGATACATCTCCAATGGGAATCGTGTTAAGTCTGAACACGACACAAACATGATACAAAGATTACTCGCGGCACATCGAAGCATCGAGAATCGAGAAGTTCATACCCAACTCAGATGATCCCCTTGAGTACGAGGAGCAACTCCATAGCACTTCATAGTTGCGCTTTTAGCATGCTCTTTACTCCATTTGAACCATCCTTGTGTTTGAATTTGAATAATTTGCTTCGTAACTATGAATTCGTAATGTTCATGAATTGTGTGAACCTTAATTGTTATGTTTGGATTTATTATGCGCACACATATAGTTGAAATATACTTCCTTTGTTTCGAATTACCTCTCAAAGAAATTGATCTATTTAGACGTATTTTTAACTCTAGATACAACCATTTTTACAATAAATAATTCAGGATGGAGGGAAGTAGTATGTAGACTAAAACCAGAAAGATTTAGTATATTTTTATGAAGATAAATTTAACAAATTAATTAGAAACGACATTGTTTTTAAAAGAGTAAATATAAGAAGTACAAAATTTACTCGACGGCTGGCTTCCCTAAATTACACGGGGTCGATTAGAAGAAGCAACAAGCCAGACCAGAGAAGCTATTCGTTCGAATCTCATGGATAAAGAGCATATCATTTTCTCGTGTGGAATCTGATCTCGAGAAGAGCACTAAAGTTTCTGCCTACCAAGGGAGGGAAATTCAAGTCCCGCATGTACGTGCCCACTAGCACCAAACTCGCTGCCCACATTTGTCGGATCCGAAACGTGGCGCTCCCGGCCGCTTCGGCGTGGGAGCCTGAGACAGCCACAATCCCGGCTAGTTTCTGGCGAGGTGTCTAGGTGCTCTGTATCGTCACCCCGCGATCAATGGGGAAATGGACGGCTTGGCTGTTGAAGCCGGTCAATCTAACGGCAGCAGGTGTCGCGCTGGTGCGCGCGGCACGTGGAGGCCGGGCCGGGACCGCCGTCTCCCCTGCAGATTTCATTTCGTTTGGGTCATTTTTTAACGCATTATATATGAGGGATCATTTGAGGCGTCCGACTATAGATGCTCTAATGTAAAGACATCATAGACCAAGCAAGCTACACCGATGGATCAAGTTGATGAGCCAGTGTTAGGGCATTTTTAACGGTGGTTCACGAATTTGCTCGGCATCAGTTTGTGGACACGGGTATAGGAGCTCGTCATGTAATGTTATTCGTATACATATCAAACGTAGTTTAACAGATCGGACAAAATTCATACAAACATGACGGATTTTCATATATATCGAAACACATTCATTACAATTGAAACATTTTTCATATAAACTGAACGAGATTCATTCCATTTTAAACATTTTTTAACTAAACCCTATTTTAAATCTAATCTAAGGGTGTGTTTGGTAGAGTGCATGGAGGGTGCATGAGCTCCAAAGTTCCCTCTTTGACCCACCTTTGGGTGTTTGGTAGTATGCATGGAGTCTCCTCAGCATGCACGACCTCAGCCCAAATACCCTCTTAACATGCATGAAGAGAGAATACCCCAACAGTCGTTCGCTGGTCAGCATGCATGAGCGAAGCAAGCGACAATATGTTTCAAATAATGTTCAGGATTTCTAATTTAATTTCAAGAATATGTTCAATATACCAAAAATTGTTCAAATTTCCAAACTTTGTTCAAATTTTCAAAAAAAACTAGATTTTCAAAATAAGTTATTTTTTAAAAAAAGTGTCTAGATTTTCAAAATATGTTAAAATTTTCAAAAACATACAAAAATTCAAATTTTGTTAAAACTTTCAAAAAATGTTTGGATTTTTATACAATTTTGATTTTCAAAAATGTTCAGATTTGAATTTTTTTTAAATAGCAATCTTTAAAATTTTATTTAAATTTTGAAAAAACTCAGAATTTCTAAAAATGTATAAATTTTCAAAAAATATAATTTTTCCATGTTTCAAAAAATTGTTCACATTTTTGAAATGTTTTATTCATTTATTTGAAAGTACCGGTTGCTACAGTACCGTATGACATGTCTAAACGGATGCAAGCTGTCAAACATAGTCTCAACTTAGCATGTCTTAACACATACATCGCTACCAAACAATAGCAAATGCATGTACTCAACATGTCTACACTCAGCATGCATCAGAGGAGAACAACCATGCTAGGTTGGGAATGCTACCAAACACACTCTAAATGACCGCCAACAACTGTTCCCATGTCCAGCCATGAGCCCCGAGAATTGAAGCCCTGACTCTTGCCATCGCCTTCTTCATTTCTGCCTCAACGCTCTTCATCTCCGCCTCCAGAGTCCCGGGAAATGAAGTTGTCCGCCTGCACGTCGCCGCCAAGCGGCTAATCGATCGACGATGTTGAGCCAACCAAGCTAGGCTTCAACAGGAGGAGAGGAGTGTTGGCCATCTTAGGACCCGAGCAACGTCGACCCACCATGCATTACTCTTCCTCGCTGGCGGCTGCGCCCACAGGCATGCCGGCTTCTTGGTCATGGCAGCGGGGAACGATCAGGGTGAAGCTAGCGATATTCTCCTTGTCGTCGCTCTTACCCCACACCTCATTGCCGCCTCGTCAAACTCCCTGTAGGCGGACGTGGATTTGCCCAGGCAGGAGGCGTTGCTCAAGTCCTACCGCTCCGTCCGTGAGATCCGCCTTGACCGATGATGGTACCGCCAACGTCGAGCAAAAGGGTCATTTTTCGAAATATTTTAAGATTGGGACCATTTTGTGTTGAAGTTTCGAAGAAGGGTCATTTTTTTTCATTTTCACCCACCCGGGCCATTAGTTCAGTTAACGGTGAGCATGGTCGTTCCATTTGTAGACTGCTATACATGTGGCTCATGCTATCTTGTGCGAGCAAAGAAAAGTTGCAGCAAAAGAGGAACATGTGCATGATATTTTTCTTCATTAGAACTGCTCGGGGATCTACAACGGGCAAAATTGATGGGTGTTTCTCGCGTCAAATCCAGCCCTCTGCGTATAGTGTTTCGACATGGGCGTGAGATCTTTTTTTTTGGAAAATGAGATTAAAACCCCGGTCTCTACATCAATTGATACATACGGCCATCTTTATTTATTATTCAATATAGGTCTAACAAAAACGTACATCAAGCCATTCGAAACCACCACTCACACGTATAAAAGTCGATAATGTGAAGTGTTCTTACCCCACATATGTAAAACCGGTGTCGTTGTCGATCCATTCACATAACGTATCGGAACCCACAACCGGCAGCAGACCTAAAGCGTACACCACATGCACACGTTTTAGACGTCGCCATCATCATCGGACCGCTAACCCATCTTCGGAATAGAGATCCGCATCATCCTTGTCAGTCCGTCCATCCGTCGACGCCACCACAACGCCCAACTACACCACCGTCCCGCGCTCGTCCATCCAGACACGAAGAGAGATCGTTGTTGGTAGTCAGCGAGTTTTTAATTGCTCTCCACCTTGGTTGGTTGGTGAAGCAAACTAGGAAACGAAGGTGACTTGTAGAAAGCAGCCGGAAGTAAAACTCGTATGGAAATACAGTAGTTTGCTCCGTGCAAACTCAGCAGCACCTCAACCGCGACCGGTTGCATTTGGCCTTACCGAGCTAGTTTCTGAAAGGTAGGAGAAGGCATGGTGGTCTCCTAAGCGCGAGAGTTTGACACGCGAGGATAAATGACTCGCTCGACCCAGAATTCTCCAAATTTTGGGGGCATTTTGGCCGTTTCCCTGGAAAATCATGCGAAATTCGTGCGGTTAGAATTTCGCATTCGACGTGATGGTTTAGCCAGTTCCGTACCTACCGCGGATCGATGTGACGCGCGCGGCATGGACTGACGACGCAAAATGCCAGAGAAACTGTTGGTTACGAAGAGCCGAATCTCATCGCTGGTGAGCAGAGCATTTTCTCTTGGAATCCGATCTCGCGAGAACAAGTTTCGGCCTAGCAAAGAGAGAAAGAGAGAGAATGAAATTCCTGTCGCAGAGCACATAGTTTCAGGTGGGGTGCTCTGTAACGGATCAATGCGAGGCTGGACGGCTTGGCTGGTCAAGCCGGTCAATCCAACGGCAACAACGGGCATTTTTGGCCGGCCGGTGCGGCGTTGGTGCGCGCGGCGGCATGTGGAGGCCGCGCCGGGACCGCCGTCTGGCCTCCATTTCTGTCTCTCCTTGTGCAGATTTCCGCCACATGGACGTCCGTCCAGCGGTCCAGGGTGGGTTGTTTGTGCATCGGGCAGGGCCGGTGGGCTGGTGGCTGTTTCTGTTCACCGAGTACTCTACTATGCTCCAGCGAAGCTTTTTTTTTTTTAGACAAACATTCTCCAGCGAAGCTAATCGATGGTTTTAGACCCACTGCCTAAAAGGCTCACATACAAGATTACAAGGCCGTACACTCATCCAACAGAGAGCAGCTTGCAGATGCTAAGCCGGCATGACATTTTGATTTTGAAATTGACGAAATCGACATAGACATCTCTCATTGAACGAGTATGGGCAAATGTGTTAAATAAATTCAAAAAATACGAGCACAAGAAGCATAACCATTTAACCTAAGCTCAACCGTTTCTACGACAAACAACACGATACTACTTTCTTCGACTCATAATATAAAAACGTTTTTGACACTACACTAATATTAGAATGCTTTTATATTATTAGACGGAGGAAGAAGTTTATATAACGCGCACGTCACAGGCTATCAAAACAATCATCGCCGATTGCAGCAAAAAATAATCAAGCCCCAGATCTTCAGAAATCCCGATCACGAACGGATCTGGCACCGCTGATTGCACTGGCATCACATCATATGTGGGCTTATATATATGGACGCGCGGACTCGAGCACCCATGCCATCATTTGTGCTTGCTTCCTCTCCACAACACTATAATCAGCAGCTAAACGCAGTGATGCGAGGTGCCAGCATCTGTGCCTGCTTCCTCTCCGCCTTGCTACTTCTGCATTGCTATCCAACAGCACTGCCTTCTGGTGATCGAGAATCAAAAGAGGAGAGCTTCGTTGCGAGAAAGCTTCTGCAAAGCAATGTGCTCACAAGATCAGAGCACGCACAGGCCTTCCATGGAGCAGCAGAAGGATGCGACAGGCAGACGCCCGGCACCAGGTCCAATCCCATACAGAATTAGTGAGTATGCCCTGTGTGATTCATGAGTACAGGAGGAGGAGTCATGTGTTTGGCCGCCTGAAATGTTGGAGCGATCTTCATTGTTAGTAGCCAATACCCAACTTTTCATTTTCTGTAGTACTTTGTATACCAGAGATGGAGAGTAGGAGTATATACATAGCTAGATCAGAAGCAATTTTCCGTTTTGTTGCCTTCTCATCTGTCACATTCGTTCGCCCTTCGAGACTCTGATACGATATCATCCTAGAAATTTCAGATGCCGGATATGATGTCCTGACTGAACCTGTGATGTGAGCCATGCATCCAAGAGGCAAAAGATAGCCAACGAATTAGTATCTTTTTCTTTTCTTTTCTTTTCCTGCTTGAGAAAAGCAATCGCTCCACCGAAAAATATCGTACCGATGAACCGAATTATGGATGGAATATCTCCTGTCCACTTGCAACGCAGCTTTTGCAGTGTTGCTCCAATGATCAGGCACGCAAATTAAAGCGTGACCATGCGTTTGGGATGCCTCAAAATTTTTGTTCCTTCGCACCGAACGAGTGACAAGCTGGCAGGGCATTTTGATGGTTGGGCTCCTTTCCTAATTTCTAGAAAGATCTTTTCTGAAAAGGTGGATTATTCTCAACCTCTGCATCGACCGATATAGTCATTTTATTATATTATTCAACAGGTCAAACAAAATAAATATATGAATCCATTCATAGCCACCTTTCTGTCAACTATTGTCGCTACACCTATAAGCTTAATGGCGTGACATGATAGCATATCAATACACTATTTTTTTTGCGGGGTAATAGGGCTTTATTCCATTGTTACAGAGTTACAATCTCGAGCCAGTTGCTCCTCACAACATGGAAGACTCGAATTTAACCATACCGCATTACAACACTCGGTATGGCTATAGTGTGCCAAAAGATGTGCTATCCTGTTTTGTATTCTACTAATTTTCAAAGAAACAAACTCTCTATCAACCAAAAGTGCTTTAATCTCTGCATCTAAATGACCATAGGCAGACTTAGAAAGGGTGTCGCTCGAGAGAGGATAGCCAACGCGCTTGTAGAATCCGTCTGAACTATCGCTGGTTTGTTCGAATGTTGAATGGCCAGTGCCATTCCTTGCATGAGAGCATGGATCTCCGACTCCAATGCATTTTTACAATGGAATACATACTTGTATGTCACAAAGATCATAACTCCATCCTCATTCCGCAACACCATCCCAACCGAAGCACGTCCATCTTGATAGACCTTGTCCAGGTCACAGTTAGACCCAATGATTCACCATTTTGGAACGGTTTGATGAGAATGAAATCAACTTTTTTCCATAGAACTAAATTTATCATTGGAAATGGCAAGTCGACGAGATTCTGGGAGGATACATGATTGGGGGATATGGCTCTAGCGACACAGTATCCATCTTTCTATAGCATTGTACAACGTAAGGAGGCATATGTTGCCACAATTTTACAGTCTAATCCTCTAAATATTCAATTCGACGGGCTTTGATGGGTCATCGCTGGGAAGATTGGTTACACTTAGTGAGAAGACTGGTGGATGTTCAGTTATCAAACGAGTTCGATAGGCTTCATTGGAAGCTAACCTCAAATGAATCTTCTCAGTGGAATCGATGTATTTGAATCTTATTGATATTGGACCAATCCCAAAGTCGATTCATATTTGGAAGGTCAAAGTACCCTTATGAATCAAAGTCTTCATGTGGTTTGTTCACAAGGAAGTGATTCTCACTAAGGATAATTTGGCAAAGCGGAATTGTAAATGATGTAGTTTTTGTGATCATGATGAATCCATCAAACACATTTTTCTCCAATGCCCTGTAGCTAAATTTTTGTGGCAAACAGTTCGTATAGCCTTTAATATCATTCCTCCAGATAGCATTGACACGTTGTTTGTGGCTAAATGGAGTTGACATAATCACTATGAGGCATATTCTTATAGGAGTATGTGCTTTACTTTGGGCTACATGGAACTACAGGAATGACATGTTTTTTAACAGACAAACACATACGATTTTTTTGCAGGTACTACACAGGACATCGGCTTTGATCCGTACATGGTCGTTACTCACTCCTGTAGAAACCAGAAAGCCTTTGGTTACTGGGTCTGCCCGGTGGAAGATGATAGCTCGGAATATCTACAACCGGTTTGAATGACGGACCATTAATAGGGTAGATGGTTAGGCATCAAGCCCTATTTTCATCGATTGTGGCATCTTTTTCATTTTGATTATTTTGCGGCTTCTCACGAGCACATTCGGAATAGGCAGACTATTTTATTGCTTTCTTTAATAAAGGAGTCACGTGCATCGTACTGATGCAGAGACAGGAGGAAATCCTCTTTTTCTAAAAAATAAAAAATGTATTATATTATCTATTGTATCCATTATATTTTCTCTTACCAGTGAAAACATATGCAAGCTTTGTGTATTCGCGAAAAAAAATATACCTAACAGTAACTTGTTGGCTCGTCTTGATTGGTGATCGTGAGGCTGGACTTCCACCACTTGTGATGTGTGCTTGCTGTCTCGCCAGTTTGAATTCAGTTTAGTTTCTGTTAGCCTTAGGCACTAGTGGACTTTGTTTGGGTTTGCACCAGAATGTTGTTTAACTACTGTTCGGTTATTCAGTTGATAATTGAACCCGATCCTTTTGTGTGATCTATGGGGAATTACATCCAACAAGAGCGAACCCCTGGGCGAGGAGCGATGCCACGTCCTAATTTTTATTGCCGGTTGTTTACTGTGTTGAGGGATGACAGAAACAAAACGCTGGCACCACTCGCACCTCTCACATCCAGCCACTCTTTTGTTCTCTGCTCCAGCTAGGGTTCCCACCGCCGCTGGCGCTGCCCATGTCCGTGCCATCTTCGTCTCCCGTCTCGAGCTCCACCTCCTCTAGCCTCATAACATCCAATCTTCTTGGGAGCACACGGGAGGGAGGCGAGGTGCCTGCTGCCGGGAGAGGGGTGATGAGGAGGCTTGGCCCTTGGATCTCTCCGTCTCGCATGGCCAGGCCTTTCGTCCGCGCCGCGCCGCCGCCGGGATGGAGACCTAGGCTCGTGCAGCCGCCATAGTGTCGGTTGCAACGGCAAGGTCTCCGGGGACCGCGTGGCGGGCATGACGCCCTCCGGCATGAGTACTCCCCTCGAAGGTGAGGAGACACGGTGAACGAAGGCGAGGAGCCTGCGAACTACGCCTCCATTAGTGCCTGTGCGACCATGCGCGCTCTCTCCTAGGTCGCCATGTTGGAAATATGAGCAATTTACCGAATGATTTAAACGAAATGAACAGTTGATAAAACAAGATCATAGTAAAAGAGGCAACACTCGTCATGCGACTAAGAGTAGAGTATGCCACAATAAGAGGAACGAAACTTATTAGGGAAACTAAAGTATAGTAGGTGAAGATTATATGAACATATGAACTATACCGAAACCTAGGTAGAACAGAAACTAGACCAAGTAATTCTAGCAAAACCTCGAGCATGAAAAACATGAATACGTACTGAGCGGTGGCAACAGCTGGGTTGGCGTTGACGTCATCACTGGCCATGTCGTCGAAGAGGTGGTTGACGTCGGGGAAGAAGTCGTCGTTTGGGAAGTGATCGTCGGTATCCTTGGCGTCCGTGATGAAGAAGCCAGTAGTCGCGCTGAGCGCTCCCCAAAAACCTTATCACCCTTCTCCCGTACATGACTCAAAGTGGTGGGGTTTCAGAGGCCTACTGTCCCGACCTGCGGTGCACGCCGCAAGCCGGGATGGGGATGAACCTAGTAGCAGCTCAGGATTGGAACTTGAGGGCATGAGGAAGAAAAAGTTCTGGTGTGTCTCTCTGGAGAGGAGCAACCTCCCTTTTATAGGCACAGGAGAAGGAGGCGAACAGGCAGTGACGGGAGGCGAAGCAAAAGAGGGAGACGAAACGAAAAGGCAGCAGCCGAAGGGTGTAGCGTCGTATTCAATCTCCACCACAACTAAGTCTTTCAACTCCCGAGTGACCTTTCGTATACCTGTCGTGCGTGACAAAAATTTAGACATCGACTCGTCTCATTCCTGCAAACCGCGGCGCGTCATGACGAGGCGTGGCATGGCGAGGTGGGCGGCGGAGGAGGAGCGCACGTGTATGTCCCTCTTGTTCTCATGCTCATACACGTGGTGAAACATCCTCCCTTATAAGGAGGTCCAACTCCTACTCAACTAGCAATGTGAGACTAAACTTTTGTCCCACCTCTTACGTTGCACGAATGGGCTTAGTGGGCCTCTAGAATTTATTAGGAATTCTGAAAATTGTTATTGGGCTGACCCATTTTTAGAGCAAATTCCAGCAATCCCTCACCAGATCCAAGAGGCACACAAAAAATTTGCCTTTGGTTCCAAAACACTATTTATATACCGGTATTGCAGTGGAGACTGTTAAGTTGAACTTCCACCTAGAACTCTATGCCACACTAGTAAGCAACTTGATCAGTGGATTATGCCTTGAACTACAAGTTTTCTGCGAATCTAGCTTCACACAAAGCCTTGACCGATACTAGGCTGCCGTGGGACTTTCCTGCGGGTGGAGCTTATGCGTCATACTCCGAGACCTTTCATGAGTTTACTAGAGAGCACCCTACTCTCATAGATTGCGACGTTAACAATCAGACTCATATAAGTGTGTTCTTCAAAATATGTTCTGCAGGACAACATCTCTTCTTAAATAAGCCACTTAGAACACATTAAGATTTATATCAACCTGCCATGCAGATTAGGAAAGTATTGCATCTTCATGGAGTGGTATTATTAGTAGTAAGGATACTTTCCTCTCAGTTGACCAACAGCTTGTCTTCCATATCTAATTCACGGGATCTCCGATCACATAGAATACGTTACCACTGTGAACAACTCATGTTGTGGGTCTCATACCCATCTCCTTTGATGCATTATCTATCACATTATGTGATAGACCCTTGGTAAAAGGATCTGCCAGATTTTTAGACGTTTGGATATAATCCAATGCAATAACTTCGGAGTTTCTTATTTTCCTGACAGATTTTAACCTTCTCTGAACATGTCTTGATGACTTCATGTTATCCTTTGAACTACTCACTTTGGCGATCACAGTTTGATTGTCGCAGTTCATAAGAATACCCGGTATAGGTTTCTCCACAACCGATAAGTCATTGAAGAGCCGGCGAAGCCAATCTGCTTCGACCGTAGCTGTATCTAGTGCTGTGAGTTCTGCTTCCATTGTTGACCTCGTTAAGATGGTCTGATTGCAAGACTTCCAAGAAATAGCGTCACCACCATGAGTGAATACATATCCACTCGTGGCCTTTATCTCATCAGCATCAGAGATCCAGTTTGAGTCACTATACCCTTCAATCACCTTTGGGTACCCAATGTAATGAATTCCATAGCTTGTAGTGCCCTTCAAATAGCGCATAAATCTTTCTAGAGCTTTCCAATGATCATCTCCCGGTTTTGAGACAAACCGACTCAGTTTGCTAACAGGAAAAGAGATGTCAGGTCTCGTGGCACTGGCTAAATACATAAGTGATCCAATAGTTTGAGAGTATTTTAATTGATCTCTAGCAATTCTTCGATTCTTTAGAAGTAACACACTAGCATCATAAGGTGTCGGAGAGGGCTTGCAGTCACTATAACCAAAACGACTCAAATCTTTTCCACATAGTGAGATTGAAGCAATGTAATCCCACCATCATCATCTCTCAGCAGCTTGATATTTAAAATAACATCAGCTACTCCTAAATCCTTCATCTCGAAACAATGAAATAGGAAATTCTTGACCTCCTCAATGACGTTCAGATTTGTGCCGAAAATTGATATGTCATCAACATATAGGCAAAGGATAACTCCCTCGCCCCACCATGGCGATAGTACACACATTTGTGAGCTTCATTTACAACAAATCCTGCAGTTGTTAAAGTTCTTTCAAACTTCTCATGCCACTGCTTAGGTGCTTGTTTGAGTCCATACAAAGAATTCAACAATCTACACACTTTTCCTTCCTGACCGTCCACTATAAACCCATCAGGTTGTTCCATGTAAATTTCCTCATCCAACTCTCCATTCAAGAAAGCTCTCTTAACATCCATTTGATGAACAAGAAGAACATGTGAGGCAGCTAGTGAAAGTAACACTCAAATAGTTGTCAGTCGAGCCACCGGTGAATAAGTATCAAAGAAGTCTTCGCCTTCCTTTTGGGTATAACCCTTGGCCACGAGCCGTGCCTTATACTTCTCAATAGTACCATCAGGCCTAAGCTTTTTCTTGAATACCCATTTACATCCTATAGGTTTGCACCCATAAGTTCGATCTATTATCTCCCAAGTTTCATTTGCCAAGATGGAATCCATCTCACTACGGACCGCTTCCTTCCAGTAGTCAGCGTCTTCAGATGCATATGCCTCTGAAATAGAATTGGGAGTGTCGTCTATGAGATACACAAGAAAATCATCACCAAAGGACTTTGCAGTCCTCTATCTCTTGCTCCTTTTAGGAGTCTCATCATTGTCCTCCACAGGATCTTCAAGACGTTGTGTCGAAATGATAGGTTCAGAAATTTCAACTACATCTTGACTCGATGAACTAGGCAACTCTTGATTTGATGAGCTACCCATATCCTTCATGGGAAGGATATCTTCAAAGAAAGTCGCATCATTCGACTCCATGATTTTACCGACGCGCATGTACGATACCTCAGATTTTACAAACAATAATCTATAACCAATGCTATGAAAAACATAGCCCAGGAAAACACAATCTACAGTTTTTGGTCCAAGCTTTCGCTTCTTTGGAATTGGTATATTGACTTTTGCCAAGCAGCCCCAAGTATGTAGGTAAGAGAGTTTTAACCTTTTCTTCTCCCGGTCCTCGAATGGAGTTATCTCTTTGTTCTTTGTGGGAACTCGGTTTAGGACATGACATGCGGTCAATATCGCCTCCCCCCATGCCTTAGAGAGACCAGATGTATCTAACATGACGTTAACCAAATCAGTTAGAGTACGGTTATTTCTTTCGGCTACCCCATTTGACTGAGGTGAATAGGGAGGCGTCCTCTCATGGAATATTCCGTGTTCTGCACAAAAAGAATCAAATTCATTGGAAAAATACTCTCCACCACGATCGGACCTAAGCCTCTTGATTTTCAGATCAAGTTGATTTTCGACTTCAGCTTTATAGTTCTTGAAAAAAAAATTCAAAGCCTCATCTTTTAATTTCAAAAGATACACATGGCAATATCTAGTGGAGTCATCAATTAATGTCATGAAATATTTCTTTCCACCTTTTGTCAAAACACCATTCATTTCACAAAGATCTGAATGTATAAGTTCTAGTGGCGCAAGATTTCTTATTTCTGCAGTTGTATGAGATTTACGAGGTTGCTTAGCTTGCACACAAACTTGACACTTAGATCCCTTGACAACAGTGATGTTGGGGATTAATTTCAACTTGGCTAGCCGCGTCATACAACCGAAATTAACATGACAGAGACGTGAATGCCAGACATTTGATTCACTATTGTTGCAAACATGATGAACAACTTTATTACAAACATCTGACAAAGATAGTCTGGACAAGCCTCCTGACTCATAACCTTTGCCAACAAAAGTTCCATACTTGGATATTAAAAATTTATGACAAGCTTGTAGCCATCTCTACACAGAAGAGATCCACTAACAAGATTTTTATTGACGGAGGAGACATAATGCACGTTCTTCAGCCGCATGATCTTTCCCGAAGTAAACTTCAGATCGACCATGCCAACACCACAAACAGAAGCACTTGAACCATTGTCCATCAGCACAGAAGTAGTTCCTGTGGCCTGATAAGAAGAAAACATGGAAATATCACCGCATACATGCACATTAGCACCCGTGTCAATCAACCAATCAGGAGAAAGACATACTGAGAGAATAGTGGGAAGTATACCGTACCCAACATCCTTCATCTCAGCCTCACCAATGACAACATTTGTGATCTTGTCGACTTTCCCATGTTGACGCTTGTCATAACGGTTAGGGCAGCTAGGGGCCCAATGACCAGGATCTCCGCAGACATGACACACACCTTTCTTCTTGTCAGTCTTCTTCCTGAAGTTGGTGTGTTGCGAAGCCTTGTTCTACCCATCAAACTTTACCTTGCCATCAAACTTGTCCTTGTTCTTGAAATTGTGGGGCTGAAAGTTTTTTTTCTATACCAAATTGGCACTAGAACCTCCCTCAATACCTCGAACACGTATATCTTTTGCTCTTGCCTTTTCTTCCACATTAAGAGTACCAATGAGATTCGGAATGGAAAACTACTGTCTCTTATGCTTAAGAGAGGTAGCAAAGTTCCTCCATGAGGGAGGGAGCTTAGTAATGATACCTCCGGCAACAAACTTGTCCGGTAACATACAATTGAAGTGCTCAAGTTCTCTAGCAAATGACTGTATCTCGTGAGCTTGCTCAACCACGGAGCGCTCTTCAGTCATCCTGTAGTCATAGAATTGTTCCATGATATACAACTCAGTGCCGGCATCGGAGACCCCAAACTTGGCCTCGAGTGCATCCCACATATCTTTTCCATTGTCAATTGACGCATAAGAATCAACTATGTTCTCACCAAGAACACTCAAAAGAGTAGCCTTAAACAAGGTATCCTTTTTCTAAAGAACTTGTTCCTCTTGAGGATTAAGATCTCCTTCAGGTTTGTCAAGAGTGGCCTCATAGCAGCTCATGGTTTGAAACCATATGACAGCCCTTACACGCCACCTCTTATAGTGCACACCCTCAAACATAGGAGGCCTCATGGAAGCAACAAAACCACTCGGGGTAAATTGCCTAAAATAAGGTTTTTGGATTGTTGGAAATATGAGCAATTTACCGAATGATTTAAATGAAATGAACAGTTGATAAACAAGATCATAGTAAAAGAGGCAACACTCGTCATGCGACTAAGAGTTGAGTATGACACAATAAGAGGAAAGAAACTTATTAGGGAAACTAAAGTATAGTAGGTGAAGATTATATGAACATGTGAACTATACCGAAACATAGGTAGAATAGAAACTAGACCAAGTAATTCTAGCAAAACCTCGAACATGAAAAACATGAATACGTACTGAGCGGTGGCAGCAGCTGGGTTGGCGTTGACGTCATCACCGGCCATGTCGTCGAAGAGGTCGTTGACGCCGGGGAAGAAGTCGTCGTTTAGGAAGTGATCATTGGTATACGTGGCATCCGTGATGAAGAAGCCAGTAGTCGCGCTGAGCGCTCCCCAAAAACCTTATCACCCTTCTCCCGTACAAGTCTCAAAGTGGTGGGGTTTTGGAGGCCTACTGTCCCAACCTGCGGTGCACGCCACAAGCCGGGATGAGGAATAACCTAGTAGCAGCTCAGGGCTTGGAACTTGAGGGCATGAGGAAGAAGAAGTTCTGGTGTGTCTCTCTGGAGAGGAGCGACCTCCCTTTTATAGGCACAGGAGAAGGAGATGAAAAGGCAGCAGCCGAAGGGTGCAACGTCGTATTCAATCTCCACTACAGCTAAGCCTTCGAACTCCCGAGTGACCTTTCATATACTTGTCGTGCTTGACAAAAATTTAGACATCGGCTCGGCTCATTCCCGCAGGGCGGGGCGGGGCGTGGCGTGGCGTGGCGTGGCGAGGCGGGCGGCGGAGGAGGAGCGCGGGTGTATGTCCCTCTTGTTCTCATACTCATACATGTGGAGAAACATCCTCCCTTATAAGGAGGTCCAACTCCTACTCAACTAGCAATGTGGGACTAAACTTTTGTCCCACCTCTTGCCTTGCACGAATGGGCTTAGTGGACCTCTAGAATTTATTAGGAATTCTGAAAATTGTTATTGGGCTGACCCATTTTTAGAGCAAATTCCAGCACGCCACTCCTGCCTTTCTTAGTTCATCAGATCTCCTCTTCCTCTAGCTCTTATTATATGTGTTCGGCTTGGCCGAAGGTGGTCATGGGTCTTACACTCGGGCAGTTCATCTCTCTACTTACGACCTCCGTCAAATTCTGCTTCGAGCTTGCGTGTTGAGGTATGTAACATGGTAGCCTCCGCCTCTAGCTCCTCTATTACTTGCTTGATAGGATTGGGTTGCAAACATTATTGTTCAGAGGTGGCTGTAGCCATGCAATTACTATCTCAAAGTTTATTTTGGCTTTCAGCTTGCAGATGCGAGCATTGTTTGTTTGTATAAATGCTCAAGCTGCTTTGAGGAGGAACAATTTGTGTGTCTGAGGGGTGGAGAAACAAACAGTTAGAAACATGCCCCTCCTTCTCTAGCTCCTCTTTCTTGCTTGACTGGGTTGCATTGCAAGAATTATCGTGCATAGGTAGCTGCAACTGTGCACATATTTTATCAAATTGCATTCTGGCTTTGAGGTTGCAGATGCGAGCACTACTTGTTTGTATAAGTACCAAAGGAGAAAACTGTTCGGAGATGGACATGTGTGCGTATGTGTGTGTGCATGCGTGCGTGCATGCGTGCGTGTGTGTGAGAGGGGGATGGAGAAACAGGGGGCGGGAGTAAGAGGTGAGAGAGAGAGGGATGGAGTTACAGGCTTGTCCCGGTAGCCTTTCTCTTGGTGAGCTGGTACCCTGTCCTGGTTCTTTGTCTCTATCTCTTTCATGATTTCTTCCTTTCAAATATTCCAACACCTCTCTTCTAGATTTACTTGCAACTAATTGTGGTTATTTTTTCCTCTAATAAGGTGCATCATGCTCATTGCTGATTGTTTTGAGTCATTAATACTCATATTTGTACAAACTGAGAATTAGTTTTGTAGTGCAGATTTGTGTTTATATGCCATACATGTTGAGCTCATCGTCCAAGCACCTCTTTCCGGTAAGAAAGAAAAAGGCAAGTATTCCCGAGGATGGCATGTATTATTCTTTCGGTTGACAAGTTCATGCACGGTTTATTATTAGTTCATTCATAATTTGTTAACTTGAATGTATGCATAGGTTTACATGAATTGCAGTTGGGGCAGTCTATTAATTGCATTAGCACCAGATGTTGCACCACGGACCACCAGGTCAAGAACTCCATCTTGAAAAAATAACCGCGCTACTCAAGGCCAGCTACCCGAGTGCTAAGAAGGTAACACCACTCTTCGTCATTGAATTTATTCAGAATTGTTCAGCTGCAATAATTATCGCTGTTTTCTTGCTAAACAAATATGATGGTGCTCCTTATTAGTAAAATTTGTGTACATTCATACAATTTTGAGATGCCAATAGTGATATGCAAAAGCTAATTTTCATACTAACTATGAGCTTCACTGTGACAAGAGATCAAGTACTCAACTTTGTCGTTTCGTTCGCTAGATGCACTTGAAAGCCTTTCTTTGATGACTCTTTAACGATGCCACTCGATCCACTCTGGAACCACGCCAAATGGTAATACTTGATGAATATATAGGTTCCTAGGTCTAATATGCCATCTACTGCTGGACATTGCACCTGTACTAATTAGCATCACACGTCCTTTAAGTTCTCATCTAATCTAGAAGATCCCTCTTTATACAAAACACCGATTCACAATATAAAAGTGTACTCCTACTGTTCCATAATGTAAGACGTTTTTTAACACTACACTAATGTCAAAAAACGTCTTACATTATGGGATGGAGGAAGTACCTCTTAATTTAGGAACCACTCACCCTTAGCATCCTTCATATTGTAACACAAACAGAATATTAGTGATCAAGTAGCACAGTTTTTCTGTTGAGTTATTTTATTTAGATGGTTGCTGCTATATAACCTGACTGCCAAATTCTGTAGCATTTTCATAAATAAAGAGCCAAGTCACACCATTTTCTTTACTTTATTGTTTGGATTATATGCAGGAGTTTTGGTGTGGATTACAGATCGTAAAATTACTCTTAGCTTGTCAGCTTTATTGATCCTAATTTACGATGTTCACCGAGGATTATAGATAACTATGCTTAGTCGTGGACCATGGTACCTTTCATCTGTTGTCGACAATTTTCTCTTTCAGATTTGATGTTAGTTTGTACAAGCTGCTAGGTTGTTCTTACATGGTATGGTTTCTCTGCTATTTAGGAAGTACACTTAACACTCATAAAGTACACTGATCGAAGCCTAAACTGGAATATTTAATTCAACGTGTTTAAAGTTTGATGTGGCATGTGCATACAAGTTTGATGTTTGCAGTCCTCCCTCAGCTGCAAGTCGCTCCACAACACCACAAATTCAGATATAGATTTTGACCGAAGCTGGTTGAAATGATGTTCAGTTCAACGACCATGTCTTTTGGAATGAAGCAAATTTCTTGCCTTCCAAATCCTACATAGTCATCATATTTTATTTCAGACTGAATCGTCCCAGCTCAGTGTATCCTTGCCAAAATAAGATCATTTTTTATTTTTTTGAGGGGATGCCACAAAGGAAACATGACCAAGACTGCATCTCTCATATTTTCTTGCATAGAATGTTAATCTGAATTCGTGTTTCATATTGTAGTATGTAGGTTTCACCATCATGCATGTTATATTGTAGTTTATTTTCCATTATTTTCCAACTGGTTTGATATTAATTTACAGGATAGTAAGTTTTATACATGTGTTTGGATGACAATCTTTACAATTTAATGATCTGATTTATCTGCTGAAGAAAAAATGATATTAGTAATTATGTGTCATATATAGATATATGGATGGACAAGACAAAATGGTCCAGTTCCTTAATTTTGTGGTTAATGGAAGTATATGGTTCAGCCTCCACTGTCCGAAATAAATTGATAAGAATCAATACAAACCTGGGTGTGTTTACTCTGAACGGTAATGTAGTGCATGAATGCTACACACTCTCAAAGACTCTTTCCCTGTTGGCATCTTAGTTCGTTTAATCACGATGATTGTTCGTGCAGATAACAACATCCTTGCAAGCTTGATCCCCATCGTCAATGGAATACTCTTGGTATGCATTTTGATTGGTTTCTCTTTACGTCTGCAGGGAAGGCACAACATGGTCATGATGCCGTCCATCGTGAGGGGAGACGCTGCTCCAGCCACCAACACCGCCGCTGCGGAGAAGCTCATCCATGGGCATGGGTTAGGCGTCTTGGAGCGGGAACGGGTTTCAGTCAATGGATTCCTTTACTGATTATTTTCATTATCTGAACGTAGCAGGGAGTAAATGGATGTGCATGAGAGTTGTGACTGTGTTATGTTATTGCTGGTGTTGTAGCTTTCTCTGCAGTGCACTTTTCTATTCACAGTATTTTTTTTATATATGCTTCCTGGCCTATTTTACATCACACAAGCACCTTCACAACTAATGAAGCTAGATAAATGCGTCCAGATACGCCCAAGAGGCGCGCCCTACCACTAGTTTGTTATGCAAGACGCGATGGGTCGACTGGGCGGAAGCTTGACGCTTTGCGGTCAGCGGCAGCAATGCTTGCAGGTGCCGCGTCCTTTCTTGGGCTCTCTTCCTTCTTCTTGTGAGTGTTCTGCTGAAAACTCATGTTTAATCTACCGGACTTGACAGCGGCGGCGCATCACGCCTTTACCCTTCCAAGTAGGGCGGCGCGCGCAGGGCGAAAACTGCCCTAGCAACAGAAAAAAGAAGTAAAAATAGAGATGCTCCTGGTATGCTCCTCAGTTTCATCTAAGACTAGACCATTGATGGCGCGCGTTGCTGCGCTCGTCTATTTATGCGCTTAAATTTTAGTGAAATGAAATAATTTGTATGCATTCAATAGCTTCTGCTTGTCTCATTTATTTTCAAAAACATGACTAATTGAAAATAGGATTCCAATTGTTTTGAAAGAAAGTAGTTTCTTGAGCCTTTTCTTAGGGCTAATGAGTTTGTTCTGGTTCAAGCTTTGGTCGTTCATGATCATCATGGCTCCTAAAAATGACTCTCACCTCCCAAAGGCTTGAGATGAGAAAAAACAGTAGAAATATTCAAGAAAAAAAACAAGAAATCAACCATACAAATAATTGAACAAAATTGAACTGCTGAGAAATCTATCAATCTCAGTGCATTTGTAACATTGGTTCGATGTGGGATATTGATACTGTAAGAAAATTTACTTTTTGTTCTAACAAACAACGATTCCACAACCCCCATTCAGAACTGCCCTGAGCATGCCCAAACGCAGCCGCAAGTCATCTCCGTTTGGCCTCATTACCTTGTTCGAAGAAAGTTGCAGTACCTTCTAGAATGTACCACGGGCTGAATTGAGGTCATTTTGCTGGTCATAGACATTACCCTACGTTGTTCCACACCGGCACATAGCCCACTTTCAATTGTTAATTACCTTGCCAAGTTTGTTCTCTCGCTTCACTTCTAAGTCATTGCCCACCTGGCCAACACAGTAAAGCTGTTTCATACAAGAGAGAGTAAAATCACATCTGATTAGTGGTTCATCAATAGACAGTTTTGTAAATTTTCCAGGGTCTTCACTGTTGAACAGTCTTGAAAAGTATTGTCTAAAGAGGAGAAGCATAGGGACCTTATAACTCCTACATGACAACATATAGTGCATGATATGTCAGTATAGAGGTTACCGTTGTTTTCTTGGAGACGATAGAGATCTAGTACATAGTGCATATATGATACTATGTTGCAAGTCTCGAAGTCCCCAAAATATGTTCCAAGTTGTCAGAAAGTACATAGAACTATTTCCAGTTTTTACACAAGGAATTCAAGATTCGAGGAATGTCTCTACTTAATGATCTGTAATGTTTAGATCAACAAATAATATCCGTGATGGTTCCTCATGAGTCATGACTACTTTCAAGGTGGTCTATGTCCTGCTATGATCAGGAATCCAACTCAGACCATATATTTAAATTTGAATGAGAGTTCCTTAGATATGCAAATGTCCATGTACATTCAAATCATATCATATTAAGACTTTAGAATGTGCAGATGAAAAAGAAGCAAACCTTGCAATGCACAATCATCTTGAGTTGAATCTCCTACTACAAGGAACATAATATCAGACAGTTGTCCCCTTGTCAAACACACACAATACATTATCAGATGATCTGTAAAGTAATTAACTTAATATCCTTAGAAATTGTTTTACTTTCACAAAGTAGTAACAATAGTAAGAATTAATTATTATGTGGACGACCATATTGGAAGTGAATAGAAACCCATTATCAAATATCATCAGAATATGGCATATGTGCCAAGTGAGCTATACCTGCAGGGGGGTGGGGGGCGTGTCCAAGGCTCTCATGCGATAAGTGTGCATATTTCCTACGCATTTTGGATGTTCCTGAATCCTGACCATACCAACAGGGTCCACATTATAATACATAGACAGTTAATGCAAGAATTACAGATTGCTACAGCACACAGAATGAAAATGGCAAATGATGAGCCAAATTAGTTTGTGCAGTTTACAACAAAAACAACAGCCTGATATGTTTGTCAATACTGGTCTTGAGGAAGAGAAAAAAATCTTGAAAACTAATCACTTCAAGCCTTCAAGTGCTCAGGCACAAGTGCTTCTTCAGTGCAAGAACAATTTATGCTGCTTTGCATGGACTCTATTTCTTGAGAGTTCTGCAATGAATAGCTACATGATTTCTTCATTCTAATCCAGTGATGGAACATTTGATTTGTATGTGTGAAATATGAACTATTTTAAATATTAACCAACGAAACTGAACCAAGTTATAATATAGCTACATGACTGAACCAAAAGCTGCAGAACTGGCATGTATTTGTGAAATAGAAATAGCTGCATAACCGAAGCATGGCTGCAGAAAAGGAGGAAGTGCTAGCGGCGCTCGGGTGGAGGAGACAACGCCGGCGAGAAGGAGACGGCAGCCTGCCGGTGAGGAACGGAGCAGCGGCTGCTTGGTTCCGGGTCAACACCAAGAGAAGCGCACGAAGGACCTTAGCTGGTGCTGGACTTGGTCTGATTCAACTTGGACGATCCACGATGGGCTCCCTGGTAGGCCGGCTATGTCAGTTACGGTATCAATTAGGAGATTTAGGGAGAAAGGAGCGAGGCTGGCGTGGTACGATAGAGGAGCGATCAAGCAAGATACAGGTTATCTCCGCCGTCCGGCAACCGCACATCCGGTCGGTCCTCCGCGCCATCGCCACCGCGCTTTCTCTTCACGCCCATCCCTAACGACTCCATGGGGAGTGGATGTGGCTGCACAACTACGCGATTGTCTGGATAAGAGGGTATGGTGCCACTGCTACGGGATCAAGAAAAGTGGGGCGATGGGCGACGGGCGACGGGCGGTGGGTGATCTCCTTATAGTCAGTCACTCTCTGTAATGATCTTGTCATAGCCTAGGACCTTGGCAAAAATAACACCATCACAAAGAGCCAAAGCTTCAGAGATAAGAGGGTCAGTCATCCCTAGACAGGGTTTACACCAAGCCCCCAGCAGAGTGGAGCCAGTTCTAGCCACTCCCCCGGCTCCTCCTCTTTTTGCGTCCACTGCAATGCTATCATCTATATTGATCTTTATGTAGGGGCGTCATGGAGGAGTAAAAATAGGAGAGTTAAGTGCTAGAGTAAACTTAAAGGAGTAAAAATTTTCTTCTCTAAAGGTTTGAGGGACCGGTTAAGTGCGGTTAACTAATTTTTCTCTCTCTTAGCGTTATTTGGCATCGGTTAGAGATGCTCTAAGTGCCTTGAGGTCTATTGAAATGAATACACAATCTTGAATTTCTGACTCCGTGTTGAGGTAGTCATTACTCATTAGTACACTCCCAATACCAAATGTTACTGCAAAAAACACACACTGCTAGAAAAAACGAGCTATTTACATTCGCCTCTTTCTTATCCCTTTTTGTGTGCACATTCGTAACTACAGCTTAATTGCAACATAGGATCCAGATCCAGCAATAGCACCCAGTGGTTGAGCCAGCAGATAAACCCAAATCCTGTTGTATCTCCCCGTAACAATCGCCGGCCCAATCGTACGCGCTGGATTCATAGATGCTCCTGTTGTTGGCCTTCTCGTAACAAAATTCAGCCAGCATAAGTAAAATCGTGCTCAGCTTGGAACCAAAACAGCAATGATCCAAAACATATACTCCCTCCGTTCGAAAATACTCTCTCCGTAAATTAATAAAAAATCATTTAGAACGCTATTTTAGTAATCTAAACGTTTTTATATTAGTTTACAGAGGGAGTACTTGTTAGAGAAATCACGCACAGATTCTACTTACCCCGCGACGAGAATATTCATCACTACCGTCGCACCAACTGCCACTGCGATCAGTTCTTTCACCTAAGCATTTTCGCAAGACGACTGAGATCACTGGCTAGGGAAGCCATAAAAGAGTAATTATACAAGGAAAGGAATAAGTAATAAGTACTAGGAGTATATATTACTGCATGAGGGTCCGTGGCCACAGCGGTTATGACGAAGAGAAGGATGAAGGTGATGATGAACTCGATGGCAAAGGCCTCGACGGTGCCGACGCTAGGTACGGTGGCGATGCCGGGGTTCACGGGGTGGTAGATGGCTTTGCCCACGAACGAGGCGGCGGTGGAGCCCAGCACCTGCGCGGCGACGTAGGGGACGAGGTGGGCCGGCGGGAGGTGGCCGAAGACCGCCATGGCAATGCTGACGGCCGGATTCAGGTGGCACCCGGATATGTGGATGGTGGAGAAGACGAGCACCGTGACCGCCAGGCCCACGGACACGGCGATGCCCATGAGGCCCTCAACGCCGTCGTGCTGCTCGTCCATGATGATGGCGGACACCTGGGTGAACATCAGGATGAAGGTCCCGAGGAACTCCGCCGTCGCCTGATCCAAGCATCTAGCTCTTGGTTAGCCGAAGGAATGCATAGCTAAATGTAGCCAAAAGAAGGTTCAGTTTGGTACCTTCTTCAAGAGTGGCACCGCTGCCATGTTCGGGAACTTAGGACGCCGCTGCCGAGCTGCATGAGGGGGAGGTGGATCGTCGTTGCCGTCGTCGACATGGTTGATCGGCTCCATCGGCACAATCATCGACCGCATTGCAAGCAGTACGTAGTTTGTCTCTTGGTCAGATAATATAATATTCTGCTGTCTTGTTGCTCTGGATCAACACCATCTTTTAGCTGTGGTCAACACCTTTAAAAACAAGCCAATACACGCTTTGCTGATATGATCAACCTCTTTAAAAAGAACAATAAACAGCAGGTCAACCATGTCACTGGAAGCATATTCCATGGATCTTGGACAAAAAAATAGGCGCAGAATTGGTACCCCGTATAAAAAGAGTTGACGATGATACGCACAATTATTGAATAAAATGTTAGTGTCCTCATACAGAAATCTCTCTTCTAAAAACTGACACTGAATACAGCAACACACGCCACTTCGTAAAATAGCATAAATTAGATTACCAGAGCCGCTATGTTGTATCCTTTAGATACACTTGAGTACATGCATAAGCAGGTGCATTAAGTTGTGCCTTAAAAAGGTCGACCTTGAGCAGAAATGCAATTCGGCTCCCGGATTACGTGTTCCTGCCCGTGGAAAATAATTTTTGAAATGTCAAAAAAATCATAACAAAAATTTTATGTGTTCTTCGTCACATTCAAATGCTACCTGAAATTTTTCAGGCAAAAAGCTCAAATATTTTGGCCTGTGTAAAAAATAAAAAAAATGAAAAACCAAATGTTACCCCAAAATGTCACTCCAAATTTGTTTTTCTCACTGACAAAACATTACTGCTTCTTTTTGCACGAAATTTGGTAGGCATGCTTGTGATGCTAAAAAGAACACCCACAAAAAAATTCAGATTTTTTTGATTTTTTTATGTTACTGTTTACCCGGGAGCCAAAACGCCTCCCCCAACCTTAAGTCCTTGATTAAGTGCGGTGTGCGGATTACCATTCTGGGCACTGCCATAATAGTCATTGGCTTGTTAAACAAATGCAACGTATTCTGCCATTCTTTGTTCTTTAAACATAATACAGGTACAAACGCTCATGCATACATTCGCTTGTGACAAATGTCTCTGCTGCGTCTAGAAGTGAACAAACACAATGCAACAGGTGAAAGCTTATTGTCTCCGCTGCTGTGGTGGGGTGGTGTCCTCAGCGGTGTGGGGGTGCTCGTGTCCTCCTACTCCATTTGGCATGGTTTGCAACGGTTAGGGACGCATTTCGTGATTTTTTTTAGAACTAGTATTAAAAATGTATCAAATTCGAAAAACGTATGACGGAAATGAAAAATAGCAAAGGTAGCACCCCGTCGGCCACTAGGAGGCCGAAGAGGAGCCCGTCGGCCATCATCAGGCCGAAGAGGGGCCCGTCGGCCACCACCAGGCCGAAGAGCGACCTGTCGGCCAGTGGGAGGCCGAAAAGTGGCCTGTCGGCCAGAGGGAGGCCGAAGAGCTGCCTGTCGGCCAGTGGGAGGCCGATGGGCCCCTGGATAAGGCCGAGGACTGTTTTCTTTCTCCTCTGACCACTCCTTTCACCCTTTCCCGTCCTCCAGGCTTCCCATCTCCACCTCTCACTCTCGTTGCTCTCCAGTGCTTCCACCGCCGTGCCGATCTCTTCGCTCGACCACCCATTTTCATATCCAACCCGCATAAACAATAGATCAGGGCGCTCTTCATCGGCCTACGGTATTTTTTTTGCTTCCATCTCAATCAACTGTCAATTTTCAACTACGGTATTGTTCACCGTCCATTTGTAGGTAAATGACTTGCCCATTTTGCCGAGCTCGAGGTGGCCCTTGTTCTGCCGTTGATTCCGGTGTGTCTGTATTTACCGTGGTGCTGGATCGTCGATGTTCAAGGCGTGTTGTAAGATCCTATATCTTGTTTATCTGACTGTGGCATATTGTTGATGCTGTTTTGGTCGGAATGTATTCGAATGCGTTTGTTTATATGATTATGATGTTTGCTTCCATTCTTGTTGTAGTATGTTCTGTGCAGTATTAGATCACATCTTGCTCGATACATTGAGGAGTGCAGAGCTTTAGCTATTCGGAGAGGTGACACAGATATTGATCTTGCTCTTCACAACAGTGAGGGTAACTTATACCATGTTTTGTTTAGACATGGTTGGATGAGCAGTAAATTCTATGATCCTTCGTGGGAGGAACTTGTGAATGATTATGGTCTCCGTCATCGTGACATAATGACTGTTAGACTTGAGCACTATGGAACTATGATTAGTGTCGATTTTTATCGGGATGGTGTTATGGTGTTTCCTTTACCCCGTGTTGGTAAGTTATTTGTTTGACTGATTTTCAGTTTTGTTTCAGCTTATACGTTTTGCTATTCTGCTCAGTTTGTAAAATTATTTTTTTGTAGCTCTTGAGGATCTGAGTAAAACTCACAGGGAACTTGTTGATAGCTGTTTTTATAGTCGTGGTGTCACTCTGAATTATCATCAAATGTATGTCATGTCGCGACAACTCTATGATGACAACTACATATTGTGTACTCCTTTTGTTCATAGGATGAATCGCATGAATGTTATTTCTCAACATATGGTAAGCTTTGGTTTCGGGTATTTTTTATTTATTAGTTCTTTGCTGTATCATAATGTTTTAAATTTGTAAGCTGAATATCATATAACTTGATGTTTTTTGTGAGGTTATTCCTACCATGGTTGTGAGGAGTTTGAAGGAATTTGTGTCAATTCCTAGGACTGGTTCTTTAACTCTTGAAATTACTTTGGATTCTGAAGATGATGATATATTTGTGAGCACTTGTTCCTACTTCATTGGCTTGGGTGATAGAATGGTGTTGAAGAAGGAAGGTTTCAGTAATTTTCTTCTAGCATCGTCTATTGAAGTCAACAATTTGGTGCTCATAACCTTCAAACATCATGAATAGGAGCTAATTGTTGTTTTCAGCTATCTGCCACAGTGATCGTATTGTCTCGCCCTACTATCCCCCATTTTCTTTTCCCGCCCTACCATCCCGCCATATTCTTTCCCGCCATACTCTGCCGCCACTTTCTTTCCCACCATTCTTTACCGTCATTCTCTCCCGCCACTTTCTTTCCCGCCATTCTCTCCCGCCTTTCTCTCCCGCCAATTTCATTCCCGCCTTTCTCTCCCGCCATCTTATCTTGTGAACCTATATAACCACATCCGCAGTAAGGTGGGTTAGCAAGCCCTTCCTTTCCCTTTCGCTCCCGCCATCCTTTTGTGGAGATGTCTCATCCTCACTATCCTTTTGATCGTAGTTTTCACTCTGGTATGTCAGATCATCTTCTCCGTCTAGCTGCCAATTTCAAGATGGATGATAGAGTAGTTCCATGGGAGGAACTCATTAGTAGTGACACCATAATGAATGAGTTGGCTCACTCATTAGCTCGGAGTGGGTGGCCTCCCAGGACTTTTGAAGAGATATAGAAAGAACTTCTCAGGTTGCACGGCAGATGGCAAAAGCAACTTCATAAGGGTGAAGCTTACCTCAAGATTGCTGTGAATAATTCAGATTTATGGTCAGCACATAGTGAGGACGAAGACGACCTCTTCATGCCGAGCACTAAGGTGAAGACTACCGCATCGTCGACGGGCACGGGCAAGATTTCTACATCGACGAAGGGGAAGAGTTCTGCATCGACGGAGGACGGAGACGACCTCTTCATGCCGAGAACCAAGGTCAAGACTACCGCATCATCAAAGGGCAAGAGTTCTGCATCAACAAAGGGCAAGAGATCTGCATCGACGGAGGATGATGATGATGCATTCATGTAGTACTTTTTCATGTAGTACTATTTTCTTAAGTTGTAACGTTTAATTTAGTTGTAACGTTTAATTCATTTGTACTGTTTAATTCAGTTGTAACATTTAATTCAGTTGTAATATTTAATTCAGTTGGATGCATTTAGTTTGCAGTAGTAGTGTTGTCTCCCTAAACCAATTGACCACTGAAATAGAACATGAATATGTCTCATACATGAATATGTTGCATACATGAATATGTCCCATACATAAAATAGACATATGTCTCATACATAAATAGATAGTCATGTCTCATACGTAGATAACCATATCACTGTTGGGGACGACGGCGAATCTTGGGCTTCCTCGGATGTGGACCGGAAGGCGATAAGCGCTGAGGCGGTGGACGAGTGTCACGATGACCACGACCATAGACCACCTTGTCCATCGGTGTCCGTGTCTCGTGCGTCGATGGTGGTGGTGGAGTGGCAAGAACTGTCTCCGAGATATCATAGGTGTATGCACCACGGTCATCGTCCTCGCCATCGCCGGGTATGTACGAACCAGGACCAGTAAAGACAGGTGACTGAACTGAAGTCATGAACGGTTGCGACTGGCTACCGACTGCGATAAAGTAAAACATGTAAAGAATGATTGCGATAAAATTGATTTATGGGGCTTTTAAAAGAATGTACAAAGTAAAGTTACCTAGGTCCATATGATGAAGCCAAGAAGAGCCCCCGGGTTGTGAAGGAGGTGGCTGCTGGTAGAAATAGCCCCCGGGTTGTGAAGGAGGTATCTGCTGCCAGGAGGAGCCCCCGGGTTGTGAAGGAGGTGGCTGCTGCCAGGAAGAGATACCTGGTTGGGAAGGTGGTGCCTGCTGCCAGGAAGAGATCACTGGCTGCGAAGGATGTGCATGCTGCCAGGAGGAGCTCCCTGGTTGTGAAGGTCGAGGTTCCGAACGCTGCACAGAGGTTTGAGGTTCTGAACGCTGCACAGAGGGGCATGGCGAACGATGTGCTGTACGAGTGTTAACAACATCTGAAGATCGTCTACATGTAACAGCTGCGTAAATCCCGTGTAGCTTCCCTTGAAGACTCTTCAACCTTGTTACTTGCTCTCGTTGTGGGATATTTTCTCCTCTCTTAATGTGGTCCACTAAAGCGGTAACCTCATCTAGCGCCTCAGATGCCAATTCACCCTGTAAAATCAAAGTTAACCAATTGCACATGTTCAGGGAAAACTTAACATGTGAGAAAAACAACACATACCACGTGGTGTCTGGTTCACACAACTGAGGCAGTTGGGAACAGATCGCTGGTGAGAGGTCTTGGGGAACGTAGTAGTAAATCAAAAAAAATTCCTACGTGTCACCAAGATCAATCTATGGAGAAACCAGTAATGAGCAAAGGGGGGGGGGGGGTGCATCTTCATACCTTTGAAGATCGCAAAGCGGAAGCGTTACTAGAACGCGGTTGGTGGAGTCGTACTTGCCGCGATTCAGATCGCGGTCGATTCCGATCTAAGCGCCGAACAACGGCGCCTCCGCGTTCAACACACGTGCAGCCCGATGACGTCTCCTATGCCTTGATCCAGCAAGGCGGAAGGAGAGGTTGAGGGAGAGCTTCAGCAGCACAATGGCGTGGTGACGGTGGAGCTGCGTGGTACTCTGGCAGGGCTTCACCAAGCGCTACGAAGGATGAGGAGGAGGAGGGGTAGGGCCGCGCCGAGAGAGAGAGAGTTCTATTGTGTGCAGCCCCCCAAACCCCACATATATATAGGGGGAAGGAGGAGGAGGGCCGGCCACCCCTAGGGAAACCCTAGGAGGTGCGACGACCAAGATGGGGAGGAGGGGCGGCGCCCTAGGGTGGACTTGGCGCCCAAGGCAGCCTCCATGCCTAGGGTTTGGCCCCCTCCACCCTTGTTGCGCTTTGGGTGAGGTGGGAGGCGCACCAGCCCACCTAGGGGCTGGTTCCCTCCCACTCTTGGCCCATGTAGCCTTCCGGGGCTGCTGGCCCCTCCCAGTGGACCCTCGGAACCCTTCCGGTGTTCCCGGTACATTACCGGCGATGCCCGAAACACTTTCGGTGATCAAATCCTCACTTCATATATATGAATCTTTACCTCCGGACCATTCCGGAACTCCTCGTGACATCAGGGATCTCATCCGGGACTCCGAACAACCTTCGGTAACCACGTACACAATTCCGCTATAACTCTAGCGTCATCGAACCTTAAGAACATCTCCGGCCGTTGGCCCCCCCAAGGGGCCGAAATAGCGCCGCCTGGGGCCGAGCTGATAAAATTGGCCTGGGGGGGCTCGTTTTCCCATTCGAACCCCCAGGGTCGCCCCACAACCGCCGCTTTCGGCCCATTATCGGCGTAGAATCGACCCAAATTCGGCCCCGTTTCGACGCTATTTCAGCTTTGAAATCAACAAAATCGGCGCTCTTTCGGCATAAATTCAACAAAAATTGAATGTTTCGTACCAAAGTTCATCATAGAAATTAATACAAAATCAAATAGTTCAATGAAGCAAGTTCCAACATAAATTGAAACAAATCGAGCTCGGAGTTGCCCTTAAGCCTCCATAGGTGCTCCACCAGATCGTCTTGTAGTTCTTGATGCACTTGTGGGTCTCAGACTTCCTGGCGCATATTGAGGTAGGCAGTCCATGTTGCTGGTACCTGGTGATCAACAACTACAAGAGGTCCCATCCTGTGATATGGTTCAGGATCAAAGACTGGCTCTTCCTGCTCGCTCTCAATGATCATGTTGTGCAAGAAGACACAACAATTCGTGATCTCCCACATATGCCTTTTGGACCAGGTCGTAGCGGGGTACCTGACAACAGAAAATCACGATTGGAGCACACCAAATGCTTGCTCGACATCTTTCCCGCACGACTCCTGACACTTAGCAAAGTGTGCCTTCTTTGGCGCCACAGGTTTTGAGATAGTCTTCACAAATGTGGATCATCTCGTATAGATACCATCTGCTAGATAGTATCCCTTGCTGTATTGGCGTCCATTGACCTCAAAGTTCACCGGAGAAGCATGACCTTCAACAAGCTTGGCGAAGACATTCGAGCACTACAAGACGTTGATATCATTGTGAATTCCTGGCATACCAAAGAAGGAGTGCCAAATCCGTAGGTCGTGTGTGGCTACTGCCTCAAGTACCACAGTGCAACCACCTTTGGCACCTTTGTACATCCCCTGCCAAGCAAATGGGCAGTTTTTCCATGACCAATGCATGCAGTCAATGCTTCCAAGCATCCCTGGAAATCCTCTTGCTGCATTCTATGCCAGGATTTGAGTAGTGTCTTCGGCATTGGGTGATCGTAAATATTGTGGTCCAAACACTGCCACCACTGCTCTACATAACTTGTACAGACACTCAATGGTGGTGAACTCGGCCATTCTCCCATAGTCTTCTTCTATCTCCGCGGGAGCTCCGTATGCAAGCATCCTCACAACTTGGGTGCATTTCTGAAGTGAGGAGAATCCAACTGTTTCGGTGCAATCCTTCTTGCAAACAAAATAGCTATCGAACCTCCGGATGGAATTAACAATCCTGAGGAAGAGCTTCCGGCTCATCCGGTAGCGACGCCGAAATACTTTCTCATTGTGCAATGGAGAGTCGATGAAGTAGTCAGCGTAGAGCATGAAATACCCCTCCATCCGATGCCTCTGCTTGCTCTTGCGCCGCCCTGGCGTCGAGCCACCTCGCCGGGGCTTGTCATTGTTGACGAACAGGTCGGCCAGCGAGGACAGTATCATGAGGTGCTCCTTGTCGGCGGTGTCAGCCTCGGCTTCTGCCTCCAACAGGGCTGCTAACGCCTTCTCGTCGTTCGAGTCCATGGCCGAGCAGGCAAAACGTCAAACACCTTATCGGCGTGACGAGCGAGCAGGCGAGCAGACACCGGCGCCCCGACCGACGTGGCTTGGGCGAGGGATGGGCGAGGGTCGGGGAAGCGAAATCCGGTGAGGGAGGGCGAAGTGGGGTCTTCTAGCATCGGCGCAGGGGCCGTGAACAGGCGAGGGTCGCCGGGGTCGGCAGCGGGGGAGTGGCTCGGCGCTAGGAAAAAGGGACGAGATTCGCCTGACAGTAGTGTCCCACACGCCGATTTGTTACCGTCAGAGCCCCCAAGAGGCCCCCAGTGCCCTGGGTTCGGCCTGGGTTCGCCAGCCCAAAAAGGGCTCTAACCGACGAAAAACGGGGTCTTGGGGGCGCGACTGGGCCGATTTTTCGGTGCCGGCGACGTAAAAGTGCCCTGAGGGGGTCCTTTGGGGCCGCGACTGGAGATGCTCTGAGTGTGTAGACCCTACGGGTTCGAGAGGCATGTAGACATGATCGAGACACCTCTCCGGCCAATAATGAATAGCGGGATCTGGATACCCATATTTTCTCCCACATGATCCACGATGATCTCATCGGATGAACCACGATGTCGGGGATTCAATTAATCCCGTATACAATTCCCTTTGTCCATCGGTATGCTACTTGCCCGAGATTCGATCGTCGGTATCCCTATACCTTGTTCAATCTCATTACCGGCAAGTCTCTTTACTTGTTCCATAACACATGATCCCGTGACAAACTCCTTAGTCACATTGACCTCATTATGATGATGTATTTCCGAGTGGGCCTAGAGATACCTCTCCATCACACGGAGTGACAAATCCCAGTCACGGTTCGTGCCAACCCAACAGATACTTCCGGGGATACCCGTAGTGTACCTTTATAGCCACCCATTTACGTTGTGATGTTTGGCACACCCAAAGTATTCCTATGGTATCCGGGAGTTGCACAATCTCATGGTCAGAGGAAATGATACTTGATATTAGAAAAGCTTTAGCAGACGAACTACACGATCTTGTGCTATGCTTAGGATTGGGTCTTGTCCATCACATCATTCTCCTAATGATGTGATCCCGTTATCAATGACATCCAATGTCCATGGTCATGAAACCGTGACCATCTATTGATCAATGAGCTAGCCAACTAGAGGATCACTAGGGACATGGTGTGGTCTATGTATTCACACATGTATTACGGTTTCCGGTTAATACAATTATAGCATAAACGATAGAAAATTATCATGAACAAGGAAATATAATAATAATCACTTTATTATTGCCTCTAGGGCATATTTCCAATAGTCTCCCACTTTCACTAGAGTCAATAATCTAGTTACATTGTGATGTATCGAACACCCATAGAGTTCTAGTGTTGATCATGTTTTGCTCGTGAGAGAGGTTTAGTCAACGGATCTGCGACATTCAAATCCGTATGTACTTTACAAATATCTATATCTCCTTTCTGAATGTAATCACGAATGGAGTTGAAGCGGCGCTTGATGTGTCTTGTCTTCTTGTGAAACCTGGGCTCCTTGGCAAGGGCAATAGCTTCAGTGTTGTCACAGAATAGAATCATCAGGCCCGACACATTGGGAATCACTGATGGATCACTAGAAGAGTGTCTAGAGGGAGGGGGGGTGAATAGACTACTAGCAGTAATTTGAAACCTAACTTTTCCCAAGTCAATTGGTTGGCAGATTTTAACAGTTTTAGCAAAGCTAGCAAGTCTAACAGCCCTACACATGCATGTTAACAAATATGGCAGCGGAAAGTAAAGACATTGCATATGAAGTAAAGTGTTGAGATAGCTAGATTTAACGTAGTTGGAGACGCATGGATTTTTTCCGTGGTTCCAATAGGTGGCGCTATCGTACATCCACGTTTATGGAGTCTTCAACCCATGGAGGGTAACGGTCGCGAGAGTCCACGGAGGGCTCCACCCAAAAGGGTCCACGAAGTAGCAACCCTGACTATTCCATAATGGCTTCCGTCCACGAAGGACTAACCTCACTATGGGTAGATCTTCACGAAGTAGGCGATCTCCTTGCCCTTACAAACTTCTTGGTTCACTCCACAACATGAAGTAGGAGGCTCCCAAGCGACACCTAACCAATCTAGGAGGCACCACCCTCTAAAAGGTAATAGGCTCGATAATGACGATGAACTCCTTGCTCTTGTGCTTCAAGATGATAGACTCCTCAGCACCCAATCACTCTCTAATATATTTGGCATGGTGGAAGAGATGGGATTGGTGGAAAGCTACTTGGGGAGGCTAGAGATCAAGATCCATATGATTGGAGTGGAATATCTTGACCTCAACACAAGGGTAGGTGGTTCTCTCTCAGAAAATCTGATAGGATAGGTATGGAATAGTTCTGAGTGCTTCTCTTTTGAGTAGGTGGTGGTGAAGGGGTATATATAGGCATCCCAAAAAATCCAACCGTTACACACAAAATGACCAACTCGGTGACACCGATGTGTTAATCTCGGTGGTACCAAAGTGACCAAAAGGTGGCAACTTTTGAATCTCGGCGAGACCGATATAGGAAACTCGGTTGCACCGATAAGGTGACCAATGGTCAGATTTCCAATCTCGGTGACGCCGATCCAACATTCTTGGTGGGACCGAAAATGTGAATTTGCGTAACAGAAAGTTGGCAACCTAAACTCGGTGGCACCGGTATGGAATCGGTTGCACCGAAGTGGCTAGGGTTTGGCTGAGTCTGTCTAGGTTTTGGAATCGGTGGCACCTGTATGGGAAAGTTGGTTGCACCGATTTTGAGTGTTAGGTATAGAACAGACTTTGGTAGGAGAGTTTGTGGATGTTTTTGGCGACTATCACTTGTGCACGTTTGAGCATATTGTTCACCAACAAAACATTACCCCCTTTTAATAGTATTGGCTTTCCTATGGACTCAAAGTGATTTCTCACAAATATAAAATGTAGAGTCCTTTTGCTTGAAGCTTGGCCAAACTATTTCCTTGCATCTTGGGTTATGTCCACAATCTCCTTTTGCCAAACCTCTCTATAGACTGTATTTGAAATACACTAGGTAAAAATATCAGTCCAAGAGACAATGTATGTTGTCATGAATTATCAAAACCACCAAGGGATCAGGTTGTGCTTTCAATCTCCCCCTTTTTGGTAATTGATGACAACATACAATCAAAGCTTCAAATAAAGATATGCATGGTTATACTGAAGACTTTGAGAGACACATGACTTAGAATTGCTCCCCCTAAATGTGTGCGTTCCTTTAAAGGAGTTGCTTTTGAATGCATGAACACACATAAGGTAGAAGGGATATAACTGGTCATGTGTATCTTGGCTATATGCATCAAATATATATGAATGAGATGTATCTTTGTTCAAGGCATCACTCTTGCAAACAATATGTGCAGGAAGCAAGAGATCATATTGACCAAGGATATGATGCATATACTTACCTTGAGTTCTTGAGCATCCTGGTAATAGAAACACACTTAAGAAAACAATGTTAGGAAACACTAGAGTATTCTACCAAACAACAAGGCAATAGAACTCAAAATTTCCAAGATATGGAGGACATATATAAAATAGTATTCCTTAGAATTGATATGTCTCCAAGATCATTGAGAATTTTCTCACCGTAGATATGAAAATAGATTATCCTCTCCTCCTGAATCTTAGCATGTAGATATTAGGATTGGATAAGGTGAGAAAGGTCAACAATTTTCTTCTCCCCCTACTTTGATATTCTCCCCCTGTTTATAAAGGTATGGGTATTGATATTGGCTCTCCCCCTTGATCATATCTCCCCCTTTGCATAAGCATGTATATCCCTTCTAGCATGAAGCTTTGGTCTTCTCCCCATTTGGCATTGATTTCCAAAAAGGTCATAAACAGGGATAGATATAGGGATCATTGACTGAGAAGGGATCCTTGAGAACAAGGGTCATCGAAATGTAGGATTCATAGAAATAAAAACTGAGAGAGTCATGGAAAATGACTTGTTCTTCTCCCCCTTTCTTCATTGAAGATAGGGAACCTTGAATGAAGAAATTCTCTCCGCAAGATTATCTTTAGTTCTTCTCCCCCTAAGTAATACGTTTTTAAGGGATCATCGAAGTAAGGGAAGTATTACAGGAAAGATCACTTAGAAAACACAGCAATTGCAAAAATGAATTCAAATGAAACAGAATGAAAATCGGTGATTCCGAGATACATAGATCGGTGGTACCGAGATTTTGTAGTGCAGCTTGTCTGCAATTTCGGTAGAACCAAGATATCTGAGTCGGCGGCTCAGAAAGAGAAACCAAGTTTCTATTTTTACAAAGTCAAGAGAAAGATTTTCAATGAAATATGAAGTTTTTACAAGGGACATCAACTAGAGAAGATTGGAGTAGTTATGAGAAATCATGCAATAGAGAGCAAACCACACGAGATTCTTAACTAGATGATGGGCGGTGACTAGGTCACCTATATTAGAGTATATCGACTTAGGAGCCAAGCAAGAATACTTTATCATAGGTCATACTCTATGTTAAGCTCAGAATGGGGTTACCATTTTTCGATTAAGCGTTTAATGTCTTCATGTCACTTGAGTTGCTTTAGCTCATTCTTGGAGTAAAGCCTTTTCAAGGACATGAGTTCATACCTTTGAGTGATGTTGATGATGTAGCTTGTAGATGAACTTGTTGAGGATGCTCGAGGTTGATGGCGATCATCTTGAGTTTTGAGAAATCCTTCTTGTTCTAGTACACTGGTTACCTACAAAGATTAGTCATGCAAGGAAGAATAATAGATATATCCAATTGACATGATACCAATTGAGAGTATGCGATTTTGATCAAGTATATGTCAAGTATATGGTTGAGTGGCCTTCTTCCTTCCATCGTCAAGAGGGGTTGTGGATACTTGGTAATGACAAGATTGCTTATGATTGGAGTTGATGGCAATCTTGTGGAATGAAGTTTTTCCAAGTACCTAGAAGATATTAGATGCAATACAAGGGAACATAGAATTCCATGGCATAAGATGAAATGTTAAGATACATGGAAATATCAAGAAAGCTCATGGACTTGCATGCAACCGAGTGAGTCTAGCTCAAGTTTGAAGCATCGATGATGTTCAACTCACTCCTCAAGTGACAAAATGTCTTCTCATCAAGCGGCTTAGTAAAGATATCGGTCAACTGCTTGTTAGTGCGAACATGCTTAAGATTAATATCTCCTTTGGCAACATGATCACGAATGAAAAGATGTCGAACTTGAATATGCTTAGTTCGAGAATGTTGCATAGGATTATGACCAATTTTAATAGCACTTTCATTGTCACAAAGTAATGGAACATTTTTAACATGAATTCCATAATCCTTAAGTGTTTGTGTCATCCATAGTAATTCGCACATCAAGATCCAGCAGCAATATACTCAGCTTCGGCAGTAGATAGAGATATCGAGTTTTGTTTCTTAGAGGACCAAGATACAAGAGATCTGCCCAAAAATTGACAAGTAACCGAGGTGGATTTTCTATCAACCTTGTCACCAACATAGTCCGAATCAGAATAGCCAACAAGGTCAAAAGAAGATCCCTTGGGATACCAAATGCCAAAATTTGGCGTTTGTATCAAGTATCTCACAACGCGTTTTACAGCCAAAAGATGACATTCTTTCGGTGCAGCTTGATATCTAGCACACATGCAAACACTAAGCGTAATATCGGGGCGAGATGCACATATATATATAACAATGAACCAATCATAGATTGATAAACTTTATGATCAACCAGCTCATCCTCTCTGGTAAGATCAATATGTCCGCTAGTAGGCATAGGGGTTTTCATACCTTTGCGCTCCTGCATGTTGAACTTTTTGATCAAGGACTTGGTATACTTAGTTTGAGAGATGAAAGTTCCTTCTGTTGATTGCTTGATTTGCAAGCCAAGAAAGAATTTCAGCTCACACATCATGGACATCTCATACTTCTCGGACATCAACCTTCCAAACCTTTCACTAAATTGAGGGTTAGTGGAACCAAAGATAATATCATCCACATAGATTTGGCACACAAATAATTCACCATTAACTCTCTTAGTGAATAAGGTTGCGTCAATTTTACCAATTTCAAAACCTTTTTGATAAGAAACTTCGTTAAACATTTGTACGAAGCATGAGGGGCTTGCTTAAGACCATAAAGAGCTTTATGAAGCTTGTAAACATGATTAGGTTTCTTAGGATTTACAAAGCCAGGTGGTTGCTTAACATAAAATTCTTCTTCAATGTCACCATTTAAAAATGCACTTTTAATATCCATTTGATAAAGCGTGATATCATGGTGATTGGCATAAGCAAGAAGAATGTGAATAGCTTCAAGTCTAGCGACGGGGGCGTAGGTCTCACCGTAGTCCATACCTTCGAGTTGCATATATCCTTGAGCTACAAGACGAGCCTTGTTGTGCACAACTTGACCATCTTCGTCTTGCTTGTTCCGAAATACCCATTTGGTTCCGATGATGTTGTGTTCATCCTAGGGATTCTCCACGAGTGTCCACATTCGTTCCTTTCGAAGTTGTGAAGCTCTTCATGCACATCGTTCACCCAATCCGTGTCTTCAAGAGCTTGTTCTACCTTAAAGGGCTCAATACTAGAAATGAAAGAATAATGCTCACAGAAGTTTGCTAGATGTGTTTTAGAGCGAGTGATCCTCCCAGTTTGTATATCAGCAAAGATTTGGTTTAGGGGATGGTTCTTGGTCACTTGTGCTTGAACTCGGGTCAGCTTCCGATTGTTGGTTGGTGGAGCTTCTTCTTCATCATCATCTCCTTCATCTTCATTGTTGTTGAAGGTGTCGTTCCCTTGAGGTGATGGTGAAGGAGGTTGTGGTGGATCTTCATGATGCACTTCCTCCTCTTCATGATTTTGTCGTGTACCGCTTGTAGATGCCTCCATGTCATGTTGTGGTTCACCTTGTCGTGAGGTAGGGGCTTCCACTTGAGTTGATGAAGTACTTTCCTTCACCTTCATGGGACGAATCTTGCCGATGGGTAAATAAAGGATAGCTTCCGAAGGGTTCTTATCACCTACATCATTTGGCAATTGTTCGACTTGCGAACCATTAGATTCATAAAACTTCACATCTACCGTCTCTTCAACTTTTCGAGTGAAGTTGTTGTAGACACAGTAGGTGTGAGAGTTTGATCCATAACCAAGTAGGAATCCTTCATGAGATTTAGGAGCAAATTTAGTACGATGATGCTTATCAAGAATGTAGCACTTGGAGCCTAATACCCGAAAGTATCCAACTTGGGGTTTGTTACCGGTGAGTAGCTCGTATGCCGTTTTACCGAGAAGCTTGTGCAAGTAAAGTCGGTTTGTGGCATGACATGCTGTTTACACGGCTTCTGCCCAAAAGTGTTTTGGCATCTTGTATTCGTCAAGCATTGTTCTTGCCATCTCAATGAGTGTTCGGTTCTTCCTCTCAACAAATCCATTTTGTTGTGGCGTGTACGTGGCCGAGAACTCATGTGAGACACCTTATTCGTCAAGAAAGGTATCCACATGGGTGTTCTTGAAATCCGATCCGTTATCGCTCCGAACGTTCTTGATATTCACTTCAAACTGATTTCGCGCTTTGCGCGCGAAGTTCTTGAAGATCTTTTGAACCTGCGACTTATCATCAAGAAAGAATACCCACGTAAATGTGGAAAAATCATCAACTATAACTAGACCATAGGAATTTCCACCGAGACTCTTGTAAGCATTGGGACCGAAAAGATCCATGTGAAGTAACTCGAGTGGTCTCCTAGTAGTCATGATATTCTTAACGGGATGACATCCACCTAGTTGATTTCCAGTTTGACAAGCACTACAAAGTCTATCTTTGTCAAAGACAACATCTTTAACACCAAGTATATGATCACCTTTGATAAGTTTGTCTAAATTACGCATGCCAACATGTCCTAATCTTCTATGCCAAAGCCAACCTTTAGAAGATTTAGCAATTAAACAAGTGCAAAGTTTGGATCTCTTAGTGACATCGACAATGTATAGATCACCTTTACGGATACCGGTAAAGACCATTTTCTGATTATCTTGACGAAACACTTGACAATCTATTTTCGTGAATAACACATTGAGACCGAAGTCGGCAAGTCTAGACACAGAAAGAAGATTATAGCCAAGAGATTCAACAAGCATAACATTTTGAATAGAACTATCATGGGATATGGCCACCCTACCAAGACCAAGTACCTTACCCTTGGAGTTGTCTCCAAATGTTACGTACCTTCGCGGTCCATGGTTTGGTGTAATCTCTTCAAACATTTCTCTATCTCCGGTCATATGATCGGTACATACGCTATCGAGAATCCACTCTTTTCCTCCGTACATGTAATCCTTGAAGTTTGCCATGAGACTTAGATTCTTCATAATATTCTCATACTCGATGTCAAACAACTCATCTTCATCATAGTAGCCATGTTCCACATTGTCATCATCAAGTGGAAAATCCTCGTCATAAAGAACAAGAGATTCGTTAGGATGGTGATCATGACAATGTTCAAGTTTATGAATGCGAAGGGCCTCTATAATGATATTGTTGATAGTTGTGACATCTCCTTTATCATGCATGAGGTCTCTAAGCTCAAATAGACAAGCATCAAATTTAGGATCACTAGGCGACATTTTGTGAAAGGCAATGATTTTATGAAGAATTTCCTCAAGATTACTTAATGAATAATTTGGATATCGTTTCTCCAAATCATTCCACCAAGTGTAAGCACATGCAAAATTCTTCATTTGGTTAAGCATATTTCTAGGCAATGCTCTAATAATGAGATTAACAGTTCTAAGATTGCATAGCATATCAATTTCCTCTTCGTGTGTGGGATGCAAAGGATCAATAGGAGGCTCATAGGGGCGCATAACATATTTGCTCAATTGAAATTCATTAAAAAGCTCAAGCATCAAAGATTTCCATTGACTATAGTACTCTCCATCAACAATGGGCACTCTACAACTCAAACTCCCTATACTAGACACATCCATCTTCCTCCTCTGTGATTAAACCGAAGCAATGGAGACCAATGCTCTAATACCAATTGAGGGATCACTAGAAGAGTGTCTAGGGGTGTGTGTGAATAGACTACTAGTAGTAATTTAAAACCTAACTTTTCCCAAGTTAATTGGTTGGCAGATTTTAACAGTTTTAGCAAAGCTAGCAAGTCTAATAGCCCTACACATGCATGTCAACAAATATGGCAGCAGAAAGTAAAGACATTGCATATGAAGTAAAGTGTTGAGATAGGTAGATCAAACGCAGTTGGAGACGCATAGATTTTTCCCGTGGTTCCGATAGGTGGCGCTATCGTACAACCACGTTTATGGAGTCTTCAACCCATGGAGGGTAACGGTCGCGAGAGTCCACGGAGGGCTCCACCCAAAAGGGTCCACGAAGTGGCAACCTTGACTATTCCATAACGGCTTCCGTCCACGAAGGACTAGCCTCACTATGGGTTGATCTTCACAATGTAGGTGATCTCCTTGCCCTTACAAACTTCTTGGTTCACTCCACAACACGAAGTAGGAGGCTCCCAAGCGACACCTAACCAATCTAGGAGGCACCACCCTCCAAAAGGTAATACGCTCCGTAATGACGATGAACACCTTGCTCTTGTGCTTCAAGATGATAGACTCCTCAGCACCCAATCACTCTCTCAATGATTTGTCATGGTGGAAGAGATGGGATTGGTGGAAAGCTACTTGGGGGGGGCAGAGATCAAGATCCATATGATTGGAGTGGAATATCTTGACCTCAACACCAGGGTAGGTGGTTCTCTCTCAGAAAATCTGATGGGATAGGTATGGAATAGTTCTGAGTGCTTCTCTTTCGAGTAGGTGGTGGTGAAGGGGTATATATAGGCATCCCCAAAAATCCAACCGTTACACACAAAATGACCAACTCAGTGACACCAATGTGTTAATCTCGATGGTACCGAAGTGACCAAAAGGTGGCAACTTTTGAATGTCGGTGAGACCAATATAGGAAACTCGGTTGCATCGATGAGGTGGCCCAAGGTCAGATTTCCAATCTCGGTGACGCTGATCCAACATTCTCGGTGGGAACAAAAATGTGAATTTGCATAACAGAAAGTTGGCAACCTAGACTCGGTGGCACTGGTATGGAATCGGTTGCACCGAAGTGGCTAGGGTTTGGCTAAGCCTGTCTAGGTTCTGGAATCGGTGGCACCGGTATGGGATAGTTGGTTGCATCGATTTTGAGTGTTAGGTATAGAATAGACTTTGGTGGGAGAGTTTGTGGATGTTTTTGGCGACTATCACTTGTGCACGTTTGAGCATATTGTTCACCAACAAAACCTTAGCCCCTTTTAATAGTATTGGCTTTCCTATGGACTCAAAGTGATTTCTCACAAATATAAAATGTAGAGTCCTTTTGCTTGAAGCTTGGCCAACCTATTTCCTTGCATCTTGGGGTATGTCCACAATCTCCTTTTGCCAAACCTCTCTATAGACTGTATTTGAAATACACTAGGTAAAAATATCAGTCCAAGAGACAATGTATGTTGTCATGAATTATCAAGAGCACCAAGGGAGCATGTTGTGATTTCAATCACTCCTAGGTCAGTGATGAACTCCTTCATCCAGACTCCTTCCATTGGTGTTTCCGAATCATCTATGTACTCCGCTTCACATGTAGATGCCACCACGACGCTTTGCTTGCTGCTGCACCAGCTGACTGCCCCTCCGTTCAAAATTTACATGTATTCGGTTTGTGACTTGGAGTCATCCGGATCTGTGTCGAAGGTACCATTGACGTAACCCTTTACGACGATCTCTTCGACACCTCCATATGCGAGAAACATGTCCTTGGTCCTTTTCAGGTACTTCAGGATATTCTTAACCGCTGTCTAGTGTTCTGCTTTGGGATCACTTTGGTACCTCCCTACCAAACTTATGGCAAGGTTCACATCAAGTCTGGTACACAGCATGGCATACATAATAGAGCCTATGGCTGAAGCATAGGGGATGACACTCATCTTTTCTCTATCCTCTTGGACTGATCCATATTGAACTTCTTCAATATCTTGTCAAGGTATGTGCTTTGTGAAAGACCTATGAGGCGTCTCGATCTATCTCTATAGATCTTGATGCCTAATATGTAAGCAGCTTCTCCAAGGTCCTTCACTGAAAAACACTTTATTCAAGTAGGCCTTTATGCTTTCCAAAAGTTCTATATCATTTCCCATCAACAATATGTCATCCACATATAATATGAGAGATGCTGCAGAGCTCCCACTCACTTTCTTGTAAATACAGGGTTCTCCATAAACCTGTATAAATCCAAACGCTTTAATCACCTCATTAAAGCGAATATTCCAACTCCGAGATGCTTACACCAGCCCATAGATGGAGCGCTGAAGCTTGCATACTTTGTTAGCATCTTTAGGATCGACAAAACCTTCTGGCTGCATCATATACAGTTCTTCCTTAAGGAAACCATTAAGGAATGTCGTTTTGACGTCCATTTACCAGATCTCATAATCGTAAAATCTGGCAATTGCTAACATCATTCAGACGGACTTCAGCATCGCTACAGGTGAGAAAGTTGTTGGGAGACGTAGTAGTAAATCAGAATTTTTCCTATGTTCACCAAGATCTATCCATGGAGAAACCAGCAACAAGTGGGGAGATATTGCATCTTCATACCTTTGAAGATCGCTAAGCGGAAGCGTTACAAGAACGCGATTGGTTGAGTCATACTCGCAGCGATTCAGATTGCAGTGGATTCCGATCTCAGCGTCGAACAACGGCGCCTCCGCGTTCAACACACATGCAGCCCGATGACGTCTCCTACACCTTGATCCAGCAAGGAGGAAGGAGAGGTTGAGGGAGAGCTCCGGCAGCACGACGGCGTGGTGATCGTGGAGCTACGTGGTCTCCGGCAGGGCTTCGCCAAGCGCTACTGAGAACGAGGAAGAGGAAGGGTAGGGCTGCGCCGAGAGAGTGAGAAGTCGTGTCTCAAATCAGCCCAAACCCTTGCATATATATAGGAGGAGGGAGACGGAGTGCTTCCTTGGCCCCTCCTCCAAGGAGGAGAGCTTCGGCCTAAGCTAGGGAAGAGTCCACCTCCCACAAGGGAGGTGGATCTCCCTCCTTTCAAACTCCTTTTGCCTTATCCCTTGATCTCCAGCCGCATGGGACTTTCTAGAAGGTCTTGGCCAGCCCAATAAGGGATGGAACACCTCCTCTAAGGGCCCACAAAGTCCTATGGTCGTCACACCCCTCCCGGGGGTCCTTCGGCACCCTCCCGGCACTCCCGGTACACTACTGATGAGCCCGAAAACTTTCCGGTGACCAAAACTGGACTTCCTATATATCAGTATTTACCTCCGGACCTTTACGGAGATCCTCGTGACGTCCAGGATCTCATCCAGGACTCCGAACAACCTTCGGTAATCACGTATACCATTTCCCTATAACCCTAGTGTCATCGAACCTTAAGTGTGTAGACCCTACGGGTTCGGGAGACACGTAGACATGACCGAGACATCTCTTTGGTCATTAACCAACAGCGGGATCTGGATACCCATGTTGTCTCCCACATGCTCCACGATGATCTGACCGGATGAACCACGATGTCGGGGATTCAATCAATCCCGTATATAATTCCCTTTGTCTATCGGTATGATACTTGCCAGAGATTCGATCGTCGGTATCTCTATACCTTGTTCAATTTCGTTATCGGCAAGTCTCTTTACTCGTTCCTTAATACATCATCCCGTGACTAACTCCTTAGTCACATTGAGCTCATTACGATGATGTCTTACTGAGTGGGCCCAGAGATACCTCTCCATCACACGGAGTGACAAATCCCAGTCTCGATTCGTGCCAACCCAACAGACACTTTCGGAGATATCCGTAGTGCACCTTTATAGCCACCCAGTTATGTTGTGATGTTTGGCACACCCAAAGCATTCCTACGGTATCCATGAGTTGCACAATCTCATGGTCTAAGGAAACGATACTTGACATTGAAAAGCTTTAGCAAATGAACTACACGATCTTGTGCTATGCTTAGGATTGGGTCTTGTCCATCACATCATTCTCCTAATGATGTGATCCCGTTATCAACGACATCCCATGTCCATGGTCATGAAACCGTGACCATCTATTGATCAACGAGCTAGTCAACTAGAGGCTCACTAGGGACATGTTGTGGTCTATGTATTCACACATGTATTAGGGTTTCCGGTTAACACAATTATAGCATGAAGAATAGACAATTATCATGAACTAGGAAATACAATAATAACCATTTTATTATTGCCTCTAGGGCATATTTCCAACAGTCTCCCACTTGCACTAGAGTTAATAATCTAGTTACATTGTGATGAATCGAACACCCATAGCAATCTGGTGTTGATCATGTTTTTCTCGTGAGAGAGGTTTAGTCAATGGATCTACGGCATTCAGATCCGTATGCACTTTACAAATATCTATATCTCCCTCCTAAATGTAATCACGGATGGAGTTGAAGTGGCGCTTGATGTGTCTTGTCTTCTTGTGAAACCTAGGCTCCTTCGCGAGGGCAATAGCTCCAGTGCTGTCACAGAATAGAGTCATCGGGCCCGACGCACTTGGAATTACTCCTAGGTCGGTGATGAACTCCTTCATCCAGACTCCTTCCTTTGCTGCTTCCGAAGTAGCTATGTACTCCGCTTCACATGTAGATGCCGCCACGACGCTTTGCTTGCTGCTGCACCAGCTGACTGCCCCTCCGTTCAAAACATACACGTATCCGGTTTGCGACTTGGAGTCGTCCGGATCTGTGTCAAAGCTAGCATCAACGTAACCCTTTACGACGAGCTCTTCGACACCTCCATATACGAGAACCATGTCCTTTGTCCTTTCCAGGTACTTCAGGATATTCTTGACCGCTGTCCAGTGTTCCGCTCCGGGATCACTTTGGTACCTCCCTACCAAACTTATGGCAAGGTTCACATCAGGTCTGGTACACAACATGGCATACATCATGGAGCCTAGGGCTGAAGCATAGGGGATTACACTCATCTCTTCTCTATCCTTTGCCGTGGTCGGGCATTGAGTCGTACTCAATCTCACACCTTGTAACACAGGCAAGAACCCCTTCTTGGACTGATCCATATTGAACTTCTTCAATATCTTTTCAAGGTATGTGCTTTGTGAAAGACCTATGAGGCGTCTCAATCTATCTCTATAGATCTTAATACCTAATATGTAAGCAGCTTCTCCAAGATCCTTCATTGAAAAACACTTATTCAAGTAGGCCTTTATACTTTCGAAAAGTTCTATATCATTTCCCATTATCAGTATGTCATCCACATATAATATTAAAAATGCTACAAAGCTCCCACTCACTTTCTTCTAAATACAGGGTTCTCCATAAACCTATACAAACCCAAACGCTTTAATCACCTCCTTAAAGCGAATGTTCCAACTCCGAGATGCTTGCACCAGCCCATAGATGGAGCGCTGGAGCTTGCATACTTTGTTAGCATCTTTAGGATCGACAAAACCTTTCGGCTGCATCATATACGGATCTTCCTTAAGGAAACCATTAAGGAATGTCGTTTTGACATCCATTTGCCAGATCTCATAATCATAAAATGCGGCAATTGCTAACATGATTCGGACAGACTTCAGCATCGCTACGGGTGAGAAAGTCTCATCGTAGTCAATTCCTTCAACTTGTCGATAACCCTTAGCGACAAGCCGAGCCTTATAGACGGTTACATTACCATCCACGTCAGTATTCTTCTTAAAGATCCATTTATTTTCAATGGCTCGCTTATCATCAGGCAAGTCCACCAAATTCCATACTTTGTTCTCATACATGGATCCTATCTCAGATTTCATGGCCTCAAGCCATTTGTTGGAATTCGGGCCCGCCATTGCTTCTTCATAGTTCGAAGGTTCACCGTTGTCCAACAACATGATCTCCAGGACAGGATTGCCGTACCACTCTGGTGTGGAAGGTGTCCTAGTGGACCTTCGACATTCAACAGTAACTTGATCTGAAGTTTCATGATCATCATCATTAACTTCCTCTCCAGCCGGTGCAGGCTCCACAGAAACAACTTCCCGTGCTGTGCTACTCTCCAGTTCGAGTGGAGGTACAATTACCTTATCAAGTTCTATTTTCCTCCCACTTACTTCTTTCGAGAGAAACTTTTTCTCGAGAAAGGATCCATTCTTGGCAACAAACACTTTGCCTTCGGATCTGAGGTAGAAGGTATACCCAATAGTCTCTTTGGGATATCCTATGAAGACACACTTTTCCGCTTTGGGTTCGAGCTTCTCAAGTTTCTTCACATAAGCATCGCATCCCCAAACTTTTATAAATGACAGCTTTGGTTTCTATCCAAACCATAATTCATACGGTGTCATCTCAACAGATTTTGACGGTGCCCTATTTAAAGTGAATGCGGCAGTCTCTAATGCATTTCCCCAAAATGATAGTGGTAAGTCAGTAAGAGACATCATATCTAATAGAGTGCGATTACGACGTTCAGACACACCATTTCGCTGAGGTGTGCCAAGCGGAGTGAGTTGTGAAACAATTCCACATTTCCTTAGGTGCGTGCCAAACTCGCGACTTAAATATTCTCCGTCACGATCAGATCGTAGGCACTTTATTTTCCTGTCATGTTGATTCTCTACCTCACTCTGAAATTCCTTGAACCTTTCAAAGGTTTCAGACTTGTGTTTCATTAAGTAGACATACCTGTATCTCCTCAAGTCATCAGTGAGGGTGAGAACATAACGGTAGCCACCACGAGCCTCGACACTCATTGGACCGCATACATTGGTATGTATTATTTCCAACAAGTCAGTTGCTCACTCCATTCTTCCGGAGAACGGAGTCTTGGTCATCTTGCCCATGAGGCATGGTTCGCACGTGTCAAATGATTCAAAATCAAGAGACTCCAAAAGTCCATCAGTATGGAGCTTCTTCATGCGTTGACACCAATATGACCAAGGCGGAAGTGCCACATGTAAGTGGGACTATCGTTATCAACCTTACACTTTTTGGTACTCACACTATGGACATGTGTAACATCATGTTCGAGATTCATCAAAAATAAACCATTGACCAGTGGGGCATGACCATAAAAGATTTCTCTCATATAAATAGAACAACCATTATTCTCAGATTTAAATGAGTAGCCATCTCGCATCAAGCGAGATCCAGATACAATGTTCATGCTCAAAGCTGGTACTAAATAACAATTATTAAGGTTAAACACTAATCCCGAAGGTAGATGTAGAGGAAGCGTGCCGACGGCGATCACATCGACCTTGGAACCATTCCGGACGCGCATCGTCACCTCGTCCTTTGCCACCCTCCGCTTATTCCGCAACTCCTGCTTGGAGTTACAAATGTGAGCAACTGCACCGGTGTCGAATACCTAGGAGCTACTACGAGCACTGGTTAGGTACACATCAATAACAAGTATATCACATATACCTTTAATGTTGCCGTCCTTCTTATCCGTTAAGTACTTGGGGCAGTTCCGCTTCCAGTGACCGGTACCCTTGCAATAAAAGCACTCAGTCTTAGGCTTGAGTCCATGCTTGTTCTTCTTCTTCCAGGCAACTTGCTTACCGGGCGCGGCAACAACTTTGCCGTCCTTCTTGAAGTTCTTCTTACCCTTGCCTTTCTTGAAACTAGTGGTCTTATTTACCATCAACACTTGATGCTCCTTTTTGATCTCGACCTCTGCTGATTTCAGCATCGAGTACAACTCAGGAATGGACTTCTCCATCCCTTGCATGTTGTAGTTCATCACAAAGCTCTTGTAGCTAGGTGGAAGCGACTAGAGGATTCTGTCAATGACCGAGACATCTGGGAGATTAACTCCCAGCCGAGTCAAGCGGTTGTGTAGCCCAGACATCTTCAGGATGTGCTCATTGACAGAACTATTCTCCTCCATCTTATAGCTGAAGAACTTGTCGGAGACATCTTATCTCTCGACCCAGGCATGAGCTTGGAAAACCAATTTCAGCTCTTGGAACATCTCATATGCTCCGTGTTTCTCAAAACACTTTTGGAGCCCCGGTTCTAAACTGTAAAGCATGCCGCAGTAAACAAGGGAGTAATCATCGCAGCGAGAATGCCAAGCGTTCGCAACGTCTTGCTCTGCTAGGAGAAGGGGTGGGTCACCTAGTGGTGCATCAAGGACATAATTTCTTGGAAGCTATGAGGATGATCCTCAAGCCACGGACCCAGTCCGCATAGTTGCTTCCATCATCTTTCAGCTTGGTTTTCTCTAGGAACGCATTGAAGTTTAGGATGACATTCGCGTTGGCCATTGGATCTACAATATAGATTGTAAAGACAATTTTAGACTAAGTTCATTATAATTAAGTTCACATAATCAAATTATTTAATGAACTCCCACTTAGATAGACATCTCTCTAGTCATCCAAGTGACACATGATCCATGTCAACTAGCCCGTGTCCGATCAACACGTGAGACGGACTAGTCATCCATGGTGAACATCTCCATGTTGATCGTATCTTCTATACGACTCATGTTCGACCTTTCGGTCTTCCATGTTCTGAGGCCATGTCTGTACATGCTAGGCTCGTCAAGTCAACCTAAGTGTTCCGCGTGTGTAAATCCGGCTTACACCCGTTGTATGCGAACGTTAGAACCTATCACACCCGATCATCACGTGGTGCTTCGGAACGACGATCCTTAGCAACGGTGCACAGTTAGGGTGAACACTTCTCTTGAAATTTTATTGAGAGATCATCTTATTTACTACCGTTGTTCTAAGCAAATAAGATGTAAACATGATAAACATCACATGCAATCAATATAGTGGCATGATATGGCCAATATCATCTTGCTCCTTTGATCTCCATCTTCTGAGCACCATGATCATCACTGTCACCGGCACGACACCATGATCTCCATCATTGTGTCTTCATGAAGCTATCTTGCCAACTATTACTTCTACTACTATGGCTAACGTTTAGCAATAAAGTAAAGTAATTACATGGCGTTTATGATTGACACGCAGGTCATACAATAAAATAAGACAACTCCTATGGCTCCTGCCGGTTGTCATACTCACCGACATGCAAGTCATGAATCCTATTACAAGAACATGATCAATCTCATACATCACAATGCATCACATCACATTCTTTGGCCATATCACATCACAAGGCATAAGCTGCAAAAACAAGTTTAGACGTCCTGTAATTTGTAGTTGCAAGTTTTTACGTGGCTGCTATAGGTTTCTAGCAAGAACGTTTCTTACCTACGCCAAAACCACAACGTGATATGCCAATTGCTATTTACCCTTCATAAGGACCCTTTTCATAGAATCCAATCCGACTAAGGTGGGAGAGACAGACACCCGCTAGCCACCTTACGCAACAAGTGCATGTCAGGCGGTGGAACCAGTCTCACGTAAGCGGACGTGTAAAGTCGGTCCGGGCCGCTTCATCCCACAATACCGCCGAATCAAGATAAGACTAGTAGTGGTAAGCATATTAACAAAATCGACGCCCACAACAACTTGTGTTCTACTCGTGCATGGATTCTATGCATAAACCTGGCTCATGATGCCACTATTGGGAGACGTAGTAGTAAATCAAAAAAATTCTTACGATCACCAAGATCTATCCATGGAGAAACCAGCAACGAGTGGGGAGAGATTGTATCTTCATACCTTTGAAGATCGCTAAGCGGAAGCGTTACAAGAACGCGGTTGGTGGAGTCGTACTCGCAGCGATTCAGATAGCGGTGGATTCCGATCTCTGCGCCGAACAACGGCGCCTCCGCGTTCAACACACATGCAGCCTGATGACGTCTCCTACACCTTGATCAAGCAAGGAGGAAGGAGAGGTTGATGGATAGCTCCGGCAGCACGACGAGTGGTGACGGTGGAGCTACGTGGTCTCCGGCAGGGCTTCACCAAGCGCTACGGAGAACGAGGAAGAGGAAGGGTAGGGCTACGCCGAGAGAGAGAGAGAAGTCGTGTCTCAAATCAGCCCAAACCCTTGCATATATATAGGAGGAGGGAGAAGGAGGGCTGCCTTGGCCCCTCCTCCAAGGAGGAGAGCTTCGGCCGAAGCTAGGGAAGAGTCCACCTCCCACAAGGGAGGTGGATCTCCCTCCTTTCAAAGTCCTTTTGCCTTATCCCTTGATCTCCAGCCGCATGGGCCTTTCTAGAAGGTCTTGGCCAGCCCAATAAGGGCTGGCACACCTCCTCTAAGGGCCCACAAAGTCCTATGGTCGTCACACCCCTCCCGGGGGTCCTCCGGCACCCTCCCGGCACTCCCGGTACACTACCGATGAGCCCGAAAACTTTCCGGTGACCAAAACTGGACTTCCTATATATCAATCTTTACCTCCGGACCATTCCGGAGCTCCTCGTGATGTCCGGGATCTCATCCAAGACTCTAAAAAACCTTCGGTAATCACGTATACCATTTCCCTATAACCCTAGCGTCATCGAACCTTAAGTGTGTAGACCCTACGGGTTCGGGAGACACGTAGACATGACCGAGACATCTCTCCAGTCAATAACCAACAGCGGGATCTGGATACCCATGTTGGCTCCCACATGCTCCACGATGATCTCATCGGATGAACCACGATGTCGGGGATTCAATCAATCCCGTATACAATTCCCTTTGTCTATTGGTATGATACTTGACCGAGATTCCATCGTCGGTATCTCTATACCTTGTTTAATCTTGTTACCGGCAAGTCTCTTTACTCCTTCCATAATACATCATCCCGTGACTAACTCCTTAGTCACATTGAGCTCATTACGATGATGTCTTACCGAGTGGGCCCAGAGATACCTCTCCGTCACACGGAGTGACAAATCCCAGTCTCGATTCGTGCCAACCCAACAAACACTTTCAGAGATACCCATATTGCACCTTTATAGCCACCCAGTTACGTTGTGACATTTGTCACACCCAAAGAATTCCTACGGTATCCGGGAGTTGCACAATCTCATGGTCTAAGGAAATGATACTTGACATTGAAAAGCTTTAGCAAACGAATTACACGATCTTGTGCTATGCTTAGGATTGGATCTTGTCCATCACATAATTCTCCTAATGATGTGATCCCATTATCAACGACATCCAATGTCCATGGTCATGAAACCATGACCATCTATTGATCAACGAGCTAGTCAACTAGAGGCTCACTAGGGACATGTTGTGGTCTATGTATTCACACATGTATTACGGTTTCCGGTTAACACAATTATAGCATGAACAATAGAAAATTATCATGAACTAGGAAATACAATAATAACCATTTTATTGTTGACTCTAGGGCATATTTCCAACAAAAGTCTCATCATAGTCAACTCCTTGAACTTGTTAATAACCCTTAGCGACAAGCCGAGCCTTATAGACGGTCACATTACCATCCGCGACATTCTTCTTCTTAAAGATCAATTTATTTTCTATGGCTCGCCGATCATTGGGCAAGTCCACCAAAGTCCATACTTTGTTCTCATACATGGATCCTATCTTGGATTTCATGGCGTCAAGCCATTTGTTGGAATCCGAGCCCACCATCGCTTCTTCATAGCTTGAAGGTTCACCGTTGTCCAACAACATGATCTCTAGGACCGGGTTGCCATACCACTCTGGTGCGGAACGTGTCCTTGTGGACCTTCGAGGTTCAATAGTAACTTGATCTGAAGTTACATGATCATCATCATTAACTTCCTCTCCAGCCGGTGCAGGCTCCACAGAAACAACTTCTTGTGCTGCGCTACTCTCCAGTTCGAGTGGAGGTACAATTACCTCATCAAGTTCTATTTTCCTCCCACTTACTTCTTTCGAGAGAAACTCTTTCTCTAGAAAGGATCCATCCTTGGCAACAAAGACTTTGCCTTTGTATCTGAGGTAGCAGGTATACCCAACAGTTTCTTTGGGGTATCCTATGAAGACGCACTTTTCCGCTTTGGGTTCGAGCTTTAGGTTGAAGTTTCTTCACATAAGCATCACATCCCCAAACTTTCAGAAACGACATCTTAGGTTTCTTTCCAAACCATAGTTCATACGGTGTCGTCTCAACGGACTTAGACAGTGCCCTATTTAAAGTGAATGCGACACTCTCTAATGCATATCCCCAAAATGATAGCAGCAAGCCGGTAAGAGACATCATGGATCGCACCATATCCAATAGAGTGTGATTATGACGTTCAGACACACCATTTCGCTAAGGTCTGCCAGGCGGCATGAGTTGTGAAACAATTTGACATTTCCTTAGGTGCGTGCCAAAATCGTGACTCAAATATTCTCCGACACGATCAGATCGTTGGCACTTTATTTTCCTATCACGTTGATTCTCTACCTCACTCTGAAATTCCTTGAACTTTTCAAAAGTTTCAGCCTTGTGTTTCATTAAGTAGACATATCCATATCTTCTTAAGTCATCAGTGAGGGTGAGAACATAACGGTAGCCACCACGAGCCTCGACGCTCATTGGACCGCATACATCGGTATGTATTATCTCCAATAAGTCAGTTGCTTGCTCCATTGTTCCAGAGAATGGAGTCTCACGTAAGCGTACGTGTAAATTAGGTCCGGGATGCTTCATCCCACAGTGTCGCCGAATCTAGATAAGACTAGTAACGGCAAGCAAATTGACAAAACTGATGCCCACAACAACTTGTGTTCTACTCATACATAGATTCTACGCTGTAGCGACCCGACCTGAAAGGTCGAATCTCCGGTGTTTCTGTACCATCCCAAGATCATGCTGGTACACACACGGTACGTCAATGTATATATCAAAGGGAAATCACACATCATTAATTAATCGAAATCTCATATCGAGTCCTTTATTACAATAAGGATTACAATAAAGTGGCTGAAGGCCAACTCATGAGATAAACTAAACCAAAACTTGCGGAAGCTCCAAAGGTAGTTGAGTCCATCTGACTCCAAGGGCAACTCACCGAGCGTAGAGCGTATCCTCACTCCTGGTTAGAAAAGCACTCTGCAACATGATACGTTGCAGCCGTATAGGTCAGCATATTGAATATTCTGGCAAAGTCACAAGAGAGGGGGTAAAATAATCATCTAGTCTATATGCAAATATGGCAGGTGGGGTAGTAAGTTTTTGCATAAAGCCAAATTTTACCTACAACAAGAGAGGGCAAAGGCATAATTACTACAATGTTGGTTGATTAATGAGATGGTTCCACCAACCAATTCTCATAACCAAGTTGACATTAATAACCCACTTCAATAATTAATCGTGTTGAGAGTTTCAGATAGTTTCAGTTCCTTTGGCTCAAACTGTCCATGACCGTGGACACGGCTAATCGATTAGGTTTGGGTACTCTGCAGAGTTTTGCACACGTTCTCCACAAGATTTGATCGCCTCCGTTGGAGTTCTCGCACTTCATGGTGTTTGAGAAATGGATGACCAAAACATGGTCTTCTAAAGGGTTTCCCCGAGACTCTGTCGGTGCCCATCCTTTCCTATCGTTCTTCTACATCTCGTAGCACCGCCTGTCCATGGTCACCATGATATCCAACCAAGCCAGAGCCCATAATGGCTTGTGGCTGTGCAGGTAAGCCTTGGGTCTTGAAGCATCCATCCATCTCTTTGTGCCTGGATGGACCTTTCCGCATGAATACTGGCACTTCTCCAGCATCATCTAGGCTAACCACTGGTTTCTCCAGGGCGCCGTTCAATCATCATCCACCCAGAGGTAAGTTGAAAACTTGGAGTCTTGAAGACTTGATCATCAGGTAGGTCTTGAAATTATTATTTCACAACTCTCAGGAATCACACAAACCAACCCCGTCTACTAATAGCATAGCAAAATGTAAATCAACGTTTCCCGGGGCCAATGTGTCAAGGGTTGAGGGGTACCTACCACATGATACTACAACAAGTAACCAAGTTTCCAATTTACCTACTTTCCATGCAATTGGGGAGATGGAAGAACTAATGCAATAAAACATAGGTATACATGGTCAAAATGACTTGCCTTGCTGACGATCCTCGTAATCAAGTGACTCTAGATAACAAGCTTCGCACTCTGGATGATCTAACGAATCAAACAAGAGCACACCATAAGCATAAACACAATACAATTCATTCAACAGCAAGGTAAACAAATGCTTCAACAAACAAAATCACAATCAAAAGAAGAATCACTTAAAGTATAAGACTATAAAATTATTCGGGTCAAAATCACTTAAAGTACAAGTCAAAAAAATTGGTTTTGAACAACTAGACATTTTAGATAACATAAAAGTAAATATAAAATTTTATTTGAAAACAGAAAGTATTTCATTATAAAAGTATTGTACTAAAAGAAGTACTACAAAACTTCTTCTAAACAATATATATGGTGAAAACAAGATGAACCTATTCAAACTAGAGCACAAAACAATTTGAAAAAAAACATATTTTATTAACAGGAAAAAATACACCTAAAGTTGAATCAACAGAACCTAATGAAATCTAAAACCAAAAGTTAAACTAATTTAGGTTCAAATTGAGTAAAAATCAATTTAGTTAAAATCTATTAAGAACTAAACAGATTCTGTTTTTGTTAAAACAATAACCAAATTCATTCTAAAAATTCTCAAATTATGTAGAATTATAGGTTTAACTAATACCAAACAGTGGCAAAAAGTTTCACCCAAAAATATATTTTTAAACTCTAGTTATACAGATTTTAGTAATTTAAACAAATTTGATTAGATTCAAAATTTAAAGTTCAAATTTGAAATCTAAGCATACAAACATAAACTACAGCAAACATGTGAACTAATGCAAAAAGAATCAACTAAAAACACCAAATATTTTAAAAGATATGATAAAAACAAAATCAGAATACATTCTGTTTTCTAAAACAGAAACAGAAAAAGAGAAACTAATAACGATCGGTTAGGGGCTACGTGTCGGGTTGTGATTGGCCGCGAGGGCGTGCGCGTGAGAGCTAACGAGCGGACGACCGAAGCATAGAGGAAAACGTTTCGCTGATTAAATCTTATATGGGAGCGTTGGATCTACATCTAACGGTCGAGGGGGGTCCGGTGGCTTACAGAGGGGAGGAGGAGATTCCGTCGAGGTCGACGGCGGCCGAGGGTCGAAGGTGGTCGGGGGCGACGGTGCAGTGGTCAGGCGCGACGTCTGAAGTGATCAGGCGACGGCGGCGAAGCTCCGGCGTCGGACGGGGCTGGGGACGACGGAGGCGACGGCCTCGAGCTCAGGAGGGTTCGGTTGGAGTCCGAACTCTGGCAAGGTCGTGCGTGGCGTTTTGGCGAGGCAGAGTGGGGGCTCGGGGTGGAATGGAGCGCGGAGAGGGCTGTGCCTTTTATAGGCCAGGTGCGGGGTCGGGGGAAGGAGAGAGGAGGGAGATCCAGAGAGAGAGATCTTCGACGACGGCGGCGCGCGCGAAGAAGGAGACGAGCACGCGGATGACACCGTCGGTCAATGGGTCCTGCTTGCCAATGAGAGAAAAGGCGAGGTTAGCGTGTCGGTTGACCGATTCGAATTGAATTCGCGAGTTAAAGCCTGTGGGCCGGCCCGATTCGTTTTAAAAACCTTCCTTTTCTAATATCCAGTGCAGTAAAAACTCTTTTAATGCATTCAAAACAATTCCAAACTTAGGAATTATATATATCAAAATGATCAGGAGAATTAATGCTATTTAATGAACATTTTTCCTCTGTCATATTGAATATCTTTTAAAAATTTATTTTCAGGAAATGCCTAATTGATTTTAAATCCTTTTGAGATAAATTTTCAAATGACCCCCTGGTTTAATTGCTCAAATATTTCACCAAGATGCCCCTGGTGAGGAGTGTCATGTTACTCCTCTCTTTCTTTGAACATTTCCAAAGGTTTTCAAATAGATGAAACAGATACATGAAAAAATAGAAATGGCCTTTTAAATTTTCAAAAGAAACACTTCAACAAATTCATTACATTTAAACAAGTGATGATGATGCATAGCTATATATCATAACATTCCAAAATGAAATTTTGGGATGTTACATACGCATAGACCTAGCTCTGATACACTATTGGGGAACGTAGTAGTAAATCAAAAAAATTCCTACGTGTCACCAAGATCAATCAATGGAGAAACCAACAACGAGCAAAGGGGGAGTGCATCTTCATACCTTTGAAGATCGCAAAGCGGAAGCGTTACTATAACACGGTTGGTGGAGTCGTACTCGCAGCAATTCGGATCGCGGTCGATTCCAATCTAAGCGCCGAACAACGGCGCCTCTGCGTTCAACACACGTGCAGCCTGACGACGTCTCCTATGCCTTGATCGAGTAAGGAGAAAGGAGAGGTTGAGGAAGAGCTCCGGCAGCATGACGACATGGTCACGGTGGAGCTGCGTGGTACTCCGGCATGGCTTCACCAAGCGCTACAGAATTCTGTTTTGTGCAGCCCAAAAAACCCACATATATATAGGGGGAAGGAGGAGGAGGGCCGACCACCACTAGGGAAACCCTAGGAGGTGCGGCGGCCAAGATGGGGAGGAGGGGCGGCGCCCTAGGCTGGACTTCGCGCCCAAGGCAGCCTCCACGCCTAGGGTTTGGCCCCCTCCACCCTTGTTGCGCCTTGGGCTGAGGTGGGAGGCACACCAGCCCACCTAGGGGCTGGTTCCCTCCCACTCTTGGCCCATGTAGCCTTCCGGGGCTGCTGCCCCCTCCCGGTGGACCCCCGGAACCCTTCCGGTGGTCCCGGTACATTACCGGCGATGCCCGGAACACTTCCGGTGATCAAATCCTCACTTCCTATATATGAATCTTTACCTCCGGACCATTCTGGAACTCCTCGTGACGTTCGGGATCTCATACGGGACTCCGAACAATATTTGGTAACCACGTACACAATTCCCCTATAACCCTAGCGTCATCGAACCTTAAGTGTGTAGATCCTACGGGTTCGGGAGGCATGCAGACATGACCGAGACACCTCTCCAGCCAATAACCAATAGCGGGATCTGGATACCCATATTGGCTCCCTCATGCTCCACGATGATCTCATCGGATGAACCACGATTTCGGGGATTCAATTAATCCCGTATACATTCCCTTTGTCCATCGGTATGTTAGTTGCCCGAGATTCGATCGTCGATATCCCTATACATTGTTCAATCTTGTTACCGGCAAGTCTCTTTACTCGTTCTATAAGACATGATCCCATGACTAACTCCTTAGTCACATTGAGCTCATTATGATGATGTATTACTGAGTGGGCCCAGAGATACCTCTCCGTAACACGGAGTGACAAATCCTAGTCTCGGTTCGTGCCAACCCAACTGATACTTTCGGGGATACCAGTAGTGTACCTTTATAGCCACCCAGTTATGTTGTTATGTTTGGCACACCCAAAGTATTCCTACGGTATCTGGGAGTTGCACAATCTCATGGTCTGAGGAAATGATACTTGACAATAGAAAAGCTTTAGCAAACGAACTACATGATCTTGTGCTATGCTTAGGATTGGGTCTTGTCCATCACATCATTCTCATAATGATGTGATCCAGTTATCAATTACATCCAATGTCCATGGTCATGAAACTGTGACCATCTATTGATCAACGAGCTAGCCAACTAGAGGCGCACTAGGGACATGTTGTGGTCTATGTATTCACACATGTATTACGGTTTTCGGTTAATGCAATTATAGCATGAACGATAGACAATTATCATGAACAAGGAAATATAATAATAATCAATTTATTATTGCCTCTAGGGCATATTTCCAGCAAGAGGGACTTGGATATGATCCGAAGCTGATGATGGAACGAAGTAGATCCTCGTGCTCTGCCGGTAACGCTGCAGATACAACCCGAACTTGTCCTAGTCAAAGGGCCGAACTTCATCCGAGATATTTGTCGGCGCAGTAGTCCATTCGTCTAGGTAAGGCTTGATGTCGCGAAGCCAAGAAGTCTGGGACTTGTTTCCTCCTACGCGACTGTACCTGAGATTGAAATGCATGTTACATGATTAGTTATAAGCCAACTACACACACAATTGTTCGGTCCTTCATGATCGCAATTTTAACTTGTCAAAAGAACCATACCCAGCTCCGAAATTTCTCATCACCCTCCATAAATGCCATGGCTAATGGGATGATTAGGTTGTTCCCGTCCACACCAATAGCAGTCAGGATTTGCCCTTTGTACTGACTAGTCAGGAATGTACCATCCACAAACATCACAGGAGGATAATGCCGGAAAGCTTTGATGCACATATCGAAAGAGAAGAATACTTGTTTCAACACCTTGTAATCTGGTATAATCTCCAACCTCTTGTGTTGTATGTTAACGTATGTGTTGGGATTGCTCTCTGTCAGTATGTTAAGGAGACGGACAACATTGTCATATGAGTCGAAGAACGTCCCAAACCTTTCCTCGATAGCCTTCTGCTTAGCCTTCCAAGCCTTCCCATATGGAATGTCATAATTCCATCTCACCTTCACTGTTGTCTGGATATGTTTTGCTTCCATGTATTTCTTCTTAACTATCTCAGTATACATGAGTTGCACTATGAGAGTTGAAGCCAGGTTTGGATGCCTAGCCAACAGGTTTTCCTCACACAATTATGCGGGACCATGTTGGTGACAACCCAATGGATGTTATCATTTGGCGCATGGCCGTGCACCTTCGCAGGACAACCTGATTCAACACACATCACGGTATATTTTTTGTACTTGATATGTGTGTCCAGAAAACCCTCTGCGTAGATATAGCCCACTTTAGCACCGCATAATTCAATTTTTCTTTGTGTCAAACATAGCCCCGATCGTTGACAGTAATGCTGGCGGATATGTCCTGATCCCATCAGAAGGAATCGATACCTCCACTTCATCCTCGGAAATTTCAGAATCGAGATCCTCCGCAAACCCATCCTCGTCCTCTTCCACCCTCACCCTCTGCATTTCATCGCCTTCCTCATCCCCATCAGCAACACCAGAGCCAGCTAATACTATTGACCGAATACTCTGCCCAGTATCATGACCACCAACATTGTGTGGCACATAATCCGACTCTTTCTCGGCTTGGCTATCATCCACATCCGGTGGCTGTGACCCGGATACATAAATCTCATTAGCCACTTGACTACCCTGGCCTGGTTCATACCCCACGTTGAGTTGTACGATATTCTCCTCCTTCGCCACTAGTTGCACTAGCGCATATGGGTGGATTCTTCGGTCTCTGCAACGACTTAACAGGGACAACCAATGCTGGCTCCTATCTATCAAAATCAACTCCCAGTTGACATTTTTACAGGATTTGGTCCACAATGCATGAATATTGACGGAACAGACTTCAGGATCCAGCCCAAAACTACTAGTCAACCAGTGCTTCAACGACGTAATGTCTAGTTTGTCCGGGTCTGAAAGTGTCATGACGCCTTTCTTAAACTCGCTAAGATCAATCCACAAGTCATTGTATCGAACAGTACCAGGGCCGTAATACACAGTGAAATTTATGGATTCAGACATTTTCACCTGTTAGACATTGCCAGCTCCTCATTATTCGCAACGAACAAATTTACACTAAAATAATCCTACACTAAAATATATCTACGTACACTAAAATAAACCTACACTAAAATGAACCCACACTAAAATAAAGATACACTACAATAAACCTACACTAAATAAACCTACACTAAAATAGCAAGCTTGCACTAAAAATGACTACACTAACTTAACTAAATAAACCTACACTACCAACACGTACACTAAAATCACTGCACTACATAAACTAATTTTACGTACATTACAAAAACTAACCTAAACTAACAAAAAAGGTATACATTCGACGCGTGTGTGCCGTTCTTCTTCCCCTCCACCTTCTTATTCCTCTCCACCACACCACCTTCTCACCATTCACACCTCCACCACCCCACCATGTCTCCTTCAAACGAACAAAAAACTACCCCATTGCAAAAAATGAGAACGTACGGCGGTGGAGATGGGTACGATCTATTGTTTCAGTGGATTGAATAGGAAAATGGGTGGAGGATAGAGGAGATCGGGGGAGGGGGGAATTCGGAGTACAAAAACTAGGGAGAGAGAGGATGAGCAGCCAACGAGAGAGGAAGAAGAAGGTCCTAGCATCGGGCCTTATCCAGGGGCTCTTCGGCCTCCCGGAGGCCGACGGGCCCTCTTCGGCCTCCCACGGGCCGACGGCAGCCTCTTCGGCCACCCGTGGGCCGATGGGACCTCTTCCACAACAGCAAGCCGACCGGTCCCTCGTCGTCCCACCAAAGGCCGACGGGGTGCTACTTTGCTATTTTTCATTTCTGACTGTCGCTTTTCGAATTTGGTGCATTTTGGTACTAGTTTTGAAAAAAATCCGCATTTGGTAGACTTTATTAGGTCGAATTAGGTCCATACGGGAAGAATTTAGATCGTTTGGTTATCCGGATGGACCGGTTGGCCTGCATAGCATGAACATTACAACATCTCTGGGTCTGCATCCACAGGAATGCTCAAATCGATCGTTTTTGTCGAGCCAGGCCCGAGCGGTGCAATCCTAGGTGCGTGGGTGTGGGCGGTTGCATGCGTGGATGCAGTCTTGAGAAGTCATGTTGTTTCTCGAAGCGCCGTAATAAATTACCCTCACCTCTCTCTCCCCTCTTCCCCACTCAAACCCGCGACGGCGACCATCGAGCGACAATAGCAAGATTTACGATGGCGTCGACCACCACAACGACTTCACACCTCCATCGGAGTGCATCGGCAATGACAGTAAGTTTCTTTGACCTCTCTAGAGTAACTTCGTCGAGGACGGCTAGATTTAATTGAGCACGCGATAGGAGAGTGAGGGCGGGGATTGAACACATCGAGGCTGGGGGATTGAACACATCTTGAGTTCATGCCTAATCGGTCGATTACATCGGGGGTAGGGATTGGGGTACAACCTACTTGTCTAGTCGCAGCGACCCTAGAGTCGCGTCGAGCGGCGGTGGGGCGTAGGCTTCTTTTCTTCCTCGCCATATTCTTCTTCATGTTTTTCTTCTTCCTCATCGTCACGGTCAAGAACGATGGGTCTTGCATGGTCACCTGTCGTCGGCGCCCTGGCCACCATCTACACCTCATCGTCTTCCTCCGACAGATTCACGACAGTCCATGTCCTCCAATACACCGCGGCATGGTCGTAATTGGGAAGCTTGTACTCCATGTACTTGGCCCACTTGACCCTCTGTCGAGCATGCTGGAGTTGACCTAATTCATGGCCCAGCGAAATATGTCGACTGACATAGCCCCCTTCGCTGGGTCAAGAATCAGCGTCTTCAAATCCTTCGTCGTTGCCTTCTTCACCATAGCGTCTGTCTCCTTGTGCACTTCAGCCATGCTCGTGAAGTTCGAGCACACTTCCATTGTGTCCTCGAACTACGTGTGGTCATCTATGTAGGATTTCGGGCCCTGCAAAACCCAAAGAGGTTCGAACCTAGGGGTGTGTGCGAAGATCCCCACCAGCTTCGACCCCAAGCTCATAGCTCCATGACGTCATTGAAGGGGACTCGCACGATCGCAACAAAGAAGACTGACAAACGGATTTACCCAGGTTTAGGCCGCCACGAAGAGTAAAACGCTACTCCTGCTTTGGGTGGATTGCCTCACGAGGAGGGTTGTGGATGAACTGGTACGGAGGTGAGCAACCTAGTGTGGGTGCTCGAGGGGTTTTAGATTTGTCCCTCTCTACGGCACATCCTCGCCTCTATATGTGGTGGTCGGGTCCTCTTTCCTTGTCGCTCTGGTGAGAAGGGATCCCACAACAGCCAAATTTCAAAAGGGACAGGAGGTACACCTTATCCTTACTAAAGGCGGTCTTCGCCTGCAAAGCAGCCGACGGTGACGTTGAGGTGGGCTCGGCGATGATGCCCGTCCTGCAGGGACCGTGGTCTTGGTCTCGTTGCACTGAAATGGAAACCTTTGGGGGGACGCCTTGGGAACCTGCGTACGTCCTTGCCTCCTTTGCACCAAAGAGGCAACTGACTCCTCTGCCCACGCCTGTGCTCGCCTAGCCCGGCCTGCATCACCCTCAGCCTCATGAGGTAGAGCGCTACTTAGAGATCTCCGTCCCCCTCGGGAGGGAACCTAGGGAGGCCTCCCTACTCCAGGGATCTTGGCGTCGTCCTCCTCGGGAGGGTGGGACTCTCGCGAGGGCCTTGTCTTGAGTGCTCCCGCGCCGGGCCGTATCGGGTCGTCAAAGTGGGCCACGCCCAGGGCCGCAGGAAGGCAGGTTTGGGTACCCCCAGTCCCAGAACGCCAACAGTAATCCCCGGGCCCAGGACGTGCTCGGACTAGATCCCAGGCGAAGCCAAGAAGGCTGGCCGGGAGCGGCGTGGGCCCCATCCGCCTATGGGCCCAGTCCAATGCGTGGCGCGTAACAAAGCGCGAATGCCTCCACTTCCCCATGACCTCGAGAACCGCCTCGGGTCAAGATGACACGAAGCCCGCGCGTAGCGGAGGCCATCATTGCTTTTCATTGAATGTTGTCATCCTTGTGTCTCCCTACCCACGTCCCACTCAGATGCGACTCAAAGTGAACAAGGGAGGCAACGTGACGTGGGGCTGCATGCCGGTCGAGCTTGGCACGTGGCGTCAGGGGGAACGCACAGCCTCCGCTCCCCGCGGCGCTTCGTGGATGGAAGTTGTGTCCATAAAATTGCCTTGCTTGGGGGGTCTTGTCATTCGGGTGCTCCTCCTTGCTTCCTAACCTCCCTAAGATATCTCCCCCATCTCTTTCCTTACCTTTCATGGCGTCCGGCGGGAGTGCAGTTGGCACACAGAGGCGCACAGGGTCTCCGGCCCCATGTCCAGGCTCAGGAGGTGGTGCAGGGCACCCTCGAGGCCGCTTCAGGACCGCCGACGCTGGACCGCCACCGACGAGTAAGTGTTCCATCGACCTCCTTCATTCCTTGAGGACCGTGCCTTTCATGTCGGATCTGACTTTCTCCTCTTCTCATGGCGCTAAGGCCCAAGAGGCGCAGGCTTGAGGAGCTCCAGGGGGAAGCAGGCATGCTCAGGGCTTAGCTTTCTAGTGTCGAGGCCGCCCTTCAGGCCACGCTCAAAGGTGAGGAGGACGCCAAGGCAGAGCTGGCGTCCCTCCAAGCCTGGATCAAGGGAGCGGCCAATGCCATGCAGGCCGCCAAGGACGAGGCGACACGCGCGAGGATGCTAGAGGCGTAGCGTGCCAAGCAGTATCTAGACATCTCCTGCCATGCGATGAGCGCGATTGGTCGGTTCGTCGGAGAAGCCCACGTGCTGCCATGCGTGCACGACGACGGAGTCTATCTCTTCTTCTTTGGAAAGGTGGTGGAGGCGTTGGAGACTGGCGTCTCCCATGTAGACGAGGACAACGAGCCCAGCGCGCGTGACCTTCTCGACATCGTGTTGACTCGCGTCTACTCCAACCTTCGTCACCATGTCCTGGATCTCGATCTCTCCCGCATGGAGGAGCTGGTGCCCGAGGAGCTCCAGCGGCCCCTTAGGGACAACGTGCATGGGCAGGTGGAGTCCCTGGTGGAGCGGTTCGTCCGTGAGCCCCCATCCAAAGGGAGCGGCGACTCCGGAACCGTGACCGGTGGGGCCTCGACGGGGACAGCGCCTCCTCTGCCTGAGTTTGTCCTGTTCTCTTTTCTCCGGTTCCTGTTGCACCAAGAAAAGACTTGGCCCGTGGGGGGCGTTAACTTCTGTATTCTACCTTGCCTTCCTTCGTTCGAGCTATTAATTTCTTGTTTTTGCGCCGCGCGTCCTTGTCCCCTCCGTGGGGTTCTGCCTCTTGCCGGTGTGCTTCTGCACACCCCTTCGTGCCCTCGCTCGCCCCACACTGTTGTTGTTCTGCGCCTGATGCTCCTCAGGGGGTCCACGGGGGTATCGTGCTGCGTCCAGCGATAGTAGCCTGCCAAGGCCTCACGAAGCGAGCACTCCTGAGGGGATGCATGCTGCTCCAAAGTTAGGACTTTAGTGATGTTGCATCGAGATATTAAACTCCCTCCTACACGCCGTTCCTCCTATATCAAAAGATGCAGGTGACCCTGTGAGGGCACGCAATAAACTGTAAAACCTGTAGATTCACGTTAGTGCTCTCGTCCCATATTCCCATATTCAGGCTGCTTTTGAATCAAAAAATCCTGCTTATGACGGTTGGGTTACTTAGCTGGTGGGAAGTGGCGAGCTTGGGCGATGCGAGGTGTAGCTGAGGCCTCGGGGGAGTTCGGGGATCTCTCCAGGGGGTCTTTTTTTTGCTAGCAAGGTGGCTCGAGAGCCCTCTTGGTGCTCTGCTTCGACAGGGCCCGGTCCCGCGCATACCTCGGTCACCATTGGGGCGTCTGGATCATCGGGACGAGACCAAGGGCCGAGAGGCTACGTGACTAGTGAGGCTCCCGAGTCGTGTTGCTCGGGAGTCCCCTTTAACACTTGAGCGACTCCTTTGCCCTTGCTAGCTGACTTCAGCCTCGGGAGGTGCCCAATCCTCTTGAGGGTATATGGTGACGCACTAGGCCACAGCCGGAGCCCCCAAGCAAGGGTTGGCCGTCGCTCGCATGCTGAGTCGCGATACTTAGCGATGGGTACCTCGATGGCGACATGTGCATGTTGGCTTGCTGAAGAGCGCTACGTGAGGACCAGGGTGCCAAGGCCTTGGGAAGGTGTGGATATCACGCCCAACCCCCGCAAGAGCAGGGTGCATGAGGGGAAGACCGACATGTGTCGACTTAGAAATCAAAACTTCTAGACAGAAAAGACCGTCAGGAGAAAAAATCCCACCCCCTTTTATTTTGAAGCAAGGTTGCGAAACTTCGAGCCATCCTGCATATTTCTGCGCGGTCATGAGCCATCCTGCATATTTCTGCGCGGTTGCGCGCCTCTGCGACCCTAGCATGAGTGCACTGCTCCCCACGTAGCAGCGGGATTGCGCTCCCGCGGCCCAAACATGAGCGCAATGCACCCCGCGAAGCCAAAGGAGTGTTGTGTTGATGAAGCCGCCTCGTGAGGCGTCAGGGCACCGGCCGGACCGTGACCCAGATGCCTCACGGGGTCCTTCCTCCTGAAGGCCGCGCGGGCACCCCGGAGCCGTGCGTGGCCCATGCTGCTTGTGTCCTGCCGATCCTGCTAGGCGATCGCTCCTGCGGCCCAGGGGCCCTAGTGGCATGCTACTTGATTGCAAGGGTGACGCTCGCACCGCGTCCCCGTGCATCTCGAGGTGCCCCATCTATCGGTCCAATCTGGCCTGGTGCTTCCCCGATGGGAACGCTCAGGTCCGTCCCAAGGAGGGCGCCCGGGACATACCTTACTCTGGGAGGACGCCGGCCTCCATGGGGGCCATGCAATCCACGGTGTCGTACATGGGTACGATGCTGCTCAGGACATACTCCTCTAAGGGGGCAAGGAGATGCAGCCCGGGATGCGTGGCCCACAAACCCTCCTGCGTCGAGCCTTTACCTGAAGTTGCTTGCGTCCGCCGTCACCACGAGGTTGGGCACGCGTGTCTTGGCATGGGTTACCTCCGAGGTCATCCATTGCGCCCGTGTTATGGTTACCTGCCGACTCGGAGGATTGAGATGCTTGATCCTACATCGACTGGCGCAGTTGTGCCGAGATGACCCAGGCGGCCGCCGGTCCCCCTGGTCATCAGCGTGCGCGTTGAGGCGCACACGAAGTGTCCCGTCGGCCCCCTCGGGAGCACCACTGACAGGTCAGGCGGCTCCCGAAAGCCGGTCACCGGGATCCAGAGAAGAAGGAGCACGGCGTGAGGCGGGCCTTGTTCAAGCGGCCGGGGGCTGGGTGGCATGCGAGCCCCCAACACCTAGTGTTGCGGGTGAAGAAGAGAGGTGCAGAGCCTATGCCCTCCTTGCAATGGCGACCAGCTCAGCAATGTGGTCGGCCCAGGTGTCAAAGCCCCCATGCGTCGGGCGATGGCGAAGCAGCTCACTCGCCATCAGCAGCGCGTCATGCACGTTGAGGTCTCCTATATGGGCACAAGGTGGTGTCGACCCTGCGGGGGTTGCGGGGCACGTGTTCTGCCATGGCGGATGGCCTGGGTTCCCGGAGGAGCCTGACCAGGACGAGCGGCAACGACGGTGGATACGATGCTGGTGGCCTGGTACCGTCTGTCCAGCACCAAGCTGACGGGGCGCGCGTCGTGAGAGGAGGCCGCCAGGTTGGTGAAGGTGGAACCACCAGAGCCGAATAAAACTTGTCGGGCGTCGGCTATCGAGGCGACGGGGCGGAGGGAGAGCTAAGCGCATGGAAAGATTCCGACATGCCCCTACCTGGCGCGACAATTGTCGAATTTCGGGCTCCACAATACCCAAAGAGGTTCGAACCAAGGGGCGTGTGAGAAGATGCCCACCAGCTTCGGCCTCAAGCTCACAGCTCCACGACGTCGTCGAAGGAGACTCGCGGGATTGTAGCAAAGAAGATTGACAAACAAATTACCCAGATCCGGTCCACTACGAAGCGCAAAACTGTACTCCTGTTTGGGTGGATTGCCTCACGAGGAGGGTTGTGGATGAACTGGTATAGAGGTGAGCAACCTAACATGGGTGCTTGATGACGCACAAGTATAGGGGATCTATCGTAGTCCTTTCGATAAGTAAGAGTGTCGAACCCAACAAGGATCAAAAGGAAATGACAAGCGGTTTCCAGTAAGGAATTCTCTGCAAGCACTGAAATTATCGGTAACAGATAGTTTTGTGATAAGATAATTTGTAACGAGTAATAAGTAACAAGTGTAGAAAAGGTGCAGCAAGGTAGCACAATCCTTTTTGTGGCAAAGGATAGGCCTGGAAAAACTCGTATATAAAGCAAAGTGCTCCCGAGGACACATGGAAATTTCTGTCAAGCTAGTTTTCATCATGCTCATTTGATTCGCGTTCGTTACTTTGATAATTTGATATGTGGGTGGACTGGTGCTTGGGTGCTGCCCTTTCTTGGACAAATCTCCCACTTATGATTAACCCCTCTCGCAAGCATCTGCAACTACAAAATAAGAATTAAGATAAATCTAACCATAACATGAAACATGTGGATCCAAATCAGCCCCTTACGAAGCAACACATAAACTAGGGTTTAAGCTTCTGTCACTCTAGCAACCCATCATCTACTTATTACTTCCCAATGCCTTCCCCTAGGCCCAAATAATGGTGAATTGTTATGTAGTCGATGTTCACATAACACCACTAGAGGAAAGACAACATACATCTCATCAAAATATCGAACGAATACCAAATTCACATGATTACTTATAACAAGACTTATCCCATGTCCTCAGAAACAAATGTAACTAATCACAAAACATGTTCATGTTCATAATCAGAGGAGTATTAGTTATCATATAGGATCTGAACATATGATCTTCCACCAAGTAAACCAACTAGCATCAACTACAAGGAGTAATCAACACTACTAGCAACCCACAGGTACCAATCCGAGGTTTGAGAGAAAGATCAAATACAATAGATGAACTAGGGTCTGTAGAGGAGATGGTGCTGGTGAATATGTTGATGGAGATTGACCCCTCTTGATGAGAGGATCGTTGGTGGACGATGGCTTCGATTTCCCCCTCCGGGAGGGAAGTTTCCCTGGCAGAACAACCATGTCGAAGCTCTAGATTGGTTATGTCCAAGTTCCTCCTCGGGATGGCAGCGCTTTGTCCCGAAAGATCCCTTCTAACCTTTTCCAGGTCAAAACCCTCCATATAGCTGAATATGGGCATCGGGGGCCTGCCAGGTGAGTCACAAGCTTGCTAGGCGCAGCTAGGGGTGGCCGCACCTGACAGGCTTGTCACCTCCTGGTGGCCCACCTGTGGCATCTGTTTCACCCAATATTTTTTATATATTCCAAAATAATTCTCCGTAAATTTTCAAGACTTTTGGAGTTGTGCAGAATAGGTATCTCAGATTTGCTCCTTTTCCAGTCGAGAATTCCAGCTGCCGGCAATCTCCCTCTTCATGTAAACCTTGTAAAATAAAAGAGAAAAAGCATAATATTGTACCATAACATGTAATAACATTTCATAATGCAATAAATATCAACATAAAAGCATGATGCAAAATGGACGTATCAGTGCTCGAGGGGTTTCGCATTTGTCCCTCTCTACGGCGCATCCTCGCCTCTATATATGGTGGCCCGAGTCCTCTTCCCTTATTGCTCTAGCAGGAAGGGATCCCACAACAACCAAATTTGAAAGGGGACATGAGGTACACCTTATCTTGACTAAAGGCGGTATTCGCCTACAAAGCAGCCGGCGGTGACGTTGAGGTGTGCTCGACGGTGTCGCCTGTCCTGTAGGGACTGTAGTCTTGGTCTCATTGCACCAGAATGAAAACCTTTGGGGATACGCCTTTGGAACTTGCGTACGTCCTTGCCTCCTTTGCACCAAAGAGGCAACTCACTCATGTGCCCACACTTGTGCCCGCCTGGCCCTGCCTGCGTCACCCTCAGCCTCAGAGGCAGAGCACTGCTTAGAGATCTCCGTCCCCCTCGGGAGGGAGCCTAGGGAGGCCTCCCTCCTCTAGGGATCTTGGATTCATCCTCCTCGCGAGGGTGGGACTCTCGCGAGGGCCTTGTCTTGAGTGCTCCCGTGTCGGGCCGTATCAGGCCATCGAAGTGGGCCACACACTGGGCCGCAGGCAGGCAGGTCTGGACACCCCCAATGCCAAAACGCCGACAATCGAGCGATCACCTGAGGAAGAATACCCTACATCACATTGCTCCAGGGGAAAGGGTTGGGGTTGGAGATCATGTGAGGGAGAGGTGGTGAAACAGAGAGGTCGAAGAAGAGAGGGGGTGAAAATGAAAGGGGGTTTGATGCAGTGTTGTGTAAGAAGTATGGGTAAATATAGGAGCATTAGGCCAGGAGGAATGAATGCGGACCTTTGAATTGTCTGTTTTGATAATCTAGATGGACAATGGCAAGGAGGTGGTGTCATCATTGGTGGGTGTGCTGATGCAGGATCACCCTAACGCCAAGCGAAAGAACTACGAGCACTACCATGAGGAGGTAGGACCAATCCACTTCTGCAAGGTGACCTTTGCTCTAAAGGTGGTCGACGGAAGGATCACCCTTGATCAGGGTTGGACCACCGACGACGTTGTTCACTAGATCATGATTAGGTACATGTTGTCTTTCAAGTTACTCACCCAAACACTATGAAGGTGATCGCCTTCAACGATGATGCATGGAGGTGGTCACCAAATGCAAGAAGCACGACGAGGCCTTCGTCGTGACCGTGTAAATAACCTCTCATTCCTAGTTAAGTTGTTGGTTATTCGTTTCACACTATGTGCTATGTTTAAAAATTATTATACTACGTTTAACTTTTGTGTGTGGTTAAACTTTGATGTGTGCTTAAGTTGTTCTGGTTGCTCTATTTTTGTGCCTCTAGTAACCTATCCACATCGAGAAGGAGGTTACCACACTATTGTTCTAGATGTAACCAAACAACTAGACTTGTGTTTCGTCTCAAACCATGCCACAACCAAACAACATGCCTTCCGTTTTGGCACATGCAGGCTAGAGGGGATGCAGGCAACCAATCAACATGCATATGTTTGTTTTGCGTGCATATGCTCAGCCAGGCCCAATTGAGACAAGTATGCAAAGTGCCCAAAAATGATGTAGGTAACCAAACGGGCCCTAGGCTCCCTCCGAGGGGCATGGCGATACATTATATAGGCTTTGGGCGAAAGTATTAGATTCAAGACCCCCCCGCGGGAATTATTAAAGAGTATTCCCTCGTTATGGGTCGTCTTCGATTGAATTGGGAGCGACATTTGTGGTTGTTGATGCTTTTTCAGAAGTTTGGTAGGCACTAGCAGAGCTACGTGTTACAAAACTGGACCATGGCCCACCTAATCGAGAGCAAATACAGTGTAGAGGATTTGAGTAATTCAGCCACGATAACAAAAAATAGTGGCCTTCCTTCATACTGGCCCACCCAACTTTGGCCACATAGCTCCGTCACTGTTGGTAGGGTGGTCGTCTATGAGTCCCGGCGAAATCTTTCTCATAGATGGGGATCAATTTCGGCAATGGTGACGTTCTTATACATCATTTTGCTTTTTGAATCCTCTTTGGAGATCTTGCTAGTGGTCCTTTGGGTGGAGGTCATGTTAGGTGGTGATGAACTCTTTGGATCCTCACCGACGTTGTGTTTTTTCTTTTTGTTTTCGTGTGGTTTTGACCTAGTTTTTCTTATAAAATGGATCAATCTTTTCTTTTTTTCTTGCCTTTTTCCATCTTAAAGAAATCGAGAGAGCTCCTTCCTTGCATTATCAACACGTGAATGTTGAATGCGCCGTTTTGGCTCTCGAGCACACCTACACCAAGTTCTGATTTATTTAAAAAATATACATATAAATAATTCAAATAAATCTAAATTATTTACAAAAATATGTGTGTGCTCTAACTGCATGCCCATTTATTGGGCTTTAGTTTCAGACTGCCATTGGTCCCATCAGCCAATCATGTGACAAGTCGAAGCTGCTCTCGCGGAATAAAATAGGTCCCCGCGCAAGCAACTGGGCCGGCCCATTGGTGCACCTTTATAACAAAAAGGAGAAGAAAAAGGAAAGGGAACACAGGTTTCGAACTTTGGTCTGCTGGCTCAAGGGCAAGACTCCTAGAAAGTGAGACTGAGTGAGCTACCTGATAAATAATAGGAAGGCGCTTATTCGAGGGTAATGGAGCCGGTTTACCATTGGTTTACTCGTATTTTTTTTCCTTTCTTTTCTTCTTTTTTCTACGTTTTTTTATGTTTTCCATATATTTGTTCGGTCTAATTTTTCATTTTCTTGTTTTTGCATTTCTTTGTTTCTTTTGGTTTTCATTATACATTACATGTCAACAACATTTTTCTAACACATGTTTAACAATATTCCAACATAGATTTAACATTATTTTGCTATATTGTCAACATTTTTTAAATGTTTGATTACCATTTTCCAATGACAAGATTAACTTTATTTAATGCATGGTCAAGAATTTTTCTATACATATTAAACATTTTCTATACGCATAACTAAAAGTTTCAAAATAAAATTTTTAACACTTTTTTAATCCATGGTCAACATTTTTTCTATACATACTTAATATTTTTCAAATGCTTGATTAAGATTTTTCAAACACTTTTTAAACATTATTCAAACACTTTTTTTCAAATGGTTGATAAAAATTCATCATTTTTTCAATGCATGGTTAACATGTTTTCTATACACATTTAACATATCAAACACTTGTTCAACCTTGTTTTTCAAATTCTTGATTAACATTTCTATATACGTGTTCTGAATTTTAAGGTCGACATTTTTTTATATACATTTAAAATTTGAAAATGGTTGATTAACATTTTTCGAATACTTGTTAAACATATTTGCAAATGCTTGATTAAAAATTATATATACATGGTCAGTTTTATCTTCATTTTTCTGATACATGATCAACACTTTTTCCTATACAAATTTAACATCTAACAAATGCTTGATTTACATTTTCCAAATACTTGTTCAACATTGTTTGTCAAAATGCTTGATTAGAAGTTTTATATAAATTTCTCAAAACATTTCATAGTTTTTTAATACATGATCAACATTTTTTCTGTACACATTCAATATTGTTTTCTAACTGCTAATTAACATTTTTCAAATAGTTAATCAACATTTTTAAATATGGTTTTAAAGATTTTTTATAATGTATATGTATTCATTTTTCTATAATTATAAAAAATAAAAAAACAGAAAAAAAATCTTGCTGCCTACGGCCCACGTAGATGGCCCATCTCGCTCATCCTTTCAGTGGGGCGGAAGCTAGCTCCTTGAAGGAGAGATATAGGGGCGCTTGTGATGAGTGGGCAAGTAGCCAATTGAGAAATCACCGGAAGCAACTAATAAGCGAGTACTCTCTGGGAAGCCTCCCAGCGATTACTTCCACGCGCCGTCACTTGGCGCGTTCTCAGCTACCGCCACGTGTCGCGTTCCGAGAGTTCCTTCGGATTTTTTTTATTTTTTTCGCACACGTTTTCGGCTTTTTAGAGTGGTTTTTTTTTCGTTTTTTTTGTTGATCCGATTTCCCACTGGTGTTCCTTAGCATTCGGACGAAAGAAATCCAAAAAAAATTCGCGAAAAAAAGTTTTTTTTGCGAGAGGCATGGTTTTGCTTCCGCGAGAGGCACGGTTTTGCTATCGCGAGAGGCACGGCCGTACCTCTCAGAAAGGAAAAAACGTGTTTTTTGCTAACTCTTTTTTCCCCGAGAGGCACGGTTTTGCTATTGCGAGAGGCATGTCCGTGCCACTCGGAAAGGAAAAGAAAATGTTTTCTGCTCTTTTTTTTCCGCGAGAGGCACGGTTTTGCCTTTGCGAGAGGCACGGCCGTGCCTCTCAGAAAGGGAAAAGAAAACACGTTTTCTGTTTTCCTTTCTATCGCTCAAGGCACGGTTTTTTCGCCCGGTTATTCCTTTCTTTTTTGCGTGAAAAAAAATCATCAAAACTTATCAACATGTGATCTAGTTTTGAAGATCTCGACACAAGAAACCGAACGGTGAAAACTGTTCGAGATTTGGATGCACGGTTTAGCAGATGAAACATTTTGAAAATATAGAACTACGAAAAAATAGAAAACTCCTAGGTTGCGACAAGTGACATGCAAGCAAGCAGTGCGCCGCTTGTCGGAAACTGGGTAGATGGAAGTGATAGTTAAAAAGTGTATTCGCTAATTAGTGATCTCACACTCACGGACATAATAGGTGGTGGCCTGTTGTATTGGGCTTTATTCTCCTCTTATTGAGTAATTAAACTGAAGAGGGATTTTGTTTTGCGGGGAAATTGAAGAGGGATTTGAGGGCATAGCTTTGTCTCGCTTACAGCCAGACCAAGTATTACCTCGCCTCGAGCGCTCCCGTAAATGTGGTATGTTTCTCCTAAAAATATAGTTCGTTTGTTTCTTGCACTTTTTATGTTGTTTTCAGTTTTTTATTATGTTCCCTGTTTTATATACAATTGATTCTTTGAAAGATGTTCATTACATTAAAAAATACTGTTCATAACACTAAAACAATGTTCGCTAAATTTTTGAGAAATGTTCCAGATGTGTTAGAAAGATGTCACCGTGTTCAAAAAACTAGATGGCACCATGCATGTTGTTGCGACAATATTTTGCAATACGTTTCCATGATATTTGATTGTGTGGAACATGAATATTTAACATAATAATATGAGAAATAAAATAGAAAGTATGTATGCTCTATTGTGTTTGATAATTGTATAGTTGTAAATTATTCAACAAATATAAATAGCCTAATAGAATGGAAAATGTCATGCATACTTGTATATTGAGGTGGGGCCTTTTCTATGCATGGTTGCATGTTGCGGTGAGCATTTCTTGCATTATGAAGTTCCATGATTGCATGTTGAGAGCTATAAGTGATGGTATCCTAGACTAGTGGCTCCCGGCCTAGCCGACCTAATCTATCGACCGGACTGACGACACGTTAATAAAGAAGGACTCCGAAGGCCTCTAATCCTTTGGCATGAGCATATCGGACTTCATCAAGGACTTGGTTTGTATTCCAAGTGTATCCATTACATTCAGCATGTAATCCTCAGATGGCAACCGCCAACCGATCATATGTAACCCTAGATACCCTTGGTGCCTATATAAACCAGGGTTTAGTCTGTAGAAGGATATTCATTCATCGCCATCATTATCCCTAGGGTTTAGACCACAACTTTAGATCTCGAGGTACATCAACTCTTTACTTTGGTACACCCATAATATAAGCAAGAGCAGGACGTAGGGTTTTACCTTCTTAAAGAGGGCCCGGACTTGGGTAAAAACATCTTGTCCCTTGTCTCTTGTTACCCATCGATCCAATTTCAGACATCGGCCCCCTACCCGAGGTCTATCGGTTTTGACACTGACATCTGTGCGTTCATTGAGAGATCGATGTGTGATCTCCTTGGGACGATGACTTCGCCAATTGGCAATATGAGTCCCCTCGGTACCCTTGGTGCATCAATGATTCTCACTAGCGAGCCATCTAAGGGATCGATGGATCCCAAGTCGCACTCCCCATTTGAGGTGGATGGCACGTGTCGTATTTCAGGCCCCGCAAAACCCAAAGAGGTTCGAACACATGGGCGTGTGCGAAGATCCCAACAGCCTCACCCAACCTAGCTCACTACTCGATGATTTCTACGACGAACTCCAACGATGGTGACAAACAAGATGCACACGGTGATTTACCCAGGTTCGGGCCGGTGCAAAGCATAAAACCCTACTCCTGCTTTGGTGGATTGCCTCACGAGGAGGTTTGTGGACGAACTAGTACAGTGGTGCATTGCCTCGTGAGAGCGCTCTGGTGGTGTTACCATTCTTCTGTTGTCTCTCTGCTTCGTTGTCCTTCTCTACGGTGCAGCCTAGCCTCTATTTATAGTGCCCCGGGTCCTCTTCCCTTATCGCTATGGCAGGAAGGGATCCCACAACGGCCAAATTCGAAGGGGGACAGGAGTATAGCTTTATTCTGACGAAAGGTGGTTTTCACCCGCAATGTAGTTGTCGATGATGCAGAGGTGGGCTCGGCGATGACATCCTTCCTGCTGAGCTCATAGACATGGTCTTGTTGCACCGGAATGGAAATCTTTGGGGGGGCGCTTTGGGAACCCGCGTACGTCCTTGCCCCCTTTGCACCAAAAGGGCAACTGAACTGCCTGGCGCGCTGGCGCCTACCTGTCCCACCTTCCGTCATCCTTGGACTCCCGAGGCAAAACACTGCATAGAGATCTCTGCCGCTCCAGAGGGGGCCTGAGGAGGCTCATTCTTTGCTAGTCTTCGCGCTGCTTTCCTCGCAAGCTCAGGGCTCTCGCGAGGGCCTTGCCTTGAGTGGGGTCTCGCTAGGCCATGCCTAGCTGTCAAGGTGGGCCATGCCCTAGGCTGCAGGCAGGCAGGTCTGGGTACCCCCGTCCTAGAACGTCGACAGTAGCCCCCAGGCCCAAGACGTGCTTGAGCTGGCTTCCGGGCGAAGCCATTGAGGACGATCCAAAGCGCCCCGGGGCCACAACGCATGTGGGCCAGGCTCGACACGCATTGCGCGCCAAGGGGACGACGTCTCCACTCCCGAGGTCACCAGGGACCTCCCAGGTCAAACTGATGCGACGCCTGTGCACTGCGCCGTCCATCATTACCTTTTCTTGAATATTGTTGCTCCCTTGGGGATCCAATCCTCGGGCCATGCGGATGTGACCCGACGTTGTAAGGTGATGCGATGCGAAGCAGGATTGCGTGTCGATCGAGTAGGCCCTGTGGCGCCTGAGGGGTGCACGATGCCTGCTCTCCCATGACACCTTGTGGCCGTAGTAACGCCTATAAATCCGCCGCGCTCCGCGGGGCCTCGCAATCTCAAAGTGCCCATCTGATCCCGTTTCTCTAGAGAAAAAGCCTCTCCTCTTCCCAGCTTCCCCTTCCCCCATAGTTTCTAGAGGAAGTGTTGCAGGCACAGTGAAGTGCACGGGGCCGTCGATTTCCTCGTCCTCTTTCGAAGGCAGTGGAGGGGGGGACCTTGGGGCCGGCACAAGTTCGTTGGCGCTGGTCCATGGTTGATGAGTGAGTGCTCCACCATTTCCTTCTTTCCTTGCTTACATGTCCAGTGCTTCGGACCTAATCATCTCCTCCTTTCAGAGTGTCCGCGGCTAAAAAGCACAGGCTCGGCGAACTCCAGGAGGAGGTGGACGCGTTGCGGGTGTTGGGGAACGTTGCATGGGAAACAAAAAAATTCCTACGCACACGCAGATCTATCCTTGGTGATGAGCATCTACGAGAGGGAGAGTGGATCTACATACCCTTGTAGCTCGCTAAGCGGGAAGCGTAAAGAAACGCGGTTGATGTAGTCGAACGTCTTCACGATCCAACTCGCCGAGTGTCCTGCGATCCAATCACGATTCGTCCCACGAACTTGATCACGATCCTTCCGATCTAGCGCCGAACGGACGGCACCTCCGCGTTCAGCACACGTACAACTTGATGACGATCTCCGCCGTCTTGATCCAGCAAGAAGGAGTGGAGAGGAAGAAGAGTTCTCTGGCAGCATGACGGCACTCCGGCGATGGTGGTGGAGCTATTCCGGCAGGGCTTCGCCTAAGTGTTGTAGAAACCGATCTAGAGGAGAAACTATGCATTGGAGGAACGGGCAGCACGTGGCTAAAATTCTATGCAAAATGCTAAAACCTCCAGTATATATAAGAGTAAGAGAGGAGGAGGCTTTGCACAAGGGCCAAGCCTCCAAGGAGTCGGCCGAACTAGGTGGAGGAGGTGGACTCCACCTCCAATCCTAGTAGGACTAGGATTCACCCTATTTTTTGCCTTTTCCACTTTTTCTCTTTGGGACTTTTTTCCCAAACTGCATGGGCCTTGTGTGGGACTTCCACCAGCCCACTAAGGGCTGGTAAACACTCTCCCACAGCCCATGGAGCCTCTTGGGTCGAAATACCCCTCCCGATGGTCTCCCGGTACACTACCGATGAGCCCGAAACTTTTCCGGCGACTAAAACAGGACTTCCTATATATGAATCTTTACCTATGGACCATTCCGGAGCTCCTCGTGACGTCCGGGATCTCATCCGGTACTCCGAACAAACTTTGGTAACCACCATACATAACTCTATACTACCAAAACGTCACCAAACCTTAAGTGTGCAGACCCTGCGGGTTCGAGAACTATGTAGACATGATCGACACACCTCTACGGTCAATAACCAATAGCGGGACCTGGATGTCCATATTGGTTCCTACATATTCTACGAAAATCTTTATCGGTCGAACCTCTATGTCAAGGATTCAGTTAATCCCGTATGATGTTCCCTTTGTTCTTCGGTATGTTACTTGCCCGAGATTCGATCGTTGGTATCTCCATACCTAGTTCAATCTCATTATCGGCAAGTCTCTTTACTCGTTCTGTAATACAAGATCCCGCAACTAACACTTAGTCACATTGCTTGCAAGACTTATTGCGATGTTGTATTATCGAGTGGGCCTTGAGATACCTCTCCATCACATGGAGTAACAAATCCCAGTCTTGATCCATGCCAACCCAACAAACACCCTCGGAGATACCTGTAGAGCACCTTTATAGTCACCCAGTTACGGTGCGACGTTTGATACACACAAGGTACTCCTCCGTTGTCAGTGAGTTGCATGATCTCATGGTCATAGGAACATATACTTGACATGCAGAAAACAATAGCAATAAACTGACACGACATATGCTACATTTGTACCTTTGTAGTTCGGGTCTTGTCCATCACATCATTCTCCTAATGATGTGAACCCATTACCAAATGACATATGATAATAAATGATTATCATGAACAAGGAAATATGATAATAACTAATTTATTATTGCCTCTAGGGCATATTTCCAAGAGTCTCCCACTTGCACTAGAGTCAATAATCTAGTTTACATCACCATGTGATTTGCATTGTTATGAATCTAACACCCAATGAGTTCTAGGGCTCGATCATGCTTTGCATGTGAGAGAGGTCTTATAGTCAACGGGTTTGCGACATTTAGATCCGAGTGTACTTTGCAAATCTCTATGTCAAACCGTAAACACTGCTACCACACTCCACTTGGTACTATTCCAAATGGCTGCTCCACTATACGTATCTAGATTGCTACTACGAGTCATCCGGATTGGTGTTTAAAGCTTGCATCGACGTAAATCTTTACGACGAACCTTTTATCACCTCCATAATCGAGAAACATCTCCTTAGTCTTTTAGTCACTAAGGATAATATTAACCGCTGTCCAGTGATCCACTCCTGGACCACTCTTGTACCCCTTGACAGACTCATGGCAAGGCACACACAGGTGCGGTACACAGCATGTCATACTATATAGAGCATATGGCTAAGGCATAGGGGACGGCGTTCGTCTTTTATCTTTCTTCTGCCATGATCGAGATTTGAGTCTCACTCAACTTCACACCTTACAAATCAAGCGAGAACTCTTTCTCTGACTGATCCATTTTGAACTCTTTCAAAATCTTGTCAAGGTATGTACTCATTGAAAGTCTCATCAAGCATCTTGATCTATCTCTATAGATCTTGATGCTCAACAATTAGGTAGCTTTATCCAAGTCTTCCTTTGAAAAACTCTTTTCAAACAACCGTTTATGCTTTCCAGAAATTCTACATCATTTCCGATCAACAATATGTCATCCACATATACTTATCACAAATTCTATAGTGCTCCCACTCACTTTATTGTAAATACAAGTTTCTCGTAAACTTTGTATAGACTCAAAAACTTTGATGACCTCATCAAATTGTATATTCCAACTCCGAGATGCTTGCTTCAGTTCATAGAAGAATCACTGAAGCTTGCACACCTTTTCGCATCCTTAGGACTAACAAAACCTTCTGGTTGTATCACATACAACCTTTCCTCAAGTAAGCCGTTAAGGAAACTATGTTTTGATATCCATCTGCCAGATTTCATAATTGAAAAATGAAGCAACTACTAACATAATTCCAACAGACTTTAGCATCTCTACAGGTGAGAAAGTCTCATCATAGTCAACTCCTTGAACTTGTCGTAAACTTCTTTGCAACAAGTCGAGCTTTACAAATGGTGACATTTACCATGAGCGTCTGTCTTCATTTTAAACATCCATTTGTACTCAATGACCTGCTGTCCAATGAGCAAGTCTACCAAAGTCTATACTTGGTTTACATACATGGATCCTTTCTCAGATTTCATGGCGTCTAACCATTTTTTGGAATCCGGGCCCATCATCGCTTCTCCACAGCTTGTAGGTTCATCGTTGTCCAACAACATAACCTCCAAGACAGGGCTGTCGTACCGCTCAGGAGCAGTACACATCCTTGTCGACCTACGAGGTTCGATAGTAACTTGATCCGAAGCTTCATGATCATCATCATTAACTTCCTCTTCAACTAACGTAGGCTTCATAGAAACAAATTCCTGCACTGCGCTACTCTCTGGTTTAACAAAGGATCAACAACCTCATCAAGTTCTATCTTCCTCCCACTCAATTCTTTCAAGAGAAACTCTTTCTCGAGAAAGGACCTAGTTTTAGCAACAAACACTTTATGCTTGGATCTGAGATAGAAGGTTTACCCAACTGTCTTTAGGTGAAAACCTTTTTTCACATAAGTGTTGCAGCCCCAAACATTAAGAAATGATAGCTTAGGTTTCTATCAAACCATAATTCACACAGTGTCATCTCAACGGATTTAGATGGTGCCCTATCTAAAGTGAATGTAGTTGTCTCCAATGCATAACCCTAAAATTATAGTAGCAAAATGATAAGAGACATCATAGCAAGCACCATTTCCAATAGAGCACGACTATGACATTCGAACACACCATCACACTATGGTGTTCGAGGTGGCGTGAGTTGTGAAACAACTTTCACATTGTCTAAAGTTGTATGCCAAATTCATAACTCAGATATTCACCTCCACGATCATATCACAGACATTTTTATCTTCTTGTCACGATGATCTTAAACATCACTTTGAATTTGCTTGAACCTTTCAAACGATTCAGACTTGTGTTTCATTAAGTAAATATACACTATATGTACTCAAACCATCAGTGACGGTAAGAAAATAACGATATCCACCGCACGCTACAATACTCATTGAATTGCATACATCAACATGTATCATTTCCAATAAATCACTTGCCCGCTCCATCCATGTGGAAACGGGGTCCTTAGTCATCTTGCCCAAGAGGCATGGTTCGCATGTCTCAACCGATTCAAAATCGAATGAGTCCAAAGATCCATCAGCATGGAGTTTCTTCATGCGCTTTATACCAATATGACATTTAGCGGTACTGCCACAAGTATGTGGTACTATCATTATTAACTTTGTATCCTTTTACATCAATGTTATGAACATGTGTATTACTATGATCAAGATTCAACAAACGATTCTCACTGGGTGCATGACCATTGAAGGTATTATTCATGTAAACAGAATAACCATTATTCTCTAACTTAAATGAATAACCGTGTTGCAATAAACATCATCTAATCACGTTCATGCTCAATGCAAAACACCAAATAACATTTATTTAGGTTTGTCACTAATCCCGAAGGTAGAGAGAGCGTGCGATGTTGATCACATCAACCTTGGAAACATTTCCAACACACATCGTCACCTCCCACTTAGCTAGTATCCGTTTATTACGTAGCTTTTACTTCGAGTTACTAACATTTAGCAACCAAACCGGTATCCAATACCCAGGTGCTATTAGGATTACTAGCAAGGTTCACATCAATAACACGTATATCAAATATACTTTTGTCGACTTTGCCAGCCTTCTTATCTACCAAGTATCTAGGGTTGTTCCGCTTCAGCGACCGTTCTCCTCATAATCGAAGCACTTAGTCTCGGGTTTGGGTTAGACTTTAGGTTGCTTCACTGGAGTAGCAACTGACTTGCTATCCATGAAGTTTCCCTCCTTGCTCTTGCCCTTCTTGAAACTAGTGGTTTTGACTAACCATCAACACTTGATGCTCCTTCTCGATTTCTACCTTCGAAGTGGAAAACATCGCGAACAGATCAGGGATCATTATTTCTATCCCTGGCGTTTTATAGTTCATCACCAAGTTCTAGTAGCTTAGTGACAGTGACTTGGAGAACTATATCAATCACTATCTTATCTGGAAGATCAACTCCCACTCGATTCAAGCGATGGTCGCACCCATACAATCTAAGCACATGCTCAACGATTGAGCTATTCTCCTTCATCTTGCAGGCAAAGAATCTTGTTGGAGATCTCATATCTCGCAACACGGGCATGAGCCTCAGATCCTAATTTCAGCTCTTAGAACATCTCATATGTCCCGTGACGTTCAAAATGTTTCGGAGCCTCAATTCTAAGCCGTAATGCATGACGCACTGAACTATCAAGTAGTCATCAGAACGTGTGTGTCAGATCTTCACAACATCTACAAACAACGCTAGAGGGGTTGGCGCACCGAGCGGTGCATTAAGTACATAAGCCTTCTGTGCAGCAACGAGGACAATCCTCAGATCACGGATCCATTCCGCAATATTGCTACCATCATCTTTCAAACCTATTTCTCTAGGAACATATAAAAATTCAAGGGAGCTACAACGCGAGCAAGTAATCTACAACATAATTTCCAAAGACACTACTGACTATGTTCATGATAATGAGTTCAAATAATCATATTACTTAAGAACTCCCACTCAAATTGACATCCCTCCAGTCATTCGAGTGATACATGATCCATATTCACCAACTCAAGTCCGATCATCACGTGAGTTGAGGTGGTTTCAATGGTGAACATCATTATGTTGATCATATCTACTATATGACTCATGTTCGACCTTTCGGTCTCTTGTGTTCCGAGGCCATGTCTGTACATACTAGGCTCGTCAAGTTTAACCCGAGTGTTCTGCACACGCAACACTGGCTTGCACCCGTTATATGTGAATGTAGAGCCTATCACACCCGATCATCACGTGGTGTCTCAACACGACAAACTTTCGCAACGGTGCACACTCGGGGAGAACACAATTCATCTTGAAATTTAAGTGAGGGATCACCTTATAATGCTACCGTCGTCCTAAGCAAAACAAGGTGCATAAAAGGATTAACATCACATGCAATTCATAAGTGACATGATATGGCCATGAACTTGTGCTTTTTATCTCCATCTAGAAAGGACCGGCATGATCTCCATCGTCATCGGCATGACACCATGATCTTCATCATCTTGATCTCCATCAACGTGTCGCCATCGGGGTTGTCGCGCCCAACATGCTTCTACTACTATTTCTACCATTTAGCGATAAAGTAAAGCATTACATAGCACTCAATGATTGACACGCAGGTCATACAATAATTAAAGACAACCCTATGGCTCCTGCCGGTTGCCGTACTCATCGACATGCAAGTCGTGGTAATCTATACATCACATGATCATCTCATACATCACATATATCACATCATGTAATTGGCCATATCACATCACAACATACCCTGCAAAAACAAGTTAGACGTCCTCTAATTGTTGGTGCATGTTTTATGTGGCTTCTACGGGTATCTAGCAAGAACAATTCTCATCTACGCAAAAACCACAACGGTGATACACTAGTTGCTTTTCAACCTTCTCAAGGACCGCCTTTGCCGAATCCAATCCAACTAAAGTGAGAGAAACTGGCACCCGCAAGCCATCTATGCAACAAGTTGCGGTTGAGGGAACCGGTCTCTCGTAAGCGTATGAGTAATGTTGGTCTGGGCCGCTTCATCTCACAATACCGCTGAACCGAAATCCGACCAAGGGAGGAAGCAATCTAAGCATCAACACCCACAAACTATTTGTGTTCTACTCGAGATCTCATCTACACATGGACCTAGCTCAAGATGCCACTGTTGGGGAACGTTGCATGGGAAACAAAAAATTTCCTACGTACACGCAGATCTATCCATGGTGATGAGCATCTACGAGAGGGAGAGTGGATCTACATACCCTTGTAGATAGCTAAGCAGGAAGCGTTGAGAAACATGGTTGATGTAGTCGAATGTCTTCGCGATCCAAATTGCCGAGTGTCCCGCGATCCAATCACAATTCGTCCCGCGATCCAATCATGATTCGTCCCACAAACTTGATCACGATCCTTCTGATCTAGCGCCGAACGGAGGGCACCTGCGCGTTCAACACACGTACAGCTTGATGACGATATCCACCATCTTGATCCAGCAAGAAGGAGCGGAGAGGAAGAAGAGTTCTCCGGCAGCGTGACGGTGCTCCGGCAATGGTGGTGGAGCTATTCCAGCAAGGCTTCGCCTAAGTGCTGCAGAAAACCGATCTAGAGGAGAAACTATGCACTCGAGGAACGGGCAGCATGTGGCTAAAATTCTGTGCCAAAACCCTAAAACCTCTAGTATATATAAGAGGAAGAGAGGAGGAGGCTTGGCACAAGGTACAAGCCTCCAAGGAGTCGGCCGAACCAGGTGGAGGAGGTGGACTCCACCTCCAATCCTAGTAGGACTAGGATTCACCCTATTTTTGCCTTTTTCCACTTTTTCTCTTTGGGCCTTTTTTCCCAAACCACATGGGCCTTGTGTGGGACTTACACCAGCCCACTTAGGTCTGGTAAACACTCTCCCACAGCCTATGGAGCCTCTTGGGTCGAAATACCCCTCCCGATTGTATCCCGGTACACTATCGGCACTCCCGGTACACTACCGATGAGCCCGAAACTTTTCTGGCGACCAAAACAGGACTTCCTATATATGAATCTTTACCTCCGGACCATTCCAGACCTCTTAGTAACGTCTGGGATCTCATCTGAGACATTGAACAACCTTCGGTCACCACCGTACATAACTCTATACTACTGAAACGTCACCAAACCTTAAGTGTGCAGACCCTGCGGGTTTGAGAACTATGTAAACATGACCGAGACACCTCTACGGTCAATAACCAATAGCGGGACCTGGATGCCCATATTGGTTCCTGTTGGAAATATGCCCTAGAGGCAATAATAAAATGGTTATTATTGTATTTCCTAGTTCATGATAATTGACTATTGTTCATGCTATAATTGTGTTAACCAGAAACCGTAATGCATGTGTGAATACATAGACCACAACATGTCCCCAGTGAGCCTCTAGTTGGCTAGCTCATTGATCAATAGATGGTCAAGGTTTCATGACCATGGACATTGGATGTCGTTGATAACGGGATCACATCATTGGGAGAATGATGTGATGGACAAGACCCAATCCTAAGCATAGCACAAGATCGTGTAATTCGTTTGCGAACGCTTTTCAATGTCAAGAATCGTTTCCTTAGACCATGAGATTGTGCAACTCCCGAATACCATAGGAATGCTTTGGGTGTGCCAAATGTCACAACATAACTGGGTGGCTATAAAGGTGCACTATGGGTATCTCCGAAAGTGTGTGTTGGGTTGGCACGAATCGAGACTGGGATTTGTCACTCCGTGTGACGGAGAGGTATCTCTGGGCCCACTTGGTATGACATCATCATAATGAGATCAATGTGACTAAGGAGTTAGCCACGGGATGACGTGTTACGGAACGAGTAAAGAGACTTGCCGGTAACGAGAGTGAACAAGGTATAGGGATACCGACGATCGAATCTCGGGCAAGTATCATACCGATAGACAAAGGGAATTGTATACAGGATTGATTGAATCCCCGACATCATGGTTCATCCGATGAAATCATCGTGCAGCATGTGGGAGACAACATGGATATCCATATCCCGCTGTTGGTTATTGACCGGAGAAGTGTCTCGGTCATGTCTACGTGTCTCCCGAACCCGTAGGGTCTACACACTTAAGGTTTGATGACGCTAGGGTTATAGGGAAATGGTATACGTGATTACCGAAGGTTGTTCGGAGTCCCGGATGAGATCTCGCACATCACGAGGAGCTCTGGAATGGTCTGGAGGTAAAGATTGATATATAGGAAGTCCACTTTTGGCCACCGGAAAGTTTTTGGGCTCATCGGTAGTGTACCGGGAGTGCCGAAGGACCCCCGGGAGGGGTGTGACGACCATAGGACTTTGTGGGCCCGTATAGGAGGTGTGCCAGACCTTAGTGGGCTGTCCAAGACCTTCTAGAAAGGCCCATACAGCTGGGATCAAGAGATAAAGGGCATAAGGGATTTAAAAGAGGAGATCCACCTCCCTTGTGGGAGGTGGACTCTTCCCCACCTTCGGCTGAAGCTCTCCTCCTTGGAGGAGGGGACAAGGCAGCCCTCCCTATCCCTCCTCCTATATATATGCAAGGGTTTGGGGCTGATTTGGGATACGACTTCTCTCTCTCTCTCGGCGCAGCCCTACCCTTCCTCTTCCTCGTTCTCCGTAGAGCTTGGCGAAGCCCTGCCGGAGTTCACGTAGCTCCACCGTCGCCATGCCGTTGTGCTGCCGGAGCTCTCCCTCAACCTCTCCTTCCTCCTTGCTGGATCAAGGCGTAGGAGACGTCACCGGGATGCACGTGTGTTGAACGCGGATGTGCCGTTGTTCGGCGCTGAGATCGGAATCCACCGCGATCTGAATCGCTGCGAGTACGACTCCACCAACCGCGTTCTTGTAACGCTTCCGCTTAGCGATCTTCAAAGGTATGAAGATGCAATCTCTCCCCACTCGTTGCTGGTTTCTCCATGGATAGATCTTGGTGATCGTAGGAATTTTTTTGATTTACTACTACGTCTCCCAATAGTTCCTACATATTCTACGAAGATCTTTATCGGTCGAACCTCTGTGTCAAGGATTCAGTTAATCCCGTATGATGTTCCCTTTGTTCTTTGATATGTTACTTTCCCGAGATTCGATCGTCGGTATCTCCATACCTAGTTCAATCTCATTACCGGCAAGTCTCTTTACTCGTTCCGTAATACAAGATCCCGCAACTAACACTTATTCACATTGCTTGCAAGGATTATTGTGATGTTGTATTACCGAGTGGGCCCTGATATACCTCTCCGTCACACGGGTAACAAATCTCAGTCTTGATCCATGCCAACCCAACAGACACCCTCAGAGATACCTGTAGAGCACCTTTATAGTCACCCAGTTACGTTGCAACATTTGATACACACAAGGTACTCCTCCGGTGTCAGTGAGTTGCATGATCTCATGGTCACAGGAGCATATACTTGACATGCAGAAAACAGTAGCAATAAACTAACACGATCATATGCTACATTTGTAGTTTGGGTCTTGTCTAGCACATCATTCTCCTAATGATGTGATCCCGTTACCAAATGACATCTCATGTCCATGACTAGGAAACCATAGCCATCTTTGATCAACGAGCTAGTCTATTAGAGGCATACTAGGGACATGGTGTTTTCTATGTATCCACAAATGTATCTGAGTTTCTGATCAACACAATTATAGCATGGATAATAAACGATTATCATGAACAAGGAAATATGATAATAACTAATTTATTATTGCCTCTAGGGCATATTTCCAATAGTGGGCCTAGGCGACAAGCGCCGAGGCCGCCCTCTAGACTGCTCTCAGGGGCAAAACAGAGGCCAGGGCAGAGCTGGCATCCCTCGAGGCCCAGGTCAAGGAGGCAGCCGATGCCGTGCAGGCCGCCCAGGATGAGGCGACATATGCCAAGATGCTGGAGTCCCAGCGCGCCAAGCAGTACCTTGCCATTGCCTACCGCGCAACCGGCATGGTGAGCCGGTTTGTCGAGGAAGCCCCCGCACTACCGTTCACGCATGGTGAGTGAGGCTACCTCGACTTCTTCCATAGGGTGGTGGAGGTGCTGGAGACCAGCGTCTCCCGTGTGAACACAAACAACAAGGCCAGCACGCGCGACCTCCTAGACCTTGCCTTGACGTGCGTCTTCTCCAACCTATGCCGCCATGTCCCGGAGCTCGACCTCCGACGCATCGGAGATCGGGTGCCCAATGATGTCAAGAGGCCCCTCCGGGATGAGGTGTGCCCACATGTGTAGTCCCTGATGGAGCGGTTCATCCAGGTGCCTGCCTCCGGTGGGGAGGACGTTTCCGACACCAAGGTGGCCAACGGCTCGGATGGTGACAGCGACTCCTCCTCCTAGTCCTCCCCTATCTTCATTTCCTAATACCTGTAATATTTAAGGAGAACTCGGCCCCTGTGGGCGTCAGTCTTTTGGATATTACCTTTGTCCTCTCCCTTCCTTCTCTTAAGTCGTCGGTCGCCTGCTTGCCGTGACGTGACTCAGTTTTTTTGCGCGGGGCTTGGCACCGTCGTTAATGTGGTCCGATGATGGTGGTCGACAGGGTCCTCGCGAGGCGCTCTCTCCTAAGGGGTAGCTCGCGGCCATCAAACCCCGGGTTCTTGGCCTTGCCGCTCGTCAAGGCAGGATTCCTCCCCTCGCGCCATTTTTCCTGGCACACGGGGCCACATGGGTCTTGGTAGTTGCACGTGGTGGACTGTAGTACCTACATCCTTACATTAGTGCACACAAACCCTATCCCGTATTCAGGCCACCATTTGATCAGAGGGATTTTGCTCGGTTCGGTATTTTACTTAGCTTGTAGTGCGGTGGCGATCTCGCGCTCCACGAGGTGTGGGTCGGTTGTCCAGATAGTTCACGATTCTGCCTAGGGAGCTTCTTCCTTGTTTGTGGAACATCTTGGGTCCCTTTCGGCACTCTGTGTCTGCGAGACTCAATCGCGGGAAGACCTCGACCATCGTTTGGGCGTCCATATCACCAGGACGAGAGCAAAAGCGGTGAGGCCTCGGCCGCCGTTGGAGCATCCGGATCGCCAGGACATGACCAGGGGGAACAGAGGCATGAGATTGATGAGGTTTCATGGCGTGCTGCCCATGAAACCCCCCTTGAGACTCAAGCAGCGCCCTATGTCGGTAGGCCCCAGTCTCGCGCATTCCCCGACTACCATTGGGGCGTCCGGATCACCAGGACGTGACCAATGAGGCGGGGGCCTCGACACCCTTGGGGGCGTCCGGATCACCAGGATGACACCAAGGGGAGAGTTGCTATATGACCGGTAAGGCTCCTGAGGCGCATTGCTAAGGATCCCCCTTGACGCTCGAGCGACCCCCGAACCGTTCCGCCGCTCGCTGCCTTGGGAGGCACCTGAGCCTCCCGAGGCTCCGTGCTGTGGCGCTGCGCTGCGGGCGCAGCCCCCGAGCGAGGGTCGAACGTCAAAAGATGCAAGTTCCTGGAGTGACATGCCCTTGCTTGCCTGCTCCGAGGCGCCTCGGGGAGGGCCGGAGCACGTAGGCCCTTCTGAAACACCAACTCGGAGAAAGAGACTACAAGACCAGAAAAAACGAGGAAACGATGAGAGAAAAGTCCCCACCCATTTTCTTAACTAGACTTTCGAAATTCACAAACTTCATTCCAAAAAATGGTAATTTGAACACCAAAAAGGAGCAAGCAACTGCCGCGTCTGGCACCTAGGCTAGTATTCATCTTCGTCTTCCCCCAGCGTGGAGCATAGGGCATCCACGTTGCATGGGCATAGCCATTAGTGGGCAGTGTTGTCCGCCAGCACGGTGCATGAGGCTTTCACTTGGGTGTGGGATGGAACCCCTCCGCGTCCTCGGGGGGCTCCAGCCATATATATCCCACTCGTTATTACGTGAGAGTGTCACGGCCAAAGATAGCTAGGCAAGCCTCTAGGCGCATATTCCGGTTGTTGCCAACTCCGCTAAGAGCCATCCTGTGCATTTCTGCTCGGTTGCGCGCCTCTATGACCTAAACCCAAATGCATTGTTCCCCGTGTAGCTGCGAGATTGCGCTCCCACGGCCCAAACATGAGCACAATGCACCCGACGTAGCCTTAGAGGGGTTTTGTCGATGAAGCCGCCTCATGAATTGCCGGGGCGTTGACTGGAGAACGTCTTGAGGGCCTCGTGAGGCCCAGCCTCCCGAGGTTGCGGCTCCATTGCGGTTGCCGTGGGTAGACCATGCAACTTGTATCCTTTTGCTCCCGCCAGGCTGTTGCTCCTGAGGCTTCGGGGCTTGGCTCGGTGTTGCTTTCTTGCAAGGGTGACGACTAGTGTCGTACCCCGCTGGCCTAGGGGGAGTCCTCCCTTCTTCTCCTGCTCGCGTTATCCAGGCCTAGTGCTCCCTCGATGGGAACCCCCAAGCTCGTCTCGGGGAGGATGCCTGGGGTACCCCTCTACTCCGGGAGGGTGCTAGCACCTGCGGGAGTTGCCTGATCCATCTCACCGTCCGTAGGTACGACATAGCTTGGTACATAGGGTTCTACATAAGGTCCATGTTCTCCTCCAGGAACGGCCCCTCCGGGTGGCGGCGGGACGACGCCTTGTGCGTGAAGCCCACAGACCCTCTTGCGGTCATTTCAGCCCGAAGTTGCTTACCTCTGTCACCACCATTGGGTGGGCCTCATGTTTCTTGATGTGGATTTCTCCCGTGGCTATCCAACGCGCCTTCGCCACGGTTGCCCGCCTGTCTGGACGCCTGCGCTGCCTGCTCCCTGCGCTGGTTGGTGCGTTGCCGCCTAGTCAATCCAGGTTGTTGATGGTCCACGGGGGTACGAGAGTGCGTGTCGGCGCGAGAGCGGGGTGCCCCATCTTTTCCTCCTAGGCTCCACCGTTGAGGTCGGGCTGCGCCCCAAAACTGGTCACCGGAATTCGGAGGAGAAAGAGCATGGCATGCGGCGGGCCCTGCCCGGCCTCGCCCAGGGTCGAAGGGGCGAATGAACCTCCGGCGCCTAACGCCTATGGCCGTGAAGAAGGGTGGGGAGCCATGGCACTCCTAGCGATGGTGACCAACTCAGCGATGTGGTCGGCCCATGCGTCGAAGCCCTCAAGCGTCGGGCGATGGCCAAGCATCTCGCTCGCCATCGGCAACATGTCGAGGTCCCCCATGTAGGTACAACGTGACGCCGGTCCCAGGGTTGCCGCCCGTCCATCGTGCGCTTGTCCAGCACGAGGAGCGACGATGGGGAGACGACACTGGTTGCTTAGTACTAACCGCCCAGCGCCATGCCGCAGGGGCGTGAGTCTCAAACGACAGCGGTGGGGTTGGTGAAGACGGATCAGCCGTGGCCGGCGGAAGCTTGTTAGGTGTCGTCCATCGGAGTGATGAAGATGGGGAAAAGTGAGGCTTGAGGAAGACTTCGACACGCCCCCTACCTTGCGCGCCGAATGTCCGATTTCAGGCTTCGCAAAAACCAAAGAGGTTCGAACACAGGGGCGTGTGCGAAGATCCCCAACAGCCTCACCCCACCTAGCTCACTACTCGATGATTTCTATGACGAACTCGCACGATGACGAGGAAGAAGATGCACACGGTGATTTACCCAGGTTTGGGCCGCTGCAAAGCGTAAAACCCTACTCCTGCTTTGGTGGATTACCTCACGAGGAGGTTTGTGGATGAACTAGTACAGTGGTGCATTGCCTTGTCAGGGCGCTCTGGTGGTGTTGCCTATCTTCTGCTGTCTCTTATCTTCGTTGTCCTTCTCTACGGTGCAGCCTAGCCTCTATTTATTGTTCCCAGGGTCATCTTCCCTTATCGCTATGGAGGGAAGGGATCCCACAACGGCCAAATTCGAAGGGGGACAGCAGTATATCTTTATTCTGACGAAAGGTGGTCTTCACCTGCAATGTAGCTATCGAGGATGCAGAGGTGGGCTCGGCGATGACATCCTTCCTGCTGAGCTCATGGTCGTGGTCTTGTTGCACCAAAATGGAAACCTTTGGGGGGTGATTTCGTAACCCACGTACATCATTGCCCCCTTTGCACCAAAGGGAAAAGTGCACCGCCTGGCGCGCTGGCGCCCACCTGACCCACCTTGCGTCAGCCTTGGCCTCCCGAGGCCAAACGCTGCATAGATATCTCTGCCGCTCCGGAGGGGGCCTGAGGAGGCTCATTCTTTGCTGGTCTTGGAAATGCTTTCCTCGCGAGTTCAGGTCTCTTGTGAGGGCCTTGCCTTGAGTGGGGCCTCGCCAGTCCATGCCTGGCTGTCGAGGTGGGGCCATGCCCTGGCCGTAGGTAGGCAGGTTTGGGTACCCCCATTCCCAGAACGCCAACAACATGATCTGGCATTTCGTTCGGAGCTTTACGCTCCTCTAACCGGCTCGGCCAATGGAATCCAGCTTAAGGAAACCTCGGAACCGATCTCCCATTCGAGGGACGATTACGAGGTTGATCGATTGCAAAAGGTGGACCTTTCGAATGTTAAGCCAAATCTAGATGCCTCCACTCCATGTGCTCTACCCACAAGGAACGTGGGGGCGCGTTGAATCCCTCCCCCCCCCATGTTGAGTATTGCCCAAGTAATTTGGGGCCTCCTAACGTCTCGGCCTAATATATATAAAACAATGAGCCGAGGAGATAGTCCGGAAATTTTTATTGAAATTCTTGTTCGTCAAGAATAGAATAACCATTTGCCCTAACGCTGAGGTACTAGCCACCTTTCGACACAATTGTGATGATGAGCGTGTGTTAAATGCCCTCGCTCGGCGTCGAGTTGAAATTTTCTACAAACTCTGTGAGTTGTTATTAAAATTCTGCACCACTAAAGATGTCCGATTGGTTGAAGAGAAAATTTTGAACCTATCCAGTCGGGACACTCGAAAACTTCCAAATCCGCATGGTGACAAACGCCATCAAGGTGCTTCGTTCTAGTCAAACCACCACAAAAAAGGAAAAAGGTGGAATCCCATACCGCCCTAGATGGACTATTGGATAAACCGTTCCCTATACACTCGGTTTTTCTCACCACGAATTGAACCCACAACCTTTGGGAATGTTGGGTTGTGAAACAAGTGGCAAAGGGTGTCGAGGCCCTCCTCGCAGATAGATGTGCCATTAATCACTCGACAAATTCCTCGGAGAAATCCGAGGTCCTAATCATCCACCAAGCGGACAAATCAAGGAATCAAAGAAAACAGGCCCTTTAGGAGCTCGGCCAGGCCTAGAGAAGCACACCCCTGACCTCGTTGCTAGACACGAAGATCATGTTTGAGCAACACGATCAGCCGACGGTCGACTGATAACCCACAAGTATAGGGGATCGCAACAGTTTTCGAGGGTAGAGTATTCAACCCAAATTTATTGATTCGACACAAGGGGAGCCAAAGAATACTCTCGAATATTAGTAGCTGAGTTGTCAATTCAACCACACCTGAAAGACTTAATATCTGTAGCAAACTGTTTAGTAGGAAAGTAGTATGGAAGTAACGGTAACGATGCCAAAAGTAACAGTAGTAGTTTTGTAGTGCTTGTAACAGTAGCAACGGAGAAGTAACTTAGCAAAGAGCAATATGTGGAAAGCTCGTAGGAAATGGACTAGTGATGGATAATTATGTTGGATGGCATTCATCATGCAATGGTTATAACACAGGGTGACACAGAACTAGCTCCAATTCATCAATGTAATGTAGGCATGTTTTCCATGTATAGTCATACGTGCTTATGGAAAAGAACTTGCATGACATCTTTTGTCCTACCCTCCCATGGCAGCAAGGCCCTAATAGAAACTAAGGGATATTAAGGCCTCTTTTTAATAGAGAATCGGACCAAAGCATTAGCTCTTAGTGAATACATGAACTCCTCAAACTACGGTAATCACCAGAAAGAATCCCAATTATTGTCAACCTCGGGGATGCGGATCATAACTCGTAATAAGTGTCTAAAACTTTCAAGATAGGATCAAGAACACACATATATATATTGATGAAAACATAGTCGGTTCAGATCTGAAATCATGGCACTCAGGCCCTAGTGACAAGCATTAAGCATTGCAAAGTCATGGCAACATCAATCTCAGAACATAGTGGATACTAGGGATCAAACCCTAACAAAACTAACTCGATTACATGATAAATCTCATCCAACCCATCATCATCCAACAAGCCTATGATGGGATTACTCACGTACGGCAGAGAAAATCATGGAATTGGTGATGAAGGATGGTTGGTGATGACGATGGCGTTGATTCCCCCTCTCCGGAGCCCAAAACGGACTCCAAATCTGGCCTCTCGAGGAAGAACAGGAGGTGGCGGCGGCTCCGTATTGTGAAACGCGATGAACTCTTCTCCTTGATTTTTTTTTCTCCGCGAATAGGAATAAATAGGAGTGGAATTGAGGTCAATGGAGCAGCAGGGGCCCCACAAGCCTGCTAGGCGCGACCAAGGTGGTGGTCGCGCCTGGCAGGCTTGCAACCTATGGGTGGCCCCCCTCCAGTTGATTCTTTTGCTAGTATTTTTATTAATTCCAAAAATATTCTCCGTAAATTTTCAGGTCAATCCGAGAACTTTCATTTTTGCACAAAAATAACACCAAGGCAATTCTGTTGAAAACAGCGTCAATCCGGGTTAGTTTCATTCAAATCATGCAAATTAGAGTCCAAAACAAGGGCAAAAGAGTTTAGAAAAGTAGATACGATGCAGACATATCAACTCCCCCAAGCTTGACCCATTGCTTGTCCTCAAGCAATTCAGTTCAAAAACTGAAAGTGATAAACAAAAACTTTTACAAACTCTGTTTGATCTTGTTGTTGTAAATACGTCTAACTGATGTTCAGATTTTTAGCAACGGTCATGGACTAACCACGTTCACAATAACATTTAGGTCTCACATTTACTCATATCAATGACATAATCAACTAGCAAGCAATAATAATAACTCTCGGATGACAACACTTTTATCAAAACCATCATGATACAATATGATGAAATGATATCTCGCTAGCCCTTTTTGAGACCACAAAACATAAATGCAGAGCACCTCTAAAGAACAAGGACTGACTAGACATTGTAATTCGTGGTGAGAGAGATGCAGTCATGCTCATACTCAATATTAATTAACAGCAAAGCATACAAATGACGGTGGTGCTCTCTAACTGGTGCCTTTTATAAGAGGAGGATGACTCAACAATAAAGTAGCCCTTCGCAGAGGGAAGCATTGATTTGAAGAGGTGCCAGAGCTTGAGTTTTTAAATAGAGATGAGTAATAATCTCTTTTGAGAGGTATGCTTTCATTGCTCACATAACGACCAAGAGGTTTTCAACATCTTCCATGCTAGACACATTATAGGTGGTTCCCAAAATAATGATAAGGTTTTTACTCCCCCTCCACCAATCAATCACACTCCATGGCAAGACGAATCCACGGGTACCTTCCATACAAACACAATCCTGGGGGAGTTTTGTTTAATTATATTTTGCTTTTATTTCGAGCATGGAACTGGGCATTCCGATTACCAACCACTTTCTCGTGAATGATAGTGAATCAAAACATATAGTGAGAATAACCCACCTAGCATGGAAGATACTGACAACCCCCAGTCACCACATGAGCGTTTCGGGCATACAAAACAGAATGTTTATTTGAAGGTTTAGTGTTTGGCACATGCAAATTTACTTGGAACAACAGGTAAATACCGCATATAGGCAGGTATGGTGGACTCATATGGAACAACTTTGGGTTTGAGGAATTGGATGCACAAGCAATATTCCCGCTTAGTACAAGTGAAGGCTAGCAAAATATTGGGGACCGACCAACTAGAGAGCGACACAGTCATCAACATGCTTTGAGATTAACCAACATCGGATGCAAGCATGAGTAGGATATAAATCACTATGAACATAAATATCATAGAGGCTATGTTGATTTTGTTTCAACTACATGCGTGGACATGTGCCAAGTCGAGCCACTTGAATCGTTCAGAGGAGGATACCATCCCATCATACTACATCAAAACCATTTTAATATGCATGTTGGCACCCAAGGCAAACCATTATCCACTCTTAGCTAATTAAGCCTGGCATGAATCTCTAATTGTCATTGCAAATATGTTTCAGCCATAATGAACTGAATTTGGAATGATGAGCTAATCATATTTACAAAAGCAAGATAGGTCGAGTTCATACCAGCTTTTCTCCATCTCAATCTTTCCATCAAATATCGCCATTATTGCCTTTCACTTGCACGACCAAACGGTGTGGATAAAAATAAAAGTGCACATGCATTGGACTAAGCTGGAATCTGCAAACTCAAATAAGAAGGCAAGGTAATATGGGCTCTCTAATAGGTAAACAATAATGCATATGAGAGCCACTCGACATTTTCATTCTAGTCTACTCCTTACGACCCAAACAAAGAAAAATAAAAACAAGAACGAGAAAAACTATTTACATGGGAAAGCCCCCAACAAGCAAAAGAAGAACAAAAAATATTTTTGGGATTTCTTTTAATGCTACAACTAAGCAACTAGAAGGTAAAGCTAGAATTAATTTTTTTGTATTTTTCTCAAAGTTAATTAAACACACAAGCAGAAAGCGAAACAAGGATATAAATTATCATGGGCGGTACAATGAAAGAGTATGAACACCGACTACTAGAGTGTGAAAACATGAATGTAATGTCGGTGATAAATACATACTCCCCCAAGCTTAGGCTTTTGGTCTATGTTGGTCTATAGCCATGGCTGGAAATAGCTCTCTCCCGGATACTTAGGAGCGTCCTTAGAGTTCCATTGGTTGGCAAACACCTACGGCTCCCACTGAAAACTGGCTCCGGGTACGGACCAAGGGCTGGTGCCGGTTCTGGAGCTGGGGGTTGCGTCAGACCCTAATATCTGTAAATGTCTCCAGGCAGAATGGTGTACCTGCCTCAGCAAATATCGACCAAAGTAGAAGCAGGCAGAGTAATAATCTCACAAGTACCTTCACTAAATACTAAGTTATAAAGCAGCCTCCTATCATCATTTTTCTTAATAACATCTTGTTCTACCATACAATCATAATCTATGGACTTCGAGGGTAGCAGCCTCTCATCTTCCTTGTTAAGCCTAATGGGTTTCTCAAAGTTTTTGGCCAAACGAGATGCATAGATACCTGCGAATATGGGCTCCCTCGAACGGTTGGTGTTCAACCGTTGGGCCACCATAGTGCCCAAACTAAAGGTTCTATTGTCAGGACCCCGATCCTAAGTCATAAGAATCCAGACTGTAACATATCACATCACTTTGCGGCCTCACGCACGGTAAACTCCATGGCTGTAGCCTTACCTTAGCCGGGACCGTTTGTGTCTTTTGGCTCACGTATGTGAACATGTCACTGGCAATCAAACAACAGAGAACCCGGGCCGACATGACTAGTCATAGAACCCAAGTGGCACATCCGTACAGGAACAGGCATACGTAACCCAGCAATGCAGGTGTCGGCCTCTAGCGTGTGTAGACGAGTCATAGCAAGCTACAAGGACTCCATTATGTCGTGGGACAATAATGTCATCACTGCACATAGACGAGTCGTAGCAGGCTACAGGGACTCCATTACACTACGAGACATTTCCCCGAAGGGACAGACACAGCAGCAAGAAGGATACATGCCGGTCAATCAATGTGTCCGGAGCAGTAGCAAGCTACCAAGGCTCGATGGAATCACAAAGAGGCAGTTCCCTGTAAAGAGTAGTACTAAAGGCACACAACTAGGTGTCGGATCCCATACATATCGTTGGACATCACACGTACGCACGACATGCCCGATATGTATAGATACAACTATGGCATCACAACGTAACCATACAACAATACAACATTCATTTAGGGCTCTTAAGAGCTAACATACTGTGATATTACAAATAGGGGTCACAAGACCCAACACACAGTCATACATACAACAAGCGGAAGTTTACATGTCTGGGTACAGACATCTAGAAAAGAAGAAGGCTGAGAAAGCCTGTCTAACTACAAGGCCTTCCACAGGAACCAGACCTCTGGCTGGGATTCCCAAGCTAAATAATCAACATCGATATTATCCTCGAAACCCACTAGCAAGTCTGAGGTCTCTCTGCAAAAACATATTTAAGCAACGGTGAGTATTGAGTACTCAGCAAGTCTTACATCAGAACTATCTACATATGCATCGGTATCAACAAGGAAGTTGTGTGGTTTGATGTAGCAAGCCAGCTTTGACTCGGTGGCTATCCTGTCTACGACTCTCAATCTTAGTAAACTCTTGTGATACGTACACGAGTCCACTAACACCACAACAATACACCACCATGGATCCTCTCCCGTCTTCCTACGAGAGTGCCATCCACGGTACTCACACTTATCTTGAAGGTTTTATGAGTAACCTTTTAAATTGTCTATGAACCATATAATTATCCAAGTAGTCCATATCCACGGACGCGGCTATTCGAATAGATTGATTACCCTGCAGGGGTGTACTTCGTCACACATGCTCCCGCCACTTACCGCCATGTGCTCGTAAAAAGGCACCTCGGCAACCTTCAAACAGAAACCCAACGAGGGAGTCGGCCACGACCTGACTAACCACACAAGACTCTCGTCCAGGTTTATCGCCTATCCGGGACTGAACCCGCAAGGAAGTCTGGCCGAAGTTTCCTCAAAGGCCCCAAACGATGTGTACAGGGTTCCCAAGCCCACCTCGACGGATGGTACTACGCTTGGTACACCGGGCCACAATGCCTAGTCTGTCCCGAGCCCACCTGTATGGGGTGCCACCCGGTAGACCACTAGCATATCCTATAAACACCAGAAACTAGTTGCAACTCCTGGACAGAGATCGAGTCGGTTAATAAGTCGAGAGAGTCAGTTAAGGATCCCAATGTGCGGTAGCAGCTAATCTTGGACAACATACACAGGACTCAGTTCTTAAGGACGGTCACAATGAGACAACCCACCATGTACTCCTACACGGCCTCTCATCGGTACCTTTACCAAATCGTGCTCACAACTTAACTCTCATTATCAGAACAAGTTTAGTTCACTCCGGTTCAGCACCCAGATGAATCAGAACTGACACAACTCTAAGCATAGCAAGCATAGCAGGTTAAGGCACATTATATCTCAAGCATCTACCAGGTATGCTAGGTTGCATGGTTCAGCTATTTACTGTGACAATGACAGGTCGTGCAGAGGAATGGGTTCAACTACCGGAACATGCGAACTTGAAACGTTTTGTCCTAATGCAATATGTGAGAGCAAGAGCGAGAGAGTGGGATTGTATCGGATATGTTCAAGGGGGGGTTGCTTGCCTGATAAGATGATCACACGTTAGTGCTCCTCAGATGGATACTCGACCGTATCCTCCGGAACAGTGCCTAACACGAATAACAAACAACAAAGGGGAACAATCAATACACACCAGATGCCACACTATGATGCATGAATATGTCTTGGCAATATGAGATATTGAGCTAATGCATCTAGCAACAGATTTAAATGAAGTGGGTTTGAACTCAAGGTTCAAATTCAACTTCATATATGGTTTGCATAATGCATTTGAGTTAAAATGTCCAAGTTTACCTATTTAGGTTGCTCTATCATGCATGATAATGGTACAGATGGATTCATTGGATTTTTCTGATAAATTTTCATATATAAATTATTTCATTTTGACTTACAAATTAATTTATATGATTTTTCGAAGTTTTAGCTAATTCTAGAATTATTTTAAATCCTAAAAAGATTTACTGCGTCAGCATGACGTCAGCACGGTCAACTGACCTTTCTTGGTCAAACCGACACGCGGGACCCACATGTCATGGACACAGGGGCTAATCCCGCACTGACTGGCCTTTGACCCCGCTCTGGGACCCACTATCAGTGGCACGGGGGTGATTAATTAGTGCGGTGGTTAGCCTAACTACTTTGCCACGTCGGCGGCACCGGAACCTCGCCGGAAAATGCGCTGACGCGATGGCTGGACGTGTGGAGACCACCTGGAGGTAGCCCGCACACGCTCGCATCCATCTAGGGGGTCAGGAGGGGCTAGGGTGGCCGGAGACGATGGCCACGTCGATTTTGGCGGCGGCCGGAGCTCGGCATGACGGGAAGCGGCGGCTAGGGCATGGGCAGGGGAGCAGGGCGACGGGGAGGAGCAGAGGAAGCTCACAGGGGCCCGATGGCGACGAGGGCAGCTCGGGGACGAGACGAGGCGACCACAAGGTCGCCGGCGATCTTCGGCGCCCGAAGACGGAATCGGCGATGGGGACGATGCCGCGGGCCTCCGGCCTTGACTCCTTCGGCGGGGAAGCTTCAGGGGCTCGAGCCGGAGCTCTAGGTCGGGTCGGGGAGGCTAGGCGACGGCGGGGCTAGCTAGCGGCGGCGGCGGCAGCTTCGGGAGCCGGCAGGAGAGAACAGAGAGGCGGGAGGGAGATCGAGAGAGAGCGGCGAGCGCGAGGGAGAGAGGGAGAATAGGCCACGACGACGGCGCACTGGCGAGCCCAGGGGCTGCCACGGCAAGCAGCCAGGCAGGAGGTGGCCGGTGCGTGCCGGCGCGCCCCTGCCACACTCCCCATCCTCCTGGCGAGAGGTTGGGGGTGACTGGCAGCTGGGCCGGCTGGGCCAGCCCCCTTCTTGGCCCAGGAGGGGTTTTATCTTTTTTTTTTCTATTTTCTATTTTTGTTTTGATTTGATTTTCAAAACCAAATCATTTCATAATATGTTGAAAATTGGTATGTGGCCTTCTTATGTTATAACCAAAAACACTCATGGATTTTCCAAATATATTGGAGCTTTAAAATATTTATAGAATTTTAAAACTCCAATCTGAATGGTTATTATTTTAATTCAATATCCAAAATGACATTTTTAAAATATGCATCATCCCTGGTTTATGTTGCCACATTATTCCAGAGAGGATGAACATTTTTTTAGAGCCATTTTGAATCATTGAAAATTATTATTGGTTGGGCCTATTTGAATTCAAATAGTGCTAGGGTTTTGGTAATCCCCATTTCAAGTTTAAATGAATTTAAACATGATGCAAACCCAAACATGGATCCTAATGCATGCTAAAGATAGGGATGTGACAACTCACCCCCACTTAAAAGAATCGCGCCCCGAGATTCTGGAGTCGACGAGAAAAGAGCTGGATACTCAAATCGAAGACGATCTTCATGCTCGCAGGTAGCTTCATTCTCAGAATGATGCGACCACTGAACCTTCAAAAACTTGATATTCCGACACCGCGTTACACGCTCTGCTTGATCGAGAATCCGAACAGGATATTCTCGATATGAAAGATCATCTTGAAGATCAAGCATTTCGTGGTCCACTTCACGGATAGGATCCTTGAAGCAACGCCTGAGTTGAGAAACGTGAAAGACATCATGAACTCTGAAAAGACGCGGGGGCAGTTCCAATTGGTAGGCAACCTCTCCTCGTTTAGCAAGAATGCGAAAAGGACCAATGTAACGAGGAGCCAACTTGCCCTTGATACCGAAGCGATGGGTACCCTTCAGAGGAGTAATCTGAAGGTAAGCCTTTTCGTCCACCTCATAAGTTACTTCCTTATGATGGCGATCATACTGACTCTTCTGATGAGACTGGGCTGTCTTGAGATTTTCGCGAATAACACGAACTTGCTCTTCTGCTTCCTGAATCATGTCTGGTCCAAAGAATTGTCTTTCTCCGGTCTCTGACCAATTCAAAGGCGTTCGACATCTTCGTCCATAAAGAACTTCAAAAGGAGCTTTGCCTAGGCTGGATTGGTAGCTGTTGTTATATGCAAACTCGGCAAATGGAAGACACTTCTCCCAATTCATTCTGAATGAGATGACACAAGCTCTGAGCATGTCTTCGAGAATCTTATTGACTCTTTCAACCTGACCACTTGACTGAGGGTGATAAGCAGTGCTAAAGGAAAGATGGGTTCCCATAGCATTCTGGAAACTTTCCCAAAATCGAGAGGTGAAAAGACTTCCTCGGTCTGAATTGATTCCCAAAGGAACACCATGCAGGGATACTATTCGAGAGATATACAACTCCGCCAACTGACTAGCAGTGATACTCTCTCGGACTGGAAGGAAATGAGCCACTTTGGAGAGGCGATCAATAACCACGAAGATTGCATTATTTCCTTTCTTGGTCTTGGGAAATCCGGTGATGAAATCCATTTCAACTCTATCCCATTTCCATTCAGGAATAGCTAAAGGATGAAGGGTGCCAGCAGGTCTTTGATGCTCTGCCTTCATGCGACGACAAACATCACAGTTAGCAATGAATTGAGCGATTTCTCTCTTCATTCTAGTCCACCAGAACCTTTGGCGTAGGTCCTGATACATCTTGGTGCTGCCAGGGTGAATGGTGAGAGGAGATTCAGGAGCCTCCTTAAGAATCAACTCTCGAAGTTGTTGCCTTTTAGGAACTACCAACCAATTCCCAAAATATACTGCACCTCTATCATCAATGGAGAAACTACCAGCAATCCCCTTTTTGATATTATTCCGGATCCGAGTGATACCCGCATCATACTGTTGGCTTGTTATAATCTGATCTTCTACAGTAGGTTTTGCAACCAAGGTTGAAAGGGATCCGCGAGGAACAATATGGAGGTTAAGCTTGGAAAATTCTTCATGAAGAAGGGGTTGACCTTGTTGTAGCATAAGATTGTTGCAATAGGATTTATGACTTAACGCATCCGCCAGGACATTTGCCTTGCCTGGGGTGTAAGTAATTCCTAAGTTGTAATCCGTAATCAGTTCCAACCATCATCTTTGTCTGAGATTCAGATCTGGTTGGGTGAATATATACTTCAGGCTTTGGTGATCTGTATAAATCTCGCAACGATTACCAAGAAGGTAATGTCGCCATACCTTGAGTGCATGGACTACTGCTGCAAGTTCCAAATCATGTGTTGGATAATTTTCCTCATGGGCGTGCAACTTTCGGGATGCATAGGCGATGACCTGTCGGTCTTGCATAAGAACACATCCAAGTCCTTGTCTAGAGGCGTCACAATAGATGACAAAGTCCTTGGAGAAATCAGGTGGCACAAGCAAAGGAGCAGAGGTCAAACATCTCTTTAGTTCCTGGAAACTATGCTCACACTATGGGGTCCACTCAAACTTTTTATCCTTCTTAAGGAGTTCCGTCAAAGGCTTGGCAACTTTGGAGAAGTTTTCCACGAAGCGGCGACAATAGCTTGCTAAACCAAGGAAACTTCTAACTTGCTTAACCGTTTCAGGTGGAGTCCAGTCGAGAATGGCCTGAACTCTTTTAGGATTGACTGCGATGCCCTTTCCAGAGATCACATGAACTAGATAGGTCACTTCAGGTAACCAAAATTCACAGTTGGAGAACTTGGCATAAAGTCGATGCTCTCTGAGTTTTTCTAGCACAAGTCTGAGGTGCTTAGCATGTTCTTCCTCATTCTTTGAATAAATCAAAATATCATCGAGGTAGACCACGATGAACTTATCTAAGTACTCCATGAAGATTGAGTTCATCAAACGGGAAAATGTTGCTGGAGCATTGGTTAGTCCAAAGGACATGACTGTGTACTCGTACTGACCATAACGAGTGACGAACGCCGTCTTGGGAATGTCTCCATTCTTAATCTTGATTTGATGGTAGCCTAACCTCAAATCCATTTTGGAGAACACCGAAGATCCAGCAAGTTGATCATACAAGTCATTGATCCTAGGGAGTGGATACGTATTCTTTATTGTGACCAAATTAACAGGTCGGTAATACACAACCATATGATCCGTTCCATCCTTCTTCTTCACAAATAGAACAGGGCAAGCCCAAGGAGAGGAGCTAGGTCGAATGAAACCCTTTTGCAAGGACTCATCAAGTTGTTTCTTAAGCTCAGCTAATTCCAAGGGTGCCATCTTATAAGGTCTTCTGGAAATTGGAACAGTTCCTGGGATGAGGTCTATCACAAACTCTACATCTCTGTCAGGCGGAATGCCTAGCAATTCTTCTGGAAATACATCCGGAAAATCTCTTACTACTGGAATATCTTCAAGATCGGGAAGAGGGTTGGCATTGAGAGAATAGAGCTGACGCTTTGCAACTCGTGTTGAAACATGGACTATCTTGCCGGATGGATGCATAAGCTGAACAGACCTGGTGGAGCAATCGATCTTGGCATGGTGAGCTATCATCCAATCCATACCCAAAATGATATTAATATCTGAAGACTTGAGAGCTATTAATGAAGCAAGGAATACAAGTCTATCAACACATATTTCATTTCCATGGCTTATTCTTGTGGTCTGCCATCTAGACCCTGGGGTTTGAATTTCAAGAGCAGTTGGCATATCGCAAAATGATATATCATGCAACCGGGCATAACCTTCGGAGATGAAGGAATGCGATGCTCCCGTATCAAATAGAACTGATGCTGGATGGCAATTGACAAGGAGCGTTCCAAGGAGAACTTCTGGATCATCATTAGCTTCTTTGGCTGAGACGTGATTCACACATCCCTGTTTAATGATGGCTGGCTTGGCATGGAACACCCTGACTAGTGATTTATTGCGGTCAACAGACTTTCCAGACTGAGGTGGAACAATGTTGGACTGAGTGCAGTTGCGAGCGATATGGCCTGGTTCTCCACACTTGTAGCAAATCACAGAAGTATGATGTTGAGTCGCATTGACAAGCGGTCCACCAGCAGGTCTGTGTGGAGCATTTGGCTGGGTTGGACGAGGCACCACACAGGATGGCCTCAATGCATATCCAAGAGGAAGCGATGAGTTTGGAATCCAAATCCGGCGCTTCTGAGTTCCAGAACCGGAGGTAGAAGCCGAATCACGGTTGTGCTTGCGAGATTCTTCATAGGTGAACTGAGCTGTCTCTGCATTAATGGCCTTGTTCACAAGGGCTTGGAAGGTGTCACAATGATGCAGGTGAAGATCACGACGCAACTTTGGTTTGAGACCCTTCCTGAATCTAGCTTGCTTCTTGGCATCCGTGGACACTTCTTCTATGGCATAACGTGCAAGGTTCTCAAACTCCCGACTGTAAACATCTACAGCCATCTTATCCTGGGTAAGGTTACAAAACTCTTCTCTCTTTCAGTCCATGAGACCCTGAGGAATATGATGCTCACGAAAAACCTCTGTGAATTCTTTCCAAGTAGGAATCTGGCCAGCCGGAATTATAGTCTCATAGTTCTCCCACCATAAACTAGCAGGACCTCCAAGAAATAAGTAGCATAGGTGACCTTGTCAGCCTCAGGCATGTTCGCAGAACGCAGCTTGTTGGCGATGCTACGGAGCCAATCATCTGCATCGAGTGGCTCAATGGAGTGATGAAAAGTAGGTGGGTACAACTTGATGAAATCACGGATGGTCACTGTTCCAGCACATTGATGTGCGGTGTTTTCCTGAATACGTGCTAGCAAGCGATTTGACTCACGCTTGTCCTTTTCAATGTCTAACATGAACTGAGCTAACAAAGGTGAATCTGGCAGAACTTCAGCATCTTTGGTTCCACGTCTCTGGTCCTTCTTGCGACCAATGGCAGCTTGGGTACTACGGGACATCCTGATGATGAGAAACTAGGATTAGACATGGCGGCAACCAGAAGATAAGAGGGAATGCAAAAGCATTGATTTTCAAAGAAATCCTAGGGGAAATTGGGCAGCATAACGGCTATGAATGCTCAGAAATGAGACATCCTGCATAAGATTTAGGTGCCACGACACCTTAACATGACCAAAACAAGATTCTGATGGAACTAGCAAGCTACACAGATAACTCTCGAGGACTGAAAACAACTCAGATCAACCATTCCTATAAGTCTACGGAATAGTAACACGAGATCCTAGTAGATAGGTAAGAAGCCTAGTTCTTAACCCCCGTGGAAAAGGAGAGAGTGACTCAGAATTAGAATAACATGGGAAAAGGAGTAAAAGAGCCTTACATTCCCTTTCACAATCAATTCCCTTATATAACTAAAGAGTTGCTAGACTCAACATCGACCAGTTTGGCTTGGTAACCCTATAGTCAGTCAGCTCTGATACCAACGCTGCCGGGACCCCGATCCTAACTCATAAGAATCCAGACTGTAACATATCACATCACTTTGTGGCCTCATGCACGGTAAACTCCACGGCTGCAGCCTTACCTTAGCCGGGACCGTTTGCGTATTTTTTCTCACGTATGTGAACATGTCGCTGGCAATCAAACAACAGAGAACCCGGGCCGACATGACTAGTCATAGAACCCAAGTGGCACATCTGTACAGGAACAGGCAAACGTAACCCAGCAATGCAGGTGTCGGCCTCTAGCGTGTGTAGACGAGTCATAGCAAGCTACAAGGACTCCATTACGTCGTGGGACAATAATGTCATCACTGCACGTAGACGAGTCGTAGCAGGCTACGGGGACTCCATTACACTGCGAGACATTTCCCCGAAGGGACGGACACAGCAGCAAGAAGGATACATGTCGGTCAATCAATGTGTCCGGAGCAGTAGCAAGCTACCAAGGCTCGATGGAAGCACAAAGAGGCAGTTCCCTGTAAAGAGTACTACTAAAGGCACACAACTAGGTGTCGGATCCCATACATATCGTTGCACATCACACGTACACACGACATGCCCGATATGTATAGATACAACTATGGCATCACAACGTAACCATACAACAACACAACATTCATTTAGGGCTCTTAAGAGCTAACATAGTGTGATATTACAAACAGGGGTCACAAGACCCAACACACAGTCATACATACAACAAGCGGAAGCTTACATGTCTGGGTACAGACATCTAGAAAAGAAGAAGGCTGAGAAAGCCTGTCTAACTACAAGGCCTTCCACAGGAACCAGACCTCTGGCTGGGATTCCCAAGCTAAATAATCAACATCGATATTATCCTCGAAACCCACTAGCAAGTCTGAGGTCTCTCTGTAAAAACATATTTAAGCAACGGTGAGTACTGAGTACTCAGCAAGTCTTACATCAGAACTATCTACATATGCATCGGTATCAACAAGGAAGTTGTGGGGTTTGATGCAGCAAGCCAGCTTTGACTCGGTGGCTATCCTATACTACGATTCTCAATCTTAGTAAACTCTTGTGATACGTACATGAGTCCACTAACACCACAACAATACACCACCATGGATCCTCTCTCGTCTTCCTACGAGAGTGCCATCCACGGTACTCACACTTATCTTGAAGATTTTATGAGTAACCTTTTAAATTGTCTATGAACCATATAAGTATCCAAGTAGTCCATATCCGCGGACGCGGCTATTCGAATAGATTGATTACCCTGCAGGGGTGTACTTCGTCACACATGCTCCCGCCACTTACCGCCATGTGATCGTAAAAAGGCACCTCAGCAACCTTCAAATGGAAAGCCAGCGAGAGACTCGGCCACGACATGACTAACCACACAAGACTCTCGTCCAGGTTTATCGCCTATTCGGGATTGAACCCGCAAGGAAGTCCGGCCGATGTTTCCTCAACGGCCCCAAACGATGTGTACAGGGTTCCCAAGCCCACCTCGACGGATGGTACTACGCTTGGTACACCGGGCCACAATGCCTAGTCTGTCCCGAGCCCACCTATACGGGGTGCCACCCGGTAGACCACTAGCATATCCTACAAACACCAGAAACTAGTTGCAACTCCTGGACAGAGATCGAGTCGGTTAATAAGTCGAGAGAGTTAGGTAAGGATCCTCAGATGGATACTCGACCGTATCCTCCGGAACAGTGCCTAACACGAATAACAAACAACAAAGGGGAACAATCAATACACACCAGATGCCACAATATGATGCATGAATATGTCATGGCAATATGAGATATTGAGCTAATGCATCTAGCAACAGATTTAAATGAAGTGGGTTTGAACTCAAGGTTCAAATTCAACATCATATATGGTTTCCATAATGCATTTGAGTTAAAATGTCCAAGTTTACCTATTTAGGTTGCTCTATCATGCATGAAAATGGTACAGATGGATTCATTGGATTTTTCTGATAAATTTTCATATCTAAATTATTTCATTTTGACTTACAAATTAATTTATATGATTTTTCTAAGTTTTAGCTAATTCTGGAATTATTTTAAATCCTAAAAAGATTTACTGCGTCAGCATGACGTCAGCATGGTCAACTGACCGTTCTGGGTCAAATCGACACGCGGGACCCACATGTCATGGACACAGGGGCTAATCCCGCGCTGACTGGCCTTTGACCCCGCTCTGGGGCCCACTGTCTGTGGCACGGGGGTTCTTAATTAGCGCGGTGGTTAGCCTAACTACTTTGCCATGTCAGCGGCACCGGAGCCTCGCCGGCGGTGACCAAACCGACGGTGGCATCTCGTCGGAAAACGCGCTGACGCGACAGCTGGACGTGTGGAGACCACCTAGAGGTAGCCCGCACACGTCTGCATCCATCTAGGGGGTCAGGAGGGGCTAGGGTGGCCGGAGACGACGGCCACGTCGATTTTGGCAGCGGCCGGAGCTCGGCATGACGAGAAGCGGCGGCTAGGGCATGGGCAGGGGAGCAGGGCGACGGGGAGGAGCAGAGGAAGCTCACAGGGGCCCGATGGCGACGAGGGCAGCTCGGGGACGAGACGAGGCGACCGCAAGGTCGCCGGTGATCTTCGGCGCCCGAAGACAGAATCAGTGATGGGGACGATGCCGCGGGCCTTCGGCCTTGATTCCTTCGGCGAGGAAGCTTCAGGGGCTTGAGCCGGAGCACTAGGTCGGTCGGGGAGGCTAGGCGATGGCGGGGCTAGCTAGCAGCGGCGTCGGGAGCTTCGGGAGCCGGCGGGAGAGAACAGAGAGGGGGGAGGGAGATCGAGAGAGCAGCGAGTGCGAGGGAGAGAGGGAGAAGAGGCCACGACGACGGCGCGCTTGCGAGCCCAGGGGCTGCCACGGCAAGCAGCCAGGCAAGAGGTGGCCGGCGCGTGCCGGCGCGCTCCTGCCACACTCCCCATCCTCCTGGCGAGAGGTTGGGGGTGACTGGCAGTTGGGCCGGCTGGGCTAGCCCCCTTCTTGGCCCAGGAGGGTTTTTATCTTTTTTTTTGTTTTCTATTTACCAGTTTTGTTTTGATTTGATTTCAAAACCAAACCATTTCATAATATGTTGAAAATTGGTATGTGGCCTTCTTATGTTATAACCAAAGACACTCATGGATTTTCCAGATATATTGGAGCTTTAAAATATTTATAGAATTTTAAAACTCCAATCTGAATGGTTATTATTTTAATTCAATATCCAAAATGACATTTTTAAAATATGCATCATCCCTGGTTTATGTTGCCACATTATTCCAGAGAGGATGAACATTTTTTAGAGCCATTTTGAATCATTGAAAATTATTATTGGTTGGGCCTATTTGAATTCAAATAGTTCTAGGGTTTTGGTAATCCCCATTTCAAGTTTAAAGGAATTTAAACATGATGCAAACCCAAACATGGATCCTAATGCATGCTAAATCTTGGGATGTGACATCTACCAACAAATAAAGCATGGCGCCGAATGGCGAGGTCAGGGGCACTAAGTCCTCCACTCTCCCAATAACCAACTAAACATCTCCACGCAAATAATAAATAGTAGCATAGGACAGGAAAATGTAAACTAGCTACTCTTTCCTTTGACACACCTCTCTCTTCCCCTACAGTGACTGCGGCAATAAAATCTTCCATGTCTCTAGGATGTGGTTCCGTGATGTTGCCCTCATAGGGTATTTTGTGAACTTTGCAAAAATCATAAAGGTTCATTTTCTTAGGCACATCATATAAGTGAAATACTACTGTAGGAGGGTCTTCCCTAACATGAAACTGAAAATTTTGCACAAAGGTATTTGTGAGCAAGAGGTACTGGTCACACTTATCATTAAGGAAGTTGGTGAGGCCTGCATTCTTAGCCAAATAATAAAAATCTTCATAAATGTCGGCTGCCCTCAAGAATGTGTCACATGGCCATTCACATGGTCGAACTTCTATGACACGAGGAAGATTATACTTGGATTTATCCCTCATCTCATTTTCTCCTTCCTTTGAACTCCACCTTGAAGAGCCTCTTAACAATCTCCTTAGCATTTCTCTTTTTCTGAAAAATTCTGAAATTTTTAGTGACTCGAAATAAAGTGAAAAACTCAACAAAATTCATAGCAACTACTCCCACAAGTGCCTAGAGGCTATATCATGGATCAAAACTACTTGGGACCATACAAATTTGACATGCAAGCTCAAGAGCAAGGTCACCACAGAAGCAAAAATTTGCAATAAATAGAGCACTAGAACAAAAACTAATTGGACCACTGGAGGAGTCACATACCAAAGAACAATCTCCCAATACAGTTTTGTGAATGAAGCTTTGCACAAGGAGATAGAAAATGGCAGCAAAATGAGCTAGAACACGGGTTTGAGCGATGGTGGGATTTTTTTTCTGGAGGAAGATGAAGTGGATGGGTGCTGGAATAAGTGAAGGGGGCCGCATGGGACCCACAAGCCTGCTAGGTGCGGCCAGGGGCATGGCCGCGCCTTGTGGGCTTGTGACCCACTGGTGCATCCCCCTGTAGTGTGCTCAGTGCTAGATATTTTTAAATATTCTGGAAAAAAATCATACTACATTTCCAGGGCATTTGAAGAACTTTTAATTTCAGGGCATTTTTCTATTGCACGAAAAACTCAGAAAACAGAAAAATAAAAACATTTTCACTTAATTCAATATAACTAACAAAAAATAAAGATTGGGTACAGAAAATTGTGATTTATAAATTCAACCATCTCATGCTCATCCAAAGGAATCCATCAATAAGGTTGATCAAGTCTTATTAACAAACTTCTTTTGAATAACATGAAACCGAAGAATTTTGGAATAACACTAAGGTACCTCAATGGGGATATGCATGTCCCCAACAATAAGTATATCATATTTCTTCTTGATAGTAGGAAGAGGGAATTCAAAGTCTCCAATAATAATCGTTGGAATTTTTCAATGGAGTTGATACTATGAACTTGAGGTTGTTTCTTTGGAAAGTGTACTGTATGCTCATTATCATTAATATGAAAAGTGACATTGCCCATGTTGCAATCAATAACAGCCCCTGCAGTATTCAAAAAGGGTCTACCAAGGATGATCGACATACTGTCGTCCTCGGGAATATAAAGAATAACAAAGTTCGTTAAGGTAGTAGCATTTGCAACCACGAGAGGTACATCCTCACAAATACTGATAGGTAGAAGCAGTTGATTTATTAGCCATTTGCAAAGAGATTTTAGTAGGTGTCAACTTATTCAAATCAAGTCTACGATATAAAGAGAAAGGCATAACACTAACACCAGCTCCCAAATCAGCTCAAGCAGTTTTAACATAATTCCCTTTAATAGAGCATGGTATAGTTGGTATTCATGGATCTCCTAATTTCTTTGGTACTCCACCCTTAAAAGTATAATTAGCAAGCATGGTGGAAATTTCAGATTCTGATATCTTCCTTTTATTAGTCACAATATCTTTCATATACTTAGCATAAGTAGACATTTTCGGAATATCAGTCAAGCGCATACGCAAAAAGACAGGTCTAAGCATTTCAACAAAGCGCTCAAAATCCTCATCATCCTTTTTCTTGGATGGTTTAGGAGGAAAGGGCATGGGTTTCTGAACCCATGTTTCTCTTTCTTTACCATGCTTCCTAGCAATAAATCCTTTTTTGTCATACCTTTTATTCTTTGGTTGTGGGTTATCAAGATCAACAGCAAGTTCAATCTCCACATCATTATCATTACTAGGTTGAGCATCAACATGTACAACATAGTTAATATTATCACTAGGCTCATGTTCATCACCAGATTGTGTCTCAACATCAGAAACCAAAATATCCTTTGGGTTTTCAGGTGTATCTATTACAGGTTCACTAGCAGCATGCAAAGTTCTATCATCATCCTTGTTCCTCTTATCGCTGGAGCGACTAGGTGCATCAACATTACTCCTTTGAGAATCTTTCTCAATTCTCTTAGTATGGCCCTTAGGATACAAAGGTTCATGGGTCATTCTACCACCCCTAGTCACAACTTTAACAGAATGATCATTGTTCTTACTATTCATCTCATTAAGCAAATCATTCTGAGCTTTGAGTACTTGTTCTACTTGAGTTGTTACCATGGAAGCATGTTTACTAATCAGTTTAAGATCATTGATAGTTCTACTCATATAATCACCTAAGCAATCAAGAATGAAATCATTATGTTTCAATTGTTTATTAACATAAGCATTAAAATTTTCTTGCTTAACAACAAAATTATCAAACTCATCCAAGCATTGGCTAGCAGATTTATTATAAGGAATATCGCTCTCATCAAATCTATGAAGAGAATTTACCTCTACTACCTATACCGGGTTATCAAGACCATGTATTTCTTCAATAGGTGGTAGATTCTTAACATCTTCAGCTTTAATAAATTTTTCTTTCATAGATTTTTTTGCCTCTTGCATATCTTCAGGACTTAAAACTAGAATACCTCTTTTCTTCGGAGTTGGCTTCGGAGGTTGATACGTCTCCAACGTATCTATAATTTTTGCTTGTCCCATGCTGTTATATTATCATTCTTGGATGTTTTACAATCATTTTACTACAACTTTATATTATTTTTGGGACTAACCTATTAACCTAGAGCCTAGTGCTAGTTCATATTTTTTTCGTGTTCTTGGGTTTTACAGAAAAGGAATATCAAACGGAGCCCAAATGGAATAAAAATCTATGGTGGAATTTTATTGACGAGAAGAAGCCCAGGGAGAGTTGGAGTTGGGCCACATGACCCACGAGGCAGTCACAAGCCTTAGGGGCGCACCCACCCCCTAGGGCGTGCCCCCAGGCTTGTAACTCCATCGTGGCCCATCCTGACTCGTTTCCACTGTCATAAATTACTATAAATTCCAAAAAACCCAACGCAGAACCTAGATCAGGAGTTCCTCCGCCGCAAGCCTCTAGAGCCACGAAAAGCCAGTCGGGAGCCCGTTCTGGCACCCTACCGAAGGGGGAAACCATCACCAGAGGCCATCTTCATCATCCCGATGCTCTCCATGACGAGGAGGGAGTAGTTCACCCTCGGGGCTGAGGGTATGTACCAGTAGCTATGTGTTTGATCTCTCTCTCTCTCTCTCTCGTGTTCTTGAGATGACACGATCTTGATGTACCGCGAGCTTTATTGATATAGATTGAATCATATGGAGTTTTCCCCTCTCTATCTTCCTGTGATGAATTGAGTTTTCCTTTTGAAGTTTTCTTATCGGATTGAGTCTTTAAGGATTTGAGAAGACTTGATGTATGTCTTGTTATGGGATATCTGCGGTGACAATGGGATGTTCTATTGATTCACTTGATGTATGTTTTGGTGATCAACTTGCGGGTTCCATGACCTTGGGAATCTATGCATAGGGGTTGGCACACGTTTTGGTATTGACATTCCGGTAGAAACGTTAGGGCACTCTTTGAAGTTCTTTGTGTTGGATTGAACATGATGAATCTGAAATTATGTGATGCATATCGTATAATCAAGCCCATGGGTACTTGTGGTGAAATTGGAGTATCTAGGTGACATTAGGGTTTTGGTTGATGTGTATCTTAAGGTGTTGTTTTAGTATGAACTCTAGCGCTGTTCGTGACACTTATAGGCATAGCTCATAAGATTGATCAAAAAAGATAACTTTGAGGTGGTTTTCATACCCTACAATAAATTTTTCGTTAGTTCTCCACTACTTGTGACTTTGGAGTGAACTCTTTGTCGCACGAGAGGTGTTTACATATGATTCAACGATGTCAATAATGTTGAGAGAACTTGCACTAGTGAAAGTATGGACCATATGCCTTGTTTCCAAGCATTTATACAACGTGTTGCTCGCCATTTACTATTTGTTACCTTGCTGTTTTTATATTTTCAGATTACAAAGAACTATATCTACCATCCATATTGCACTTGTATCATCATCTCTTCGCCGAACTAGTGCACCTATACAATTTACCATTGTATTGGGTGTGTTGGGGACACAAGAGACTCTTTGTTATTTGATTGCAGGGTTGTTTGAGAGAGACCATCTTCATCCTACACCTCCCATGGATTGGTAAACCTTAGGTCATCCACTTGAGGGAAAATTGCCACTGTCCTACAAAACTCTGCGCTTGGAGGCCCAACACGAGTCTACAGAAGAAGGTTGTGTAGTAGACATCAAGCTCTTTTTTGGCGCCGTTGGCGGGGAGGTGAGTGCTTGAAGGTATATCTTTAGATCTTGCAATCACATCTTTTTGTTTCTTATTTTTCACTAGTTTGGTTTGTAAAAGAAAACTACAAAAAATGGAATTTAGGTTTCCTCATATGCTTCATCTTTTTAATGTCTTTCGTGAAAATGATGGAAAGGAAAATTGTGCTCAAGTGTTAGAAGAAGAAGTTATTAAAATGTTTGGCACTAAATCTTTGAGTGATGAGCATGACAGAAATATTGTTAGTATGAATTCTCTGAATATTCATGATGCAAATGATATGCAAAGCCACGAGCTTGGGGATCCTACGTTTGATGAAGATGATATTTTTTGTCCCCCAAGTTTTGATGAGCAAAACTATTATGGTTATGGCATGCCTCATATATATGATGATTATGATGATGACATGTATGCTATTAAGAGTGATAGTAACCATGAAACTTGTCATCATGATTTTAATATTGAATGTGTTTATGTCAATCAAGTATCACATGATAGTTATTTTGTTGAGTTTTCTCCCACTACTATGAATGAGAATAAATTTTCTTATGTGGAGAGTGATAACAATTATATGCTTGTAGATCATGAAAAAAATTATTTGTTTGCTGGTTATATTTTTGAATTTATTCATGATGCTACTGAAAATTATTATGATGGAGGAACATGTGCTTGTAGGAATTGCAATAATATCAAGTTTCCTCTCTATGTGTTCAAATTTTTAAAGATATGCTTGTTTTGCCTTCCTATGCAAGTTGATTCTTGTTCCCATAAATTGTTTGGTCACAATATACCTATGCATAGGAAGTGTGTTAGACTTAAATGTGCTTGTCATGACATTCATGATGCTCTTTTGCATGTTTCAATTACTATTCCTATGTGAGCATCATTGAAATCATCATGCCTAGAATGCATTAAAGAAAAGCGCTTGTTGGGAGACAACCCAACACTTTTACCTTCTGTTTTTGTGTGTTAACATGATTAATCTACTGTATTAATCATGTTTTGTGTCTTTTATTTCGATAAAGTGCCAAGTAAATCCTTTGGGATAGTGTGGATGCTTGCTTGTTTGATTCTGTGCAAAAACAGAATGTTTTGCGTACAGTATATGCATTATATGATTTTACTGGAGGATCAAAAAATTCTGAAATTTTCACACAAACTTTACATAAAAACTCCTTGAGTTTTCCTAATTTTTCAGAATTTTTGGAGTCAGGGAAGTTTGGTGATCATTCAGATCTTCACAGACTGTTCTGTTTTTGACAGATTTTGTTTTGCATGCATAGTTTGCTTGTTTCAAGTGTTCCTATAGCTTATATTGAGTAAAATAAATTGTGGTAATGCTGTAATACAGTAGGTATAATATGTTAACAATTATGAATCTTGTCTTGACAGTACCAAAGTGAATGATCTTTGTTTATTATACTAACCCATCTCATGAAGTTCCGTTAAGTTTTGTGTGATTGAAGTTTTCAAGTTTTGGGTGAGACACCGATATGAGAAGAATAAGGAGTTACAAGAACCTAATATTGGGGATTACCATGGCACTCCCAAGGTAATATACAAGTAAGACTCAAGCACCTAAGCTTGGGGATGCCCTGGAAGGCATCCACTCTTTCGTATTCAACACTATCGGTATATCTTACTTGGAGCTATATTTTTATTCATCACACAATATGTTCTTTGCTTGGGTCATCATTATATTTAGTTACTTTCTGTGAGGTGTTATTTACAATCATGTTTTTCAATAAAAAGTTCCAAGAATTTCCTTTAGGATGCTTGCATTGCATGTTTTGATGAGTGTTGTGTAAAAACAGAAACTTTGACTGTAGTGTTTGAATTTTCGTATTTTACTGGAACATAGAAAGTTTCTGAAATTTTTACAAAGTATGTTCATATAAATTTTATAGTGTGTCCTAAATTTTCATAATGTTTTGAGTTACAGAAGTACACTGTCTTCATAAATTGCTACAGACTGTTCTGTTTAGACCGATTCCTGTCTTAGTTTCGTTATCTACTTATCCTATAGTTTCCATAACCTATATTGATAGATATAAATTGTGGAAATGATAGTATACAGTACCTAATGTTTGAAAATTATTATGCAATTTGTATTGGTAGTACATAAAGAGTTGATTTATTATTATGTGTACTAACCTATCTCACGAGTTCTTGTTGAGTTTTGTGTTGATGAAGTTTTTGAGAATAGGTGAAACCGTGGTATGAGAGGATTGAACGAGATAAAAAATCTCAAGCTTGGGGATGCCCAAGGCACCCCAAGTAAATATTTCAAGAAGTATCAAGCATCTAAGCTTGGGGATGCTACGCGTCCCACCTCTCTTCATCAACAATTATCGGTTAGCCTATGTTGAGCCTAAATTTTTATTCGTTCACATGATGCGTGCTATTATTGGAGTGCTAATTTTCTTTTGCTTGATTTTTGAATAAAGTACTTAAGATCTGAAAATATTTATTGAGGGAGAGAGAGTCCTCACATAGATCCTTAATTGTTTGACTATTCATATCGTTTGAGAGTAGCTTGTCATTTGCTCATGTGCTTTACTTAAATTTGTTTGAGATTGTCAAAAAACCAATGGCAATACATGAAACTAGTCCCAAAGTGATAGATATCCAAGGAGGATATAAAAACTTTCATGAAGATCATTGTACAAATTAAACTTGATTCATTGTAATAGTTTTGAAACATGATGATAGTAATATGTGAGTCATGTTAGTGAGTAATTATGCTTAGTAAGGATATTGGTGTTAAGGTTTGTGATTCCCTATGCATGCACGAAAGTCAATAGTTATGCAATGAAGTTATATCCTACTTGTGGTGCATTATTCGGTGTTAGTTATGACTCAATGCTCACTTATGTGGTTTTTCGTTCCTCGTTTTGGTTGCTTCCCAATCTATTTGCTAGCCTTCATTTGTACTAAGTAGAAATACTACTTGTGCATCCAAAATCCTTAAACCAAGTTTTGCCTTATGAGTCCACAATACCTACCATTCCAAGCAAATTTGTATGTGCAATCTCTAAATCTTCAAAATATTTTTTCTCTTTTGTGTGCCCGTACTGCTCATCAAACGGTGGGGAGTATCCAATATTTTTCCATGCTAGGTGTCTTATTCTCACGATATGTGTTGATTCACTATCATTCATGAGAAAGTGGCTGGTATTCGGGATGCCCAGTCCCATGATCAAAAATCAAATCAAAATATAATGAAACAAAACTCCCCCCCAGGAATGTTGTTGGTATGGACGGTACCCATAGATTCGGCACGCCATGGAGTGTGATTGATTGGTGGAGGGGGAGTAAAGACTTTACTATTCTGTTTGGGAACCACCTATAATGTATCAAGCATGGAAAATATTGTGAGCTACTTCATCGTTTTCGTTGATAGGAAAAGCATACCACTCAAAATATTTTTCTATCTCAATATAAACCTTGAGTTCTGGCACCTCAACAAATCCCTACTTCCCTCTGCGAAGGGCCTATATATTTACTTTATGCAATTTTTATTTTTGCTTTGAGTCTCCACCTTCTCTTATAAGCACCAACTAGGGGGCACTATGATTGTACTTGAGCATTGGGCATAGCTAATATTTGAGTGTTTTTCATCAATAGATCAATGATTGAGCATGATGGGCTAGGGATAACTTTCTTTAGTTTTGATATTTTGAAAGACATGGTTGCTTGTTGACATGCTTGAGTATTGATGTCATTATGTTAAAACTAAACTATTGCTTTGAATCATTTACAAGTCGAAATTTCCATGCTATACATGCAAGAAAACAATATGATGAACATGTTAGGCAGCATTCCACATCAAAAATTCTGTTTTTATCATTTACCTACTCAAGGACGAGCAGCAATTCAGCTTGGGGATGTTGATACGTCTCCAACATATCTATATTTTTTGCTTGTTCCATGTTGTTATATTATCATTCTTGGATGTTTTACAATCATTTTACTACAACTTTATATTATTTTTGGGACTAACATATTAACCTTGAGCCCAGTGCCAGTACCTGTTTTTTCCGTGTTTTTGGGTTTTACAGAAAAGGAATATCAAACAGAGCCCAAATGGAATAAAAATCTATGGTAATTTTTATGGACCAGAAGAAGCCCAGGGAGAGTTGGAGTTGGGCCAGAAGACCCACGAGGCAGTCACAAGCCTCAGGGGCACGCCCACCCCCCTAGGGTGCGCCCCCAGGCTTGTGACTCCCTCGTGGCCCATCCTGAATTATTTCCACCGCCATAAATTCCTGTAAATTCCAAAAAAACAACGTAGAACCTAGATCAGGAGTTCTACCACCGCAAGCCTCCAGAGCCACAAAAATCAATTAGGAGCCCGTTCTAGCGCCCTGTCGGAGGGGGAAACCATCATCGAAGGCCATCTTCATCATCCTGATGCTCTCCATGACGATGAGGGAGTAGTTCACCCTCGGGGCTAAGGGTATGTACCAGTAGCTATGTGTTTGATCTCTCTCTCTCTCGTGTTCTTGAGATGACACGATCTTGATTTAACGCGAGCTTTATTGATATAGATTGAATCATATGGAGTTTTCCCCTCTCTATCTTCTTGTGATGAATTGAGTTTTCCCTTTGAAGTTTTCTTATCAGATTGTGTCTTTAAGGATTTGAGAACACTTGATGTATGTCTTGTGATGGGATATCTATGGTGACAATGGGATGCTCTATTGATTCACTTGATGTATGTTTTGGTGATCAACTTGCGGGTTCCATGACCTTGGAAATCTATGCATAGGGGTTGGCACACGTTTTTGTCTTGACTTTCCGGTAGAAACTTTGGGGCACTCTTTGAAGTTCTTTGTGTTGGATTGAATATGAGGAATCTGAAATTATGTGATGCATATCGTATGATCAAGCCCGTGGGTACTTGTGGTGACATTGGAGTATCTAGGTGACATTAGGGTTTTGGTTGATGTGTATCTTAAGGTGTTATTTTAGTACGAGCACTAGGGCTATTCATGACACTTATAGGGATAGCTCATAAGATTGATCAGAAAAGATAACTTTGAGGTGGTTTTGTACCCTACAATAATTTCTTCATTAGTTCTCCGCTACTTGTGACTTTGGAGTGAACTCTTTGTCACACGAGAGGTGTTTACATATGATTCAACTGTGTCAACAAGGTTGAGAGAACTTGCACTAGTGAAAGTATGGACCCTAGGCCTTGTTTCCAAGCATCTATACAACATTTTGCTCGCCGTTTACTATTTGTTACCTTGCTATTTTTATATTTCCATATTACAAAAAACTATATCTACCATCCATGTTGCACTTGTATCAACATCTCTTCGCCGAACTAGTGCACCTATACAATTTACCATTGTATTGGGTGTGTTGGGAACAAAAGAGACTCTTTGTTATTTGATTGCAGGGTTATTTGAGAGAGACCATCTTAATCCTACACCTCCCACGGATTGGTAAACCTTAGGTCATCCACTTGAGGGAAAATTGTCGTTGTCCTACAAAACTCTACACTTAGAGGCCCAATACAAGTCTACAAGAAGAAGGTTGTGTAGTAGACATCAGAGGTGGTTCGGGAATAGCCCAATCATTATCATTGCTCAATATATTATTCAATAGTATTTCAGCTTGTTCAATAGTTCGTTCCCTAAAAACAGAACCAGCACAACTATCTAGGTGGTCCCTAGAAGCATCGGATAGTCCATTATAAAAGATATCAAGTATTTCATTCTTCTTGAGAGGATGATCAGGCAAAGCATTAAGTAATTGGAGAAGCCTCCCCCAAGATTGTGGGAAACTCACTTCTTCAATTTGCCGAAAGTTAAATATTTCTTGCAAGGCAGCTTGTTTCTTATGGGCAGGAAAATATTTTTCATAAAAGTTATATATCATATCCTGGGGACTACGCACACAACCAGGAGCAAGAGAATTAAACCATATCTTAGCATCACCCTTTAATGATATAGTAATAACAATTTTTTTCCTCATGAGTAAATAGGGTGGCTATATCATTCAATTTAGTAAGATGTGCCACAACAATTTCAGATTCATAACAATGGAAAGGATCAGATTCAACCAAAGTAATTAACTTAGGATTGACTATAGAATTCATAATGCTTATCAGTAACAAAGATAGGTGAAGTAGCAAACTTGGGATCATATTTCATTCTAGCATTCAAAGATTTTTCTTTCCACTTGCATAGTAATTTCTTAAAGTCATCTATATCCTTACAAGCAGGAAAGTCCCTAGCTACCTCTCCTTCCATAACATAACCCTCGGGAATATCAGGAAATTCATATCTAGGAGAGCTAGGTCTAGCAGGTGTCTCAAAGTGTTCAGTTTCAATAATTTCAGCATTGCTCTAGCAATTTGTTCATCAAGAAATTCATCCAGTGGCACATTATTATCAAGCAAAGTATCATCATAAGCATCATGCATAGCAGAAGTAGCATCATCAATTACTTGCAACATATCAGAATTACTAATAGGTGGTGGTGTTGCAAACTTACTTATAACAGAAGGTGAATCAAGTGCAGTGCTAGATGGTAGTTCCTTACCTCCCCTCGTAGTAGAGGGATAGATCTTGGTTTTTGGATCTTTCAGATTCTTCATAGTGATCAATAGATATAAATCCCATTGACTCAGAGAATAGAGCTATGCTCCCCGGCAACGGTGCCAGAAAAAGGTCTTGATAACCCACAAGTATAGGGGATCGCAAAAGTTTTCGAGGGTAGAGTATTCAACCCAAATTTATTGATTCGACACAAGGGGAGCCAAAGAATATTCTCTAGTATTAGGAGCTGAGTTGTCAATTCAACCACACCTGAAAGACTTAATATCTGCAGCAAAGTATTTAGTAGCAAAGTAGTATGGAAGTAACGGTAACGATGGCAAAAGTAACAGTAGCAGTTTTGTAGTGATTGTAACAGTAGCAACGGAGAAGTAACTTAGCAAAGATCAATATGTGGAAAGCTCATAGGCAATGGATCAGTGATGGATAATTATATCAGATGGCATTCATCATGCAACAGTTATAACAAGGGTGACATAGAACTAGCTCCAATTCGTCAATGTAATGTAGGCATGTATTCCATGTATAGTCATACGTGCTTATGGAAAAGAACTTGCATGACATCTTTTGTCCTACCCTCCCGTGGAAGCGGGGTCCTAATGGAAACTAAGGGATATTAAGGCCTCCTTTTAATAGGGAAGCCGACCAAACCATTAACACTTAGTGAATACATGAACTACTCAAACTACGGTAATCACCGGAAAGAATCCCAATTATTGTCACCCTCGGGGATGTGGATCATAACTCGTAATAGGTGTCTACAACTTGCAATATAGGATCAATAACACATATATATATTCATGAAAACATAATAGGTTCAGATCTGAAATCATGGCACTCGGGCCCTAGTGACAAGCATTAAGCATAGCAAAGTCATGGCAACATCAGTCTCAGAACATAGTGGATACTAGGGATCAAACCCTAACAAAACTAACTCAATTACATGATAAATCTCGTCCAACCGATCACCGTCCAGCAAGCCTATGATGGGATTACTCATGAACGGCGGAGAACATCATGGAATTGGTGATGAAGGATGGTTGGTGATGATGATGGCGTCGATTTCCCCTCTCTGGAGCCCAAAACGGACTCAAGATCTGGCCTCCCGTGGAAGAACAGGAGGTGGTGGTGGCTCCGTATCGTGAAACGCGATGAACTCTTCTCCCTGATTTTTTTCTCCTTGAATAGGAATAAATAGGAGTGGAATTAAGGTCGGTGGAGCAGCAGGGGCCCCACAAGCCTGCTAGGCGCGACCAGGGGGGTGGCCGCGCCTGGCACGCTTGCCACGTGTGGGTCACCCCCTCTGGTTGATTCTTTCGCCAGTATTTTTTATTAATTCCGAATATATTCTTCGTAAATTTTCAGGTCAATCCGAGAACTTTATTTCTGCACAAAAATAGCACCAAGGCAATTCTGCTGAAAACAACGTCAGTCCGGGTTAGTTCTATTCAAATCATGCAAATTAGAGTCCAAAACAAGGGCAAAAGAGTTTGGAAAAGTAGATACGGTGGAGACGTATCATCGACCTAAGCCGATGCCCAGTCATCCTTGTCCTCGACCTAGTAGTTGGCGGATGTCGGCTACATAAAGTGCTAATGGTTGGAGGTAGCAACTTAGACCTCATCTACGAGGACATGCTAGAGAAAAGGCAAGTTCATACAACTCACATCAAGCATAGCTCCATTTTGTTAAGAGGAATAATCCCCGACAGAGAAGCATGGTGCAAGGGACAAATCACTCTTGATGTGGTATTTACCACTCCCGATAACTATCAGTCTAAGTAGTTGACCTTCCATGGCGTACCCTTACGAAGTGGCATTCATAAAATTTCATGACATGCCCCACTATAGATACATGAAGCTCAAAATGCCAGGTCCTAATGGGGTGATAACTGCCGCCAGGAAGCCAGAGAGGTTACGCAGGGCCGAGAATAAAACGACCTCACTCGCTCTGGAGTCTCCGGCCGATGCCTTTGTAACCAAAGAATTGACGGCCCTCCGGGCCTCAGTCAATAAGGACGATGTCATTCTGGATAAGAAATCTAAATTGATCTTGTTTAAACCACCAGATGAGATTGTCAAATTTCAAGTACACCCAACGGACCCAAATAAAACGGCATCCATTGGCTCCTAGTTGGATCAAGAGATTGACGAATCCTTCCAAAATTTCCTTCAGGGAAATTGGGACATTTTTGCCTGGCACCCTTCGGATATGTCAAGAATCCTAAGGAATCTGGTCGAACATAGGTTGAACATCATAAAAGGGTCTAAGCCAGTCAAACATGCACTATGGTGATTCTCCGAACCCAAACGACAAGCCATGTGCGAAGAACGGCCAAACTCTAGAGGTCGGATTCATCCGAGATATAAAATACCCTGAATGGTTGGCCAATTTGGTCGTGGTATCTAAGAAGGGGAAATCTTGGCAGCTCTGCATCGACTTTGAAGATGTTAACAAAGCCTTCCCCAAGGACCCCTTTCCTCTACCACGCATAGACAAGATCATCGATGCCATTGCAGGACACGACTCTCTATGTTTTTATTGGCCAATCTTGTTTTATGAAGCAACAACCTTCATAACACCCTATGGGCCATCTTGTTTTAACACAATGCCATTCAGATTAAAAAAACATCCGCACAATATATCAGCGTATGATTCAGACATGTCTGGAGAAACATATTGGCAAAACAACCGAGGCCTTCGAGGACCTTGGTGAAATATTCACGAGTCTCTGGGTATACCACATCTAGTTCAATCCGGAGAAGTGCGTCTTTGGGGTACCAGCAGGTAAACTGCTCGGATTCATCATTTCCCATAGAGGAATTCAGGCTAACCCAGCCAAAATCTGAGTCCTCGTTGCATTAGTAATACCCATTGAACCCAAGTGCGTTGATAGACTTGTCGGCTGCGTGGCCACGCTCAGTCGATTCCTATCCCGACTGGGAGAAAAGGCCCTGTCGTTGTATAAACTCCTGAAGCAAACAGAGAATTTCAAATGGACAAGCGAGCTGGGCTATGCTCTATAAAAATTAAAAATCTCCTCGCTACCAATCCCATACTCCGGAATAGGCAAGCTGGTGTTATTATACATTTTTGTCACTAATTAAGTTGTCGACACAGTCATCATAGTCGAGCGCAATGCTGGAGGTCACAAATTCCAAGTGCAAAAGCTAGTATACTATGTTTCTGAGGTATTGACCCCATGCAAAACAAGATATCCTTACTACTAGAAGATCGCCTATAGAGTCTTTATAGCATCTCAGAAGCTACGACACTATTATAGGAGTGTTTTATCATTGTGGCATCTGAAGTACCTCTAGTGACATTATCAACAATAGAGACGCAACTAGGCACATCGCTAAATGGGCAATCAAACTCTTCCCTTTCGAAATCGTGTTTCGCCCATGCCGAGTTATTAAGTCTCAAGTGTTGGCCGATTTCGTGGCGGAGTGGATAGAAGCCGAAATCCCTAGAGAGTACAGTGCATACTCGAATAGGATAATGTACTTTGATGGCTCTAAAATTATGGTTGGGTTAGGATACAGTGTAGTTCTCACCTCACCCATTGGTGACAATATACAATATGTATTACAAATCATGTATTCACATTCAGATAACGCAGCTGAATATGAGGCTCTGCTACGCAAACTACGGATCGTCGTGTCCATGGGAGTCCGGCATCTGGAAGTCCGAGGTGACTCCAACCTCGCTATATCACAAGTAAATGGGGAATTTTGACGCAAAGGACCAAACAATGACGACATACCCGAATGTCATCTTGGCCATATCATCTCGCTTTGAAGGGTTGGAATTCCATCATATCCCAATGGATAGCAACTAGGCCGCTGATACCCTAGCAAGGATGGGCTCTAAGCATGATCCGATTCCAGAGAACATGTTTTTGGGACAACTTTTTAAACCGTTCGTGGTCTGGCAAGATGGGAACATAGTACCGGCTCCCCTGGACTCCGGAAGGATGAGCTCTCCGGCACCCGAGGAAGACAAGGGAATAATGGGAGGCTTAGTTGTCGAAGTAACAACCTTGGCTCATGAAGTTATGCCAATTACCGCGCCATGGACTGAGCCCATCCTTGGGTACTTGGTCCATAATGAGCTACCTGACGACCAAACCGAAACACAGAGGATAATTCATCGATCGAAGTCCTATCGGGTCCATGTGGGTGATCTCTATAAAAGAAGCATCTCAGGTGTCCTCTAGAGGTGTATAGACGAAGAGGAAGGATGCACACTCCTTGCAGAAAACCACTCTGACATGAGCGGTCATCACGTCATAGCTCGGTCTTTGGTCAGTAAAACTTTCCGAGCTGGTTTTTATTGGCTAGCCACCAACGAGGACGTTAAAACTTTGGTTCAATAGTGCCCGGCTTCCAACTTTTTGCCAACCAAAGTCACATCCCCCCATGGCTCTTCAGACTATCATGATCATTTGGCCTTTAATGTTCCGGGGGCTTGAAATGGTCGGCCCTCTTAAAGGGGGCTCGCACAAAAATAAATACTTACTCATCATGATAGATAAATTCACAAAATGGATCAAGTCAAAGCCAGTCACAATAGCCGAGTCAGTACGGGTCCTAGAATTTATCTCTGGCATAGTGCATCGTTATGGTTTCCCTCACTGTTTAATTACAGACAATGGCACAAATTTCATTGCCAAAGAGGTCAAGTCATGGTGTGCGAAGATGGGCATTCAGCTCGACTATATCACTGTTTACCACCCCCAGACCAATGGACAAGTTGAATGGGCCAACATACTTGTTTTAAGTGGTATCAAGCCATGCTTAGTACGATCCTTAAAGGAGGCCGACCGTCATTGGGTAGGGGAGATCGACTCCTACTATGTGTCTTATGCACTACACCTAACCAGTCCACAAGTTCCACACCTTTCTTAATGGTGTATGGAGTCGAGGTTGTCCTACCATGTGATGCCATTCACAATGCATCTAGAATATGCATATTTGAAGAGAGGTTGGCTGATCAAGATAGGCAGGACGACCTCGATGCCCTCGAAGAAGAGCGGGATGTGGATCGGGCACATTCCACCTTTTACCAACAGCAGGCACGTCGCTACCAGAGCCGGGAAGTCTAGACGAAAGCATTCAACAAAGGTGACTTGGTCATGAGGTTTCATTAGGAAAAATAGAAGCATAAAGTCCACCCAAAATGAGATGAATCGCATATCACATCTGAGATCCTACAGATAACAAACTGGAGTTGAACCCTTGGAACACCACCCTGCTCCGACCCTTTTACGGTTAACCATAGCCACCCCCACTCTACCTTTTCGATCCATTTTATCTTTAGCATTCAATAGCTACACATTTTGCCTTTTCTTTAAGTAAACACACTTTTTGCTAGTTAGGATTGGTAAATCCGAAGTGATTCTTTCTGACACATACTGCATGTACGACCTATACTATGCTTCATGCTATTTCTAAGCCAAACATATTTTAGACACTATCGATACCTCCTTTCAAACTAATCATTTTATGCCTTCATATGCATCGACTTGACTTTAGTTTTTGCCAAGATGGCTTGCCTGGCTCTTGAGTTTACCCCTTACGTTCTCGATTGTTCGGCTAGGGGGTAAAGGGAGCACCTCTTTGATTGTTGCTACCGGGTCAACAGGATCACTACCTTAGACGGGTGAAGCCAAAAGCTAGCGTTCTTAATACAATAGTTGATTCGTAAAGGTGGAAGTGAAATTACTGGTCTATAAACACAACCAACTAGGAGCTTCACTCTCACCTCAAATGTATAAAGTCCGACCTTATCAGGCAGGTCATCATGACCACAAAAAGATCACCTAAGAAAACGAACCGATAGAGGAACTATTTTTTCTTGGAGGATGTTTCTTATGCTTAAACATAATATAACATAACCTCTGGATCACCTTGTTTTTTGAGCCCCATAGCCAGATTGCCTTGCTAACGGAGGTCCATGGTCCACTTGTTCAGATTAGAAGTAGGAGGCACTCCTAGGCCAATGGTCCAGGAGGAAGAAGCCAAAGGCTGACTAACAAAGTTTGTACAATAGATGCGGTTTAAATGACGTAAAGTATATTCATACATGGAGTCCTTGCACGTATCTTAGACCTCATCAAGTCCATCTATAAAAGACTTAAGGTGCAGTCCCACTGAGAGAGACGTGTGCTAGGCATCACATTGTCATATACCAAGCAAGTGGGCACATCCTTCCCATCAAAGCCAACTGGGCCTACCTCGGCAAGGTGCTCCGTATTTATGCTTGTATAGAGAGTCTTGACCATTTCCCATGCATCCCTTGCCCCCTCCCGGCAGCCTGATATCTTATAGGCTTGTATACGACATCGAGCCCCTTTGAGGCACTTGGCGAGCTCGGACATACCCTCGAGCACATTCTCTTCTTCGGGCCATGACACTTTAAAACCAACCTTCATAGCCTTCTAAGCTCTTTCGTGCTCCTTAGTCAGATGTGCAAGGCCGTCCTCACACGACGAGCCTGGAGCCTCTTTAGGCTGCCCTGTCATCAACACTATGTGAAGCATACATTAGTTCGATGAAGTGATGCTATCACGTCAAAAGCCTTTCGAACGGCTAGAAACACTTAACACAGACAGCTTCACCAATTTTCTGGCTCTTAGCCTCGGCTGATCAGCCTCTTGGGCTTGTTGAGCATTTTTTTGCTTTCAGCGTGTTCACCTCTTCTTTGCATTGAATTAAAACAAGATGGTCAGTCTGTCTCTGTGACTCGGCATACAACAGATCTTCACGGGCCCGCTTCAAGTCATTTACAATTGGCTAATGACTTCCGATGCTATGGAAACCACACAGAGTTAACATGGACTTCGAGTCCATTAGATCAAATCACAATCAACCAGATGCGCTTACCGTGCACTTCTCTGGTAAAGGTTTTGATTTGTGCCACCTCGGTTTCCGAGGTGCATAGCTTCGTTTTGGTCTGAGCCAACTCCTCGGACAAACTTTCGGTATTCTCCCAAGATGACTGCAAAATCACACAGTGTTTTAACAAAACCTCCATATGGCCACCTGTGTCCACATCACGTCTTGGGGGGCTACTGGCCTCCGTGTTTACACTATCTTAGTTGTCCCATAGAATGCTCTAGTTAGATGAGCCACTCGATTGTGTCTTGGGGGCTACTGCCTAGTATGCTAGTTTTCTCTCATTTTTCAAAAGGTCTTCGGCGTACAAACAACTACAACCGAACATAGATCATTCCCAAAGAAAGTGAATCCAAAAGTTAAAGTACCTGCAAGCCTTTGGATAGTGTGTCCACCGCCGCCTCGAAGAAGGAGCGGGTGGTGCCAAGGTAGGCATCCACTGAGCTGAGGGCATTGAACTCTTGGCTGGTGAAAGCATGATTCTTTAGAGCAGCCCTCCAGCGCTGATGGTTCATTACACTTTCAACCTTGGAAGTAGTAGCCGAGCAGGTTCCCGAAGTGGCTGGTTGAGGTACTTCGGGAATATACCCTGAGGAAAATATTGAGTTTTCGTCGGTCCCTAGGGCCGAATCCCCCCCCCCTCGTGTAGGATAGAAAGTAGGTCTAGACGGGGGGGTGATTAGACTACTTGACCAAATGAAGATCTACTTTTTCCCAATTTTAATTATTCGCAGATTTTAGCATTCATAGTATGTCAAGTACACCCTACACATGCATGTCTAAGAGTATTGCAGCAGAAATTAAAGACATTGCACATGTAAGTAAAGAGAGGGTAAGGAAAGCAAACACCATTGGTGAAACGATGATGGTGCTATTGTACATCCATGTTCATGGAGTGTTCAACCAATGGAGGGTAACGGTCACGAGAGTCCACGGAGGGCTTTACCCATGGAGGGTTCCACGAAGAAGCAACCTTGACTATACCATGACGGCCTACGTCCATGGAGGACTAGCCTTACTCAGGGTAGATCTTCACGAAGTAGGCGATCTCCTTGCCCTTACAAACTTCTTGGCCCACTCCACAACACGAAGTAGGAGGCTCCCAAGCGACACCTGACCAATCTAGGAGGCACTACCCTCCAAAAGGTAATAGGCTCGGTAATGTCGATGAACTCCTTGCTCTTGTGCTTCAAGATGATAGACTCCTCAACACACAATCACTCTCACAGATATGGCTTGGTAGAAGAGATGGGATTGGTGGAAAGCAACTTGGGGAGGCTAGAAATGAAGATCCATATGGTTGGTGGTTCTCTCTCAGAAAACTGATAGGATAGGTATGGAATGATTCTGAGTACTTATCTATCGAGTAGGTGGTAGTGAAGGGGTATATATAGGCACGTATGAGCATTTTGTTCACCAACAAAACTTTACCCACTTTTAATAGTATTGGCTTTCCTATGGACTCAAAGTGATTTCTCAGAAATATAAAATGTAGAGTCCTCTTGCTTGAAGCTTTGCCAATCCATTTACTTGCATCCTAGGGTATTCCACAATCTCTTTGCCAACCCATCATCAAACTTTTCCTGAAACATACTTGATGGAAGCATTAGTTCAATGACATATATGTTGTTATAAATTACCAAAACCACCAAGGGAGAAAATGTCCTTTCAATCTCCCCCTTTTTGGGAATTGATGACAACATATAGATGGTTGGAAAACCTCGACACCCCTCTGTAAGCCACCGCACCCTCCCGTAGCCGTCGGATCTGTAGTCAACGTATCAGATTAGAAGTATTATAAATCGAACCGGTACGCGCTAGGCTTCGGTCACCCGCCCGCAAACGCCCGCACGTACACGGCCTCGGCTAACCACAACCCGCCACGTAGCCACTGTCCGATAAGATTTATTTTCCCTTTTTTTGATTCTGTTTTAGAAAACAGAATGATTTCAAATCTTGTTTTTGTTATATATTTTAAACTATTTGGTGTTTTTAGTTGATTCTTTTTGCATTAGTTCACAAATTTGTTGTAGTTTATGTCTGTATACTTAGATTTCAAATTTGACCTTTAAATTTTGAATCTAATCAAATTTGTTCAAATTACTAAAATCTGTATAAATAGAGTTTAAAAATATATTTTTGAGTGAATCTTTTTGCCACTGCTTTGTATTAGTTAGACCTATCATTCTACATGATTTGAGAATTTTTCTGAATGAATTTGGTTACTGTTTTAACAAAAACAGAATCTGTTTAGTCTTAATATAGTTTAATTAGTTTGATTTTAATTTGAATCTGAGTTAGTTTATCTTTTGTTTTTAGTTTTCATTAGGTTCTGTTGTTTCAACATTAGGAGTAATAAACTTGCTAATATTTAGAATGATTGTTTAGTTTTATACCATATCTTTATTTCTTTATCATTATGTATAGTTTTATAAAAACAATTTAGTTTTACCTTCACAAGCTCTTAGATGATTAAAATTAGGTTTTTTAATAAATAATTTTAGTAATTCTATTCTGTTAAGTAACATGATGATAACAATATTAGTGTTAATAATAATGCTGTTTTGGTTTCCTATTCTAAAGTTATAGGAAAAATGCTAGTTATTTTTTCATTTAGTAGTGTTTTACAAATTATAAAATTTTAGTAGCATTTCCTTTCACAAAAGTTTTAGTGCATTTAATTTTGTTTACTAATATAGATTTTATTCTTTCATTTCTGTTAACCATTGTTTTGTTATTAATATATTTGTTTGTCTTATTTTATATTAGTAGTAGCTTTGACACTAAAAGTTTGTGAGTCAAATATTGGTTTTTATTTCCTTCTTTTGATTGTTACTATTGAATGGTTTTAGTATTGTTTTAGTTTAATCTTGCTGATTGTGTGAGTTGTATTTTAGTTATATGCTTATTGTGTGCTCTTGTTTGATTCGTTAGATCATCCGGAGTGCAAAGCTTGTTATCTAGAGTCACTCGAGTACGAGGATCGTCAGCAAGGTAAGTCACTTTGATCATGTTTACCTATGTTTTTAATTGCATTAGTTGTACCATCTCCCCAATTGCATGCAAAGTAGGTCATTTGGAAACTTGGTTACTTGATGTAGTATCATGTGGTAGGTCCTCCCTCAACCCTTTGACACCTTGGCCCCGGGAAACGTTGTTTTAAATCTTGCTATGCTATTAGTAGACGGGGTTGGTTGTGTGATTCATGAGTGTAGTGAGGTAATAATTTCAAGACCTGCAAGTTGATCAAGACTTCAAGACTCCGAGTTTTCAACATACCTCTAGGTGCATGATGGTTGAACGGCGCCCTGGATAAACCATTGGTTAGCCTAGATGATGCTGGAGAAGTGCCAGTATTCATGCGGAAAGGTCCACCCAGGCACAAAGAGATGGATGGATGCTTCAAGACCCAAGGCTTACCTGCACGGCCACAAGCCATTATGGGCTCTGGCTTGGTTGGATATCGTGGTGACCCTGGACAGGTGGTGCTACGAGATGTAGAAGAACGGTAGGAAAGGATGGGCACCGACAGAGTCTTGGGGAAACCTTGTTTTGTTCATCCGTTTCTCAAACACCATGAAGTGCGAGAAGTCCAACGGAGGCGATCAAATCTTGTGGGGAACGTGTGCAAAACTCTATAGAGTACCCAAACCTAATCGATTAGCCGTGTTCACGGTCATGGGCAGTTTGAGCCAAAGGAACTGAAATTATCTAGAACTCTCAACACAAATAATTATAATGATGAGGGTATTATTGTTAACTTGGGTATGAGAATTGGTTGGTGGAACCATCTCATTAATCAACCAACATTGTAGTAATTATGCTTTTGCCCTCTTTTGTTGTAGGAATTTTTTGGCTTTATGCAAAAACTTACTACCCCACCTGCCATATTTGCATATAGACTAGATGATTATTTTAATCCCCTCTCTTGTGACTTTGCCAGCATATTCAATATGCTGACCTATACGGCTGCAATGTATCATGTTGCAGAGTACTTTTCCGACCAGGAGTGAGGATACGCTCTACGCTCGGTGAGATGCCCTTGGAGTCAGATGGACTCAACAACCTTTGAAGCTTCCGCAAGTTTAGTTATTCTCATGAGTTGGCCTTCATCCACTTTATTGTAATTCTTATTGTAATAAAGGACTCGATATGAGATTTTCGATTAATAAAGCTGTGTGATTTCCCTTTGATATATACATTGATGTACCGTATGTGTACCAGCATGATCTTGGGATGGTACGGAAACACCGGAGATTCGACCTTTCAGGTCGGGTCACTACAAGGAGCTGAGGTGACAGCAGCAGGAGCTGATGAAGAGGGCCTCAAGTCTGGAGCTGGCACAGTGGCTGATCTGGCCTGAGTAGCAAATTATGTGCCTGCCCTAAGAGATGATCCATCCTCATCATCACTATCATCATCGGAAGAAGAATAAACCTAGGGGATGTGCACTGAGTGAACTTCCTTTTGAAGCTCTATGACTGTCTTAGTTACCCTGTCCATCTTATCATTAAGAGTCTTGATCCTTGTTTCAAAGATCCTTACAAGACTGTTCTGGTTGTCTAGAATCCCTGTAATGTGCTTCTTCATGTCCTGAACTGATGAAACCAATAGATCCATTTTCTCATTTCAAGATCTAGGAACTTGAGCACTAGTGGCTCGAGCTACCTCTGCCTCTGCCTCTGCCTGAGCTGTACCAGATGTGGGATGATCTAGGTCCATCACCATGATGTTATCCTCAAGCTCTGGCTATAGGGGCAAATGGACAATGTCAAGAGAAAATATGTGCTTCTCAATCTGAGAGTTGATAAGCATCTGGATATAGGGTGCATGGCAGCAAGAGCGCTTTTGATCAATAGCAACCCTTTTGACTGTCTCAACAATCAAGTCCATGACTCTAATCCTGGTGTGTCTGTCAAGGTGGATCAACATGTTGATGGAATAGCCTCGGATCATCTTGTCATCTCATGATTTGGGCATCAAGGTATGCCTCAAAATGGTGTTCATCGTGTGGAGGCCAGCTTGAAGATAGTAGATGGATCCTAGCTTGTGAAATTGCACCTTGTCCGCAGGGATAGGAGTATACATATCCTTCATGGCATTGTGGCTTGCCTTGGATTCTGTGTAGATATCTAAATCTCCATCCTGAACCTCTCGGACTCCTAGAAGTGCAGGCCATTCATCAACAGTGGATTCATATCTTGCTCCTTCTGTCATCCATACAATCCTACCATCTCCATAGAGATGTGCAGTGGAGTAGAATTGCATGATCATTTCATCATTCCATGCAGTAAATTCTCTGCCGACAAACTCATCCAGACCAATGCAGTGGAAATTGTCTTGGACACTTGGAAAATAGTCCTCATTCTCCTTAATGAATTTCTAGTCTACATATCTCATGTCACTCACAGTTGGACTCTTGTCAAATAGCACAGTCTCATAGAAATGATGTTGCTCTTTGGTATAGAATTTGTAGTCCATAGTTGTCTTCTTCCTTTGGGCACATGGATCTATAGCTCCCCATGCCCTCAAACCCGAGTCTTTCCTTTTCTTCATATCTTCAGCAAGTGGATAATTGGCATTATGCACTGGAAGGTGTGGTCTAAGTTTCATCAAGGTTGTCAAGTCATCATCATGCTCGGCTCTAGAAGCAGTTCCCTTGTTCTTTTTAGAAGCTGAAATCTGCCTGGATGTCCTCTTAGGCTTTTCAGCAGCAGAAGCCTTCTTGGATGCAGATTTGATGCTCTTGGATGTGCCTGATTTAGGCATAGCATCAGCTAGAAGTTTCTTGGCCTTCTTCTCGGGAGGAGCCTTTGCAGTTGGCTCATCCTCCTCTTCAGCAGTAGCTGCTTCCTCTGGATCTTCATACATAGATGTAGGCCTGCCAATCACATGGATTATCCCTTTTTGGCTTTCTTCTCCCCTGCCTTCTTAGGCATAGACTTCCTTGGGGGGTCAATGGTCACTGTAGCCCTAGCACTCTCATGTGCTTTGATAGTTTCAGCAGGTGCATAAATTTTGCTAACCACCCTCCTAGAAGAGGTGGCCTCATTTGTTGTCTTCTTGGCAACTTTATCTTGCTTCTTGGCAAGAACCTCCTCTGGCACAAAATCTGAATCTTCCTCATCTGAATTCAGCTTCTTCCTGGCCATAGTGGCAGCCTTGGGCAACCCATGGGAGCTGGGGGTGCCTGGATCTGAAAATGAACTAGGCTCTGGGCTTGTGCTTGAACTCATGTCAACTTCCTGCTCTGGCAAATTCTGACTATCTGACTCAGAAATGCTGACCCTGTGAATAGAGTATAGAAGAGTGGAATAGGTTGAGTCATCACAAAATATCCAGCTGGTTTTTTGAAAGTTTGAACAGAAAAGTGATAGATGTAGTTTGCTGGAAAATTGGATTTCGATGTCACTAAGTCAAACCTTTCGGTGTTGTCGAGACTCACAAAACCCTTAACAGAAACATGGCAATAGTTCTGTTCAGACCGAAAACTCTCGGTCTCACCAAGTTTTGTCCTCTGTAGCACAAATAGGCGATCGGTGGAACCGATTTTTCTGACTCGGTCTCACCAAGATGCAATTTCATGGGCAACTAAACCTAAAAAAATTTGATCTGCTAGTCTATGGAGTTAATCTTGTGGATAGAACAATCTCAAACTATGGCAAGATAATACTGAAACCCTAATGCACAAGATTTGGAGGTTGGAGCGCAAGAGAGGGCCAAATCCGTACCCTAGCTTGGTGATGGATCCGCTACGGCGGCGATAGGGCGAAGATTCCGTCAACGGCGACGATTCCCAGCGGCAGAGGAGTGCGGGGAGACAAGGGCGACGACCAGGGGTCCTTCTGCGGTAGCTTAGGGCTTGGGGCACGACGGTTTGAAGAATACGATTTCGAAACATCGGGACCACCGAATATATACCCTTCACTGTCGGTGACACCAATTCTAATTTTTTGGTGTCATCGAGTTTTTCAACTGTCAGCTAATAGGGAAACACAGTGTAACTGAGAATATGGAATCGGTTGTACCGAGGCAAGAAATCCAGATCAACCCTAGGCATTCGGTGTGACCGAGATTTTGGTGTTGGTTCCACCAAGATGCACTTGGGAGGTTCTAATGGCCAGTCCTTGTCGATACGGAACTCTGAGTTCTCCACACATAGAGGGATCAAAAAACACTTTGTCAAATTTTGTGATGCAGCATGAATAGAGTATGAGGTGAGAAAGCATAGATAGCTAAAGAAGTGGTCCTAGGCATTCTTGTATATCCAATTGGCAAAAGATAAATCAAAACCCAAATAGCAACAATTGGATATCCTTGAATGGGTAAATAAATGCAGACCAACATGCTCACACAATAAGATGTCAAATGAAATCATGGCAAACATGCACAAACACTAGCATCTAACAAGCACTTTGGCGATGACAGAGTCATCTATATATGAGTATATTGACTTAGGAGCCAAGTAAGAATACTTGATCATAGGTCATACTCATCGTTTAAGCACAAGTGGGGTTTTCACTTTCACATAAAGCATTAAATGTTGTCACATTCTTTTGAGATGCTTTAACTCAAGTCTTGGAGTAAAGCTCCCCCTTGATGTGACATACCCCCATAAGAGGGATAAACTAACCTTCGGTTTTGTCGAAGAAGACTTCATGGTGGTGAGGTACTGATGGATGCTCAAAGTTGATGAAGATCACCAAGAGTTGGGAGCATCCTTGTTGTTTCATTATTATTCTCACCTACATGGGTTAGTCCCAATACACAAGAGACAAATACAAGGATATCTATGGACATGGAGTGCAAAGCATATGTGATGATGTCCATCGATTTGTTGATTACCTTGTCCCCTTGCTTACATTTGAGGGAATGTGTGACTCCTTAAACTATTGCATAGAGTTGATGTTGATCGCAAATAGTCCTTGCCAAAAGTGAATTTCAATGAATTTTATTGGCGGAGTCACCCCTCAAGAACTCTCTAGTTCTTCTTCTTGGGGACCCACAACAAGTTGATGGGGATCCTTGGTGTTGAAGTAGCACTTGTAGAAGATGAGCTTGTAGTAGCCTTGGGAACCCACTTTACCAAAGCTTGGGATTCATCTTCATATGAGTCAACATCCTCTAGAAGCTTGTTATTGCCCTTGAGCTTGGTGTCTTGTGGTGGAAGGTAATCTTGATCTTTTGTTCCCTTGGGGAGAGTATTTTCATACTTCTCCTTTTGAGGAACAAACTTTGGGATTGGGGTATTGACCTTCTTCCCACTCAACTCCATTAGCGTTGAAGTAGCCAACACCACGATTCTTCCTGTATCCTCCATGCTTGCGTACAATCTCCTCAAATTGTTTGCACCCTTCAAGAATCTTGTAGATAACTTTATCTATAATCCCTTTCAAGAGTTCATTTTTCTGCTCAAGTGTAACTTGGCTAAGAGAAGAGTTAGTGGGATCAAGAGAACTACTAGAAGCAATATCAATGGATTTATCATTTTTATTGCTACTAGTTGAAGAACATTTCTTTCCTTTGTTACTAGCTTGCTTAGACTTAACTTGAGGCATGAATGTAGATAAGATAAGTCGTTTGGCTAGATAAGAGGAAGTCTTCTTTCCAAGATCGCCATTGATAGCTTTAAGGAACTCATTCTCTTGCTCTAAATTCAGCTTCTCAAAGCGTAGCTTCTCATGTGTCCTTACAAGCTCTCTATGATCTTCTAGAGTAGACTCATGAGCTAACTTAAGAGTTTTTAGTTCTTGAGTTAGTCATTCTATTTCCAACTTATCATCATCACATGAATTATCTATATTAGAGTGAGTACTAGCAAGTTCATTTTGACTATCATTACTAGTTTTGTCAGATAGCAAGTCATCTTCAATTAACAAGTCATCTTGATCACTATTGAAATCAAGATACTCGGGGTGTGATACCTTCGGGCCTTTAGCCATGAATAAACTTCCACTCCCTTCATTTGGTGAATCAAATATATCATAGGAGTTGGTTGTTACTAAAGCAATTCCGGCTACACCTTCATCTTGACTATAGTCGGAGTTGGAGTGATAGCTTCTCTCGGAGTGGTTGTCGGAGTCGGAGCCGGAAACCCATTCACCAACATGAGCTTGATGTTTCCTTCTTGAGTAGCTCTTGTTGTATTTGTCCTTCTTCTCCGAGTCCCAACTTCTCCTTGAGGGTCTTCGTTCATAACGATCATCTCTACTCCTTCTCTCTCTTCGAGGTGACTCGTCTCTTAAGCTTCGTATTCTCGGTGAATCTTCTCTTCGTTTGTAAGGAGTCGTGCACTCATTGGAGTAGTGTCCGGGCTTCCCACAATTATAGCAGTTTCAGTCACGACTTGACGAATGATTCTCTTCATGTATTCAGTTGGAGCTACGATCTTTGCTTCTGTTTTTGTAGAACGTGTTGAATTTCATGACCATAAGGCTTATCTCTTCATTTGTGACAAGGTTGTTGCTTGAGGTAGCAGGAGAATCACTTGTTGGGGAACGTCGCATGGGAAACAAAAAATTTCCTACGCACACGCAAGATATATCCATGGTGATGAGCATCTACGAGAGGGAGAGTGGATCTACATACCCTTGTAGATCACTAAGCGGGAAGCGTTAAGAAACGTGGTTGGTGTAGTCGAACGTCGTCGCGATCCAAATCGTCGAGCGTCCCGCGATCTCATCACGATCCGTCCCACGATCCAATCACGATCCGTCCCGCGAACTCATCACCATCCGTCCCGTGATCCAATCACGATCCATCCCGCGAACTCATCATGATCCGTCCCATGAACTCATCACGATCCGTCTCGCGATCTTGATCACGGTCCTTCCGATCTAGCGCCGAATGGACGGCACCTCCACGTTCAGCACACGTACAGCTCGATGACGATCTACGCCTTCTTGATCCAGCAAGACGGATCGGAGAGGTATAAGAGTTCTCTGGTAGCGTGACGGTGCTCCGAAGATGGTGGTGGAGCCATTTCGACAAGGCTTCGCCTAAGCGCTGCAGAAAACCGATCTAGAGGAGAAACTATGCACTGGAGGAACGGGTAGCACGTGGCTGAAAAAACTAGTGCAAACCCCCAAAACCCACCAGTATATATAGGAGGAGAGGAGGAGAGACTTGGCGCAAGGGCCAAGGCTCCTAAGGTTCGGCCAAACCTACTAGGAGAGGAGGACTCGTCCTCCAATCCTAGTAGGACTAGGATTGCTCCTTTTTTGCCATTTTTCCACCTTTTCCTATTGGGTTTTCTTCTCCAGCCACATGGGCCTTGTGTGGGAGTTTCCACCAGCCCAATAAGGGCTGCTATTCACTCTCCCACAGCCCATGAAGCCTCTTGGGTCGAAATACCCCTCCCGATGGTCTCCCGGTACACTACCGGCACTCCCGGTACATTACCGATAAGCCCGCAACTTTTCCGTCGACCAAAATAGGACTTCCTATATATCAATCTTTACCTCCGGACCATTCCGGAGCTCCTCGTGACGTCCGTGATCTCATCCGGTACACCGAAAAACCTTCGGTCACCACCATACATAACTCTATACTACCGAAACATCACCAAACCTTAAGTGTGCAGACCCTACGGGTTCGAGAACTATGTAGACATGACCGATACACCTCTACGGTCAATAACCAACAGCGGGACCTGGATGCCCATATTGGTTCCGACATATTCTACGAAGATCTTTATCAGTCAAACCTCTGTGTCAAGGATTCAGTTAATCCCGTAAGATGTTCCCTTTGTTCTTCGGTATGTTACTTGCCCGAGATACGATCGTTGGTATCTCCATACCTAGGTCAACCTTGTTACAGGCAAGTCTCTTTACTCGTTCCGTAATACAAGATACCGTGACTAACACTTAGTCACATTGCTTGCAAGGCTTGTTGTGATGTTGTATTACCGAGTGGGCCTTGAGATACCTCTCCGTCACACAGAGTAACAAATACCAGTCTTGATCCATGCCAACCCAACAGACACTCTCAAAGATACCTTTAGATTACCTTTATAGTCACCCAGTTATGTTACGACATTTGATACACACACGGCACTCCTCCGGTGTCAGTGAGTTGCATGATCTCATGGTCATAGGAACATATACTTGACATGCAGAAAACAGTAGCAATAAACTGACACGATCATATGCTACGTTTGTAGTTTCGGTCTTGTCCATCACACCATTCTCCTAATGATGTGATCCCATTATCAAATGACATCTCATGTCCATGGCTAGGAAACCTTAACCATCTTTGATCAACGAGCTAGTCTATTAGAGGCATACTAGGGACATGGTTTTGTCTATGTATCCACACATGCATCTAAGTCTCCGATCAATACAATTATAGCATGGATAATAAACGATTGTCATGAACAAGGAAATATGATAATAACTAATTTATTATTGCCTGTAGGGCATATTTCCAACCGTCTCCCACTTGCACTAGAGTCAATAATCTAGTTCACATCACCATGTGATATGCATTGTTATGAATCTAACACCCAATGAGTTCTGGGGCTCGATCATGCTTTGCATGTGAGAGAAGTCTTATAGTCAACGGGTCTGTGACATTCAGATCCGAGTGTACTTTGCAAATCTCCATGTCAAACCATAAACACTTCTACCACACTCCACGTGGTACTATTCCAAATCTCTGCTCCACTATACGTATCTAGATTGCTACTACGAGTCATCCGGATTGGTGTTAAAGCTTGCATCAACGTAACTCTTTACGATGAACTCTTTATCACCTCCATAATCAAGAAACATCTTGACCGTTGTCCTGTGATCCACTCCTGGATCACTTTTGTACCCCTTGACTGACTCATGGCAAGGCACACACTAGTTGCGGTACACAACATGGCATAATATAGAGCCTATGGCTAAGGCATAGGGGACGACATTCATCCTTTCTCTTTCTTCTGCCGCTGTTGAGCTTTGAGTCTCACTCAACTTCACACCTTACAAATTAGGCGAGAACTCTTTCTCTGACTGATCCATTTTGAACTCTTTCAAAATCTTGTCAAGGTATGTACTCATTGAAAGTCTCATCTAGCATCTTGATCTATCTCTATAGATCTTGATGTTCAACAATTAGATAGCTTTATCCAGGTCTTCCTTTGAAAAACACTTTTCAAACAACCGTTTATGCTTTCTAGAAATTCTACATCATTTCCGAATAGCAATATGTCATCCACATATACTTATCAGAAACTCTATAGTGCTCCCACTCACTTTATTGCAAATACTAGTTTCTCATAAACTTTGTATAGATTCAAAAACTTTGATCACCTTATCAAAGTGTATATTCCAACTCCGAGATGCTTACTTCAGTTCATAGAAGAATCACTGAAGCTTGCACACCTTTTAGCATCCTTAGGACTGACAAAACCTTCTGGTTGTATCACATACAACCTTTCCTCAAGTAAACCGTTAAGGAAACGATGTTTTGATATCCATCTGCCAGATTTCATAATTGAAAAATGCAGCAACTGTTAACATAATTCCAACAGACTTTAGCATCGCTACAAGTGAGAAAGTCTCATCGTAGTCAACTCCTTGAACTTGTCGTAAACTTCTTTGCAACAAGTCGAGCTTTACAACTGGTGACATTTACCATGAGCGTCTGTCTTCATTTTAAGCATCCATTTGTACTCAACGACCTGCCGTCCAACGAGCAAATCTACCAAAGTCTATACTTGGTTTTCATACATGGATCCTTTCTCGGATTTCATGGCCTCTAACCATTTGTCGGAATCCGGGCCCATCATCGCTTCTCCACAGCTCGTAGGTTCATCGTTGTCCAACAACATGACCTCCAAGACAGGGTTGTCGTACCACTCAGGAGCAGTACACATCCTTGTCGACCTACGAGGTTCGATAGTAACTTGATCTGAAGCTTCATGATCATCATCATTAACTTCCTCTTCAACTAACGTAGGCTTCACAGAAACAAATTCCTCCGCTGCGCTACTCTCTGGTTGAACAAAGGTTCAACAACCTCATCAAGTTCTATCTTCCTCCCACTCAATTCTTTTGAGAGAAACTCTTTCTCGAGAAAGGACCCAGTTTTAGCAACAAACATTTTTTGCTTGGATCTGAGATAGACGGTTCACCCAATTGTTCTTAGGGTATTCTATGAAGATGCATTTGTCCGCTTTGGGTTCGAGGTCATTAGGTGAAAACATTTTCCACACAAGCGTTGCAGCCCCAAACATTAAGAAATGACAGCTTAGGTTTCTATCAAACCATAATTCACACGGTTTCATCTCAACGGATTTAGATGGTGCCCTATTTAAAGTGAATGTAGTTGTCTCTAATGCATAACCCCAAAATTATAGTAACAAAATGATAAGAGACATCATAGCATGCACCATATCCAATAGAGCACGACTATGACGTTCGGACACACCATCACACTATGGTGTTCCAGGTGGCGTGAGTTGTGAAAGAATTTTCACATTGTCTAAAGTTGTATGCCAAACTCGCAACTCAGATATTCATCTCGACGATCATATCATAGACATTTTTATCTTCTTGTCACGATGATCTTAAACTTCACTCTGAATTTGCTTGAACCTTTCAAACGATTCAGACTTGTGTTTCATTAAGTAAATATACACTATATCTACTCAAATCATCAGTGAAGGTAAGAAAATAACGATATCCACCGCATGCTATAAGACTCATTGGATTGCATACATCAACATGTATCATTTCCAATAAATCACTTGCCCGCTTCATCAAAACAGAAAACGGGGTCCTTAGTCATCTTGACCAAGAGGCATGGTTCGCATGTCTCAACCGATTCAAAATCGAATGAGTCCAAAAATCCATAAGCATGGAGTTTCTTCATGTGTTTTATACCAATATGACATTTAGCGGCAGTGCCACAAGTATGTGGTACTATTATTATTAACTTTGTATCTTTTGGCATCAATGTTATGAACATGTGTATTACTACGGTCAAGATTCAACAAACCATTCTCACTGGGTGCTTGACCATTGAAGGTATTATTCATGTAAACAGAATAACCATTATTCTCTAACTTAAATGAATAACTGTGTTGCAATAAACACGATCCAATCACGTCCATGCTCAACGCAAAACACCAAATAACATTTATTTGGGTTTGTCACTAATCTTGAAGGTAGAGAGAGCGTGCGATGTTGATCACATCAACCTTGGAAACATTTCCAACACACATCGTCACCTCACCCTTAGCTAGTTCTCCGTTTATTCCGTAGCTTTTATTTCGAGTTACTAACATTTAGCAACCGAACCGGTATCCAATAGCCAAGTGCTACTAGGAGTACTAGCAAGGTACACATCAATAACACGTATATCAAATATACTTGTGTTGACATTGCTAGCCTTCTTATCCACCAAGTATCTAGGGTTGTTCCGCTTCAGCGACCGCTCTCCTCAGAATCGAAGCACTTAGTCTCGAGTTTCGGTTCAACTTTGGGTTGCTTCACTGGAGCAGCAACTGACTTGCTATCCATCAAGTTTCCCTCCTTGCTCTTGCCCTTCTCGAAACTAGTGGTTTGACTAACCATCAACACTTGACGTTCCTTCTTGATTTCTACTTTTGCGGTGTCAAACATCGCGAATAGCTTAGGGCTCATTATTTCTATCCCTGGCTTTTTATAGTTCATCACCAAGTTCTAGTAGCTTTAGTGACAGTGACTTGGAGAACTATATCAATCACTGTCTTATCTGGAAGATCAACTCCCACTCGATTCAAGCGATTGTAGCACCCAGACAATCTGAGCACATGCTCAACGATTGAGCTATTCTGTTTCATCTTGCAGGCAAAGAATCTTGTTGGAGATCTCATATCTCGCAACACGGGCATGAGCCTGAGATCCTAATTTCAGCTCTTTAGAACATCTCATATGTTCCGTGACGTTCAAAACATTTCGGACCCTCAATTCTAAGCCGAGTGCATGACGCACTAAACTATCAAGTAGTCATTAGAACATGCCTGTCAGATGTTCACAACATCTACAGACGACGCTAGAGGGGTTGGCACACTGAGCGGTGCATTAAGGACATAAGCCTTCTGTGCAGCAATGAGGATGATCCTCAGATCATGGACCCAGTCCGCAATATTGCTACCATCATCTTTCAACTCTATTTCTCCAGGAACATATAAAAATTCAAGGGAGCTACAGCGTGAGCTAGTAATCTACAACATAATTTTGCAAAGTCACTACTGACTATGTTCATGATAATGAGTTCAGTTAATCATATTACTTAAGAACTCCCACTCAAATTGACATCCCTCCGGTCATTCGAGTGATCCATGATCCAAATTCACCAACTCAAGTCCGATCATCACGTGAGTTGAGGTGGTTTCAATGGTGAACATCATTATGTAGATCATATCTACTATATGACTCATGTTCAACCTTTTGGTCTCTTGTGTTCCGAGGCCATGTCTGTACATGCTAGGCTTGTCATGTTTAACTCGAGTGTCTTGCATGTGCAACACTGGCTTGCACCCGTTGTATGTGAACGTAGAGTCTATCACACCCGATCATCACGTGATGTCTGAAAGTGCGTTATATCGGCTAGAGGGGGGTGAATAGGCGATTTTTACAAATTCATCATTTGAGGAATTTCAACTTTGAGGAACTTGAAATGTGATGAATAACTAGCAGTGGAATAAGTACTCAAGTGCATGAGGAACATAGTGACAGCATAGTCTTCATGATTAAATGAAACATGCACAAATAGAGAGTAGCGTGATACAGGATAAGCACAGATGAACAAGGTAACTTGAAGAATTTGAGGTGAGGAATTTGTGAAAGTCTTCAGTCAAATTCTTCCAACTGTAACAATCAATTTCATCAACATATATATGAGGAATAGAGGGGTTGAGGAAATAGAACCAGATAGCTTGATGAAGACAATGGTTTGATGACCCAGATCCAAATGCTATGATAGTTGTACGTCTGGTTTGGAGAGGCCTGGTATTTAAACCAGAGGACACACAGTCCTTACCATATTCTCCTTGAGCTAAGGTCACACAGTCCTCGCCCAACACTCGTGGTAAGTCTTCAGGGTAGACTTCCAAAACCCTCACAAACTGGTCACCCGGCGATCCACAATTTACTGTTGGATGCTCTAGACCAAGGTCACTTCGTGGTCCCCAATTGACTGCAGGAGCACTAGACCATGACGCCTAACCGTCTGGAGGATACACAGTCCTCAAAGGTAACAAGCGTTGGTTCCACACAGGAATTTCTTCAGTGATGCTCAATCACTATGGGTTTTGTGGTTTGGTTGTGGGTTTTTCCTCACTATGATTTTCTCGCAAAGTCCTCAGAAGATGGGTTGCTCTCAAATGACAAGTGTCAGTTCTCTCTCAGAGCAGCCAACTAGCTAGTGGTTGTGGGGGTTGGCTATTTATAGCCAGGGTGCAACCTGACATGATAAGTCATAAATGCCCCCAATGATATGACCGTTATGTGGATAAGAATGATTGGGGACAGCTGGCGCTAAGCACAGCAATGGTCGGAATTTCGAACTATGAAAGTCCTCAGCTTATCATAATCCTCACTTGCAGGCAATTCGCACTGGCGAAATCCTAACTCCTCAGTCAGATCAATTTCCTCAGAGACCAGAAGAACTTCGTCTCTGTCTCTGAAAAATGTGTCTGAATTGTAAGAGATTTCCAAAGGCTTCACTCGAAGGATTGTATGGATTGAGGATTTTGGAGTAGAGCATCAGCTGGAAATTTTCCTTAGTATTACCTCGACCCCCTTTAATAGTACGGTGTTTCCTATGACTCAAATAAAGGAAATGAAACTACAAAAACGAAAGTCTTCACGCTTCATATTCCTCATTCATCAAGGTCACACCAACTTAATTTCCTTTTCAAAGTCTTCAATAAGTCTTCACCAAAGTCTTCAGAAAGTCTTCAGCAAAGTCTTCACTTGAAGACATTCATTTTTAGGGGTCGATAATCTCCGAATATATCAAACTCCTCATCGACTTATAGAGCCTGTGTACACTCACAAACTCATTAATTCCTTAACCTATAAGTCTTCAATACACCAAAATCACTAAGGGGCACTAGATGCACTAACAATCTCACCCTTTTTGGTGATTGATGACAAATAGGTTAAGTTTTCAACGGGGATAAACATATGAAGTGAAAGTACAGAATTTGAGGAATTTGATTGCAAGATATAGAAGAACACCCCCTGAGGATGTGCATATTTGTGGAATTTGCTTTGGGCTGCAAATGCACATGGCAGGTTCAGAGCATGGAGAGCTCCCCCTATATCTTGTAATTCATACATGCATTTGAATATATGAAATGAAGAATTTGAAATGCGTGAGGAAAATGGTGTCTGACAAAATTCAGCATGCATGCATTAAGGTAATAAACATGTGAGGAAATAGTTCAAAAGTGTCAGACCACCATCGGACTTAAGTTTACAACTCAATAACCAAAAACTTCAGAAGAGCGAGAGTTGTAACTTAAACAAAAATAGCCCATATATATGTAGACCCGCTTGAAGACTAATTCAAATTTTCTCCCCCTTTGTCGTTGAGGACCAAAAGTGAAGAAAAAGTGATGACTAACACCCCATGAGGAATTTCATTTTGTTGGTGAAGAAGGAGCGCCAGCGTTGTCGGGGTCGATTGTTGATGCAGGTCCAGCAGCAGTATCGTCAATGTCTTCATCTTCATCGTGCTCATGAGATGAAGAATAGGAACTGGTGACCATCAGAGGAACTTGGACTTTCTTGAACTTCTTTTGAGGACAGTGAGCAAAGTCTAGATATTCTTCAAAGTTAAGCTCATCCAATTCTTCTGAAGACATGATGTGATTTAGCACAGCCCAAGAGCGCTTGAGGTTTTCATGAGCATAGTAGTGGTTCCTCTTGACAGTGTTCTGCGTCATAGTCATATTCTGCACAATATACCCAAGTTGACGCTTGACCCACTTGTGATTTTGATCGACCTTCTGATGAAGACTTAAGAGAAGCTCACGATCAGTCATCACACGAGGAGCAGTTGCATGTGGCTTTTGTGCAGAGGTTTTGGCAGAGGAGTCTTGTGTGGCATAGTCATCGTTGGTGGAGTAGGATGCTGCTTGACTAAACTGACCATCTAATGGATGAGTGCCTTGATCAATGACATCCTTGCCTTTTCCTTCATCAATTGTGCTTTTGAGGACTTCAATAGGGGGCAGAAAACTGAAATGATTCTAAAAGTCAGCCTTAAAGTGAATTGAAGACTTTGTTCTGAGGAAATGCATAATCCAGGGAGCAAAGGGCTTCAACTCAAATGGTGACATAGCAGCATCGGCCAGAGTCCTCATGAAGAAATCGTGAAAATTGATGGGAATCCCATGAATGATGTTGAAAAGCATATTCTTCATGAGTCCTTCCACTTCTTCTTCTTCAGAGTTGTGCCCCTTCTGAGGACATAGGGTGTGAGTGAGGATGCGATAGGCTGTTCTTGGTACATACAACAAATCCTTCACAAGAAAGGTTGTCCTTTGAGGCTTTCCAGGCGCTAATTTCCTCATCATGACATTCATCATCTGATTTGGCAGTGGTGGATCATTGAACAGGCAGCGGGCTTCATCTGAAGGAATTGGAACTAGGACAGACTGAAGCAATTCAGAAGAGCTTGCAGTGAAATGAGTTGTTCTGGTCATCCAGTCCAAGACCCAGGAGTTGATGTCTGAGGAATTTCCACTAATGTATAGAGTGGCATAGAATCGAAAAATCAACTCCTTGTTCCAGTCACAGACATCTACGCGGAAGGGAAGAAGCCCAGCATCATGAAGAACTTGGAGCACCGGCGTGAATGATGGTATTGACTCCATGTCCACATGAGGAATGTTGTGGTGCTCGAAGATTTTCTTCTTGTCACATAGAACAGTGGCATCATAGTTCATTTGAGTAGGAGTCCAGAACCTTGTGCGACCAGTCCGAGCAGAATCATATGGATTTGGTCCTGTGAAGAACATGTGTTCATTAAAGAAATTTGTCCTGAGGAATTTCGGGCGGACCAAACATTTGAATGGCATTCTTTGCTTAGGTTGAAGATTTGGTCGATTGCGCCCTTTGATCTCAGTTGGCATGGGAGGAACTATAGACTGAGTGATTTGTAGAACAGGTTCCTCACTAGTGGCCGGAGCATCAATTTCCTCAGCTGTTGCAGCTGGAATTTCTTCAAGGTCTGGAAGATACAGGTGTTCAGAATCTTCAGGTATTTCCTCAGTTTGTGCAGGTGACTGAGGAAGTAGCATCAGAGGAGTTTCCACAAGTGAGTTGGGGTGTGCAGATTCCCAATATTCATCATTGATGATAGGAGTAGTGTCACCAATGTCAACTTCTTCATCAATTTCTTCAGCGCCAGCAGTTAGCAGAAGCTGGGGCGATGATACCTTGGGAGTTGATGCAGTGTCATCAATGACAATTTCCTCATCAAGAGGCTGTGAGGAAGCAGCCGAATGATTCTCTTCTTCGTGAGGAATGTCATATGCTTCTCCTGTTGGCACAATAGCATAGGCTGGTGCTGAGGAAATTGGAGTTGCATCAAGAGGTGTAGCTGAGGAGCTTGTCAAAGTTTTCAACTTCTTCAACACAGGGGCTCCAGAAGTTGATGCTTTTCTTTTGAGGGGATTTTCCTCAGCATGAGCAGTTTCTTCAGGAACGACTGATGCAGCCACCCTAGGTGGTTCAGTTTCTTGAGGCACAGTGAATTCTTCAGCTGGCCTATCAGATTCTTCAAGCACAACATTGGGGTTGTCCTGGCATGTTCATAAGTGGTCTGAGTTTCCTCAGCAGCACTGGCAGTTGCTTTTGATGCAAAATCTCTTTCTTCAGCAGTTTCTTCAGGCTGAGCATTTTCATCAGCAGCCTGAGGAATTTCATATTCAGTCTGAGCATTTTCTTCAGACTGAGTCTTTTGAGGTTGTGATCGAGCTGCAACCCTAGTGTTTTGATCCTTTACAGCTGCATTAGCAGCCTTGACGAGTCTAACCTTGGTGCCCTTCCATTCAGCATCATATCTTTGTTGATACAAGGAGAGAGTGCGAATCTTGGACTGTACTGTGACCAGTTGATTTGGGGTCAAGTTCATCACATTTTCACGCAGAAACTTTTCTTTGCGAGTCTTGTTCCTCTTAGCCCTCTGAGCTTGCTCTCTTTTCCATTGTTCTTCAGAGATGAAGTGGGTGAGGACATGATCCACTTCAGGAGGCACATTTAGTGAAGAAAGTGGAGTACTTGGGTCCTCATGCCATATATCAATGAAGTTGAGGATCAACTTGGGATCCAACATGAGAGGAACAAAGCTTCCCTTTGCTTTAGTAGCCCTGTGCTGACTCTGTCTGATGATTTCTACCAATTCCTCATCATCAGCATCAACATCATCATCTGAAGAATCTGAGGGGATTGTAACCAGAGCCTTGCTGGAGTCAGAGCTTGGTTTTTGATTACATCCAGCTGTCTTCTTTAGTTTAAGTGCAGAGGGACTGGTTGAAGACTTTGCAGTAGTGGAGGGGCTTGCAGTGAGCTTCGGCACTAACCCGAAACCATCAGTCCTTTTGCACATTGCCAGATGCACGGGAGTTGAGGAATTTTTGACTATGGCAGATGACTGAGCAGCAACAGTTCTAGGAGCTGAAGGTTTTTTGGGCTGAGGCCTTTGACCTTGTGGAATTTGCACTGAAGATTTTGAAGAGTCAATTTTCAGAGCAGATTTCTTTACCATCTTCTTCGGTGCACTAGTAGAAGCTCCGGCAGAGGCAGCAGTAGCAGAATCCTTGTTGAATTTCTTCACATCCTCTTTGGCTTTCCTCACCAATTTGGCTTGTTGCTTTTCCCACATGGCAGGAAAGTCCTCACCAGTTTTGATGCTAGAAGGATCAGCAATTTGGTTAGGAGCTAGAGGAGGCCTGCTGCAAGGTGGTTTCACAACGAATTTCATCATGTATTTTGGAGTTACATAACGATATTCTCTCCATTCTTTGGCCCATCTCCTCTCAATCTTTTGCAGACAAATCTTCCTCCGCTTGGACATCTCCTTTCCATGAGTTTCTTTGTCAGGTGTGCAATATTCATCATATAGATCCTCAAGGATCTCAAATGCAGTGTGCACATCTGGCTTTTTCCCTCCTTTCTGAGGTTTCTTTCCATCAGACATTTTCTTCACTTGAGGAATATGAACTCTTGAAGATTCTGAAGAGGTACACAGTTTTTCTTCAAGTAGTGCTGCAAATGAGTTAAGTTGATGAGAACCTAGTGATTCATCAGCGGACATGTTGTACCTATGAATAGAGTATAGGTGCGAAGAATTTGAAGAGGTCATATGCGTTCTCAAAAATTTTAAGAGAGATGGGTGTGAGGATTTGACCATGGATGTCTTGAGGATTTTTACTAAGTGTTCTTAGGCTCAGGTTCCAGAGTTGTGCAAATTTGAGAATTCGCACAATTGAGGAATCTTGAAGAAAGTCATTACTTAGGAAAAATCATCAAGTATCAAGTATGAGGAGATGAAGGTGCTTGTGTATTTGATTTATAACGTTTAAACATATATTTGAGGAATAGTAGTTGTAGTTGAGGATCAAACAGGGGCAGTAAAAATAAATTTTAATTACCTTGGTGAAGAACACGACAAACACAGAGATGAAGTGAGGAGGTTCGTCTATTCAGATGTCCCACGCCCTAGCTTGGTAGAAGGAGACAGCTACAGCAGCGGCGGGATGAAGATTTCCACGACTGATGCGAGTATGGCGACGATGAGGTTGAGGCAGTGAAGCTCTTCCTCACCGGCAATGATGACTTTAGCGGTGGCGCTTGGATGGAGCTCGGGAGAGAGATGAGATGCGGAGTAACCGAGCACAATAGATGGGAAGGGGGCATTTATAGAGGAAGTAAAAACGGATCCTCCCGAAGATTTTGGACAGGAATACCCCCGACCCTTGCTCTCCACGCGATAGGTGTCACCCACGATCTGGGTAGTGAAGATTGTGGAGGATCGTGGGTTATCCAGGCGCGGGAATCGGAATAGTTTGAGCGGGAACCGCTGAAAATTTTGGTAGTTGAAGATTTCAAAGTTTAGTTCGCAAATTCTTCAGCTGTCAAGGACACAGTGAAGACTTTGAACAAGTTTCAAGTAGAATGCATATGAGGAATTTGTGAACAAACTGGGTTGAGTTTAGCATAGACGGGGAAAGGGTCCGATCACATTCACTTAGATGAAAATCAACTTGAAGAATTAGCAATAAGTGAATGTTGTTGAGTACATTGAAAAACTCAAATATATATATTAGATATATATATAGTCAATGAAGAATATGGGTCTCAAAAGTTTTGAAGAATTTGAAAAGTTGATGAATTTGAAAAACTTGAGGAATTTGCAAATTTGAGGAATTTGATAATTTGAAGAATTTGCAACAGTGCTCAATTTTGAAGAACTTCAACTTTTTGATTGGTGGCGTAACCCACCGTATAAGAATGATGATTTCAGACACCGCCTACAATTGTCGTAGAGTTCTGAGAATCAAATTCTTCGTTAATTTCTTCACACTTAGAGAGTAATTCTTCATTGATTGAAGAAAAACAGTTACTTCGTGTGTTGCACATCTAAGTCATCAATTTTGCATACGCGTTAGGATGTGTGATTCTTCATCAAAGAACATTCGAAGATTCTAAGATATTTAGATCACACCGCAACTTGCAAAATCTCTTTTCATCCAAGGGCTTTGTGAAGATATCGGCCAGTTGTTCTTCAGTAGGAATGTGATTTATGGAGATGTCGCCCTTGAGTACATGATCTCGAAGAAAAGTGATGACGAATCTGGATGTGCTTGGTCTTGGAGTGCTGAACAGGGTTGTACGCAATCTTGATGGCACTCTCGTTGTCGCAGAAAGGAGGCACATTCTTCAGCTTGATTCCGTAGTCCTTGAGGGTTTGCTTCATCCATAGTAACTGAGCACAACACGAGCCAGCAGCAATGTACTCAGCTTCTGCAATAGAGAGTGAAACGCAGTTCTGCTTCTTCGAGGACCAACAGACTAAGGATTGTCTGAGGAAACGACATGTGCCATAGGTTGACTTGCGATCCACGTGATCTCCAGCATAGTCAGCATCAGAGTATCCGACGAGATGAAGATTTGAGCCCTTGGGATACCACAATCCAAGTGTCGGTGTGTGAGCTAAGTATCGAAGAATGTGTTTCACAGCCTTATGGTGTGTTTCCTTCGGAGTTGCTTGGAATCGAGCACACATGCAGACACTTAGCATTATATCAGGCCTAGATGCACATAGGTACAATAAGGAGCCAATCATGGAGCGGTATACCTTCTGATTGAAATCTTTACCATTTTCATCAGTGTAGAGATGGCCTTTTGAAGGCATTGGTGTTTTGATGCCTTTGCAATCTTGCATGTCGAATTTCCTCAGAACATCTTTGAGGTATTTCTCTTGTGAGATGAAGATGCCATTGTCTTGCTAATGAATTTGAAGACCTAAGAAGAATTTCAACTCTCCCATCATAGACATTTGATATTCTTCACTCATCATATAGGCAAATTCATCACTGTAACATTTGTCAGTACATCCAAATATAATATCATCAACATATATTTGGCATATGAATAGTTCATTGTCATAGGATTTCGTGAAAAGAGTAGGGTCTAGTGAACCGGGTTTGAAGCCTTTCTTCATGAGGAATTCCTTCAGAGTGTCGTACCATGCCCGAGGGGCCTGCTTGAGGCCATAGAGGGCCTTGTTTAGTCTGAAGACTTTGTCAGGATGCTTAGGATCTTCAAAACCTGGGGGTTGAGCAACATATACTTCTTCCTCAAGCTTACCATTGAGGAATGCACTTTTCACATCCATTTGATATAAGATGACTATTATGATGGTTAGCGTAAGCCAGTAATATGCGAATAGCTTCAAGTCTAGCAACAGGTGCAAAAGTTTCATCAAAGTCAATTCCCTCAACCTGTGTATAGCCTTGAGCTACAAGTCGAGCCTTATTCCTCACCACAAGACCTATTTTCATCTTGCTTGTTGCGGTAGATCCACTTGGTACCTATGATGTTATGCTTGCGAGGATCTAGGCCGCTTGACAAGTTCCCATACGTTGTTGAGCTTGAATTGATGCAATTCCTCTTGCATAGGCTTGAATCCATTCGGGCTCCTTGAATTCTTCATCAACTTTGGTAGGCTCTAAGATAGAGACAAAGGCAAAGTGCCCACAAAAGTTAGTTAGATGTGAATCTTTTGAGCGTGTGAGAGGACCTGGTGCATTGATGTCATCGATGATTTTGTCAATCTGCACTTCATTTGCTACTCTTGGATGAGCAGGTTGACGAGGCTGAGGAGTTTCATCAGCACCATTTTCTTCAGGTATATCAGCATGAGAGTCTTCATTTGTTGAAATGATTTCCTCAGAGAGTATGACATCTTCAGTTTCCTTTAGCTTGATGGATTCCTCAGGAGATTGTTCATCTAACACAGAAGGCAGGTGCTCTCTTTGCGAGCCATTAGTTTCATCGAACCGCACATCTACAGTTTCAACCACCTTGTGATGGTAGGTGTTGAAGACTTTGTAGGTGTGCGAGTCCTTTCCATAACCAAGCATAAAACCTTCATGTACTTTTGGTGCAAACTTAGAACTGTGGTGAGGATCTCTGATCCAGCATTTTGCACCGAAGACTTTGAGATAACTTACATTGGGTTTCTTGCCTGTCATGAGCTCATATGAAGTCTTCTTGAGGAATTTGTGAAGATATACCCTGTTGATGATGTGGCATGCAGTATCAATTGCTTCAGGCCAGAAGCAACGAGGGATTTTGTATTCGTCAAGCATGGTTCGAGCCATCTCAACAAGAGTCCTGTTCTTGCGCTCCATGATGCCATTCCGCTGAGGAGTGTAAGGAGCAGATAACTCATGAGTAATACCAAGTTCATCAAGATATTCATCAAGGTTAGTGTTCTTGAATTCAGTCCCATTATCACTCCTGATATGTTTGATCTTGACACCAAAGTTGGTGGAGGCCCTTGAAGCAAACCGTCTGAAGATATCCTGCACTTCATTTTTGTACAGAATGATATGCACCCATGTGTAACGAGTGTAATCATCAACAATGACAAATCCATACAAACTTGAAGAATTTTTTAGTACGGAGTAGTGAGTGGGACCAAAGAGATCCATATGAAGCAATTCAAAAGGTCGCATAGTGGTCATGATTGTCTTTGAGGGATGCTTGGATCTGGTCATTTTTCCAGATTCACATGGACCACAAAGGTGGTCCTTGAGGAATTTGACACCCTTGATGCCAATGACGTGCTTTTTCTTCACGAGTGTGTGCAGATTCCTCATACCAGCATGTCCAAGTCGTCGATGCCACAGCCAGCCTTCTGAAGACTTTACAAGTAAGCAAGTGGCACGTTGAGGACCTATAGAGAAATCAACAATATACAGGTCTCCTCTCCTAAAGCCTTCGAAGACTTTGGAATTGTTAGATTCCATGATGACAACACAACGATATTTTCCAAATATGACAACCATATCAAGATCACAAAGCATTGAGACAGACATAAGGATTGAACCCGAGGGATTCAACAAGCATCACCTTGTCCATGGTTCGGTCCTTTGAGATAGCAACCTTACCAAGTCCCAATACCTTGCTTTTTCCTTTGTCTGCAGTAGGATGATATGCTTCAGAGGAGATGGAGTGAGTGGCAAATTCATTAGTAGATTCTTGTCACCCGTCATGTGGTTTGTGCATCCACTATCGAGAACCCACTCAGTAGCTTTTAAATTATCATCCTGCAGATGAATTAGTACAACTTACGAACTCATATGCTTCAGAGTGAAGAATATGATATCAATTTCATCAAACAGAATTTCATCACACAAGATAGTAAGCAAGTAGAGTGAGGACATGAGAAATGAGGAATTCATTTCATCATGGTTAACTTGCGTTCTTTCAAGCATTTCCTCACGTCTCCAGCAAATTCATCAGATGTTCTAATTCATCTGGAGACCTGACCCTGCATAAGATGTCAGTTTGTTTTCTTCACCACCCACATTTGGAGGGGTGGCAGAGAATTCATCATTCTACGAGCACCATGTGAGAAGGGAGGCATTGAAGCAAGTGCGCTTCATTTCACAGGGGGAGGGTTAGAGTATTCAAATGAATAAGCAGAGAAATTCTTCGAGGACTTATGAACATAATGGTTTGAAGAATAATGCACATATTCATAACTCTTAGGTTTTCCCTGCGAAACAGAGGCATTAGCACGAGAATGATGGTTTTGCATTTGAGGAATTTGGTATGGGGTTCCAATTCTTCATGAGTGGTGTCGTGAGGACATTCACTTGAAGATTTTGTAGGTAGCTCTTGGGAACCCAGATTTTCTTAATAGGAGAACCGTTCCTGCAGTTAGTTCCAACATATCTAGCAAATACTTCACTTGACTTATTTTTGAAGAATCTGTAATTGGAGTCAAGTGACTCAACTGAGGAATATGAAGTTTCACAAGTAAAGCCAGATAAAGTGGATGGATCCACAGGAGATCCTTTTGCAGCAACCCATGAGGTTTTGGGGTACTGCTCAGGTGTCTAGTAGGATCCATCAGCGTTGAGTTTCCTCACAAAGGCAATACCCTATTTCCTAGGGTTCCTGTTCAGAATCTGCTTTTTGAGGACATCACAAAGGGTTTGATGCCCTTTAATACTTTTGTATATGCCTGTCACATACAATTCCTTCAACCATGCATTGTCATCAGTGATACTAGTGGTATCCTCAGATGAGGAATTTAAGACCACGAGAATAGTTGAAGAAATTGCAGCAATAGAAGCATTTGAACATTCAGGTGAAGAATTAGCAGTTTCACGTTCGATGCATTTCAAACAAGGTGGAACAAATTCTTCCTGAGCGGTACTGATCTATTGAGCCAGTAAGGAATCGTTTTCCCTTTGGAGATCCTCATTTGACACCCTCAGCTTTTCAAGATCTTGCTTTCTTTGAAGAAATTCATATGAAAGCTTCTCATGATCGGCTAAGAGGTCGTTATGATGACTCTGAAGGTTATCATACTTTGCCTGAAGACTTTTAAGATCAACAGACAGAGTTTGAGTCCGATCCACTTCATGGTTTAACAGATCATAGCTTTTGTCTAGCATTTTCTGAAGCTTTTCAAGTGCACTTTGTTGCTTAGTGGCAATTTTAACAATTTTAGCATAGCTAGGTTTCACATAATCATCAGATTCACCTTCACTAGATTCAGATGGGGAGTGATGTTTGTGTACCTTTGAGCCTTTTGCCATAAAGCAATACATGGGAGCATAATCATCATTGCTGACGTCAGAGTCGTTGGAGTGGTCATATTCTTCATTGAAGATGGACTTACTGACGAGCATAGTAGCGAGAGCAAGGCTAGCGACACCAGATTCTGATTCCTCCTCAGATTCTTCCTCTTCTTCATATTCTTCAGATTCTTCCTCAGAATCCATTTCCTTGCCGATGAATGCTCGAGACTTTCTGGAACCATTCTTCTTGTGCTTTGAGGACTTTGAAGATGAGGACTTTGAAGATTTCTTCTTTTTCTTCGAGTCATCAGAACTATCATCCTTGTATTTCTTCTTCTTCTTTGAGTCTTTTTTCCAGAGAGGACAATCAGAGATAAAGTGGCCAGGCTTCTTGCAACGATGACATGTTCTCTTTTTGTAATCTTCTGAGGAATCTGATTACCTCAAGCCACTTTTTGATGACTTTCCAAATCCACCTCGTCTTGAAAAATTCTGGAATTTCCTCACAAGCATCGCTAGTTCCTGACCTAGTTCATCAGGATCACCAAGGCTGCTGTTAGAATCTTCTTCTTCAGATGAGGAAATTGCTTTTGCCTTCAGAGCACGAGATCTTCCATAGCTTGGACCGTAGAGGTCTCTTTTCTCATCTTGTTGGAATTCATGAGTATTGAGTCTCTCAAGAATATCAGCAGGATCAAGAGCTTTGTAGTCTCCATGTTCTTGTATCATCAACACTAGAGTATCAAATGAGGAATTGAGAGATCGAAGCAGTTTCTTCACCACTTCATGGTCAGTGATATCAGTGGCACCCAGTGCTTGAAGTTCATTTGATATATCAGTGAGGCGATCAAATGTTTGCTGAACATTTTCATTGTCAAGCCTCTTGAAGCGGTTGAAGAGATTGCGAAGAACATCAACTCGAGAGTCACGTTGAGTGGAAACACCTTCGTTGACTTTGGACGGCCTATCCCAGATAAGCTTAACAGATTCCAAAGCACTCACTCTACCATATTGTCCTTTGCTCAGATGACCACAGATGATATTCTTCGCTTGATAATCGAGTTGCTTGAATCTCTTCACATCAGCAGCAGTAATAGTGGGAGCGACACAGGGCACACCATTTTCCACAACGTACCAGAGATCGTTGTCAATAGCTTCAAGGTGCATACGCATCTTGTTCTTCCAGTAGGGGTAGTCTGTCCCATCGAAGGTAGGACAGCCCACAGAAACCTTGATCATACCTGCAGTCGACATAACTAAAACTCCAGGTGGTTAAACCAAAATCACACAGAGCGAGGGAGTACCTGCTCTGATACCAATTGAAAGTGCGTTATATCGGCTAGACGGGGGGTGAATAGGCGATTTTTTCAAATTCATCATTTGAGGAATTTCAACTTTGAGGAATTTGAAATGTGATGAATAACTAGCAGCGGAATAAGTACTCAATTGCATAAGGAACATAGTGACAGCATAGTCTTCATAATTAAATGAAACATGCACAAATAGAGAGTAGCGCGATACAAGATAAGCAGTGATGAACAAGGTAACTTGAAGATTTGAGGTGAGGAATTTGTGAAAGTCTTCAGTCAAATTCTTCCAACTGTAACAATCAATTTCATCAATAGATATATGAGGAATAGAGGGGTTGAGGAAATAGAACCAGATAGCTTGATGAAGACAATGGTTTGATGACCTAGTTCCAACTACTGTGACAGTCGTACGTCTGGTTTGGAGCGGCCTGGTATTTAAACCAGAGGACACACAGTCCTTACCGTATTCTCCCTGAGCTAAGGTCACACAGTCCTCGCCCAACACTAGTGGTAAGTCTTCAGGGTAGACTTCCAAAACCCTCACAAACTGGTCACCCGGCGATCCAGAATTTACTGCTGGAAGCTCTAGACCAAGGTCACTTCATGGTCCCCAATTGACTGCAGGAGCACTAGACCATGACGCCTAACCGTCTGGAGGATACACAGTCCTCAAAGGTAACAAGCGTCGGTTCCACACAGGAATTTCTTCAGTGATGCTCAATCACAATGGGTTTTATGGTTTGGTTTGTGGGTTTTTCCTCACTGATGATTTTCTCACTTAGTCCAGAGGATGGGATGCTCTCAAATGACAAGTGTCAGTTCTCTCTCAGAGCAGCCAACCAGCTAGTGGTTGTGGGGGTTGGCTATTTATAGCCAGGGTGCAACCTGACATGATAAGCCATAAATGCCCCCCAATGATACGACCATTATGTGGGTAAGAACAATTGGGGACAGCTGGCGCTAAGCACAGCAATGGTCGGAATTTCAAACTATGAAAGTCCTCAGCTTATCATAATCCTCACTTGTAGGCAATTTGCACTGGCGAAATCCTAACTCCTCAGTCAAATCAATTTCCTCAGAGACCAGAAGAACTTCGTCTCTGTCTCTGAAAAACGTGTCTGAATTGTAAGAGATATCCAAAGGCTTCACTCGTAGGATTGTATGGGTTGAGGATCTTTGAGTTGAGCATCAGTTGGAAATTTTCCTTAGTATTACCTTGACCCCCCTTTAACAGTACGGTGTTTCTATGACTCAAATAAAGCAAATGAAACTATGAAAACAAAGTCTTCACGCTTCATATTCCTCATTCATATCTTCAAGGTCACACCAACTTCTTCATTTTAAAAGTCTTCACAAAGTCTTCACCAAAGTCTTTAGAAAGTCTTCAGCAAAGTCTTCACTTGAAGACATTCATTTTTAGGGGTTAATAATATCCGAATATATCAAACTCCTCATCGACTTATAGAGCCTGTGTACACTCACAAACACATGAATGACTTAACCTATAAGTCTTCAATACACCAAAATCACTAAGGGGCACTAGATGCACTAACAGTGCTTTCATTGAGAGTTCCTTTGTGAGCGCCGAAGGAATCGATGGCTCACCTTTTCACGAGTAGCGAAATCTACATCGAGGGGACTCTCGCTCCCGATCAGAGCTTCATCGGCAACGACATCTTGTCGCATGCCAGCCCGATCAGCCGTCATGGCCAGACCAGAAGGTTTTCCCCCAATCAGATTATCAAGTTCGGAACCCTAGAGTTCGTGGATGATTCACGGGGAACACTCGTTCTAATGGAACCCTCAATCTTCGAAGAAAAACCTGTAAGTCCGGATGCTTTGACACCCAAGACATCAGGTCCCATGGTGGAAAGGAACACAGATCCACTTCAGCATAACTCTGGAACCGTCACGCCACTTGACGAATCCACTCGTATCAGTGACACGCACCCTGACATCGCCTCGTTCTTAAATGAGTTGTTCGATCGGATCGAAGCTATGCGTATATCAGATGACCAGGTTCCGATCTATGATCGGCTTGGGATTTGACTTGATGACAGGGAGATTCATGTCCCTCTGGTCACCCACCTTATATCTACCATCGAGTGTCCGACTGCGGATTCTGCCTGACAGCCAAAATTAAAAACCGTCTACACTTCAGTCCTCGATCACCAAGACCCTTTCGGTGAATCAGAGGCGGGGAATCATTTTAAAGCTGGAGTGTCACCGGTCCGGAATCCTTCGCACAATTTTGAAACTATAGTTCCGAACACTCATTGCGACATGTAACCGAATTTTTCCCACCCACCGCCCAAGACGACCATCCAAGTATCGCACCAAAGCCCGTGTCTTCGGATTTTCGGGATATCAAGCAACTACAAGGAGAATCAGTCCACCACTTTTGGGCCAGACTCCTACTCGCTAGGAGCAGAGTAACAGGTCTTAGTGACCAAGATGTAACGGCAATTTTCATTCACAATTGCCACGATGAAGGGGTTCTCAATGCCCTGGTCCGCCGACGCATAAGTGACTTTTCGGAGTTATCCGAATTGGTACAAAATTACTATGCCATGGAGAGCGTCTGGCAATCCGAACTGTTGTTCTCAGAACCAATTTTCCCCGAACACCCTAAAGGAGCTCGGAGAAAGAGGATACCTCCAAATTGGCCAGCCAGGTACGAACCCATCGAAAAAAGAAACAATCCCTTTTTAGGGACCGGCACTGTCCTCGACGAACTATTGGATAAACCTTGCCCCATACATTCCGTGTTGTTAAAAATGAACCCAACTCACAGCCTTCGAGCTTCCTAGGTCATGAGGCAAGTCACAAAAAGCGGTGAGGCTATTCTTGAAGCACCTCCGTCGAGAAGGCGCTCTCCTTCGCCGCCCGGATCCAATGCCGAAGTCTTGACGGTCGACGAGACCTTCCACTCAAGGAACAGGCGTAAAATAGCTCTTAGGGAGCTCGAGCAAGTCTAGCATGTGGTAGCCACTAGCCCCTGGGCAGACATACCGATTACCTTCAGGGACACTGACCAGCCGCCCATTCTTCCCGGTCACTCACCAGCCGCACTAGTCTTGAACCCCATCATCGATGGGTACAGGCTACATAAAAGTGCTAATGAACGGCGGTAGTGGTCTTAACCTCATATACGAGGCCACCCTAGAAAAAATTCAGTTCGACCGATCTCACATCAAACATAGCAACACAACCTTCCAGGGTATTATCCCAGGAAAAGAGGCACGTTGTTCCGGATGTATCATCCTGGACATAGTGTTCGGCATGCCCGAAAACTACTGATCTAAAGAACTTCTCTTCCACATTGTCCCCTTCCCAAGTGGCTATCACGCCCTATTAGGATGCGACGCCTTTACAAAATTCTAGGCTATACCCACGGGTACATGAAACTCAAAATGCTAGGACCAAATGGAGTGATCACGATCGCCGGTGATCCGAACATAGCCCTTCAGGACGAAAACAAAATGGCAGTGCTTGCCCTCGAGGCATTAGTGGAAACTTTCGCTGCCGAAGAGTTGACTGCCTTACGGTCGACAATTAACAAGGATGATGTGATCCTTAGCAAAAGGCCCAAGTCCATGTCCTGTAAACCTGTAGAGGAAATCGTTAAATTTTAGGTACATCCAACGGACCCCAATAAGACAACGTCCATTGGAGCCCAGCTCGATCCCCTTGTGGATGAAGCGTTGCGGAATTTCCTCCGCGAGAATTGGGACATTTTTGCCTGGCATCCTTCCGATATGCCTAGAATCCCATGTCGGCTCGTCGAACATAGCTTAAACATTATCTTAGGCTTTCAGGCCGTAAAACAGACTCTGTGTCGCTTCTCCGAGCCCAAACGGCAAGCCATTGGTGAAGAATTAGCTAAAATTCTCGAGGCCGGATTTATTCGGGATATTAAACACCCTGAGTGGCTAGCGAACCTAGTGATGGTACCTAAGAAAGACAAGTCCGGGCGGCTGTGTGTCGACTTCAAAGACCTCAACAAGGCCTGCCCAAAGGACCCTTTCCACTTACCACGCATAGACCAGATCATTAACGCCACAGCTGGACACGATTTGTTGTGTTTCCTCGATGCTTACTCCGGATACCATCAAATAAAAATGAAGGAATCCGATCAAGCGGTTACTGCATTCATCACCCCCTATGGGACATTCTGCTTCAACACGATGCCTTTCGGGCTAATAAACATCGGGGCCACATACCAGCACATGATCCAAACCTGTCTCACGACACAGGTCGGTAAGACTGTCGAGGCATACGTGGATGATGTGGTAATCAAAACCAAACATGTCATCTAGTTGATCGACGACTTACGGCAAACCTTCGCTAGTCTACGCGAATATGATATACGACTCAATCCAGAAAAATGTGTATTCGGAGTTCCCTCTGGTAAGCTGCTTGGATTCGTCGTCTCCCATAGAGGAATAGAGGAAAATCCGGCTAAAATCCGTGCTCTATCAGAACTTGCAATCCCCACAGAGTTGAACCATGTCCACAGGCTAGCCGGGTGCGTAGCAGCATTAAGCCGCTTTATCTCTCGCCTCGAAGAAAAGGCTTTGTCGCTATATAAGCTGCTGAAACGGACCAATTTCGAATGGACCAATGAGGCAGTGGCTGCATTAGAAGAAATCAAAACACTATTGGCAACCAATCCCATACTCACGGCACCAGGCGCCGGTGAGCCCATGTTATTATACCTATCGGCCACCAACAAAGTCATCAGTGCGGTGCTCGTCGTTGAACGAAATGAGGAGGGACATAAATTCTGAACTCAGAAACCGGTATATTATGTGTCAGAAGTGCTAACGCAGTGCAAGTCCAGATACCTACATTGCCAAAAATAGCTTATATAGTATTCATGGTGTCGAGGAAACTCAGACACTACTTCCAGGAGTGTGCGGTAACAGTGGCATTGGAGGTCCCCCTGAATGATATAGTTAACAACAGGGACGCCACCGGATGCATAGCCAAATGGGCCATTGAGCTCCTTCACTTTGAAATAACCTACAAGCCACACCGTGCCATTAAATCTCAGGTATTGGCGGACTTCCTGGCTGAAGGGACAAAGGCCGAACTCCTACAGTGCATACTCCCATTGGACAATGTACTTTGATGGATCCAAGACCTTGGTCGGACGGGGGCTTGGAGTTATCCTCACATCCCCCACAGGCGACAACGTGCAATACGTGTTGCAAATCATGTACGTTGATTCCAACAATGCAGCCGAATATGAAGCCCTCCTTCATGGTCTTCGGATGGTGGTATCAATGGGCATACGCCGATTAGAGGTACGGGGAGACTCAAACCTGGCCATATCCCAAATTAATGGTGAGTTCTACGCCAAAAATCCAAAGATGGCGGCATATAGAAATGTCGTCCTCAAGATATCTACTCATTTCGAGGGGTTGGAATTCTACCACGTCGCTCGCGACAACAACCAAGCCGCCGACATACTGGCCTGTATGGGAGCCAAGCGTGATCCCGTCCCAAGAAACACCTTCCTGGACCAGCTCTTTAAGCCCTCCATAGTGTGGCAGGACGACGACAATGGCGTTGGTCCGAATACGGCAGAAGAAGTTGTTCCCCCCATACACGAGCCAGACGATGGCATTATCGGCGGCTCCACGATGAATGAAACGCCCTCGGCTCATGAGGTAATGGCAGTAATTGCGCCATGGACTGATCCCTTCCTCACCTACCTTCTTCACAAGGAACTCCCTGATGATCAAACCAAGGCACGATGCATAGTTCGGCAATCCAAGGCCTACAAAGTCCACGAGGGTGAGTTATACAAGAAAAGCACCACCGGAATATTACAAAGGTGTATATCCGAGGAAGAAGGACGGGAGCTCCTCGCCGAAATCCACGCAGGCATGGGCGGGCATCATGCCGTGGCAAGATCCCTTGTCAGCAAGGCCTTTTGAGCCGGTTTCTTTTGGCCTACAGCTCGGACGGATGCCCAGTCACTTGTTCAACATTGTGTAGGGTGTCAACTCTTCGCAAATCAATGCCACATGCCCCCAACAGCTCTTCGAACTATTCCTCTCACATGGCATTTTGCGGTTTGGGGGCTGGACATGGTCGGACCCATAAAGGAGGAACCAAGAAAAATAAATACCGACTGGTCATGGTTGACAAGTTCACCAAATGGATAGAAGCAAAGCCTGTTAAGTCAGCTAAATTCGGACCAGTGATCGACTTTATATCTGGCGTAGTACACCGTTATGGTGTCTCGCACAGTGTAATAATAAATAATGGATCCAACTTTATGGCCCAAGAAGTCAAGGACTGGTGCGCAAAAATGGGCATAAAGCTTGATTATGCGCCATTCTATCATCCGCAGACCAATGGACAGGTCGAGCGAGCAAATGGTCTCATTATGAGTGGCATCAAGCCACGTTTTGTTCGATCTCTTCACGAGTCTGACTATCATTGGGTGGAGGAACTCGACTCCATTCTATGGGGGTTGTGTACCACCCCGAACAGATCAACGGGTTACACACCGTTCTTTATGGTCTATGGGGCAGAGGCAGTCCTCCCTTGCAATATTATCCACGACGCACCAAGAGTGCGCATATATGAGGAAAAGGAGGCCGAGTTGGATCGTCAAGACGACTTAGATGCCTTGGAGGGAGAGCATCACATATCCCTGGCTCGTTCCACTCTTTACCAACAGCAAGCTCAACGTTACCAAAGTAGGGAGGTCAGGGCAAAAGCATACTACATAGGCGAACTCGTCCTACGGCTCCTAGAGAAACAGAAGCATAAACTCAACCGCAAATGGGAGGGCCCTTTCATCATCGATGAAGTACTCACGGGAGGTGTCTACAGTCTGCGGAGTCCATCCGATAATCGCCTTGAACCGAACCCATGAACGCAACTTGTCTTCGGCACTTCTACGGATAAACTGATGTCGTCTAAACTCCCCCACATTTTTTCTTTTTTCCTCTTGTTATTTTTTGCCTTTTTTCTTCTTCTCTTCCCATTTTGCTGTTTGACGGGGCCAATTTCTTTTCTTAACCCTATGTTCGGTTGAACCAATCTTGTACTAAAGATTATCGGCATACGCCGTAAAGTGTTAAATCCGAACACAGCACGTGGGGGCTTCTTCTAGTAGCCAAACTTTTTATTAAAAGTATTTTCTCATACTTACTAGGCGTACATGTTTCTCTTTGTCATGTTCTAGCCATCATATGCATCAATTCGAACTAAGACATTGCCAAGCCGGGTTGCCTCGCTCCTGTGATTACTCTCTATGTTCCCGATTGTTCGGCTAGAGAGTAAAGGGAGCACCTCTGTGATTGTTACGACCGGGTAATCCGGACACGTACCTCAGACAGGTGAAGCCGAAAGCTAGCTATCTTACGTAGACAATTGGTCGGCTCTAACGGAAACACCTTATACGGCTCCGGCCATTATCACTGTTGTTTGGGCCTTTTCTTCCTAAAAAACAATTAGCCGCATACTGCAAGTATGCGGCCTTTTCTCTATGATCTTCGTGGAGCCCCGATGAAAGGTATCGATAGAGGTACTATTTTCCTTGGAAGATGTTTCTTATGCTAATTAGTAATATAACATATCTTTCTGTGTGCTTTCTGTCTGTTCACACCACATGGCCGGATTGCCTGGTTCCCCGAATACAGTTTGCTCTTTTGGAAGGACAAATAAGGAGGAACACTCCCGAGCTCTTCGCACGGGGGGGGGAGAAGCCAATGACCGGTTAAGACAAAGTTTACAACACATATTGTTTTACAACACATACATATAAATTACATGTGCGGCTACTGATCAAGATTATCAATTATTGTGTTAAGGGGGCAGTCCGCTTGCGAAAGATGGGCGGCAGGCATCACCTGGTCATGCACCAGGTGGAGTGGCACTTCTTTTCCATCTGATCCCACGGGACCAAGCCGCGCCATATGCTCGGGGTTAAGTCCGGTGAAACGGGTCTTGATCATTGTCCACGCTTCCCTGTGCTCCCTCATGGCAAGCCAAAGTCTTCCACAGCTCGAACCTATTTCGAGCCCCCTTGAATCGATCCACGAGTGTGGCTAGCCCTTCATGGTGGCTGTTCGACCGGCCATAGTGCCTTCACCATTCCTTTCATTGCTTTCTGCACGCGCTTATGGAGAGAGGTCAGCTCCTTCAGCAGGTCCCCCTAGTATGATTCGATCTCCTCTTCAGGATGCCCGGATAGGAGGCCTGTACATAAGTCAATAGCACACTTACTATTATTCCCTACATCAAAAATATTTCTTGATAGTGGAATTGTACTTACCGAACACGCCCCTCTAAAGCTTTCGGTTCTCTTCTTGAGCTTGGGCCAATTGAATCTTCAAATTCTTTATTTCTTTGGCTTGCTTTTGTATAAGAAGGCAGCCAGCCTGGTGCTAGGACTTCGCATACCTCTGAGAGTCCCGGGCTTCTTCCAGCTGCCTTTCCATGTGCCTTATTGATTCGGCTACTACACGGAATCCATATGTCAGGCACGATGATGTATAAAGATTAGCAGTAAATGCATACTCACCATGGGCCTCTCTCGTGAAGCTCTTTACTTGTGCTAGTTCGGCCTTCACGGATTATACTTCCGCGCGGCTCTCCTCGAGCTCCTTAGCCAATTGCTTTGACTGTTGCTTTGCGGCCTACGTCAGCAGTCAAACAGTGCGGAGATCCTTAATTCATTTGTTCCAAAACAAATTAAGGCTCGGGGGCTACTAGGCTTACACAAATGTTCGGATTCTATAAAAACCGATCACTTACCTGTATGCTGGTTGTTATCAACTCCATAGCCTCGCCGACGCTGAACCCACCTCGGGCGGCACCAAGGTGCGCATCCACCGAGCGTAGGGCGCCGAACTCCTGTTCGGAGAAAGTTGGGTGCCGCATGGCTTCCCATCGTTGCCGATGATGCATGGCACTTTGCACCTCCAATTTGGTGACGGGTACACCATCACCAGAATCGGCGGGCGCCGGATTGGCCATGGGGACTTCTGTAGCAGAAGTCGCATGGGTCGTGGCTCGGGAACTTCGGGCGTCCCTGCACACCCGGGTAACCCCTTCAGTAGGAGAGGATTGGGCGTTTCGCCTAAATATTTCAATAAACTGCTGCAATACTCTATTGATCACAGCGATTAGCGGATAAACCGAACAATGTACCTTCGGGATGAGCGGGCAGGTGGATTCGTCCCCTTGTCCGGCTCCTTCATAGGATCCCTGTTGGCCTCTGACTCGGCCACAGTTTTGGCTACAGATGTGTGGCGCACGGATCGGCGGCATTTGGGAGTCGGGACCGGCAGGTCCGGGGTGCTCTTGGCAGCTGGCCTCTTGCGGGAGGAGTTTTTCTTCTTGCCCCTAACAGGGATGGAGAATGACCCAGGGTAATCGACTATGATAGCCACCGGAGTTTGGAAAATACTGTCTTGGAAATAGACTCCGTTTTCAAAGTCAAGAAGAAGATCCGGGTCCTCGTTGAAACCCGATCGTTGTCGCGTGGATGGTTCTCGGGCTGAGGAGTCGGACAGTTAACTGTCTTGACGAAACTCCTCCATTCCTATTCACGTCAGGCTTCGGTCAGATAAAGTGCGGAACGGAAACCCCGAACTATTTCCATGTTTGAAAGAGAAAGGCTTACCCATTCGATGGGATTGTGGGACGAATATCCTTCCTCGGTTGCCCGCCGAATAAATTCTTCTTGCTCTCCTTTGTATAGGTCGGGAAGTGTGGCGGCCAGCGCCGTTGGATTGGCGGGACCTTGCTTTTGGGAGCGCATGGTGTCGCTTGTCCTATTGTATTGCCATAAGGGGTGTACCTTCTGTTGGAGGGGCTCCACACACCGGGATATGGCGGCGGCCATGACATCAATCATGGTCAGTTGGTGGTGGACAAGCATCCGCACCTGTGTGGCTAGGCGTCGTACTTTGACGCTTTCCTCCTCGGACGAGCTCTTGGGCCGCAAGTTGTACCTCTTCTTCAGGAGGACATCAGAGTATTCGGGGAGACATGTCCAGTTGGTTTAAATAGGGTTATATCTTCAATATAAAACCACTCTGAGGTCCATCCTTCGAACTTCTTCGGTGTGCCTGTCGGATACCCCGTCCACGCTATGCGGCACACTTCGGCTCCGCCGACCTCCAAAATTGTCTTGTCCCACGTTTGGGAACGAGACAGAAATATTTCCTCACAAATAGAAGTGTGCTTCGCACCCCAAGAACATCTCGTAGAGAACGACGAAGCTCGAGATATGTAAAATAGACCCTGGAGTAAGATGGTGGAGTTGGTGTTGGAAATATGCCCTAGAGGCAATAAATAAAGTGTTTATTATTATATTTCCTTGTTCATGATAATTGTTTATTATCCATGCTATAATTGTATTGATTGGAAACACATTACATGTGTGGGTAAATAGACAACACTTTATCCCTAGTATGCCTCTAGTGAACTAGCTCGTTGGTCAAAGATGGTCAAGGTTTCCTAGCCATTGACATGTGATGTCATTTGATAACGGGATCACATCATTAGGAGAATGATGTGATGGACAAGACCCAAACTACAAACATAGCATATGATCGTGTCAGTTTATTGCTACTGTTTTCTGCATGTCAAGTATACGCTTCTATGACCATGAGATCATGCAACTCACGGACACCGGAAGAGTGCCTTGTGTGTATCAAACGTTGCAACATAACTGGGTGACTATAAAGGTGTTCTACAGGTATCTCCGAGGGTGTCTGTTGGGTTGGCATAGATCAAGACTGGGATTTGTTACTCCGTGTGACGGAGAGGTATCCCAGGGCCCACTCGGTAATACAACATCACAATAAGGCTTGCAAGCAATGTGACTAAGTGTTAGTCATGGGATCTTGTATTACGGAACGAGTAAAGAGACTTTCCGGTAACGAGGTTGAACTAGGTATGGAGATACCGACGATCGAATCTCGGCCAAGTAACATACCGAAGAACAAAGGGAACATCATACAGGATTAACTGAATCCTTCACATAGAGGTTCGACCGGTAAAGATCTTTGTAGAATATGTAGGAACCAATATGGACATCCAGGTCCTGCTATTGTTTATTGACCGTAGAAGTGTCTTTGTCATGTCTACATAGTTCTCGAACCCGCAGGGTCTGCACACTTAAGGTTTGGTGACGTTTTGGTAGTATAGAGTTATGTATGGTGGTGACCGAAGGTTGTTTGGAGTCCCGGATGAGATCCCGGACGACACGAGGAGCTCCTGAATGGTCCATAGGTAAAGATTGATATATAGGAAGTCCTATTTTGGTCACCAGAAAGGTTTCGGGCTCATCGGTAGTGTACCGGGAGTACCGGTAGTGTACCGGGAGACCATCGGGAGGGGTATTTCGACCCAAGAGGCTACATGGACTATGGGAGGATGAATACCAGCCCTTTGTGGGCTGGTGGAAGTCCCACACAAGGCTCATGCGTCTGGGAAGAAAAGCCCAAACGGAAAAAGGTGGAAAAAGGCAAAAAGGCTAAGATAAGGAAGGAGTCCTAATCCTACTAGGAGTGGAGGAGGAGGACTCCTCCCTCTTGGTTCGGCCGAAGCCTAGGGATGGCTCCTTGAGGGCCAAGCCGCCTCTTCCTCTCCTCCTATATATACCGGAGGTTTTTAGGGTTTTGGCACAAGATTTTCAGCCACGTGCTACTCGTTCCTCTAGTGCATAGTTTCTCCTCTAGATCGGATTTCTACAGTGCTTAGGCGAAGCCCTGCCAGAATAGCTCCACCACCATCGCCGAAGCATCGTCACGCTGCCGGAGAACTCTTCTACATCTCCACTCCCTCTTGCTGGATCAAGAAGGCGGAGATCGTCATCAAGCTTTACGTGTGCTGAACGCGGAGGTGTCGTACGTTTGGTGCTTGATCGGGACGAATCGTGATTGGATCGCGAGATGCTCGGCGATTTGGATCGCGAAGATGTTTGACTACACCAATCGCATTTCTTAATGCTTCCCACTTAGCGATCTACAAGGGTACGTAGATCCACTCTCCCTCTCGTAGATGCTCATCACCATGGATAAGTCTTGTGTGAACGTAGGAATTTTTTTTGTTTCCCATGCGACGTTCCCCAACAGTGACATCATGAGCTAGGTCTATGTGTAGATGAGATCTTGAGTAGAACACAGAGAGTTTGTGGGCGTTGATGCTTAGATTGCTTCCTCCTTTGGTCATGTTTTGGTTCAGCAATATTGTGGGATGAAGCGGCCCGGACCAACCTTACTCGTACGCTTACGAGAGGCCGATTCCATCGACTGGCATGTAACTTCGTTGCACAAAGATGGCTGGCAGGTGTCTGTTTCTCCTACTTTAGTTGGATCGGATTCGACTAAGGCGGTCCTTGAGAAGGTTGAAAACTAACTTATGTATCACTGTTGTGGTTTATGCGTAGGTGAGAATTGTTCTTGCTAGATACCCGTAGCAGCCACGTAAAACATGCAACAACAATTAGAGGACGTCTAACTTGTTTTTGCAGGGTATGTTGTGATGAGGGCTGTGAGGATAACGGTTGGATTTTTCCCACCTATAAAAGGGGGTCTTCTTGTCCAATGGACCTCATCTCTTGAGCTCATGTTCTTCCCCCATTGTTGACCTTCTTCGAGCTTGCTAACTCTCAATCCCTCCAATGATTCTTGCTAGATCTTGAGGGAAAAGAGAGAGGAGATCTAGATCCACATTTCCACCAATCACTTTCTCCTCTAAGTGAGGGGAACCCCTTGGATCTAGATCTTGGAGTTCTTCGTGTTCTTCTTTGTTCTTACTCTCATTTCCCTTCCTAGCATTAGTTGCTTTGGTGGGATTTGGGAGAGAAGGACTTGGGCACACCGTGTGCCCTTGCCGTTGCATTTGGTGCATAGGTTTGAGTTCTCCACGATGATACGTGGAAGTGAGAATTTGAGAAGCTAGTACTCTTGGGTGTTTGAGCACCCTAGAGCTTGTTCCTCTTGGGTGCTTTGGCGCCCTAGACGGTTGGTGGTGCCTCGGAGCTCAATCCTTGTGGTGCAAAGCTCCGGGCAAGCTTCGGGGTCTCCAATTAGGTTGTGGAGATTGCCCCGAGCATTTGAGGTCACCTCGGAGCCACAATCCATTGTGGCGAAGCTTCGTGGTGTCGTTGGGAGCCTCCAATCAAGTTGTGGAGATTGTCCCAACCTTGTTTGTATGGGTTCGGTGACCACCCTCAAGGGTCCCTTAGTGGAATCACGGCATCTTGCATTGTGCAAGGGCGTGAGGAGATTACGGTGGCCCTAGTGGCTTCTTGGGGAGCATTGTGCCTCCACACCACTCCGAACGGAGATTAGCATCCGCAAGGGTGTGAACTTCGGGATACATCATCGTCTCCGCGTGCCTCGGTTATCTCTTACCCGAGCCCCTTTACTTATGCACTTTACTTTGTGATAGCCATATTGTTTCTTGTTATATATCTTGCTATCACTTAGTTGTCTATCTTGCTTAGCATAAGTTGTTGGTGCACATAGGTGAGCCTAGTTGTTTTAGGTTTTTTGCTTGACTAATTAAACGATAGTTTTATTCCGCATTTGTTCAAGCCTAAACCATAATTATTTTAAAGCGCCTATTCACCCCCCCTCTAGGCGACATCCACGTCCTCTCAATTGGTATCAGAGCTAGGTCTCTCATTTTTAGGTTTAACCGCCTAGAGAGTAAGGATGTCGAGTAGGGGATTAGGATTCTCTAACACTCTTAGTTTCGATGGCACAAATTTTGATGTTTGGGTAATTCGCATGCTTAATCTCTTTAGGGTCATGGACCCAAATTTAGAGCGAATTGTGATATGGGTTTTTATCCTCCAAAGATTCTCAACACATATCTTTAGAGGATGAGAAAAACTCTTATCTCAATGCTCAAGCTTCTAATGTGCCTTTTGATGCTTTGAGCAATGTAGTTATATTTGAACTCATGCCATTCCGGGATGCTCATGAGTTGTGGACAAAGCTTCAAGATAAATATGGTGTGTCCAAGATTTGTAGGGATGATTGTTCTCCCTCCACCTCCGGCCGTGTTGTCTTCTCAACTTCTTCTACTTCACCTACATGTGTATTGCCACAAGGTAATTATATGGTGAGTAGTGATGATCACTGTAATGATGATAGTGGGCTTATTGTTGATAATTCTTCTTCACTATCTTATTACAATGCTTCATCTTTGGACTTTAACACCTCGAGCACTTTAAATGTTTCACATGCTTGTGTTGATAGTCCTTGCATATCATGTACAAATCGCTTGACTAAATCTCATGATGATATGCCTTCTATATCTTGTTGCCATGATAAAAAAGTATCTATGTCCTCGAGTTATTGTGCTAACAATGTAGAGGACACCCAACACTCCATGGAACAAGATGTGGTCTTGAATGGTGCTTCAAGGGATCCTACATCAACATCTGTTGTTTCTCACTTTTGCCTTATATGGCTAAGGCTTCAAAGGTATATCCTACTTTGAATCCCAATATATCTTACGATGATGATGTTGATGATAATGATGAAGATAGTGATAATATAGCTTCCTTAAAACTTAAGGGAGAAATGGTTTTTAAAGCTCTTCATAAGAATAATATTGCTCGTTCCAACTTCATGGAAATCATGTCTATTGCCATTGAGGGCAAGAAATATATTGAGGAGTTGGAAGCTCATCTCGAGGAGCATGAGGCCACCATTGATAAAATGGAAGGTAATGAACGTGATTACGCTAATGAGATCGCAGAGCTATCTCAAGCTCTTGAAAATGAACAAACAACCAAGGAATCTCTTGAGGAGACCTTTGCTCTAGAATTATCTAGATTAAAGGAATCCCATGAAAGAGCTCTCAAGGTGGCTAATGATTTTAGAACTAAAAATGATAAGCTTGAAGGTGCACATGCTAAACTCCTTGAGGACTTTGAGCACCTCGAAAATGGCTCAAGGGTTGTTAAGAGTTCGCTCATTGAACTCATCGAGTCTCATGCTCAACTTAAAGTTTCATATGCTAAAGAGCTTGCCAAGTTGCCTTCTCCTCTTGTTGTTAATGATGATGCTTGTGCTACTAACTCTATTTCTTGTGAAGCATCCATATTAAAGGAGAATGTTGAGTGAAGGGCTCAACTTGAGTTGCTATCTAGAAATTATGGGAAATTGGAAGAAAGTAATGAAAAGCTTTCTAGCTCTCATTGCGATCTTGTAGTATCTCATAATGTGCTAAAGATAGCTCATGAGTATAGTACTACTAAGGTAACATCTAGTGATCCTCATGTGGAAATTAGCACTACATCTAGTAGAAATGCTTTATTGCCATGTGCTAGTCCTCGTAGTTCATTTACTCATAATGTTGGTACATCTTGTGATGAATTACTTTCCTTGCCTTGTTGCTCTAAGAATGAAGCATATACTTCCTCTAGTACTTGTATTGATACTAACCATGTAGAGGAAATCAAAGAGCTCAAGGCCCAAGTCACTTCTTTGAAGAAAGACTTGGAAAAGAGTCATGAAGGGATGTCCACACTCAACAATATCTTGTGTGGGCAAAAATCCCCAAATGACAAAGGTGGACTTGGATTCAACTCCAATAAGAAGAAGAAGTCCAAGAGAAACAACAAGAAGGGCCAAGAACAAGTCAAGAACTCGGCCAAGATTATTTGCTTCAAGTGCAAAATAGAAGGGCACCATGTTAGATCTTGCCCATTAAAGAAGAAGACCCATAGTGACAAGCAACAAGGGAAGTGGCCACAAGTTCAATCTCATGCTCAACGCCAAGTTGAAGAAAGGCCACTTTCCAAGAAGACCCAAGTCAACGCTCCTCAAGTTGAGAAATCAATTGAGAATAAAGTAAAGGGTAAATGTTGCTACTTATGTCTTGAGAAGGGTCACTTTGCTTCTTCATGCACTAATGGTAACTTATCCAACCCAATCATTATTGATGATATCTATTCTCTTGGGAAGGATAAGGTTGGCAATGTGTTTGCCAAGTTGGTTGGTACTCAAAGTGGTGTCAAGAAAAGAACCATTTGGGTAGCCAAGCCTATTGTGACTAACCTCTTAGGACCCAACTTGGTTGGGGACCAACAAGCTCAAACTTGATCAATAGGTATTGTTGGAGGGCATTGGTGACTTGGCTACATCATGAAGAATTAAGGGATCTTCATCATTCATATTATCTCAAGCCAAGTCATGTGGATTAACAAGTTTCTATCTTATATCCAATGTTCCTTCTTGCGGTAACTTGTACTTAAATTGAATACATTGTTAGTTACTTGCCCCTTCGCATGTTGTGGTTTTGTACCTTGCATGTGTTTGTATATGTTGTGCTTCCTATTTGTTTATCTTGAGAAATCAAGTATGTATGATGGGTTGCACATCATGTATGTGTGAGTCTTGTGTAGAGCCTTTTTGCATCATGTTTGTATCTTAGTTGGCTCTTTGTGAGAGATTAATGGATTATCCCATTTTGGGGGAGTGATGTGCCTTATGCACTTCACGACCCTAAAAATGTGTGTTCATGAGGAATACCACTTAGTATTCATATTTCAAGATTATCTAGCCTCTATTTGGTATGTCTTCTCATGAGAAATTCAAATTCTAAACGGTCCATTAATTATCTCTTGTTGGATTTCATTTGTCACTTGTTATTAACATTGGGTTACCACATTATGGGGGAGTAATATGCTATGTGCATATTACAAGCCCAGAGATTGTGTACATTTGAGATATTGCCACTTAGATTTTATATTACAATTTATCTTGTTCCTAGGTGGCATGTTAGCTCTACAAGTATCATTTGCTTATGATTTACGTGTGAAGATGATGTTGGATATCTTTGCAATCTACCAATAGGAAATATTTTGAATTACTTCTTGTCTTTTGACAATTGGTATCCTTTTATGTGGTAGAATTTTCTAATCATCTTTTCATTGTATTTTGTTTATCGTTTGTCTTCCTTACCTCCTGTGGATCTTTCTGAGCATGCCTAGTGTTTCTATAGATATAGGGAAAGTGATGATCCCATCGTGTGAATTTTGTATTCAAATGCAAATTCTATATAATGCACATCTCTTGGGGGGGCTATCCTATTTTCTGTAGAACACTCTCTTCATGTGTTCATCATAAAAACTTTTGATCTTCATCAAGTGTGTGTTGGTGGGAGGCAAGCCTTCTCTCTATGGTGCTTTGTGCCATCATGAAAATTTGCAGAGGGTTTGGTTTGTTTGGAACCTAGCTCTCTTTTGGGGAACTTGATACCTCTTGTTTTCCTTCAATTGGTATCTTGTTTTCTTCTATTTGGCATGTGTCAATGGATATCTCATTCCTTGATGTATCTTTTAGTTGGTATCCGTCAAGTGATTTTTTTTCGTTTGGTATCTTATTTTCACTTGATACCTTTTCTTTCGGCATCTTGTCAACTGTGTATTGAATTGATTCTTGAAATCTTTGAGCATGCATATTTACTACATGTACTTTCGGTGGCATGTTCTCTTTCCTTGACCCAATATATAGGGGAAACTCCACTATGACATAAATTGGCTAAAGTGTGCATGAAATTCAATTTCATATCTATATGCACATATTTATGTGGAGTTTTGTCCTGTATATTGTTGGTACACTAACTGTTTGGTCCCAATAAGTTTGGGTACCACTTTGTTTTTGGTGTTGTTCTAGGAACAATTGGAGATACATTGGACACTCGGCTCACTTACAAGGAAGGTGTTGACACCATGTGCTTATTGGAGCCTTGCTAGGATGATCGAAGAATCATTGTCTACTACATCAATCCAATGCTATCTCGGTAACAAGTATCTACTTCATGCATACATTTCTCGCATTCAACTGTTTATAGGTTGCATCATGGCAGGAATTTCTTGAGTCATTCTTGTGGTACTTGTTTCCTTTCTCAAAGAGTCTCAGTGAAGATGTCATATTGCTAGTTGTGATGTCTTTGATGTTCGTGTATTGGGAGGTCATGTATGTACAATAAGAAAATATTAGGCTATGTGCTATGCTTTCAAACAAAGATCTTATTGGTATAGTTATGACTTCCTTGTGGATATCTTGTTTGTTCCTTTTTGTAACTATTTCGTGTGTACATTATTCTTTGTGGATATATCATCACGATTTCCCTCTACCTAGAATCTTATACACATGATAGAAGTTACATCTCTAGTTGATATCCTCTTTTCTTTCACGTCCACTGTTGCATTTCATTTTTGTTTACTTGGTGGTTTCGTGAAAGAATCTGTCTTGAGTGCGGATCTTATATCCTAGCATCTTGATGCACTCTTTGGTGGTGAAGATTATTTTCCTCATGCTTGTCTTCACGAGGGTTTTGCCATTTCGATTGGTATATCTCCTCTTAACAAGGCTATCATTTTCCTATCTTCACTAGGGTTTGTCACAAGCTTTGGTTTTTAAATTTTCCTATTAGTAAGCTTGTGAACCCTTTTGCTAGTGGTTTGTGTGTGGGAAGGATATGGTTTGCACTTTGTGTCTCATTTCATCAAGACTATGTTGATGCTTTATGCTCATCCTTATACTAGTCTTATCAAGTGATTTTCCATGACTCACACACATCATTTTGCTTGAGCCTATTCTTAACATTGACTCTTTTACATGTTGCTCAACCATATGTTTAGTGCAAGTACTATGCTCTTTGTCTTATCTTCTTGCTTGCACTTGTGGTGTGTTTATAATGATTTTTGGGGAGTCGTGATCCTTTTTTCGTGCACTTGTATTCAAATACAAATATTATTATTTGTGCACAAATAATGGGGAACTCCTCTAGTTTCTTTATAAACACTGTTTTTTCCCATATCTTAAAATCTTTTATTCATGTGGCTCGTTGGTCCATGTGATTTATTGTTCCAATTAGTATCTTTTGATTGATTGCTTCACTCTGGTGTATGTCTTTGTGCCATACGATCCTTTGTGCAATCTTTCGGTTCTCAATCTAGTTTGTCTTCCTCCAACTACTTATCATTGGATATGTCTATTTCTTTGCACACGTATTTGAGATATACAAACTTTCTGGAGGAACACCTATTATATTGGATTTGTAAACTTTTTGTCCATTTTGGCAATCAATGCCAATGGGGGAGAAGTTTAGAGAGTTTAGTTTGGAATGCTTTGAGAGTTTTTCTTTTGTTGTTTAAGCATTTTCATCTCACATCCATGCATTGCATTGTGTGTGCTTGGTTGTGCCTATTTTCTTATATAAACTCTCTTGAAAGTGGTTGTCATCAATTACCAAAATGGGGGAGATTGTAAGAGCACATTTATCCATGTGTGGTTTTGGGTAATTGATGACACCCCTATGGACTAATGGTTTCCTTGAGTTATATTCGAAGGATTTGTCCATAGGCACTTCCTGAAGTCCATCTGTTGGGTTTCAAGGAGTTTATATGGTGACCAAGGTGGTATTGAAGGTTTATCCAAAGATTGGTCATGTGGGAGTTGAGCTTATTGCAAGCATGTCTTGAAGAAGAAGATTGTGTAAGCATTCATGTTTACCTTCAAGACATCATCTTTATGAAGAGAGAAGCTAAGATACAAGGTTGATCAATACTAAGTCAAAAAAGTGAATCAAGTTGATCAACACACAAAGCGTACAAGATGTATTGAGAGGGATCAAGTGATCCCATGGTGTGGTAAGCATTGTCCATTACGCTTTGTGTACTAACCCATGGTTTACGTGAGAGTTCTTTGTGGGATTAGGTATATTTCCATGGGCTTGCATCAAGAGGCAGATCCCATACATCCCATGGAAGATGACATCAAGTGGAGATCGTCATCAAGGTTGCGATGTGCAAGATCAAGTGAAGCATCACAGAGAGATCATGCTTGAGGCTCGCCGTTCATTGTGGTGACAATGGACTTGTGAAGATGTGCCGAATAGTGGCTCACCCACAGTGGAGTATGGGGGAGCAATCATCTAGTCTTCATCAAGCCAACACAATCAAGAAAGGTGGTCCATCTTGAGGAAGTCAAGATCGTCATCATCTAGCTCAAGTGGACTATGCGCAAGGCTAAGGTTTGACCTTGATAGGGTTTTCTATTTTACCGGTCTCATGGTGGTAGTTGAGAGACCGGGTTATGGGATCGATTGTCGTACTATCAAGGGGGGCTCTCAAGTGAGTAGCTGTTGGGAGACGTAGTAGTAAATCAAAATTTTCCTACGTGTCACCAAGATCTATCTATGGAGAAACCAGCAAACGAGTGGGGAGAGATTGGATCTTCATACCTTTGAAGATCGCTAAGCGGAAGCGTTGCTAGAACGCGGTTGATGGAGTCGTACTCGCAGCGATTCAGATCGCGGTAGATCCGATCAAGTGCCGAACGGACGGCACCTCCGCGTTCAACACACGTGCAGCCCGGTGACGTCTCCTACGCCTTGATCCAGCAAGGAGGAAGGAGAGGTTGGGGAAGAGCTCCAGCAGCAGCACGACGGCGTGGTGGTGGTGGAGTAGCAAGGTATCCCGGCAGGGCTTCGCCTAAGCACTGCGGAGGAGGAAGAAGCAGAATAGGGCTGCAGCGAGAGAGAAAGAGTTTGTCGTCTCAAACCAGCCCCAAACCTTGAGTATATATAGGAGGAAGGGAGAGGGAGGGCTGACCTAGCCCCTCCTCCAAGGAGGGAGCTTCGGCCGAACTAGGGGGAGAGTCCACCTCCCACACGGGAGGTGGATCTCCTCCTTTTAAATTCCCTTAGCCCTTATCTCCAGATCCCTGGCGCATGGGCCCTTCTAGGAGGTCTTGGCTGGCCCAATATGGGCTGGCACACCTCCTCTAAAGGCCCACTAAGTCCTCTGGTCGTCACACCCCTCCCGGGGGTCCTCCGGCACCCTCCCGGCACTCCCGGTACAATACCGATGAGCCCGAAAACTTTCCGGTGACCAAAGCTGGACTTCCTATATATCAATCTTTACCTCCGGACCATTCCGGAGCTCCTCGTGATGTCCGGGATCTCATCTGGGACTCCGAACAACCTTCGGTAATCACGTATACCTTTTCCCTATAACCCTAGCGTCATCGAACCTTAAGTGTGTAGACCCTACGGGTTCGGGAGACACGTAGACATGACCGAGACACTTCTCTGGCCAATAACCAACAGCGGGATCTGGATACCCATGTTGGCTCCCACGTACTCCACGATGATCTCATCGGATGAACCACGATGTCAGGGATTCAATCAATCCCGTATACAATTCCCTTTGTCTATCGGTATGGCACTTGCCCGAGATTCGATCGTCGGTATCCCCATACCTTGTTCAATCTCGTTACCGGCAAGTCTCTTTACTCGTTCCGTAATAAATCATCCCATGACTAACTCCTTAGTCACATTGAGCTCATAATGATGATGTCTTACCGAGTGGGCCCAGAGATACCTCTCCGTCACACGGAGTGACAAATCCCAGTCTCGATTCGTGTCAACCCAACAGACACTTTCGGAGATACCCGTAGCGTACCTTTATAGCCACCCAGTTACGTTGTGACGTTTGGCACACCCAAAGCATTCCTACGGTATCCGGGAGTTACACAATCTCATGGTCTAAGGAAATGACACTTGACATTGAAAAGCTTTAGCAAACGAACTACACGATCTTGTGCTATGCTTAGGATTGAGTCTTGTCCATCACATCATTCTCCTAATGATGTGATCCCGTTATCAACGACATCCAATGTCCATGGTCATGAAACCGAGACCATCTATTGATCAACGAGCTAGCCAACTAGAGCTCACTAGGGACACGTTGTGGTCTATATATTCACACATGTATTACGGTTTCCGGTTAACACAATTATAGCATGAACAATAGACAATTATCATGAACCAGGAAATACAATAATAACCAATTTATTATTGCCTCTAGGGCATATTTCCAACAGTCTCCCACTTGCACTAGAGTCAATAATCTAGTTACATTGTGATGAATCGAACACCCATAGCATTCTGGTGCTGATCATGTTTTGCTCGTGAGAGAGGTTTAGTCAATGGATCTGCGACATTCAGATCCGTATGCACTTTACAAATATCTATGTCTCCCTCCTGAATGTAATCACAGATGGAGTTGAAGCGGCGCTTGATGTGTCTTGTCTTCTTGTGAAACCTGGGCTCCTTCGCAAGGGCAATAGCTCCAGTGTTGTCACAGAGTAGAGTCATTGGGCTCGACGCATTCAGAATCACTCCTAGGTCGGTGATGAACTCCTTCATCCAGACTCCCTCCTTTGCTGCTTCCGAAGCAGCTATGTACTCCACTTCACATGTAGATGCCGCCACGACACTTTGCTTGCTGCTGCTCCAGCTTACTGCCCCTCCATTCAAAATATACACGTATCCGGTTTGCGACTTGGAGTCGTCCGGATCTGTGTCGAAGCTAGCATCGACGTAACCCTTTACGACGAGCTCTTTGGCACCTCCATAAACGAGAAACATGTCCTTTGTCCTTTTCAGGTACTTCAGGATATTCTTGACCGCTGTCTAGTGTTCCGCTCCGGGATCACTTTGGTACCTCCCTACCAAACTTATGGCAAGGTTCACATCAGGCCTGGTACACAGCATGGCATACATGATAGAGCCTATGGCTGAAGCATAGGGGATGACACTCATCTCTTCTCTATCCTTTGCCGTGGTCGGGCATTGAGTCGTACTCAATCTCACACCTTGCAACACAGGCAAGAACCCCTTCTTGGACTGATCCATATTGAACTTCTTCAATATCTTTTCAAGGTATGTGCTTTGTGAAAGACCAATGAGGCGTTTCGATCTATCTCTATAGATCTTAATACCTAATATGTAAGCAGCTTCTCCAAGGTCCTTCATTGAAAAACACTTATTCAAGTAGGCCTTTATACTTTCCAAGAGTTCTATATTATTTCCCATTATCAGCATGTCATCCACATACAGTATAAGGAACGCTATAGAGCTCCCACTCACTTTCTTGTAAATACAGGGTTCTCCATAAACCTGTACAAACCCAAACGCTTTAATCACCTCATTAAAGCGAATGTTCCAACTCCGAGATGCTTGCACCAGCCCATAGATGGAGCGCTGGAGCTTGCATACCTTGTTAGCATCTTTAGGATCGACAAAACCTTCCGGCTGCATCATATACAGTTCTTCCTTGAGGAAGCCATTAAGGAATGCCGTTTTGACGTCCATTTGCCAGATCTCATAATCATAAAATGCAGCAACTGCTAACATGATTCAGACAGACTTTAGCATCACTACGGGTGAGAATGTCTCATCGTAGTCAACTCCTTGAACTTGTCGATAACCCTTAGCGACAAGCCGAGCTTTATAGGCGGTCACATTACCGTCTGCGTCAGTCTTCTTCTTAAAGATCCATTTATTTTCAATGGCTCGCTTATCATCAGGCAAGTCCACCAAAGTCCATACTTTGTTCTCATACATGGATCCTATCTCGGATTTCATGGCCTCAAGCCATTTGTCGGAATTCGGGCCCGCCATTGCTTCTTCATAGTTCGAAGGTTCACCGTTGTCCAACAACATGATCTCTAGGACAGGATTACCGTACCACTCTGGTGCGGAACGTGTCCTAGTGGACCTTCGAGTAGCAACTTGATCTGATGTTTCATGATCATCATCATTAACTTCCTCTCTAGCCGGTGTAGGCTCCACAGAAACAACTTCCTGTGCTGCGCTACTCTCCGGTTCGAGTGAAGGTACAATTACCTCATCAAGTTCCATTTTCCTCCCACTTACTTCTTTCGAGAGAAACTCTTTCTCGAGAAAGGATCCATTCTTGGCAACAAAGACTTTGCCTTCGGATCGTTGGTAGAAGGTATACCCAATAGTCTCCTTGGGATATCCTATGAAGACGCACTTTTCCGCTTTGGGTTCGAGCTTCTCAGGTTGAAGTTTCTTCACATAAGCATCGCAACCCCAAACTTTTAGAAACGACAGCTTAGGTTTCTTTCCAAACCATAATTCATACGGTGTCGTCTCAACGGATTTAGACGGTGCCCTATTTAAAGTGAATGCGGCAGTCTCTAATGCATATCCCCAAAATGATAGCGGTAAGTCGGTAAGAGACATCATAGATCGCACCATATCCAATAGAGTGCGATTACGACGTTCAGACACACCATTTCGCTAAGGTGTGCCTGGCGGCGTGAGCTGTGAAACAATTCCACATTTCCTAAGGTGCGTGTCAAACTCGTGACTTAAATATTCTCCGCCACGATCAGATCGTAGGCATTTTATTTTCCTGTCACGTTGATTCTCGACCTCACTCTGAAATTCCTTGAACCTTTCAAAGGTTTCAGACTTGTGTTTCATTAAGTAGACATACCCATATCTGCTCAAGTCATCAGTGAGGGTGAGAACATAACGGTAGCCACCACGAGCCTCGACACTCATTGGACCGCATACATCGGTATGTATTATCTCCAACAAGTCAGTTGCTCGCTCCATTGTTCCGGAGAACGGAGTTTTGGTCATCTTGCCCATGAGGCATGGTTCGCATGTGTCAAATGATTCGAAATCAAGTGACTCCAAAAGTCCATCAGCATGGAGCTTCTTCATGCGTTTGACACCAATATGGCCAAGACGGCAGTGCCACATGTAAGTGGGACTATCGTTATCAACTTTACACTTTTTGGTACTCACACTATGGACATGTGTAACATCACGTTCGAGATTTATCAAAAATAAACCATTGACCAGTGGGGCATGAGCATAGAACATTTCTCTCATATAAATAGAACAACCATTATTCTCGGATTTAAAAGAGTAGCCATCTCGTATCAAGCGAGATCCAGATACAATGTTCATGCTCAAAGCTGGTACTAAATAACAATTATTAAGGTTTAAAACTAATCCCGAAGGTAGATGTAGAGGTAGCGTGCCGACGGCGATCACATCGACCTTGGAACCATTCCCGACGCGCATTGTCACCTCGTCCTTTGCCAACCTTCGCTTATTCCGCAGCTCCTGCTTGGAGTTACAAATGTGAGCAACTGCACCGGTATCAAATACCCAGGAGCTACTACGAGCGCTGGTTAGGTACACATCAATGACAAGTATATCACATATACCTTTAATGTTGCCGACCTTCTTATCCGCTAAGTACTTGGGGCAGTTCCGCTTCCAGTGACCGGTACCCTTACAATAGAAACACTCAGTCTCAGGCTTGGGTCCATTCTTGTTCTTCTTCTTCCCGGCAACTTGCTTACCGGGCGCGGCAACAGCTTTGCCGTCCTTCTTGAAGTTCTTCTTACCCTTGCCTTTCTTGAAACTAGTGGTCTTGTTTACCATCAACACTTGATGCTCCTTTCTGATCTCGACCTCTGCTGATTTGAGCATCGAGTACAACTCAGGAATGGGCTTCTCCATCCCCTGCATGTTGTAGTTCATCACAAAGCTTTTGTAGCTAGGTGGAAGCAACTGGAGGATTCTGTCAATGACTGAGTCATCCGGGAGATTAACTCCCAGCTGAGTCAAGCGGTTGTGAAGCCCAGACATCTTGAGGATGTGCTCACTAACAGAACTGTTCTCCTCCATCTTACAGCTGAAGAACTTGTCAGAGATGTCATATCTCTCGACTCGGGCATGAGCTTGGAAAACCAGTTTCAGCTCTTGGAACATCTCATATGCTCTGTGTTGCTCAAAACGCTTTTGGAGCCCCGATTCTAAACTGTAAAGCATACCGCACTGAACAAGGGAGTAATCATCGCAGCGTGACTGCCAAGCGTTCGTAACGTCTTGGTCTGCTAGGAGAATGGGTGGGTCACCTAGCGGTGCATCAAGGACATACAATCTCTTGGAAGCTATGAGGATGATCCTCAAGCCACGGACCCAGTCCGTATAGTTGCTTCCATCATCTTTCAGCTTGGTTTTCTCTAGGAACGCGTTGAAATTGAGGTTGACATTTGCGTTGGCCATTGGATCTACAATATAGATATTAAAGGCAATTTTAGACTAAGTTCATGATAATCGAGTTCACATAATCAAATTATTCAATGAACTCCCACTCAGATAGACATCTCTCTAGTCATCTAAGTGACACATGATCCATGTCAACTAGCCCGTGTCCGATCATCACGTGAGACGGACTAGTCATCCATGGTGAACATCTCCATGTTGATCGTATCTTCTATACGACTCATGTTCGACCTTTCGGTCTTCCGTGTTCCGAGGCCATGTCTATACATGCTAGGCTCGTCAAGTCAACCTAAGTGTTTCGCGTGTGTAAATCTGGCTTACACCCGTTGTATGCGAACGTTAGAACCTATCACACCCGATCATCACGTGGTGCTTCGGAACAACGATCCTTAGCAACGGTGCACAGTTAGGGTGAACACTTCTCTTGAAATTTTATTGAGAGATCATCTTATTTACTACCGTCGTTTTAAGCAAATAAGATGTAAGCATGATAAACATCACATGCAATCAATATAGTGACATGATATGGCCAATATCATCTTGCTCCTATGATCTCCATCTTCGGGGCACCATGATCATCATTGTCACCGGCATGACACCATGATCTCCATCATCATGATCTCCATCATTGTGTCTTCATGAGGTTGTCTCGCCAACTATTACTTCTACTGCTATGGCTAACGCTTAGCAATAAAGTAAAGTAATTACATGGCGTTTGTGATTGACTCGCAGGTCATACAATAAATAAGACAACTCCTATGGCTCCTGCCGGTTGTCATAGTCATCGACATGCAAGTCGTGAACCCTATTACAAGAACATGATCAATCTCATACATCACAATGCATCACATCACATCCTTCTGGCCATATCACATCACAAGGCATATGCTGCAAAAACAAGTTAGACGTTCTCTAATTTGTAGTTGCAAGTTTTTATGTGGTTGCTATAGGTTTCTAGCAAGAACGTTTCTTACCTACGCCAAAACCACAATGTGATATGCCAATTGCTATTTACCCTTCATAAGGACCCTTTTCATCGAATCCAATCCGACTAAGGTGGGAGAGACAGACACCCGCTAGCCACCTTATGCAACTGGTGCATGTCAGGCGGTGGAACCGGTCTCACGTAAGCGTACGTGTAAGGTTGGTCTGGGCTGCTTCATCCCACAATACCGTCGAATTAAGATAAGACTAGTAACGGCAAGCATATTAACAAAATCGACGCCCACAACTGCTTTGTGTTCTACTCGTGCATAGATTCTACGCATAGACCTAGCTCATGATGCCACTGTTGGGAGACGTGGTAGTAAATCAAAATTTTCCTACGTGTCACCAAGATCTATCTATGGAGAAACCAGCAAACGAGTGGGGAGAGATTGGATCTTCATACCTTTGAAGATCGCTAAGCGGAAGCGTTGCTAGAACGCGGTTGATGGAGTCGTACTCGCAGCGATTCAGATCGCGGTAGATCCGATCAAGTGCCGAACGGACGGCACCTCCGCGTTCAACACACGTGCAGCCCGGTGACGTCTCCTACGCCTTGATCCAGCAAGGAGGAAGGAGAGGTTGGGGAAGAGCTCCAGCAGCAGCACGACGGCGTGGTGGTGGTGGAGTAGCAAGGTATCCCGGCAGGGCTTCGCCTAAGCACTGCGGAGGAGGAAGAAGCAGAATAGGGCTGCAGCGAGAGAGAAAGAGTTCATCGTCTCAAACCAGCCCCAAACCTTGAGTATATATAGGAGGAAGGGAGAGGGAGGGCTGACCTAGCCCCTCCTCCAAGGAGGGAGCTTCGGCCGAACTAGGGGGAGAGTCCACCTCCCACACGGGAGGTGGATCTCCTCCTTTTAAATTCCCTTAGCCCTTATCTCCAGATCCCTGGCGCATGGGCCCTTCTAGGAGGTCTTGGCTGGCCCAATATGGGCTGGCACACCTCCTCTAAAGGCCCACTAAGTCCTCTGGTCGTCACACCCCTCCCGGGGGTCCTCCGGCACCCTCCCGGCACTCCCGGTACAATACCGATGAGCCCAAAAACTTTCCGGTGACCAAAGCTGGACTTCCTATATATCAATCTTTACCTCCGGACCATTCCGGAGCTCCTCGTGATGTCCGGGATCTCATCTGGGACTCCGAACAACCTTCGGTAATCACGTATACCTTTTCCCTATAACCCTAGCGTCATCGAACCTTAAGTGTGTAGACCCTACGGGTTCGGGAGACACGTAGACATGACCGAGACACTTCTCCGGCCAATAACCAACAGTGGGATCTGGATACCCATGTTGGCTCCCACGTACTCCACGATGATCTCATCGGATGAACCACGATGTCAGGGATTCAATCAATCCCGTATACAATTCCCTTTGTCTATCGGTATGGCACTTGCCCGAGATTCGATCGTCGGTATCCCCATACCTTGTTCAATCTCGTTACCGGCAAGTCTCTTTACTCGTTCCATAATACATCATCCCATGACGAAATCCTTAGTCACATTGGGCTCATAATGATGATGTCTTACCGAGTGGGCCCAGAGATACCTCTCCGTCACACGGAGTGACAAATCCCAGTCTCGATTCGTGTCAACCCAACAGACACTTTCGGAGATACCCGTAGTGTACCTTTATAGCCACCCAGTTACGTTGTGACGTTTGGCACACCCAAAGCATTCCTACGGTATCCGGGAGTTACACAATCTCATAGTCTAAGGAAATGACACTTGACATTGAAAAGCTTTAGCAAACGAACTACACGATCTTGTGCTATGCTTAGGATTGAGTCTTGTCCATCACATCATTCTCCTAATGATGTGATCCCGTTATCAACGACATCCAATGTCCATGGTCATGAAACCGAGACCATCTATTGATCAACGAGCTAGCCAACTAGAGGCTCACTAGGGACACGTTGTGGTCTATATATTCACACATGTATTACGGTTTCCGGTTAACACAATTATAGCATGAACAATAGACAATTATCATGAACCAGGAAATACAATAATAACCAATTTATTATTGCCTCTAGGGCATATTTCCAACAGTAGCTTGATCGTATCGTTCGTTGAAAGCTCAAACCATTGCAGTCTTGGCATCATCATATTTCTTGGTTCTTGGTTGGCTTTTCTCTATGTGGGTTCTTGATCTTGTGGTTATCTTCGTGACAAGCTCTAGTTCATCGAAAACGGATTTCATATGCTTCGTCTATTGCATTTTCGGTGTTGGAAGTTTTACCGGTCTTATTCGAGGAAGGGTTCTCACCATTTTCTTATGGGACTTTTCTAATTTGCTTCTTATTGATATTTCAATCAATATTGTGTTATCCCATTTCGTTATCTTTCCAACAAACTTTGTTTCATTGAATTCGGAGTCCATTTGCAAAAGTTGTGGGTGTTCTTAAAAGGCTGCAGCGGTACTACCGCGGCTAGAGCGGATGTAATTTTTTACTACCGCTCTAGAACGGTACTACCGCGGCTCTAGGAGCGGTACTACCGCTCCGGACCAAAATCTCGTGTTATTTACAGCCGTGGTAGGCACGGATGTAATTTTTTAGTACCGCTCGCAAGCAGTAGTACCGCTACCCGTAGCGGTAGTACCGCTATCCATAGCGGTAGTACCGTGAGGACGAGCGGTAGTACCGCTCCGGCGGTTCTACTGGCTTTTTGCCTCCTCGGTGTTGTTTTTCAAAGGGGTACTACCGCCCTAGCGGTAGTACCGCTCCTTGGAGCGGTAGTACCGCTCTGTGCGGGCTGTGAGGATAACGGTTGGATTTTTTCCCACCTATAAAAGGGGGTCTTCTTGTCCAATGGACCTCATCTCTTGAGCTCATGTTCTCCCCCCATTGTTGACCTTCTTCGAGCTTGCTAACTCTCAATCCCTCCAATGATTCTTGCTAGTTCTTGAGGGAAAAGAGAGAGGAGATCTAGATCCACATTTCCACCAATCACTTTCTCCTCTAAGTGAGGGGAACCCCTTGGATCTAGATCTTGGAGTTCTTCATGTTCTTCTTTGTTCTTCCTCTCATTTCCCTCCCTAGCATTAGTTGCTTTGGTGGGATTTGGGAGAGAAGGACTTGGGCACACCGTGTGCCCTTGCCATTGCATTTGGTGCATAGGTTTGAGTTCTCCACGGTGATACGTGGAAGTGAGAAGTTGAGAAGCTAGTACTCTTGGGTGTTTGAGCACCCTAGAGCTTGTTCCTCTTGGGTGCTTTGGCGCCCTAGACGGTTGGTGGTGCCTCGGAGCTCAATCATTGTGGTGCAAAGCTCCGGGCAAGCTTCGGGGTCTCCAATTAGGTTGTGGAGATTACCCCGAGCATTTGAGGTCACCTCGAAGCCACAATCCATTGTGGTGAAGCTTCGTGGTGTCGTTGGGAGCCTCCAATCAAGTTGTGGAGATTGCCCAACCTTGTTTGTACGGGTTTGGTGACCACCCTCAAGGGTCCCTTAGTGGAATCACGGCATCTTGCATTGTGCGAGGGCGTGAGGAGATTACGGTGGCCCTAGTGGCTTCTTGGGGAGCATTGTGCCTCCACACCACTCCGAACGGAGATTAGCATCCGCAAGGGTGTGAAATTCGGGATACATCATTGTCTCCGCGTGCCTCGGTTATCTCTTACCCGAGCCCCTTTACTTATGCACTTTACTTTGTGATAGCCATATTGTTTCTTGTTATATATATCTTGTTATCACTTAGTTGTCTATCTTAGCATAAGTTGTTGGTGCACATAGGTGAGCCTAGTTGTTTTAGGTTTTTTGCTTGACTAATTAAACGATAGTTTTATTCCGCATTTGTTCAAGCCTAAACCGTAATTATTTTAAAGCGCCTATTCACCCCCTCTAGGTGACATCCACGTCCTCTCAAGTTCAAAATGGATCAGTTCAAGAAGGGGTTCTTGCCTGTGTTACAAAGTGTGAAGTTCAGTAAGACTCAATGCCTAGTGACTGCAAAAGATAGAGAAAAGATGAGTGTCATCCCCATGCTTCAGCCATAGGCTCTATCATGTATGCAATGTTGTGCACAAGACCCGATGTCAGCCTTGCCATAAGTATGGCCCGAAGGTTTCAAAATGATCCTAGAATGGAGCACTGGGCAGCGGTCAAGAATATCCTGAAGTACCTGAAAAGGACTAAGGAAATGTTTCTCGTTTATGGAGGTGATGAAGAGCTTGTCCTAAAGGGTTACGTCGATGCAAGCTTTGACACTGATATGGATAACTCTAAGTCACAAACCGGATATGTATTTATTCTCAATGGGGGAGCGGTAAGCTGGTGTAGTTCCAAGCAAAGCGTGGTAGCCGATTCTACGTGCAAAGCAGAGTACATCGCAGCCTCGGAGGCAGTGAAGGAAGGTGTCTGGATGAAGCAGTTCATGACAGATCTTGGAGTAGTGCCCATTGCACTAAATCCAATGAACCTGTTCTGTGACAACACTGGTGCCATTGCTCTGGCCAAGGAACCAAGGTTTCACAAGAGGACCAGACACATAAAGTGACGCTTCAACTCCATCCGCGATTACATCAAGGAAAAGGACATAAATATTTGCAAAGTGCACACGGATCTGAATGTTGCAGACCCGTTGACTAAACCTCTTCCAAGGGCTAAACATGATCAACACCAGAACTGCATGGGTGTTCGATTCATTACAATGTAAATCACATAGTGATGTGAACTAGATTATTGACTCTAGTGCAAGTGGGAGACTGTTGGAAATATGCCCTAGAGGTAATAAATAAAGTGTTTATTATTATATTTCCTTGTTCATGATAATCGTTTATTATCCATGCTATAATTGTATTGATTGGAAACACACTACATGTGTGGGTAAATAGACAACACTTTGTCTCTAGTATGCCTCTAGTGAACTAGCTCGTTGGTCAAAGATGGTCAAGGTTTCCTAGCCATTGACATGTGATGTCATTTGATAACGGGATCACATCATTAGGAGAATGATGTGATGGACAAGACCCAAACTACAAACGTAGCATATGATCGTGTTAGTTTGTTGCTACTGTTTTCTGCATGTCAAGTATATGTTTCTATGACCATGAGATCATGCAACTCATAGACACCGAAAGAATGCCTTGTGTGTATCAAACATCACAATGTAACTGGGTGACTATAAAGGTGCTCTACAGGTATCTCCGAGGGTGTCTGTTGGGTTGGCATGGATCAAGACTAGGATTTGTTACTCTGTGTGACGGAGAGGTATCTCAGGGCCCACTCGGTAATACAACATCACAATAGGCCTTGCAAGCAATGTGACTAAGTGTTAGTCACGAGATCTTGTATTACGGAACGAGTAAAGAGACTTATCGGTAACGAGGTTGAACTAGGTATGGAGATACCGACGATCGAATCTCGGGCAAGTAACATACCGAAGAACAAAGGGAACATCATACGGGATTAACTGAATCCTTTACATAGAGGTTCGACCGATAAAGATCTTCGTATAATATGTAGGAACCAATATGGACATCCAGGTCCCGCTATTGGTTATTGACCATAGAGGGGTCTCGGTCATGTCTACATAGTTCTCGAACCCGTAGGGTCTGCACACTTAAGGTTTGGTGATGTTTCGGTAGTATAGAGTTATGTATGGTGGTGACTGAAGAATGTTCGGAGTCCCGAATGAGATCCCGGACGTCATGAGGAGCTCCGGAATGGTCCGTAGGTAAAGATTGATATATAGGAAGTCCTATTTTGGTCACCAGAAAGGTTTCGGGCTCATCGGTAGTGTACCGGGAGTACCGGTAATGTACCGGGAGACCATCGGGAGGGATATTTCGACCCAAGAGGCTACATGGGCTGTGGCAGGATGAATACCATCCCTTTGTGGGCTGGTGGAAGTCCCACACAAGGCCCATGCGTCTAGGAAGAAAATCCCAAAAGGAAAAAGGTGGAAAAAGGCAAAAAGGCTAAGATAAGGAAGGAGTCCTAATCCTACTAGGAGTGGAGGAGGAATCCTCCCTCTTGGTTTGGTCGAAGCCTAGGGCTGTCTCCTTGAGGTACAAGACTCCTCCTCCTCTCCTCCTAGATATACTAGAGGTTTTTAGGGTTTTGGCACAAGATTTTCAGCCACGTGCTACCCATTCCTCCAGTGCATAGTTTCTCCTCTAGATCGGATTTCTGCAGTGCTTAGGCGAAGCCCTGCCGGAATAGCTCCACCACCATCGCCGGAGTGCCGTCATGCTTCCGGAGAACTCTTCTACCTCTCCTATCCCTCTTGCTGGATCAAGAAGGCGGAGATCGTCATCAAGCTGTACGTGTGCTGAACGCGGAGGTGCCGTCCGTTCGGTGCTTGATCGGGGCAGATCGTGATTGGATCGCGGGACGCTCGGCGATTTGGATCGCGAAGACGTTCGATTACACCAACCGCGTTTCTTAATGCTTCCCGCTTAGCGATCTACAAGGGTACGTAGATCCACTCTCCCTCTCGTAGATGCTCATCACCATGGATAGGTCTTGTGTGAACGTAGGAAATTTTTTGTTTCCCATGCGACGTTCCCCAACAGTTGGATCCCATAGAACTCTAGTACCCCCCTCAGGAACAGATGGATTGGGAACCCAAGGCCCTAGAGGAGGAAGGGGACGAAGCACACGTGCTCCCCCTTGTTACGATTGGGGAAACGCTCGTCGAAAACCTCGTCGTTGTAAGAGAGCATAACTACGCGGGTTGCCGCCAAATCTGATGAAGGAAGATACCCTTGGGTCTCTAGATTATGGAGTCGTAGGAGTGTAATGGAACAACTGGTCCAATCCTGATAGAGTAGTGATAGTATTGATCGAATAATGCTCTTTGAAGTAGTAGCTATTACAGACCAATTACAGAAATTGGATGAATCTTGGAAGAACAAGGGAAGGGGAAAATAGTGGTAGCCGCCGCCGTGCCGTTTGCCTTGATCCACTGGATGTCTTCGCTTCTCTTCTCGCTGGCTTAAGTAGTGCGGTGTTGTGTGCAGCTAGTTAACCCAGTCCGGTCCAGCGACTCTCTGGTTGGGCCGTGGTGCACGCTTGGGCCGTGCATCGCGTGGCTTACTGCTACCACCTCGTGGGCCTGTAGCGCCAGGGGCACTAACATCCCCTTCTCCTTGAGAAGCGGCTTGACCCCAAGCTGGTGCATGAGGAAAACGTGCTTGTAGAACCTGACGATCTTCCCAGGTCTTGCCCATTTGTTGCGAGCGGGACCATCTTACTTGCACCTGTTCGACCATGGTACCGCTCTTCCTTCGCCACTTGGACTGAAGTACCTCCACCGGGACAGCCAGATCGTCAGTATAGATAGGTAACTCAGAATTGACTTGCGTACTCGGAAGAAGAGTGCGACGCAGCTGCAACACGTGAAACACCGGGTGGACCGATGCCTGTGGAGGTAACTGCAGTCTATATGCCATAGCATTGATCTTCTCAGTTACTGGAAAGGGTCCATAGAATTTGGATGAGAGTTTGTGATTGGCGCGTCGGGCCACCGAAGATTGTAAGTAAGGTTGGAGCTTCAGGAATACTTGATCACCAACGGCAAATTCTCTGAAGGTGCGCTTCTTGTATGCGTGTGTCTTCATATAATTCTTGGCCCTATGCAAATGCTGTTGCAGCAAGTCTTGCATTACAGCACGTTCATCCAGCCAATTCTGTAGCGAAGGCACTGTGCAAGTGGATGTTGCTGTGATTCCCCAGTGCTTAGGCTCATGCCCAAATAGGGCCTTGAAGGGAGTCATGCCAATTGCTGAATGATGAGCGGAGTTGTACCAAAACTATGCTAAAGGTAACCAGAAGCTCCAGCGATGTGGACAAGCATGTGTAAAGCACCGTAAATATGTTTCCACACATTGATTTACTCTTTCAGTTTGACCGTTCGTCTGAGGGTGGTTAGCAGTGCTCAATCTCAGTTCTGTACCATCATACTTGAATAGTTCCTGCCAGAAGTGGCTTGTGAAGACGGGGTCACGATCTGATAGTATAGCTTTTGGAAATCCATGAAGCTTGTAGATATTGTTCATGTAAAGTTGAGCAACTTTGGAAGCTGTGTAAGGATGTGCTAGAAACAAGAAGTGTGCATATCGTGTCCGCTTATCCACAATCACCCATATGCAGTTGAATTTGCCACATTGTGGGAGTCCATCAACAAAATCCATTGGGATTAGATCCCAGGGTTCCTTAGTAATAGGCAAAGGAGTGAGCAAACCTGGTGAGGCTGTTCTGTCAGGCTTTGCTTGTTGGCACACTTGGCAACAACATACATACTACCTGAGCCTTCATCTTGGGCCAAGTGAAAAGGCGACGAATGCGTCGGTAAGTCACTGGAAACCCGAGTGCCCTCCCATCGGACTGTCATGAAAAGCCTTGATAATCTGGTGTTGCGGTGCTGTTGAGCCTCCCAGCCAAATGCGTCCACGAAAACGGAGCAGTCCTTGCTATAGAGTAAATCGTCCTTTAGGGTCCTCTCGGATGGCAATCTGTTCCAACAGTTTCTGCGCCTGAGGGTTACTGTTATAACTGCTCACAATATCCTCAAGCCATGCTGGCTAGCATGTAGACACAGTCGTGAGAACTTCAGTTGGGCTAGCACAGGACAGGGCATCTGCAGTAGAGTTCTCAACGCCCATCTTGTACTTGATGCGGTACTACAGGCCCAATGTAACATCCCAAACTTTGGAATGTTATAATAAATATAGAATGATTGTTTGTTTGCTTGAATGATTGAAAGTGAGTGCAATTTGAAACTTTTGAAAATTTTGAAAGTTTGATGAGAGGGAATGAAATGACTTTCCCAAAATTTTCAATCTGCATTTTGATCACCAGGAATTCAAATTCATTTCATCACAAAACCCTAGAGTGAAGATGACATGACTTCTTCCATTTAAAGAAATGAAAAGGGATTTGAAAATGATTTGAATTTCCATTTTGAAAATATTTCAAATTCAGAAAACTTTATGCAACTCAATGATTTTCATGAGAGAGGATAATATGACTTCCTCAAATTTTAAGAAATATGAGTTGGAAGTTTAAAATAAGGAATTGAAAGAGCTTTTGAAAACCTCTGGATTATTTTGAAAATCCATTTCATATTGGTCCCTATCCAAAATTTTCAAAGAATTCAAAACCCTAACAAAATTTGAGAGGAGTAACATGACACTCCAAGACAGGGGGTAATTTTTGAAGTTTTTGAATCATCAAACCCAAAAAGTTATTTGAAAAATATTTGCAAAAGTAAATAAAGCCAATTAAGGCATTTTCTGAAAAATGGTTTTTTTTAAAGTATTCAAATGCCAGAATAAAAATGTCCATTAAATGGCATTTATTATTCTGTTAATTTTGATATAAAATTTGACTATATTTGGAATTTATTCGAACGCATTGATCAAGTTTTATGGCTCTGGTAAAATTATTAAAGGAAAAACGGTAACCGTTTCCGGTATTAAACGGGCCGGCCCACGGCAGTTACTCGCGTATTTATTAGAAGCCGGCCGACCGCGCGTAACGGACACGCCCTCCTCTCACTGACGCTGGACCCCACCCGACCGACCGTTTCACCGAACGGTCATCTTCTCCCTCCCACGCGCCGACGCCGTCGCCGGACCCCCTCGCCGCGACCCCCTCCCTCCTTACTCTCCCCGACCCCTCTGAGCCTCTATAAGAAGCCCCGCTCCCCCTCTCCCCATTCCCCCGCTTTGCCCTTTCTCCCATCGCCTCTCTACGCTGGAATCGCTCGCCGGAGTACCCTGTCGCCGCCACACCATTGCCGTCCAGGCACTCCACTCCTACCTCCCCGAGCGCCACCAAGCCTGCCATTCACCTCCCCACCACCGTGCGCATCTCCCCGACTCCTCACCCCCATCGGAGACCGCCAGCACACCGCAAACGGACCTCGTCGGAGATTCGAATCCCCACCGGATCTTTCTCGAGCTCGTGGACGTCGCCACGGTCATCCCCGCGCCCCTCCAATACCACCACCCGTCGCCGGGACCTCGCCGCCGTCAGTTGGAGCCCTTCGACGACCCCCTCGACCACCGGAGCAACGCCCACCTCATCCTCGCCGTTCGGACTCGTCGGAGAAGCCATCGCCGTTGACCCCATCCCCACTGTGAGCTCCTCCTCTCCCTGGACCGTCCGATCGTAGATCTACGCGTAGGATTAGATCCAACTTAAAACCGAACCGGTACGCGTTATAGTTCGGTCGACCGCCCGTAACACCCCGCACGCACACCCCTTTATCCAATCAGGAAGCGACACGTGTACCCCCTGACCGATAGATACACATTTTCTTTTCTGTTTTAATTTCTGTTTCCAGAATAAGTTCTGATTTTATTTCCTTTATATCTTTTAAACTGTTTAATGTTTTTAAATGATTCTTTTTTGTATAGTGTCACAAATTTCATCTAGTTTCTATGAATACCAAATTTGACTATGTTTGAACATTTAAATTTGAATTTAAACAGATTTGATTTAAATTTTGTTTTCTGAATATCTTGAGTTCTAAAATGAAATTTTGATTGATTCTTTTTTCTACTTGTCACTAGTGATCATAGCTATCATTTGGTAGAGTTTGAGAATTTTATAATAATTTTAAATAGTATTTTCAAACCAAACAGAACCTGTTTAGTTTCATATTAGTTTATTTACCTTGTTTTATTCTTGAAAATCTGAATAAGATTTATATTAAGTTTCAGATTTCATTTAGTTTTGTTGTTCCAAACCTTAGTAATTTACTTGCTGTTAACAAAAGTTAATTTGTTTAGTTATAAATTTTGTTGTAGGGATCTATACCCTCTTTCAAATAGGTATAGTTGTTTTAAAAGCAAATTTGTTAGTAACAATTCTTTTAACTAAAATTTTAAGTATTAGATTCTGTTTTCAAATAAAGTTTTTACTAATTCTTTTCTGTAAATAAATGTTTTAAACAAAAATAGTTTAGTTTTACCCTATTATTATAGGAAACTATATATTTTCTTCATTAGGTAATGTTTTATAAAACAATTTAGTTTTAATAGTAATTCTTTCACAAAAGTTTTAATTGACTTAATTCTGTTTTATAAAAAAGATTTTATTTAATTACTTTCTGTTAACTAAGTTGTTTCATAATTTGTTTTCTCTTAGTTTATGGTTGTGCTTGTAGTTAAGTTCATTAGGCAAACACTTATGTTGTTTAGAATATTGTTTGCATAGTTTTACTTGTTCTTCAAAAGTAATTAATTTTGCTAACAAAATATTTACTAAAATCCTTTTATTATATTTTACTTTGTTTTGGGTTTTGTGTTACTTTTGAATTTGTTGGAGTTTTGTGTTTCTACTTTGTCTTAAGTATTTCTTTCATCAACCTTGTTGATTTTGTTTCTTGTGTTACCTTGTGATTGTTAGAATTGATTGCTAGTATGATTGCTTATATGTATGCAATGCTTGTTTATATAGATTTTCATCGGAGAGTGACAAATAGTTCTATCAAGTTATTTCTGAGAGCGATCTTTGTCTTCATCAACAGTACAGGCAAGTTCACCTTGACCATCTATTTCATACCTATGTTTTTATTGCATGTAGTGACATCATTCAACATATCCCTCCCGTAGTGTTATTGAAATTCTTGTAGTTGAGTAGAATGCATGAGGTAGGAACCCACCACTTGTTACTAAAAGCCCCGGGAACGCTAGTTAGTGCCATGCTATGCTAAAGTAGACGGGGTCTGGTATGAGTGTTCGTGAGTGGTGTGAAGAAGGACTCCACGTCAAAACGACGACTTCATGAAGACATCTTCAAGTCCTGCATCTTCAAGACCTCAAGACTTCAAGACTCGAGAAGACAAGTTTTCAATACACACTACTGGGTGAAGGATGGTTGATTGGGCACCCTAGAGAAACCAGTGAGTGGCCGGGATGCATGGAGAAGCGCCATGACATCTTGCGGAAAGCTTCACCCAGACTCAAAGAGAAGGATGAATACTTCATGCCCGGAAGCTTACCTGTGTAGCCACAAGTCATTATGGGCTCTGGCTTGGTTGATCTTTGTTGTGACTCTGCTGGGCAGTGCTACGAGATGTAGTCGACGTTAGGATTGGGATGGGCACTGTCGGACAGTCAGGGAAGCACTCTGAAAGACCATGTTTCTTTCATCCTGTTCTCAAACACCAGGCAGTGCGAGGACTTACCAGGAGGGAAAGAATCTTGTGGGTAAAGTACACAACACTCTGCAGAGTTAAACCTAATCGATTAGCCGTGTCCCCGGTTACGGACAATTTGAGCTTCTAGACTTGGATCTATCTCTGAACTCTCAACACTGGACTGATAACTAATTGTGGGCAACTTAATGATACTTATGGGCATTGAGACATTGGTTGGCGGAACCATGTCATGATAGGTAACTCCATAGTGAAATTCCTGATATTCCTTTGTTGTAGGAAAATAAAATCAGCTTTTACGCAAAAACTCAGACACAGAGCCACAAAGCCTTTGCATATAGAATAGTCTTTATTTTTCTGTTCTTCTATGGTGATCTTGCCAGCATATTCAAAATGCTGACCTACACGGCTGCAACGTCTTATGTTGCAGATACTCTTCTACGACGGGTAAGAGTACTGATTCAGGGTTACGGTCCGCACTCAACTTGCCGTTGGTGTTATTGGGACTCCACTCCCGTTGACTGTATCCGCTGCTATTTTACGGTATATATCAGTTTTACGCTATTTACATGTGATTGCACTTTGATATATACATTGATGTACTGTGTGTGCCAGCATACTGATCCAGGGATGGCACAGAAAACACAGAGGCTTGACTCGTTTTGAGTCGGGTCGCTACAAAAATGGTATCAGAGCACATGTTGACTATAGGACGTGACCCTAGAAACTGGAAAGCCTTAGGAAATGATTTCTCGAAAACTTTGTTTTCAAAAGACCTTCTACTTCTCATCCCTTCTGAGTTTTATCAAGAGTTAGAAAATACCCTTTTCCCCTTGACCACACGAAGGATCAACTGGAGCCCTCCAAGAAGGACAAGATATCGGACAACTGGTGACCAACTCCGACAAAGATGCATTCCATTATGGAAGAGCTACAAAAGGATTGAAGACTATACAGACCTCAAGAAATTGAAGACCATGAAGAATTTTCCAAGATGTTATGCCCCTAGAAGACCAAACCCTTGCTGTATACTTACGTTAGATACGATGATTTGTGAGCTGTCATTTGTGTGTAAGTTTTATTTTCGACAGCCACAACAAAAAAAATCCATTTTCAAAACCATTGTTTGTATTGTGTGTTTTCTCCTCCTTTCTCTCTACCATCTCAACCCAAAACCTTGAACCCAATAGATGGCATATGAAGCTGGACTTGTACTTTCTGGACCAATGACCCAGTTAGAGGCAGAAGTATGGATTCACAACATGGAGAATCACTTCAGGAGCAACTCGATAGCACAGAAGTATGAGGTTCAAAATGCTCTCCAGCACTTTACCCAAAGTGCCGCAACTTGGTGGAAAATGCATCATGCCATACAAGGATTTAATGGAGCAAAGAATTGGGAAGAACTCAAGAAGACTCTGTTAAGATCCCGTCTCATTCAGAAGCATTGTGTTATCCCGATGAAGAAGACCCGAGCATGTAAAATCTGTGGAGAGATAGGACACACCCAAGAAGAACACAAGGAAGGATGTCCTTATTGTGAAGAAAATCACCCTGCTGAGGAATGCCCAACTGGGCAGGTGACATGTTTCTTGTGTGAAGGAACCAACCACTACCCGGCTCAATGCCAAATGTACCCCAAGGTACAGGAAGTCATCAAGCAATAGAAGGAAGCCATGAAGGAAGCCTTCAGAGGAGAATTTGGAGAATTTGTGATGAAGAAAGATATTGAAGACCCTGATGGAGAAGGATTAACCAGATTTTACTCAAATGCCTGCTATTCATGTGGAGAAGAAGGACATTTCTCACAGGACTGTACGAAGGAAAGAAAAGAGTATCTGGGAAACTTCCCGATAGAAGAAGTGGAGTTTGATCCACAGGAAATTGAAGCTTTGATCAGAACAAAGAACCTTAGGAAGAGACGAGCCCCTGAACAGAAGGACCTGAGCATATTAGATGTTACAAGTGTAAGGATATGGGCCACTATGCCGATAAGTGCCCAAGAAAGGAACCAAGAACCCAAGGAGCAAACACCAACATCAATAAGCCTCGAGACTTGTCAGAAATCATCTGTTTTCATTGCAAGGAAGCAGGATATTATGCTAACGAATGTCCCCAGAAGAAGAAAGCTAGAGTGGAGGATTTCAAGGAGCACATCGCAAATTTCCAGTGGTACTAGAGTATCTCCAAGGGGAGATGAATGAATAAGTCGAGAGTTGATGCTAGACCATACCAAACTAGTTATTATCATATTTCCTTGTTCATGATAATCGTTTATTATCCATGCTATAATTGTATTGATCGGAGACTTAGATGCATGTGTGGATACATAGACAAAACCATGTCCCTAGTATGCCTCTAATAGACTAGCTCGTTGATCAAAGATGGTTAAGGTTTCCTAGCCATTGACATGATATGTCATTTGATAACGGGATCACATCATTAGGAGAATGATGGGATGGACAAGACCCAAACTACAAACGTAGCATATGATCGTGTCAGTTTAATGCTACTGTTTTCTGCATGTCAAGTATCTGTTCCTATGACCATGAGATCATGCAACTCACTGACACCGGAGGAGTGCCTTGTGTGTATCAAACGTCGCAACGTAACTGGGTGACTATAAAGGTGCTCTACAGGTATCTCCGATGGTGTCTGTTGAGTTGGCATGGATCGAGACTGGGATTTGTTACTCCGTGTGACGGAGAGGTATCTCGGGGCCCACTCGGTAATACAACATCACAATGAGCCTTGCAAGCAATGTGACTAATTGTTAGTTGCGGGATCTTGTATTACGGAACGAGTAAAGAGACTTGCCGGTAACGAGGTTGAACTAGGTATGGAGATACCGACGATCGAATCTCGGGCAAGTAACATACCGAAGAACAAAGGGAACATCATACGGGATTAACTGAATCCTTGACATAGAGGTTCGACCGGTAAAGATCTTCGTAGAATATGTAGGAACCAATGCGGACATCCAGGTCCCGCCATTGGTTATTGACCGTAGACGTGTCTCGGTCATGTCTACATAGTTCTCGAACCCGCAGGGTCTGCACACTTAAGGTTTGGTGACGTTTCGGTAGTATAGAGTTATGAATGGTGGTGACCGAAGGTAGTTCGGAGTCCTGGATGAGATCCCGTACGTCACGAGGAGCTCCGGAATGGTCCGGAGGTAAAGATTCATATATAGGAAGTCCCAGTTTGGTCGCCGGAAAAGTTTCGGGCTCATCGGTAATGTACCGGGAGTGTCGGTAGTGTACCGGGAGACCACCGGGAGGGGTATTTCGACCCAAGAGGCTTCATGGGCTGTGGGAGAGTAAATACCAGCTTTTTGTGGGCTGGTGGAAGTCCCACACAAGGCCCATGAAGCTGGGAGAAAAAGCCCAAAGGGAAAAAGGTGGGAAAAGGCCAAAAAAGGAGGAATCCTAGTCCTACTAGGATTGGAGGAGGAGTCCTCCTCTCCTCCCCACTTTGGTCGACCCAAGGGCTGGCTTTTTGTCAGAAAAGACTCCTCCCCCTCTCCTCCTATATATACTAGAGGATTTTAGGGTTTTGGCACAGAATTTTCAGCCACGTGCTACCCGTTCCTCTAGTGCGTAGTTTCTCCTCTAGATCGGTTTTCTGCAGTGCTTAGGCGAAGCCCTGCCGGAATTGCTCCACCACCATCACCGGAGCGCCGTCACGCTGCCGGTGAACTCTTCTCCCACCCCACTTCCTCTTGCTGGATCAAGACGGTGGAGATCGTCATCAAGCTGCACGTGTGCTGAACGCGGAGGTGCCGTCCATTCGACGCTGGATCGGAAGGACCATGAACAAGATCGCGAGACGGTTCATGATGAGTTCACGGGACGGATCATGATGAGATCGCGGGATAGATCATGATGAGATCTCGGGACGGTTCGTGATTGGATCGCAGGATGGATCGTGATGTGATCGCGGGACGCTCGGCGATTTGGATCGCGAAGATGTTCGACTACACCAATCGCGTTTCTTAACGCTTCCCGCTTAGCGATCTACAAGGGTATGTAGATCCACTCTCCCTCTCGTAGATGCTCATCACCATGGATAGATCTTGCGTGTGCGTAGGAAATTTTTTGTTTCCCATGCAACATTTCCCAACAGTGGCATCATGAGCTAGGTCTATGTGTAGATGAGATCTCGAGTAGAACACAAAGAGTTTGTGGGCGTTGATGCTTAGATTGCTTCCTCCCTTGGTTGGATTTTGGTTCAGCGGTATTGTGAGATGAAGCGGCCCAGACCAACATTACTCGTACGCTTACGAGAGACTGGTTCCCTCGACGCAACTTGTTGCCTAGATGGCTTGCGGGTGGCAGTTTCTCACACTTTAGTTAGATCGGATTCGACAAAGGCAGTCCTTGAGAAGGTTGAAAAGCAAATTATGTATCACCGTTGTGGTTTATGCGTAGGTGAGAATCGTTCTTGCTAGAAACCCGTAGCAGCCACGTAAAACATGCAACAACAATTAGAGGATGTCTAACTTGTTTTTGCAGGGTATGTTGTGATGTGATATGGCCTATTACATGATGTGATATATGTGATGTATGAGATGATCATGTTATGTATAGAATTTCACGACTTGCATGTCGATGAGTACGGCAACCGGCAGGAGCCATAGGGTTGTCTTTAATTATTGTATGACCTGCGTGTCAATCATCAAGCGCTATGTAATGCTTTACTTTATCGTTAAACGGTAGCAATAGTAGTAGAAGCATGCAGGACGTGACAACCCCGATGGCGACACGTTGATGGAGATCAAGATGATGGAGATCATGGTGTCGTGCCGGTGACGATGGAGATCATGCCGGTGCTTTCAAGATGGAGATCAAAAGCACAAGTTCATGGCCATATCATGTCACTTATGATTTGCATGTGATGTTAATCCTTTTATGCACCTTGTTTTGCTTAGGACGACGGTAGCATTATAAGGTGATCCCTCACTTAAATTTCAAGATGAATTGTGTTCTCCCCGAGTGTGCACCGTTGCGAAAGTTCGTCGTGTTGAGACACCACGTGATGATCGGGTGTGATAGACTCTACGTTCACATACAACGGGTGCAAGCCAGTGTTGCGCATGCGGAACACTCGGGTTAAACTTGACGAGCCTAGCATGTACATACATGGCCTCGGAACACAAGAGACCGAAAAGTCGAACATGAGTCATATAGTAGATATGATCAACATGATGATGTTCACCATTGTAGCCACCTCAACTCACGTGATGATCGGACTTGAGTTGGTGAATTTGGATCATGTATCACTCGAATGACCGGAGGGATGTCAATTTGAGTGGGAGTTCTTAAGTAATATGATTAATTGAACTGATTATCATGAACATAGTCAATAGTGTCTTTGCAAATTATGTTGTAGATTACTAGCTCGCGCTGTAGCTCCCTTAATTTTTATATGTTCCTAGAGAAATAGAGTTGAAAGATGATGGTAGAAATATTGCGGACTGGGTCCGTGATCTGAGGATTGTCCTCATTACTGCATAGAAGGCTTATGTCCTTAATGCACCGCTCGGTGTGTCAACCCCTCTAGCGTCGTCTGTAGATGTTGTGAACATCTGACAGGCACGTTCTGATGACTGCTTGATAGTTTAGTGCGTCATGCATTACGGCTTAGAATTGAGGTTCCAAAACGTTTTGAACATCATGGAACATATGAGATGTTTCTAAGAGCTGAAATTAGGATCTCAGGCTCGTGCCCGTGTTGCGAGATATGAGATCTCCAACAAGATTCTTTGCCTGCAAGATGAAAGAGAATAGATCAATCGTTGAGCATGTGCTCAGATTGTCGGGGTGCTACAATCGCTTGAATCGAGTGGGAGTTGATCTTCCAGATAGGATAGTGATTGATATAGTTCTCCAAGTCACTATCACTAAGCTACTAGAACTTGGTGATGAACTGTAAAATGCTAGGGATAGAAATAATGATCCCTGAGCTGTTCGCGATGTTTGACACCGCGAAGGTAGAAATCAATAAGGAGCGTCAAGTGTTGATGGTTAGTCAAACCACTAGTTTCGAGAAGGGCAAGAGCAAGGAGGGAAACTTCATGGATAGCAAGTCAGTTGCTGCTCCAGTGAAGCAACCCAAAGTTGAACCCAAACCCGAGACTAAGTGCTTCGATTATGAGGAGAGCGGTCGCTGAAGCGGAATAACCCTAGATACTTGGTAGATAAGAAGGTTGGCAACGTCGATAGAAGTATATTTGATATACGTGTTAATGATGTGTACCTTGCTAGTACTCCTAATAGCACCTGGGTATTGGATACCGGTTCGGTTGCTAAATGTTAGTAACTCGAAATAAAAGCTACGGAATAAACGGAGAACTTGCTAAGGGTGAGGTGACAATGTGTGTTGGAAATGTTTCCAAGGTTGATGTGATCAACATCACACGCTCTCTCTACCTTCGAGATTAGTGATGAACCTAAATAAATGTTATTTGGTGTTTTGCGTTGAGCATGAACGTGATTAGATCGTGTTATTGCAACACGGTTATTCATTTAAGTTAGAGAATAATGGTTATTCTATTTACATGAATAATACCTTCAATGGTCATGCACCCAGTGAGAATGGTTTGTTAAATCTTGATCGTAGTAATACACATGTTCATAACATTGATGCCAAAAGATACAAAGTTAATAATGATAGTACCACATACTTGTGGCACTGCCGCTAAATGTCATATTGGTATAAACCACATGAAGAACCTCCATGCTGATGGATCTTTGGACTCATTCGATTTCGAATCGGTTGAGACATGCGAACCATGCCTCTTGGTCAAGATGACTAAGGACCCCGTTTTCTGTTTTGATGAAGTGGGCAAGTGATTTATTGGAAATGATACATGTTGATGTATGCAATCCAATGAGTCTTGTAGCGAGTAGTGGATATCATTATTTTCTTATCTTCAATGATGATTTGAGTAGATATAGTGTATATTTACTTAATGAAACACAAGTCTGAATCATTTGAAAGGTTCAAGCAAATTCAGAGTGAAGTTTAAAGATCATCGTGACAAGAAGATAAAAATGTTTGCGATATGATCGTGGAGGTGAATATCTGAGTTACCAGTTTGGCATACAACTTTAGACAAAGTGAAAGTTGTTTCACAACTCATGCCACCTGGAACACCATAGTGTGATGGTGTGTCTGAATGTCATAGTCATGCTCTATTGGATATGGTGCGTGCTATGATGTCTATTATCGTTTTGTTACTATAATTTTGGGGTTATGCATTAGAGACAAATACATTCACTTTAAATAGGGCACCATCTAAATCCGTTGAGATGACACCGTGTGAACTATGGTTTGATAGAAACCTAAGCTGTCATTTCTTAATGTTTGGGGCTACGACGCTTGTGTGGAAAATGTTTTCACCTAATGAGCTCGAACCCAAAGCGGACAAATGCATCTTCATAGAATACCCTAAGAACAGTTGGGTGAACCTTCTATCTCAGATCCAAGCATAAAATGTTTGTTGCTAAAACTGGGTCCTTTCTCGAGAAAAGGTTTCTCTTGAAAGAATTGAGTGGGAGGAGGATAGAACTTGATGAGGTTATTGAACCTCTGCTTCAACCAGACAGTAGCGCAGCGCAGAAAGATGTTTCTGTGAAGCCTACGTCAGTTGAAGAGGAAGTTAATAATGATGATCATGAAGCTTCGGATCAAGTTACTATCGACCTATGAGGAAAATAGAGCTTGATGAGGTTATTGAACCTTTACTTCAACCAGAAAGTAGCGCAGCACAGAAAGATGTTTCTGTGAAGCCTACGTTAGTTGAAGAGGAAGTTAATGATGATGATCTTGAAGCTTCGGATCAAGTTACTATCGAACTTCGTAGGTCGACAAGGATGTATACTGCTCCTGAGCGGTACGACAACCCTGTCTTGGAGGTCATGTTGTTGGACAACGATGAACCTACAAACTATGGAGAAGCGATGATGGGCCCAGAAACCAACAAATGGTTAGAGGCCATGAAATCCGAGAAAGGATCCATGTATGAAAACCAGGTATAGACTTTGGTGGACTTGCTCGTTGGACGGCAGGTCATTAAGTACAAATGGATCTTTAAAATGAAGACAGACGCTGATAGTAAATGTTACCATTTGTAAAGCTTGACTTGTTGCAAAGTGGTTTACGACAAGTTCAAGGAGTTGACTGCGATGAGACTTTCTCACTCATAGCGATGCTAAAGTCTGTTGGAATTATGTTAGCAGTTGCTGCATTTTTCAATTATGAAATCTGGCAGATGGATGCCGAAACATCGTTTCCTTCCTTAAGGAAAGGTTGTATGAGATACAACCAGAAGGTTTTGTCAGTCCTAGGGATGCTAAAAGGTGTGCAAGCTTCAGTGATCCTTCTAGAGACTGAAGCAAGCATCTCGGAGTTGGAATATACACTTTGATAAGGTGATCAAAGTTTTGTAGTTTATACAAAGTTTATGAGAAACTTGTATTTACAATAAAGTGAGTGGGAGCACTATAGAATTTCTGATAAGTATATGTGGATGACATATTGATCCGAAATAATGTAGAATTTCTGGAAAGCATAAACGGTTGTTTGGAAAGTGATTTTCAAAGGAAGACCTGGATAAAGCTACCTAATTGTTGAGCATCGAGATCTATAGAGATAGATCAATATGCTTGATGAGACTTTCAATGAGTACATACCTTGACAAGATTTTGAAAGAGTTCAAAATGGATCAGTCAGAGAAAGAGTTCTCGCCTGATTTGTAAGGTGTGAAGTTGAGTGAGACTCAAAACTCGACAACGGCAGAAGAAAGAGAAAGGACGAACGTCGTCCCCTATGCCTTAGCCATAGGCTCTAATTATGCCATGATGTGTACCACACCTATGTGTGCCTTGCCATGAGTCTGTCAAGGGGTACAAAAAGTGGTCCAGGAGTAGGATCACTGGACAACGGTCAAAATTATCCTTAGTAACCAGAGGACTAAGGAGATATTTCTCGATTATGGAGGTGATAAAGAGTTCGTCGTAAAGAGTTACGTCGATGCAAGCTTTAACACCAATCCGGATGACTCGTAGTAGCAATCTGGATACGTATAGTGGAGCAGCCATTTGGAATAGTACGAAGTGGAGTGTGGTAGCAGTGTTTACAGTTTGACATAGAGATTTGCAAAGTACACACGGATCTGAATGTCGCAGACCCGTTGACTATAAGACCTCTCTCACATGTAAAGCATGATCGAGCCCCAGAACTCGTTGGGTGTTAGATTCATAACAATGCAAATCACATGGTGATGTGAACTAGATTATTGACTCTAGTGCAAGTGGGAGACTGTTGGAAATATGCCCTAGAGGCAATAATAAATTAGTTATTATCATATTTCCTTGTTCATGATAATCGTTTATTATCCATGCTATAATTGTATTGATCGGAGACTTAGATGCATGTGTGGATACATAGACAAAACCATGTCCCTAGTATGCCTCTAATAGACTAGCTCATTGATCAAAGATGGTTAAGGTTTCCTATCCATTGACATGATATGTCATTTGATAACGGGATCACATCATTAGGAGAATGATGGGATGGACAAGACCCAAACTACAAACGTAGCATATGATCGTGTCAGTTTAATGCTACTATTTTCTGCATGTCAAGTATCTGTTCCTATGACCATGAGATCATGCAACTCACTGACACCGGAGGAGTGCCTTGTGTGTATCAAACGTCGCAACGTAACTGGGTGACTATAAAGGTGCTCTACAGGTATCTCCGATGGTGTCTGTTGAGTTGGCATGGATCGAGACTGGGATTTGTTACTCCGTGTGACGGAGAGGTATCTCGGGGCCCACTCGGTAATACAACATCACAATGAGCCTTGCAAGCAATGTGACTAATTGTTAGTTGCGGGATCTTGTATTACGGAACGAGTAAAGAGACTTGCCGGTAACGAGGTTGAACTAGGTATGGAGATACCGACGATCGAATCTCGGGCAAGTAACATACCGAAGAACAAAGGGAACATCATACGGGATTAACTGAATCCTTGACATAGAGGTTCGACCGATAAAGATCTTCGTAGAATATGTAGGAACCAATGTGGACATCCAGATCCCGCCATTGGTTATTGACCGTAGAGGTGTCTCGGTCATGTCTACATAGTCCTCGAATCCGCAGGGTCTGCACACTTAAGGTTTGGTGACGTTTTGGTAGTATAGAGTTATGAATGGTAGTGACCGAAGGTAGTTTGGAGTCCCGGATGAGATCCCGGACGTCACGAGGAGCTCCGGAATGGTCCGGAGGTAAATATTCATATATAGGAAGTCCCAGTTTGGTCGCCGGAAAAGTTTCGGGCTCATCGGTAATGTACCGGGAGTGCCGGTAGTGTACCGGGAGACCACCGGGAGGGGTATTTCGACCCAAGAGGCTTCATGGGCTGTGGAGAGTAAATACCAGCTTTTTGTGGGCTGGTGGAAGTCCCACACAAGGCCCATGCAGCTGGGAGAAAAAGCCCAAAGGGAAAAAGGTGGGAAAAGGCCAAAAAAAGGAGGAATCCTAGTCCTACTAGGATTGGAGGAGGAGTCCTCCTCTCCTCCCCACTTTGGTCGACCCAAGGGCTGGCTTTTTGGCAGCCAAGACTCCTCCTCCTCTCCTCCTATATATACTAGAGGATTTTAGGGTTTTGGCACAGAATTTTCAGCCACGTGCTACCCGTTCCTCTAGTGCGTAGTTTCTCCTCTAGATCGGTTTTCTGCAGTGCTTAGGCGAAGCCCTGCCGGAATTGCTCCACCACCATCACCGGAGCTCCGTCACGCTGCCGGTGAACTCTTCTCCCTCTCCACTTCCTCTTGCTGGATCAAGACGGTGGAGATCGTCATCAAGCTGCACGTGTGCTGAACGCGGAGGTGCCGTCCGTTCGACGCTAGATCGGAAGGACCATGAACAAGATCACGAGACGGTTCGTGATGAGTTCACGTGACGGATCGTGATGAGATCGCGGGACGGATCGTGATGAGATCGCGGGACGGTTCGTGATTGGATCGCGGGACGGATCGTGATGTGATCGCGGGACGCTCGGCGATTTGGATCGCGAAGATGTTCGACTACACCAACCACGTTTCTTAACGCTTCCCGCTTAGCGATCTACAAGGGTATGTAGATCCACTCTCCCTCTCGTAGATGCTCATCACCATGGATAGATCTTGCGTGTGCGTAGAAATTTTTTTGTTTCCCATGCAACGTTTCCCAACAGGCTATGGGGTGACCGTTCTGTTGCAGCACTGCACCAATACCCTTGTCGCTAGCATCTGTCTCGACAACAAATTGTTGCTTGAAGTTTGGCAGCGCAAGCACTGGCGCCGCCACCAGTTGTTGTTTCAGGACTTGGAAGGTTGTTTCAGTTATTCTAGACCACACAAATGGCACTCCTTTCTTGAGCAGGTTGAAAAGGGGCCTCGCGATCACGCCAAAGTTTCGTACAAAGCGCCTGTAGTAACCGGCTAACCCGAGGAAGCTACGAACTCCTTTCACATCAGTGGGTGTAGCCTAGTTAGCTACAGCTTGCACTTTAGCTGGATCCGTTGACACACCATTGGCACTGATAACATGACCAAGATACGCTAGTTGCTGTTGGCCAAAGTCACATTTGCTGTACTTCACCTTCCATTGATCCCATTTGAATAATGCAAACACCTCTCTCAGATGCTGCACGTGTTCCTGTAGAGTTTTGCTAAAGACGAGTATATCATCGAAGAAGAACAAGACACAGTGACGGAGCAGCAGATGTAGGGTAGTGCTCATGGCGCCATTAAAGGTGGTTGGGCCCCCAACAAACCCAAAGGAGACAACCTTGTACTCAAAGTGGCCGGTGTGTGTCTGAAATGTTGTCTTGTATTCCTCCCCTTCAGCTAACTGGATCTGGTGATAACCAGCTCGAAGATCGAGCTTGGAGAACCACACCGCTCCATGCAAATCATCTAGCAGCTCCTCAATCACTAGCACAGAGTATTTGCTGACGATAGTGAGGGCGTTGAGGTGACGGTAATCGATACATAACCTCCAAGTGCCATCCTTCTTCTTGACCAGAATGGACACGGACGAGAAGGGGTTGGTGCTACGCTGAATAATACCTGACCGAAGCAGATCTACCACTTGCCTTTCAATTTCTGTTTTATGCTTTGGTTTATGACGATACGGCCTGATGTTGACAGGTTGGGCTCCTGGAATTAGTGGGATCCGGTGATCGCAGTCACGGCGTGGTGGGAGGTCCACGAGCTTACCAAAGATGTCAGAGAACTCGTCCACCACTTCCTGAACACAGTCTGGAACATTACTTGTGGCACCCTCGGCAATCTGAGCTGCTGTGAGGAAGACCACATGTGAAATAGCTCCTGCCTTGCGCATACTCTGCAACTGAAGTGAGTTGATGACAAAACATGTTGAAGAAGTAGCTTTGTGTCCATGGAGACAAGCAGTGCCAGTTGGGGTGGGGATGTCAATGCGCTTGTGGCGCCAATCAACTGTCATCGGGCTGTACTGCTCCAACCAATCCATGCCTAAGATGGCATCATATGTGCCCAATGCCAAAACCTTAAGATCGGTTGTGAATTCGCTCCATTGAGTACACCATTGGCAATCTAGAATTTCAGACGAGCATCGCAGTTTGCCCCCATCGGCAACACGCACTTTGCACTCGCGTGCCAACGCTCGTATGCCTGTCAACTGTTGGGCAAGGTCCTGGTTGACAAAAGATGTAGAACTCCCGGAGTCAACCAACATCAAAACCTTGTGCCCTTGTATCCAAGCCCATAATTGGAAGGCCTTGGAGGAGACCCCGCTAGAGAGAACCTGACATGAGATCGCCATAACCATCTCAGGTGTGGCGGGTGCCGCATCGGTCGCGTTGTCGAAGATGGTGTCGATGCCAAACAGCTCCAACAGCTCCTCGACAACGTGCAGCTGGACTGATGTGGGGCAGACGTGGTCTTGGCCCCAACGTCCGCTGCACTTGAAGCACAATCCCCACGCACGACGATAGTCGTGGAGGGCCTTGACCTTGTCGCTATCCGCACGGGCGCCTTCCGTGCCACGACGATCCGTCGCGCCCACTAGTGAGGGGACGCGCGCCAGTGGTGGAGATAGCAGCAGTGGCACGCCGGAGATCTTGGGCGTGTCTGGTGGTCGTGGCACATGTGGTGGTGGTGCGTCCCGAAACACGCCATCGGCCACCTCCTCTTGCAGCAGCGCCAAGGAGCACGCGGTGTCCAAATCCTGCGGTTGCTGAACAAGCACCACCGCACGAATGTCCGGTCGCAAACCTTCCACAAAATGAGTAAGGAAATAGTATGGGTGAATTGTATCCGAATATGAAGTCAAATGATTAATAATTGATTCAAATTTCTCAATGTATTCGGTCACACAACCTGTCTGTTTAACTATGTAAAACTGCCTAATCAAGAGCTGATGCCTATCTCTACCGAATCGGGTGCAGAGAAGTGAGCAAAATGATTCCCAATTGAACTCAGCCAATTTTTTCTAAACAGACTATAGCCAAATAGAAGCAGGGCCCGAAAAATTCAAACATGCCATCGGGACCCAAAAGGAATTATGGATGCCAAACATTTGAAAATACTGTTCACATAATGTCTTCCACAGGCGTGGATTCTCGCCTGCGAACTGAGGAAAAACGATGAAGGGGTGGGCTTGACCCAAACCCGCAAGCATGTGGCTTGCATTAGCGAAAGGGGAAACATCTGAAGGAGTTGGGTGGAGAGTGATCTGACCGTTTGCCGGGAGCGGCGGTGGTGCCAGGAAGGACGCCGTCGGCAACTCCTGTTGAAGATGAGCACCGCCGTGGTCGTTTGACCCATGAGGAGAACTTGTCGCGCCAGTCACAACACCGAGGAGGTCGCCGTGCGTCGCTGGCGGCGGGGTTGGAAGGTTGCCCGCCGTGCTTCTCTCACCGTCCTTGCTTGGTGGAGGCTGCGCGAGTTGGAGCGCCGCCACCGCATCGCCCAAATTGGCAACGCGACGCTCCAGATCGGGCTTCCATGCCACGATCTCGTCGATTTTGGCTGTCGTGGCGCGCTGCGCCTTGGTGTTCGCCTCGAGGGTGGACTCCAACTTATCGAGGAAAGCCTTGATCGACAGATCCATCGCCACGAGATGCGTCCGTGCTTGCCGAAGACTACGCGTCTCAGCAAACTGCGCCAGATCGGAGTGGCGGAAGGGGTTGAAGTGGTCTCTGATACCAGATGATAGAGTAGTGATAGTATTGATCGAATAATGCTCTCTGAAGTAGTAGCTATTACAGACCAATTACAGAAATTGGATGAATCTTGGAAGAACAAGGGAAGGGGGAAGTAGTGGTAGCCTCCGTCGTGCCGTTTGCCTTGATCCACTGGATGTCTTCGCTTCTCTTCTCGCTGGCTTAAGTAGTGCGGTGTGGTGTGCAGCTAGTTAACCCAGTCCGGTCCAACGACTCTCTGGTTGGGCCGCGATGCACGCTTGGGCCGTGCATCGCGTGGCTTACTGCTACCACCTTGTAGGCCTGTAGCGCCAGGGGAACTAACAAATCCCCTGGGCATGAGCCGTAGGGACATGCGGAGGAGCTGGGGACGTTGGCCATGTTTTGCGTGGAGCTTCCGCTAGGAGTTTCTTTCGATGAGGAGGAAGAGAGTGTGGTTGAGCCACGATGTTCTTTGATTAAATGGGTTGGTGCCTTTGTTACAGAGGGGTAAGATTGTAAAAATCACTGACCACTCGCCTCCTCACGACGCGTGAAAATCGAGGAACACGCGCAGTTATTATAATGAACCTACGCCCGCGACGCTTGAGATTTTACCGAAGACTGGTAGGTAGCCGAACAAAGAAGGATGAGGGACAAGCCGAAGACGACGACATGAGGAGATCAACTGGATATAAATCGACATTGAAGGCTATTCCGGGGCCTACTGAGGGAGTCCTGGATTAGGGGGTCCTCGGATAGCCGACCTATTGTTAATGGGCCGGACTGTATGGGCCGCAAAGCGAGCATGGGACGATCAGAGACCACCTACGCCAGATGGAAGCTTCAAGGAGCCATGATGTATTCTCCAAGTTATTAGCTGTAGTTAGGCATGTTTATATCTTCGGCATGTAACCGACCATGTGTAAACCTAGGACACCCTCGGCATCTATATAAGCCGAAGGGTTCAGGGATATAGATAGAACAACTCATCTAGGGTTAGCTATACGATCTCGAGGTAGATCAACTCTGTAACCGCTCACAACATCAATACAACCAAGCAGGACGTAGGCTATTAACTTCATAGGAGGGCCCGAACCTGGGTAAACTCGTGTCCCCTTCGTCTCCTGTTACCGTCGATCCTAGTCTCACAGTTCGAGACCCGTACCCGAGATCCGCCGGTTTTGACACCGACAACTATTTAGCAGCAGCACATGTTAAACAAACACTACCACTATCAGAATTAGTAGTAGCGTTGTCTATAAAACACACTATTGCTAAATATTAGTTGTAGAGCCTTAGCAGTAACACTGGTAACCATGATACTATTATGCCTAAATCGGTGATGTAAGGTTTTCCCAAGTAGTAACGTGTCCCAACACGATTGGGGAAAAATTTCACATGTCACCCAAACAAAAAGCAACTGCTCGTTAAACTTTTTTTTGTTTCAATTTTAGTTTTATAGTAGACGAGACACACTTTTGTATCAAGTTTTTTACCCCAAGGAATGATAGGATGTGTTTGGATGGCAGCCATTTTTTTTTTTTGCTAATAACTTTTGTCCAACTCATGTGTTAAGCTGACCGTTCTTTTTTTGTTCAAGAGCTAACCAAAATTTTGGCAAGCCGAATATATATATATATTTAATATAATCTGCCATGTTTTTAGACGAACCAAATATATGATAAAGTTTGGGCCAAAACCAAACATAACCTATGATTTTTCCGGAGAGCACAGCGTTCGAAGGCCCACGAGCTTAATGATGAAACAGCCCAAACGAGCCGTCAGCCCAATCCCGGTCCGACTCTGACACGCTTCCACTTCCATTAAAAAGCCCGTTGTCCCTAAACCCAATCCCGAATTCCCCAAAGTCCTCGAGACAAATCGCCCTCGCGTTAGGTTAGGCCGAGGCGAGTAGATTCGACTTCGAGCTCAGCACGCCGCGGTCATGGAAGACGAGGAGCACGAGGTGTACGGCCAGGAGATCCCCGTCGACGGCGAGGACGTCGACATGGGCGCCGGGGGCGACGACGCCGCCAAGGTTCGTGACGCGCCCGCCGCCGCCGCCGCGGCTCGCTCTGCCCCTCTCCCCCGGTCCCGGACCCGAAACCCTAACGCCGGTACTGACCCTGTTCGTGTCCAGCTGCACGAGCTCGACGAGATGAAGCGCCGCCTCAAGGAGATGGAGGAGGAGGCCGCCGCCCTCCGCGAGATGCAGGCCAAGGTCGCCAAGGAGATGCAAGGTTAGTGCCGTGTCCGTGTACGCAACCTGTCGGTATCAACTTTAGGACCCGCATACGGGACGGGGTGGCTGGGGAATTTCAGATCCGGGACACTAGTGGAACGTTTTGTTCTCGGGCAAGCGCTGGCCTCGCCTAGCCCAGCATGGAAGCCAGTGGTTTCGTTCCTCGGCGAGCTCGCCTCGTTACCCAGCTTTCTGGCTGGATCCTAACAAGCCCTAGGATCGCCTGCTTTCTTGTTGCCCTTTAGTATGGGTATGATAACCAGCGTAGTAATTTGTATGGTGTGGTCTAATTGCTTTTGGTTAGTTCCTTCATCTCTTCTCATATGCGATTTTGGTAGTTTGCCTGCCTGAGATGTATATATAATGTTGCTTCACGCATTCATAATCCTCGTAATTTCCTTTTAGAAAAAGAACCCTCTTAATTTAACCAGTTGGGCTTATGGTGGTTCTGCTGTGGTAAAGCATAATATGGGGTATTAGAGGCCCTGTATGGACCGTATCCACAGCATTGTATTATGTAACCTTCCACAAAATGATGTTTAGTAACTGCCTCTTTGCTTGCTGAATGACATCATATTTGTGTGTTGGATCAATCTCGGAGCATGTTCTTTTAGGCTTTGTTGCCTGCTTTATGCTGTAATTTCTATGCCAATATCTCCTTGCAAATATCTTAACACATTGAGTCTTTGTACCTATGTAGGCGGAGATCCTAATGCGACCACATCTGAAGCAAAAGAAGAGATGGATTCTCGTTCTGTTTTTGTTGGAAATGTAAGTTTTCATACCGCTGTTGTTTAAATTTAGTTGGCACTCGTAAATTTCATAGTAGTTATGATGGCCTAGGTATATGCAATACAGCTGATACCATATGTTTCTTTTTACATGTGATAATGTTTGTTATGCTTATGAAAGCTTTTATAGAAAAGCTGATGTTGAAGTTAGCTACTTATAATTTGCTTGACCAGCCCAAATTTTGTTTAAGGTGCTCTGAGATTAGGTATTAATGTTTCCACAGAACATTCTATCTTTACTTTGATGATTTTGTTTCTATTCTCAATAGATAGTGTCATAGTGCCAATCAGCAATGTGCCTTAGTCCCCTAAATAGTGCCATAACTTTAAACATGTATCATTGACAATCATACTTTATCAGTGACTTGAAATGCACTCTGTATTTCTATCTTTATCTCTGTATTTTTTTTCTGGTGCATTGATTGAGAAATGACATTGACCGCAGGGTAGTCTGCTATCGTCAAGTCTTTGAAATCGAAATTTTGGCATCTGGCTGAGTCTCAGTGCAGGTTCTAGTGTTAGCTTAGAGGGGGCATGAAAAAAGAGGAAAAAATCCATGAAAAAAAGAAAAAAATATTTGAAAAAGTAAAAAAGAAAAAGAATATAGAAAAAAGAAGAAAAAAAGAAGAAGAAAAATACAGTGTGATAGGAAATGCCCCCGAAAATGTCAGTAGAGAACTGCTGCATGTACTCCACCTGGCGCTTGATACATGGACTGATGTGGCATGGTATCAATAGCCATCGGTAGATGAGAATCAGTGGCAGGGGTGCATAGGCATGACATGTAAGTGTGACCTCACATTTTATGTTGTGTCTATTGAAGAATGCTATGTTTTTTCTCATGTTATGCCTGCTGGAGATTTTATTCTCTGTAGTATGTGTCATTTCTCCCATTGGAATTAGTCATGTTTTAATAGTTAATCTAATGGTTCATCTGCCAGTTTTGTCATCTTTCAGCAAAATATAACCAATAGAGCTTCCTTTTGCTTTTGAAATATCTGAAGGAAGTGTGTATGTCAAAATTTTAACTAGAGTGCTGGTGTTTAGGGGTGTCTATATGAGTGAATGATATCTGTAGTCATGATATTTTAGTATTTCATATAGGCATTGGATGCATGTCAGTCTGAAAGCATGTAGATGTATATAGCTGTTTTTCACTTTCTCTGAGCTATCAATGACAGACTTGCTCAAGCACTGCTGTCCCCTATTTTGACTTTTGGTGTCTGTGTGTCAATATGCGTTTCAGCCTGCATCTATGTAGCAAGAAGCCTATGATATGCAACTTATTTTAGAAGTCAACGTGACTAGATATTAAATAGGCATTGCAGGATGAGCATCTGTTTTCCTTTGTCCATTACATCCTCTTTAGGTCTAGTGTGTAGGCTGTAGGATCTTGTAGATGCGAACCTTATCATGTAAGCCATAGAACATTGCAGACATGAATGTTTTTCCTTATTAAAAATTAATATGAGGCTGAGATGCAGATCAGTACCACTATCAGTTCCAAGTTTTATCTGTTTACATCGTCAGTTCTGTGTATATATGTACCTAGTAATTTGTCCTAGCATCTGTCTAACAGTTTGTTCACTTCTTTGCGCACTCCTTTTGCATCATTATTATCACTGAAGTGCATTTGTTTCTAGTAAGCAATACGCGCGAGGAGTGTTAGGCTATATGCTGACGCAAAGCAGATGTGCTTGATTAACTTGCATCACAGGTCCAGTAACAACGGTAGTTTCTTATTGTGAGTGACATAACCAGTCAAAATTTGGGATGTTTGATGAAAACTTATCTCTATTCTAGAACAGTAAGAGAAGTAGTAACTACTGTGGAGCTCTAGTGAATTCACAGGTTGATAGTTTGCTCAAATTGAGATGCAGTCTGGTACTGGTGGTTTATTTTGAATGTGTTATGTGACATCGTAAGTGTACTCATTATGTTTTGTAATTGTATGATCACAACTGCAGGTTGACTATGCATGCACTCCAGAAGAAGTGCAGCAGCATTTTAATTCTTGCGGAACCGTCAACCGAGTGACTATCCTGACTGACAAGTTTGGGCAGCCTAAAGGTTTTGCTTATGTTGAATTTGTTGAAGCAGAAGCTATTCAGGAAGCTGTCAAGCTTAGTGAGTCGGAGCTTCATGGTCGGCAAATCAAGGTGAGCTGTGAATTCACGCTCCCCTCAAACTGCAACTGACCACCTTATTTTCGTTAACCTATGTGGCATGCTGACCTTGTATGTTCTTCAGGTTGCACCGAAGCGGACTAATGTTCCTGGGTTGAAGCAGCCCCGAGGGGGCCGAGGATTCAACCCATACGGCGGCCACCCCTACATGAGGCCATATCCACCACCGTTTTACAATCCTTATGGTGGTTATGGGTAAGTTTAATTTTCTTTACTTGGTACCCCTCGGCCTCTTGGCCTCTGAAATAACGAGAGCATCATCATCACCCTGTCTAAATTGTTCTCCTGTTTTTTCATAATGCAGGAGAGCTCCCAGGTTCCGCCGTCCGCGCAGGCCCTTCTACTGAAGTTCTTGCTCCAAGGAGTTTTGTCAACACATGACGACACTAGTTTTCGATCGAGCTTAAGCCAGTCAAGAGAACTCAAATCCTCACACCGTGTTTCATTATTTCACAGTGGGATATGTGATGGTTGTTGTGTAATCTACTCTGTTGTGTTGGAAAATGTTTAAGCCATTACATGCATCAGCATTATGTACTATTTGACTTAGTAATCAAGTCATACCACATACAGTACTATGCCTGGAACTGGATTGTATTTCTTGCTTTAAAGTTCTTCTGCGTGTACTTGCTATTATCAGTGGTAAGCTTTGTATGTTGTCAAGTTGCAAGTTGCCACGCTCAAGCTTTGAACGGTTTTAAATCCTAGCATTGCAGAAGAAAAAACTAGAATTGCCTCTTTTTTTTCCTGGAAAGGGACCTTGGCATCATCTAAAGCGCAGAAGTTTTACAAAGAAGTCTCAGTGGTAATAAAAATAAAAAGATCAGACAATAGCTGGTCAGCAAAAGGATTTACATGACTCGAACAAATAATTAGTTAGATGCTATACTTTGTGGGTAGCGTCAGGTTAGTCGTGTGTCATACGTAAACTTGCTGTAAACACACACTATTTGTATTCAACCGCCATTTGAATACATTCAGTCTTTCTGATAAGTTGACCAAAATCAACCTAAAAGCCACGACTTGTCCCTAATCAAAGTCCATCTAAATTGGATCTTCAAGTGTGTAGATCCCAACTCCAAATGTACGTCTTATTTTTTTCTACGCATCACGTTGTATAACGGTGGGTATTGTAGAGCAAGCAGGTTCTCCACCAACCGAGTGTCTTTCCAAAACCCATAGATTGGCCTTAAAAGAACTTCTCTTAATTCCCCTCATCAAGCCCTCCCAAAAAGGTGAGTGTTGGTTTTGCTTCCACCTGAGTTAAGATTTTTGGAACATAGGTACTCCCTCCGTAAACTAATATAAAAATATTTAGAACATTATTTTAGTAATCTAAACGTTTTTATATTAATTTACAAAGGGAGTACTTATTATGAAGAACCTCTTGCCAGACACTCGCATCATCAAGAAATTTGTAGTCAATTACTAAGCAAGCATTTGTTTTTACCTCTATGTTTTCAGTAGCCAAATCACCTTGATTCTTTGGACGACACAAGATATTTCACTTAGCTAGTGTGCACTTATGTTTGTGCTCATTGCAATGCCAGGAGAACCTAGATCGATAAAAATCAAGCCTCTCCAACACCCCTTTGGGTATTTCAAAAAGAACATCATAAACATGGGTAGACTTGTGAGAACAATGTTGATGAGAGTTAACCGTGCCCCATACGACATGAGTTCTCCCTTCCAATTGTTGACCTTTTGATCTTGATCTTCAATAATTTTTTTCATTCTTTGTTTGTGAGCTTAGGATGGTGAATGGGTATTCCGAGGTACATAAACGGAAGAGATCCCACCTTGCAATCTAAGAGTTGCCTACATTTCCTCTCTGTTTCTTTGACCCTTCCAAAGCAAAATAACTCGCTTTTATAGGATTTGGAGCAGAAAGTAATATGCCGCAGCTGGTCTTGGAGGCGGTGGGTTTCCAGAGGGTGATCTATTTGTTTTCACTAGATAGATTGGTCAAGACCATCAAATATTAGTTAAACATTTTTTTTGCCTACAAAGGTAGTAGGTTTAGAGCATTGAAAACAATTACTATTTTAAATAACAAAAGTCACATATTAATAGCACAACTGGTCGTCCAAGCTTTGTCCCAACAAACCTAATACTCCCCCCTACCCTGCTCGGTTTATAAGTCTGGAAGGAATTTTTAGGTCATCGGTTTGACCAATAAAATGGTATAACACTATGCAACAAAATTTATATGATTAAAAACCGTATTTGACAACCAATCTAAAAATATTTTTCATAGAATATAATACATATTTCTCTAATTAAATCAAAGACGTAAAAAGTCGTGCCCGTCATGTAAACATTACTGTTACAGAATAATTTAAAACCTTCTTGCTTCGATGCTATATCCATGATATCTTATATTAAAATCCATGCATTTTTTTCTCGAGGACTCTTCTCTTGCATTCATAACACTTGATTGAGACTTGCTTAAATCTCAGTCTACTGAGAAGTGGGCAGACCCATTTTGAAACCTATGATACGAAGCAGGACATACAGTAACAAGAGCATCGAAAGGCGTGCGTGGTGCTCAGAGCTGGCGTCCTCCTGGCACCGGCAGCACCCCAATGGCAACGCCTGCTGCTCCCATCCCATTGGGAACGCCCATCAGAGCCCGGCGTGCGTGCGCATCGCCAAAGCCGCAGCCCGCCCCGCAGAGCCGGACGGACGGACGCGGCGTGGTGCACTCTGCACTGCATGGCGAGGTCAGCTCCGTTCGCTCAGGTGGCCTGCCTGCCTAGCGCCTACGTACCTTGCCTTGCAAGAGACAAGTGGCTTGCCAAGTACGCGACGCGACGGGCACCTCCATCTGACAACAAGACACCCCTCCCCTCCGTCACAAGATCTCTGGACAAAATCTAGGATCCGCCACCACCGCCCAGCCAGCGTGCGCGCGCGCGCTCAAGCCTCGAGCTCTGCCATGCAAAAAAGTGGATTGGCTGGCCGACTGGCCTCGCACTGTTGGCTCTGGGCGTGGCCATGGCATGCACCCACGTCAGAGGAGCCCGGCCCAGAGCAGCAGCCTCTGCCACCACCAGCTGCCAGCAGGTCACATCTTTTCCACGCCCCGTCGATGGGATTGCACCCGGCAGAGAGAAGCCAGTACATCCAAGACGGTGCAGAGCAGCAAATTTACAACCACTGCTGCACGCAGAAGTATTCTCAACAGTTCATCATATTTTGATCTTGTTGCTCTATGTTTTTAGGCACCACAGGTTCTTTACATTCCAGGCAAGCTCACACGACGCTCGGACGGACAATATCTGCAAGCGGCCAAGGATAACACAATTTGGCACAATTACAAGCACATGAACACGGAAGAAGACGCTTCAAAGCTGAAACATGCTATAAAGACAGCAGCAGCAGGAGCAAGCAAGCAAGCAGCCAAACTTCGCTTCTCCTAACAGCTTATTGATGAAGAAAGCAGCTTGATTCATGGAGACTCCGGCCAGTCGAAGCCGGCGAAGCCTTCGCCTTCGCCGAACCCGCCGCCGTAGAACCTGACCTCCAGCCCCTCGAGGGCGTGGTCGTCGTGCCACAGGGCCTCGGCGGCGAAGTAGTCCTCGTCATCCTCGTCGTCCATGAACTCCTCCCACGAGTAGATGGAGTCGTCGTCGTCCGAGTCGTCGGAGCACTCCTCCAGGAAGCTGTTCTCGTAGCAGTCGTCCACGCGTGGGCCCAGGATCTTCAGCCCCGGGTACTTCTCCTGCAGGAGCTTGTCGTCCACGCCCCAGCAGCCGCGCAGGTCCAGGAACTTGAGGTCGTGGCACCCGGACGCGATCTCCACCACGGCGTTGGTCGCGATCAGCATGTACCCGATCTCCAGGTGCCGGAGCTTCGGCATGCTGCCGGCGATGGCGCGGGCCTCGTCGTGCTGGCACACCTTGCCGGCGACGTCTATGGGGTGCATCACCCGCCGGAGACCCACGAGGGATTTGCAGTTCTTGCCGAACGCCTCCAGAGCACGGGCGCCGATTTTGGTGCAGCTGCTGACGTCCAGGAACGTGACGTTGGACAGTCTTTGCGCGACGTCTTCCACTATGCAGTCGCTGATCTCGCTCCTCGGAAGCTCCAAGGTCTTGAGAGATCGCGCACTTAGAAAAGCAAACACGGTAGGGTCAGTACGGTTGAACAAAATATTATGGATAGGGTCACTGGTAAGCAAAGTATAATTGATACTGCGATGTATATCCCTGTTCTCTTAGGATCCATAACTGGAAGGTGACAGAGATATTTCAAAATGGACACAATCTGCTCGATCAAATGCTATTAACCGCGGGTATGAACTGAGTTTCTAACATTCATCACAATCAGAAAGTAGATTGAGCCAGAAAGAAGTGGAGCATTATGGAGTTGGGGGATGATTGGTGATATCATTTTGAACATGTTCTTCTGCACTAGACACATGTGCAGGATATGGCACCATGCTCGCAACGTTCATCACTATCAGAAAACAGATTGAGCCCGAGGAGTATTATTGTGCTAGCAACTTGACACCACCACCAATAACCCTGTATTTATGGATTGACGCACTGGAATGATACTACTCCATTTGCATTTGTGCAACTGAATGAATAATTTATGAGAATTCAGCAATAATAGAGCGGACCTTATTGTATAAAGACAAATACAGCAGCAAGGCAGGTAAATTTGGAATCAATTATGTTACACATAAGGTACTTGTTTATATTCATTAGCACATGATTCTCTAATGAATAGATGTATTACCATTGATGCCCATGTTGCGGCGTTTCTCAGAGATTTGGTCCCTCGATCGTCCGATCATGTCATCCATCCGGTCTCCGCCGTCCATTTTCTTACCGCGGGCGCTAAAACCCTACACACACCCCTCACGCCCTTTCGTCTACCGTAGCCACCACTCTCTTGCTTCCCACCCCTCCTCCCCGTCGCCCTCACCCCTCCCCATAACCGCCTCAGTGATGCAACTCCTATAATGCATTAGGCAAGGAAAGTCCTCATGCATTAGGCAAGGATGCTATCGAATCCGAAGTGCTCCAGCAACATGCACATTTCCACCAGCTAATGGTTCACAACTATTAATTATTAAAACAAACATACTGCTCCCATCTAGGTTATCAATTCAAATCTCATCAGGAAAGTGTGTTAAACAAAATCTCATCAGGAAAGCATCATTCAACATAAAAATGACTCTGACAGAAGAACACTACTTACTGGTTCGCGATGAAGGTGAACAACGAGTCGTTGGGAAGCCCAGACACGCTAATGCGGCGGAACGAGCCATCGCTGCGGGTGACGAGCGTATGGACCATGCGGGCGAGCTGGTCAGGCTTGTTCTGCTGCTGGCTCCACTCCTGGATGTCGATCTCCTGCCAGCAGTAGGGCCCTGAGACCACCCGGCTCCAGGATTTGCAAACCCGGGGAACCACGGTGAGCATCTCCTGAAGGGAGAGGTTGCGGAAGATGAGTCCCAGGGCATCTGGCAATAGGTCCTCCCAGCATCTCTGCTCACCGTGCTCTTCCATCCCTGATCCTTCCAGGACTGATCATGCAAGTTGCCTGTTTCAGGAACAATGATACATCACTCTCTGGCAAAATTTCCTTAGTTCACACAGATGAAAGCTTGAAGTAGGACATTCAGAATTTCATGGCGACCCATATTAACAGTACGAATGTGCTTTCCTATACTCAACATTTATTTCGAGACACTAATAAATTTCAAATATGGCAAGACCACCATAAAGGAGCAGCTACCAAAGGTACAGGAAAAATAAAACCCAACGACGACGATAAAATTCCCAGAGGAAAAAAGAACACCGAGACGAATACAACCGCAAGGCTTCCCCTGACCTGCGAAGAGAGAACTCGCACGGTGCTGCAGGACTAGAGGAAGAAATGAGCACGAAGCGAGATGGCCGGGAGAAGGGGAGGAAACATGAGCTTTCTTTTACCAGTCCAAGAAGCAGGCTAGATATGGCAGAGCGCCTAGAGCACCGCACGCAGGCGCTAAAAATAGCAGCCCCTCTTGGAGCAAAGCGGGCAGGTCACTGGTAGCGAGGACCCAAATCAGGAAACCTATCCACGAACCAGACGGAGCGGCAGCAAAGATGCGAGCACCGACCAAAAGCCAGCCAAGGCCAAGGATTTAAGCTTTGTTAAACATCGCCTCGCTCACACCAACCGGCGAGCGCCGGGAGAGTATGGACGGAGGGACGCCGCGCGCAGATCTAAAGCGGCGCCTCCCCCCTCCGCCAGAGACGAGGAGCTCGAGAAAGCGGGAGCCGGGGGGACACCCGGCGCGGCAATTGGCGGCGCCAAGTTATATACTGCGCTGGCCTCCGCTGGCCGCGGGCGGCGAAAGGCGTGGCGAGAAAGAGCGCAAAAGCTCGGCCGGCCTTTCCCGTCCATGATTTCTTTTGTTCTTTCGCGAAAGGAGAAGGGAGGCGAATAAGAATAAGATAGAGAGAGACCCGTCTTTTTCTTTCGCCCTCCGCCTCGCCTTGGAGAGGATTCGCTCGCGGGCCGGCCGGCCGGGAGGGGGAATGAACAACGTTGACGGCGTGGTGAGGGGACGGCGGCGGTGTCGGGGGGGGGGGGGGGGGGGGGGGGGAGAGGGGGCTTACCGGGCCGCGGCGGAGGTGGTGGAGGCGGCGGTGGCGCTGCTCCTTGGATCTGTGGAGGGCGTCTCGGTGGGGAAGGGAAGGAGGAGGGGGTGTGGGGAGGGGAGGGAGACAGAGTTGAGTGTAACAGTGGAGGGTGAGGTGGTCGGCGAGAGGACCGGAAAGTCTTTCTCCTTTTGTTGCGCGCGCGTGCCTTTTGCGGTGCAGCGGGGATGGAAAACGAGGCGCGGCCGGGACTGAGCGGGTGAGTGGTTGTGGTTCTTGAGCTGAAAACGTGATGCGGTCGCAGGTGTTTTAACTTCAAACGTGATGCGAGCGAACGAAGGGGCCATGGGTCGAGCGAGTCGTGATTTTTTCTTTGAAAACTTTCGCACCCTTTTTATTAGCCAGTGATCAAAACATTGTCTTTTACTCCCTCCGTTCTTAATATAAGACTTTTTAAAGATTCTACTGTGGACTACATACGAATGTATATAAACATATTTTAAAGTGTAGATTCATTCATTTTTTTATATATGTAGTTCATTGTACAATCTTTAAAAGGTCTTATATTTTGAAACGGAGGGAGTACAAGCAAAGGGATGATGGCATCCGGTGCCTCATCCAACCAAGAACTAGGGGGGAAGAAAATTTACAAATTCTAGTTAGCTCATCCGCCACAGCATTAGCTTCCCTATGGCAATACTCATAGCACACACAAGTGAAGTCCCTCGACATGTGGAAGCAGTCATCCAAAATTGCAGCTGAGAATCCTGACGTATTCCCCCTTCTTGCATTGTCGTTATTACGTTTGTACTATCAGAGTTGACGATCACCTTAGTACAGCCGACCGATGTTGCTAGATTTAAACCAAACCGGAGTGCTAGCGCTTCTACCATGAACACATCGGTGCAGACCCCAGCTGCGTTGTTACTCGCTGCCAGGAATTGCCCCGTGCTATCTCGCAGAACAGCACCCACAGTTCCATGAAGAGAGTCAGCATCAAATGAGGCATCAACATTCAATTTGATATATCCTGACGGCGGTCTCTGCCATGGATTACTCTTCCCCTTAGCAGAGCTAGTTGCTGCCGCCGAGAAGTTTTCAGCCAGGGCATGAATAGATAGGACAATTTGATTTGGTTGTTGAGTGAGTTCCCCATGAACCAGCTTCCTCCTTTCCCACCACAAGAACCAGCACGTGATAGCAATGATCAAAGGGCTATTTCCTTGTCCAAGAACCATTGCTTCATTTGCAGGAACAGATAATAACAAATACTCAAGTACTGCTTCTCCTATTCGGTCGACTGCACATCCCCACTCAATGACATTTTGGAGTCCCAGTATGTACCAGACTTGCTTTGCTTTTGGACACAAAAAGAGCATATGTTTAACACTTTCAGCTTCTTCGCAAGCAGGACACTTTGTAGATAATTTCATATGCCAATCTGCTAAGGCCACACGGCAAGGGAGTGTGCCATGTAGAGTTCGCTAGAGGAAAATCTTTACCTTAGCTGGACATGGGAGTTTCCAAATGAATTCCCATGTCGGGTTTGATGCTGCAGCGCTTGGGCTGTTCCCCCTTCCTACTTTAGTTTCATAATAGTTCCGCCACACCTCTAGGTAAGCTGATTTCACCGAGAGAATACCATGCTTGGAGGGATGCCATGCCAAGAAATCGGGCATGTTAAAAGAGGGGAGAGGTATGCTCAAAATCCTATGAACGTCCACGGGCCAGAAAGTCTGCTCAATCAGCTGTACATCCCACTGCCTCGTAGAGGGGTCAATTAGATTGGAAACTTTGGATAGTAATTGATTTCCTCGCGATTTTTGTTAGAGAAAACTGATAATGTTGACGCGGGATTTATCTGTGATGCTGCGGTGTGTGAGTTAGATCTCGGTTTTAGTAGATTTCATAGTGTGGTAGAGGAGTAGATGTGTCCTGAATTGACGTGGGATCGATGTGTTGTTCTGTTTTTGTGGCTTTTTGTGCTTGTGAAGGACTTTTGGGATATGCTTCTATAATTTTTTAAATATAACTATTACATTTCTAAGTAAATATGTTTTAATAATGTTCCGCCAGGAATGTCCGTTGATTCGATTGTATGTCTTTCCGCGGTTTTTCGATTTTAAAATATTTGGGAGCTTCAGTCAACAACCCACCGGTCTAGGATTTATCCGTCATCATTCAGTGCCCCCCCCTAAACGCCAGCAAGTATAATGGCAACCTGGTTTTCTCTATCATAGGCCAAATATCCAATCATGAATTAGCTCTTATGCTCATCGTCATCCAGATTCGTTAAGCGGATACTTAGACAAACGTTTCGTACTCGAAAAAAAGAAGTAAAATTCAGTGCTGACATCAAAGGAGACAAAAGCACAAAACATTACCATGTCTATGCTTCTAGCAAATTATGGTAAAATAAAACAAATATGATTGAGGCTTCGTAAACAACCTTTAGTATATAAGAATTCCAATTTTCAACCATCACTTCCCTAAGGCCATTTCTAACCGCCCCCCTAAAAGTTAGTGGAGTATCCGGCGAAGTAAAGTTAGTGAAGTAAAAAATTTACTCCACTGACAGTGGCCGCACCTAGCCTATCCCCTATAGTTAGTGGAGTAAAAGCCAAACTTTGTATTTTTTTCCTCACAACATCAACTTCAAGCACCACATAATATACATTGTAAAAACATTCAAATTAAAACATGCATAACATAATCGTCATAACATAAAGTTTCATCATCGTGTTTTTGAAATTAAAACATGCAAAGTTCATTCAAAAGGCATCACATCAAACACAATGTTTGATTCAAAATCACCACAAACATAGCATGTATATGTTGTGGATCGAGCCAACCAATGGCCACCATCACTCCCTCGGCCACCACCACCACTCAAACGAGGCCGTTGGTGAAGAAATGTCTCCACCATCCTCTCGACCACCATCAACATTGCCATCCTCTCGACCAACACCATCGCCATCATCAACACCCCCCTCCCGGCCACCACAATCACCACCATGAACATCCCTCCTCGGCCACCACCACTATCAACACCACCACCCCCTCGGCCACCACCAACATTTCGAAGAGAGGCTTCCAAGATTTCTCCACGAGTGAGCTCCCAATACTTTCTCGCAGTTTCATCCATTGTGTTTGGATTCATGGACATGATAGTACGGCCTTCGACCTTCTTGGCATCATGGATTCTCTCCTCCTAAAGTGCAAGCCTATGCTCCTCAGCCGTCAACTTTCTCTCTTCGGCTGCCAACTTGGCCTTCCATTTTTGATCCTCCAACATCTTGAGCTCATTCCACCTCGCCATCTTCTCTTCTTTGCGTTCGGGCACCAACACCTTCTTGGTCTCGATCATTGCCACATGTTCTACTTTTTAAGTGCCACGTAATGCATTTCTCTTATTCCTTTATTTTGCAATCGATCGGCCTTCTAGTCTATTGTTGGCATCTTCATCAACCTCCTCCTCCTCAACAGATATGCTCAACCTTGATCTCTTTGGAGTGGTCTCCGCGATTCTCTGGATCCACTTCTTGTTCCCGCATAGCTCTTTGTAGCTTGCAATGTGAAGGGCTTGTGGCCGAATTTGGTGTGTCCTATGCTTGAATAGTTCTTGGATGTAGGGGCCATACTCCTCCACTTGCACATCGCTCGGCGGTGCATTGTTCACTTGGTTGATACATATAGACCATCAGTTGCATTGATAATGAATGGTGCTCCAACGATGCCCAAGAGAACCTTGCGTGTGGCTTGACCGCACATCGACGGTGATTATCTCCCAAAACATGGTTTTGGTTGATCCGTTACGATTGTTGCATCCATGGAGATCGCGCACCAAGCATCGCAAAGAGCATTGTCCTTCTTTTGGTTGTAGTTTTGGGTGCGGCACCTTGGCATGTTCGTGCTTGCTTCGGTCACCTCCACAAACTCCTCTTCCTCGGCCACCTCCTCCTTGGAATCCTCCTCCTCAGAATCGTCCTCCTCCACGGTCACCTCTTGCTCCATGTCTTGGGTGGCAGGAGAATGATCCAAAATGAGTCATAGTTGAGCTCAGCAAGTCCAACGGCTGCCGAGGACTCCAAGCAGGCGAGGAATTTAGTTGTGTTCATCTCCACACTACAATAAACGAAGAAAACCCTATCAACAATAACTACCGGCCACCAACAATCACTCTCGATACCAACAAGACGTGAAGTAGTTCATTTTACCTTGTCGGCATTTCATCGAGCACTTGGTTGTCGTGATGCTTGTTGCCGGCTGCGGCCGCCGCCAACACCGGAGCAGTGCCCGTAGGGGCCATCGGAGGTGCAGCACGAGGCATCGGCCTACCACGAGGCACCCCTTTAGCGTTCTCCGTCTTCTTCTACGCGTCCGCCTCGGCAAGCGCCATCGCCGCAGTCGTCGGCTTTCGAGCGTGTTTGGGTCCAGTAGGTTTGACGGGAGGGCGGCGAGCTGTTGTCGAAGAGGCAGTGGCCACCCCGGAGGCCATTGGAATGGTTGGAGGAGGAGCTTGTACGCGGGGATATTTTTCACCCCCAAACTCTTCTTCAGTGCAAGCGAAAAGCCGGCTGGGTGAAGGAAGGGGTCAACCTATCCATTCAGGTCGACCGAGTATTCATCTGTAGCAGCGATGGGGCATGGCGGCAGGATACGGTGCAACGCGGGAGGTGCAAGAGGGAGAGGCGTGAGTGTTACTCGCTCGCGGTGGGATGGAGTAAATTTAGGGAGATTTGAGGGGATATTGGGAGGTGACTAATTTTTTTACTCCACTAAGAGCTTTAGGGGATCAACTAGGTGCGTCGTAAGGGAGTAAAACATGATTTTTACTACCTTGTGGCTTTTTAGGGGATTAGTTAGAAATGGCCTAACTAGGTTTGTTTCCAACCATGTCCCACTTGTTATATCCGACCCTACTACCGCCTCCTTGCCATGGTTTTTTTATTTGAAAACGATTGGGCATTTTTGTCCCAACAATCCAACGGCCTAAGATTTGACCCATCATCAATCAAACATCGTGCTCGCTTTAGTTGTCACCATCAAGCGACTGTGCTTTGCACTTAGAATATGGCACATAACATCCCCTCATCTTGCAGGCAATATACCAAATTGAGGAAATAAGATTCCTATCCAATGCGTCTTAGGTGTGTTGCCATCCAAATTCTTTAGTGAACAATTGGATAAATGTTTCATACTGGGAACAACGAAGAAAATGTCACAATTCGCACATGAAGTGACAAAAACACAAAATATCTCCATGTCAATGCTTCTCGCAAATTACACTAAGGTAAAATGACCATGGCTGAGACTTTGTAAAGGACTTTTGTGGTGGACTTTTTTCTTCAAAATATTAACTATCACTTTCCTAAATGTCACGCCCAAGATGCGATCCTATCCTTATTTTGGCACGAGGACCTCGACAGGGATAGAAGCGCATCTCGTCGTGTTGCAAGAATGTATATCATTACAAGTACATGTACAGAAGAGATGAGCATATGGAATTGGCTTACACTCGCCACAAGCTACATCAGAGTCACATCAATACAACAACATATTCAAACATCATACAGAAGAGCGGGGTCCGACTACGGACAAAATCAAACGATAAAATGACATCCATCCTTGCTATCCCAGGCTGCCGCCTGGAACCCATCCTAGATTGATGATGAAGAAGAAGAACTCCAAACAACCAAGCATTGCTCTCACGTTCAAGCATCTCATTACCTATACCTGCAACTGTTATTGTAGTAATCTGTGAGCCACAAGGACTCCGCAATCTCATTTCCAAGGGTATCAAGACTATTAAAGCTTAATGGGTGAGGTATGGTTAAGTGGTGAGGCTGCATCAAGCGACTAAGCATTTATTTGAGTGGCTAACTTACGAATACAGAAAGTAAAGTATGATGGTCTACGCATAACGAATGTGAACTAGTAATGATCACTAACTGATCCTGAACACCTATTTACGTCAAACATAACCCCACCGTGTCCTCTCTCGGATGAGGACTCACGAGAAGAGACGGTCACGGTTACGCACACAGTTGGTGTATTTTATTTGACTTTACTTCAAGTTTACTATGATCGGGTGTTAAACAAAGTTTCCAAGTTCGCCACATAACCGCGGACACGACTTTTCAAAAGATTTAACCTTGCAGGGGTGCTCCGACTCATCCATCACAAATTAACCCCACGCAGCGGGAATAACCTCGACCACAGATCTCGTGATCTTCCTAGGAAATTTCACAGGAAATCCGCCACCTCGAGATAGCCCAAAGAATAATCGGAATTCCTCACTCAAGACGTTCGAGAAATGTAAGACAAATCCAACAAGGCCATCCGACGTGTCGATGAACCCGATAAGAGCCGCATATCTCGTTCTCAAGACACGACCGGATGGGACTAGCTACAGGGAAAACCAATCCCCGAGTTTCCTCGAGGCGGCCCCGTAGGCAGCCTGTTTTGGACCAACACCCACGAGGAGCACTAGCCTGGGTTGTTGATTAAGATCCTCGGGTTAATTACTCCCTATGCAGGTTTATTAGTTATTAGGCAAATGTAGTACCAATGTTGGGCCTTGCCAGACAAGCTTTATCCTAAAATGGAAATCAAGGGGGTCCCCATAACAACCTCGAGCATGTTAGGAGTGCTCAATATGGAACATAATACCGGTTCACAAGTAACTAGGGGCGGCAAAAGTGGAACAAAACACCGAGCAAAAGGCCAAGCCTTCCACCTTTTACCAAGTATATATGTGCATTAAATTAAATAGCAATTATATTGTGATAACAAAAGAATGTCCATGTTGTCACATGGGAGCAATTGCACCTGCAGCTAGAAACACTATAAGAAGGGCTGAGCAAGCGGTAACATAGCCAAACAATGTTTTGCTGGGATGTGGAAGGGTTAGAGGCTTATCATGGCATATTTGGGAGGCTTGTCAAACAAGTGGTAGGTAACGTGACACAACGATAAAAGCGGGACAACTAGCATAGCAATGATAGTAGTGGTATCTAGGGAAATGTGTCATCTTGCCTGAGATCCCGCTCGAAAGAAGAACGTGTCCATGAAGAAGACGTGCCAACGTAGTCGAACGAATCCCCACACTCCGAACGCTTTTGGAACTCTATCGAGAAGAAGCAAAACAAAAACAAATAATCAACACACGAGAAACACCACAACATATGAATGACGTGATGCACAATCAAATATGATGCATGTACAGTTTAATGTGCAACGCATGGCATGGCATGGCAAGCACAACAAACAACTACTACATATTAAGTGAAGTTCAATATGAAACGAGTTGCATATTGACGAAACTCCACGTTCGAATTATTTAGTTCACTCCCGTTTATGTACTCATCAATATTAAATGTTTTTAAACATGGCAAGAGGTGAAGCATAAGTAAACTATCTATCTAGGCATCTTAAATGAGGTCGGAAACAACTTATAGCATTTCCGAAAGACCCCATATGTTAATTTCGAAATTGGTCCAGATCTGAACTAACCATATCTTTTATTTGTTAAACAACATAATAAAGCATACCATGCAATTCTACACGTCATTCTAGTCGATTTACATATATAGAACATCTCAAAATGGAGCTACGGTCTAAAAGATATGAGCAACATAAGATGGATATGCCATGAATGCAAAATGCATTAAAATGACAACAAAAAACATTCCAAATCATGAATGCAGCAAGATATATGATACTGCATGAAATTCTAAGCAAGTTCCATATATGGCTTGTCCCAAACGGAGCTACGGTTCAACCACAATCACCAAAACAAGTTTTTAGTTCAAATCTGCCCAAAACAACAACATGGCATTTTGCACGCATGAACACAACAAGCTACAAGATCCTAAAATGCACAAGCTAAGCATGGGGCAGTAGTATATAACACACACTTCATTTCATCTTCACATATCATACTCAAAAAGAGGCATGGATCACATGGTAGGAAGCTCGCAACACGGCTAATTAAAAACAGTTTAGACTTAAGTGAAATAGCAGTTTTTGACAGTGCAGTTTTTATCACGAAGGCATATTGGCAGCAGTAAAACTATAAGCTATAGTGCATATTATAGCATGAAAATTTAACAACGTACCAAAATACATTATAAGCTACAAATAACTCCACTACATCAACCCCCAAAGATCTATAGATCACTAGCAAAACACATGACAAGACAACAACAAAATGTTACAGATGCAGACAAAAATATTTAGCTATCTCCCATGACTGCAGTATTGACTAGGCATGTTGACATGGCAATATCATAAACATAGCAATCATTTATAGGCATGTCAAGGACTCTAACAACAACTAGACATGACACACTTCAAATCATAACATTGCCAAAATTACATAGAATGCATGGTTTGCTTAATATGACGCTCACAAAACGAAACTCTTCGTTAATAGATTTCAGTTTACGATGATATGCACTTTAGCAATGAAGTTTTGAACACTTAGATGGATTCCTAGATGCATGCAAATTATGCCATGTCGTTGAGCATGAAGAGTAGATCATTTTACATATATATTTCATCTCAATCCGATGCATGGTTCGAAAACTACATGTAGTTTAATATGGCATCATGAATATATTTTTCAAACGCAAAAAGGACTTAGTCATTTCTCTCACCTCGTGAGAAGCTGGACGGGGCGGTGTGGGACGGAGCGGTGCAGCGGTCGGGCAGACGTTTGGTTGCCAGAACGCAAGCAGATGATTCGGTCCAGGGACGGCATGGCCCCGCGATAGCAGCAGAGGAGCTCGGGCGGCCATGGCGGTCTCTATGGCGCCGGCGATCGCCAAAGACGGGCTGACGACGGCACAGCCTACGGGGCAGGCAGATCCGGGCCTCTCCTACCCGGATCTGGCTGGAGGAGGGACAAAGGCGAGGTGACGGCGAGCGGTCCGGGGGCGAGCTGGCGAGCATCAGCGGCAAGCTAGCGGTGGCGACTGCTGTGAGTGGGCGGTGGATCCGACGGGGGCATGCTGTGCAAGGGGGGCGAGGTGCAACATCGGTGGAGCATAGCAGCGGCGGTGCGATGCGGTGCCTGCGGGGCGACGGTGCGAGGCAGCTCCGACGAGGAGTTGCGGGGCGGTGAGCGGCTCGTGCGGGCTGGCGGTCGGGCCGCGGCGGTAGCGGGACGGGTCGCGGCGGGCTGGCTTTGGGCCCGGGCGGACTGGCGCGATGGGAGGCGGCTGCGGGGGACATGTGGCAGCGCGCGAGTGGCCACGGGTGGCGGCTGGCGGCGGCGCACGGGCCGAGGCGATCAGGTGGCGGCGTTGGGGGTTGGTGGGCATGGAAAACAATGCGGGAGGAGGGAGGAAGGCTATTTTTGGATGGTGAGGGTGTTTATATAGGGTAGGGGCTAGGGTTTGGTAGGTTTGGGGGCATTTTCGAGCCTCTGATTGCCATCGAACGACTCTGAAGGTGGGATAGGGTAGGGGGGCTGGGTTGGGCCGTGTAGAGTGGGTTAGGCCAAGAAGAGAGGGAAGAGTGAGGTCCGTGACACGAGGTTTTAAAACACCAAAAAACGTCTGATAATAAACCGATGACCGCACTGCTACAGTTAACCGTTCGGGTATCAAACGAACTCGGAATGCGACAAAATTTGGCAGGCGGTCCACCTACGATATAATAAGACCGCGCACTAACTTTCGACCCAATCTGAGAAATTTTTATACGCACTTTAAAAAAAAATTATCGGTGCCGTGGGCGCGTGCAGGTGTGGTTGGTCTCGAAACGGGCAACAGGGAGAACTGGCAACTACTAGCGGATACAATTTTTTGAAAACGAGTGATGATGCAATGCATATGATGCGAATGATGCGATGAATAATGCAACAACCAAACGAAACACAATCGAGAATCGAAATAAAAGGGGAATCTTCTGGAGCATCGGTCCCGGGCTGTTACACTAAACTAGCTTTGTTTCTGACCATGTCCCACTAGACGTATTTGTTGCTACAACCGTTACCCCTCCCATGGTTTTCCGATTTGAAAATCTTGAGCCCTTCACTCATCTTAGGACCCAACAATCTAGCAGCCCGAGATTTGGTCCAAAATCGTCCGAACATCTTGTATTTTCACTAGTAAGTGGTAACCGCCATCAAGCGATAAAACCTTGCACTTACAAGATGGCGCAAAATCTTCTCTCCGCAAACCAAGCGAAAATAACTACAAATTGGTTATTGATGAGTGATATTTTTTACACTAATTTCACCTCTGTTTAAACCGAGATATTTCACTTAAAGAGCAATATTCGCTCTGATATGGCCACTATTAACTAATGAATGCAAATGATTACACAAATCCTTTCTTTAATGTTTTCCATAGGAAATGGGCTAAAAAGGGAAGAAATCGCGTGGAGGAATGGAAAGTAAGGAAAATGGAGGAAGAATCAATCAATAGGAGGCATCTGCGAAGAGACATAGCAAAATACGACGTTCCATACGGGCGTGAGTGCCCGTATGAGCGGTCTTTTGGCATAAAAACTGAGGCAGCTCGTCTACCTAAACAACTTTTATAAAGGGCACCCTATTGAAATGTCAACATAACAGGGTCGAGCACGACCAGAACCTCTTCATCATCTTCATCATCCACAAACCCTAGCAGTCTCCATTTCCATCTCCATAGCCATCTCCACCACCATAGTGCTCTTGCATCTAGTTCATAGTTGTAATCGTGCATCACACAAGGAATTGCAATCAATCAATCCCAAGATGTGTTCTCCATTGTTTGCTTCTTGCGATCTGATCTCCATGTGTGAGTAGTTCAATAATTATGGGTTGAGGCATGAGCCTTGCAGACCCAGGTATTTATTGAGGGGATGAATCGAAGTCTTTGACATAACGTCCCTTATGTGTGAAATATTTTTTTTCATGAAGTGTCTCTTGTATTGTCCGCGATCTTCATCCCTACATGTACCCAGGATCATGGATATTGAGCACTGGTGAGGCTAGGGGCAAGGGGACCATGAAGTGTTATACCAAACATCGGTGACAGTAAGGTTTAGTAGGGTAACATGGATCATATCCTTGTGGATTCATGAGGTGTAGTCATTAAACACCTAATGCTTTTGTCTAATTTGGTTATCTTAATTATCGGGGCAACCTTGCGAGACGGATAGGGCCTTCATGAGGACAACTGATTCTTGATGCAGGACTCATGCCGGTCAAGATGTTATTTAGACACATCCCCCACTCCGACATGAAACAAGCATATCTTGATGGTTGACTTCCCGAGCACAAATTAATATCGTATTTGATCCCAACGCAAAACATGGATGTAAGAATTAAGTCTTCATACTCACACCTATTTTTAGTATAAGTGTTTGAATCACTATTTGCTTGTTGATCCGGTCAAAAGCTGGATTTGACACTTTGGCAAAAGCTTGCTAGAGACCATTGCTTCAAGAGAATCTTCCTCTCATGGGTTCGATACCCATGGCCACCTCTGGGGAAATAGGTGTCGGATACCCTTTTATATTCCAACACCATATCAAGAAAAAGGATATATTTGTCATTTCCATATTGGACCAAATTGAGGACATGTGGTTCCGATCCTACCACAAATTATCTCTCGGGCGGGCCGTCATTTAAACCCTTCAAAGTGTAAGGAGAGAAATTGTTTCCTATTGTAAACAATGAGGCAAACTCAAGGTTTCCATTGAAGGATACGAAAAACCTATTTTTTGTACTCCTCTCCTATGCACCACCTCCCCATCATGAAATTTCTCTCTATGCCATTCATATCCACAACCCCTTCCCTAACTAAGGCACCTAACAATTATACATCTCCAACGTATCGATAATTTATGAAGTATTCATGACATATTTACCCAAGTTCTACATGGTTTTGGTATGTTTTGAATGAAACTAACCAGGACTGACATTGTTTTCAGCAGAACTACCATGGTGTTATTTTTGTGCAGAAATAAAAGTTCTTAGATTGGGCTCTTTTTTTGGAACAAAAGAGACCCCCAAAGCTTCATGGAAGGACCCGATGAAGTCCAGGTTGGCAACGAGCTAGGGGGCCACCCTGGGGGTATGGAGTGTGAGCCTAACTCGTGGGCCCCTCGGGCACCCATTAGCATGAAACCAACGCCGAAAATTCCTATAAATATAGAAATATCCAGAATGAAACCTAGAACTTATCCTTCGCTGCCGCAAGCCTCTCTACCGAAGAAATCTCATCCGGTGCCCTGTCGTAGGGGAAATCATCACCGGAGGCCATCTTCATCATCCCAACGGTCTCCATGACAAGGAGGGAGTAGTTCACTGATACGTCTCCAACGTATCTATAATTTTTTACTTTTCCATGTTATAATATTACCACTCTAGGATATTTTTTTGGCATTTATTTGTCGATTCATACCATTTTGAGCACTTACCTATTAACCTAGTGCCAAGTGCCACTTGTTGTTTTCTGCATGTTTTTGCCTTTTAGGTTTACAATACCAAACGGATTTCAATTGCCACGAAACTTTTTGATGATGTTTTCTTGACCAAAAGAAGACCTGGAAGCTTCGGGAGGAGGCCAGGGGCCGCACGAGGGCCCCACAAGCTAACATGGCGCATCCAGTGGGGTGGTCGCGCCCTGTTAGCTTGTGGTCGTCCCCTCATCTCCCGACGTCCCTCTCTGGCCTATAAATTCCAATATATCCCAAAAACCCTTGAGAGCCTCCCGAAACACCTTTTCCACCGCTGCAAGTCTCTTTTCCGCCGTGTGCCCATCTGGAGCCCTGTTCTGGTGCCCTGCCAGAGGGGGATTGATAATGGAGGGCCTCTACTTCAACCTTGCTGCTCCCATGGTGATGTGTGAGTTGTTCACCATAGACCTACGGGTCTGTAGTTAGTACATATATGGCTATCTCTCTCTCTCTCTATGTTCTTTAATACAAAGTTCATCACATCTTCTGATGATCTATTCGATGTAATCACTTTGTGTGGTGCGTTTGTTGGAATCCGATGAATTGTGGGTTTATGTTCAGATTGTTCAAGAAATAATATTGAGTTCTTTGTTGGTCCTCATATATATCCATGTTTATATTATAGATTCGTATTTCTCTCTGATCGATCGGTTTAGTTTGGCCAACTAGATTAGTTTATCTTCAGCGGGAGAGGTGCGTTGTAGTGGGTTCAATCTTGCGGTGCTCAATCTCAGTGACAGAAAGGGACATGACACATATTGTATTGCTGCCACTAAGTATAAAACGATGCGGTTTATTCATATTACTTTGATTTACTTTGTCTACATCATGTCATTGTTCTCCAAGCATTACTCTATTTTACTTAATACTCTACATGCATGTTGGATAGCGGTCGATGAGTGGAGTAATAGTAGTAGATGCAGGCAGGAGTCGGTCTACTTGTTTATGGACGTGATGCCTATATGCATTGATCATTGCCATGAATAAATATTGCATAACTATGCACTTTTCTATTAATTGCCCAACAATAATTTGTTTACCCACAATATGCCTTCTACATGAGAGATGCCTCTAGGGAAAACTACGACCCCAGGTCTATTCACATATATTTAAAAAAAATACTATTACCTTGCTGCCATTTATTTGTTTTATTTTTATTTTAAAATTTACAATTATCTATTACCATCCATACTACTCATTTGCTTGCAAGTAACGAGTTCAAGGGGATTGACAACCCTCTTGCCCGCATTGGGTGCAAGTGTTTGATCTTTTGTGTGTAAGCACTGAAGACGGGAGTTGTGGGATCCTCCTATTGGTTCGATGACATTGGTTCTCACTGAGGTAAATACTTATCTATACTGTGTTGCATTATCCCCTCCTCATGGGGAAAAAGCCAATGCAGATCACATGTATTAGGAAGGATTTCTTGCGCCGTTGCCGGGGAGTATCACCAACTTACTATCAAGTACCTTCGCACAAATTATCATTCACTTTTTATACTTTTCATTTTCTGTTACATTTTGCTTGCTTTATAAAAAATATATTTACCTTTGCTAGTTTACTTGTTTCGTTTGCTTGAAGTTGCTATCATGCCCGAGTTTGAAACTAGTGATACCTCCGCCTCTAGTGCGTAAGCCTTAGAACACTCAACTTCACCTCTCAATGATAATGCTAAAATAAATTTTGTTTAAGTTTCTAAGGAAAAACTTTATAATCTTGCGGATGATGATCCTACTAAAGAAGAACCTATTATGCAAACAAAGAAATTTCATATAGGTAGTGGTAATCTTATTGGAAGAAGTGTGATTCAAGACTTTTTCACTTGTGCTGGATCATTACCCTTTATATGAGGATCTATTATTGCTAGAACTACTAGTTATGTGAATGCCGTATATTTTCTCATAGTTGAATTGGAAAGACAATTCGCTCATACGCATCCCTCCATACAATGGTTGTTTCTAGAATTCTCTACTATTCAGGATGCTCCTACTAAACGGTTAGCAAAAATATTTCTCGTTCATGAATTTAATAATATTATGTAGAAAGCAAGAGAAATATTTGCTCATTATAGGGTCAATGGTGAGTTCCCACCAGTAGAGGGAATCCTTTATGATATGGAAGAAATAAGTAAATTAAGATCAATGGACTATGTTGCTTATAATGAAAACCTTAGAAAGAAGGTTCCACCTAATGTCTTAGTTGATTTTTTTTGAATACAATGTTCAAATTATTATTCCAAATAATGGATTGGGTTATGATATTAAGAAAGAATTAAGCAAGTATCTTTATTGAAATCTATACAATGAAGAGTTTACTATTACTTTTGAGAAGCCTAAGGAGGAGCCTCCTTCTCCTCCGGAGATAGATCTCGCGGACCCTCATGTTGTGAAGTTTAGTCCCTTAAATTACATTTGTATACCTATTAGAAAAATTGCTTTTTATATAAGGGAATATGATTATAGAAATATGGATTTTCCTCATGACTATTACAACACTTGATCATATGCATTATGCCTAGATAGGGGCGTAAAACAATAGCACTTGTTGGGAGGCAACTCAATAGTTGTCTTATTTTTCTTGTTGTACTTTCTGTTTGTGTGATATGACATGATTATTTATACTGTAATGATTGAATTTTATGTTTAAATTAGTGTTTGTGCTAAGTAAAGCCTTTGGGATGACTTGAATGAAAAGTAGGATTGACACGATGCAAAAACAAAAACTTTTGTGTCACCATGCATAATTTCTATGATTTTACTTTTTGATCTGAATTTTTTACAAAATATTTCTTAACAAATGACTCAGGTTTTCCTATTTTTTAGAATTTTTGGAGTTACATAAGTATGGTGTATTTGCTAATCACTACAAACTGTTCTGTTTTAGACAGATTATGTTTTTGCTTGCATAGTTTGCGTGTTTTCATGATGCTATGGATTGCATAGGGGGAGGGGGGTATAATACATGAATAAGTTATAATATAGTAACTTATGAAATAAAAATATTAATCAATTTATAGCAGTACCTAATGTTTATGGTTCGCCTCTCCTACTAATGGATCTGACGAGTTTTGTGTGCTGGAGTTGTCAAGTTTTGGGTGTTATCACAATGGATGAAGGAATAAGGATCAGTAAGAGACTAAGCTTGGGGATTCCAAAGGTGCCCCGAGTCAAATTATAGAATACTCAAGAGTATAAGCTTGGGATGCCCTGGATGGCATCCCCTCTTTCGTCTCAATCCATCGGCATGTCACTTGGAGCTATATTTTTATTCATCACATGATATGAGTTTTGCTTGGAGCATCTTTTATTTTAGTTTGCTTTTGTTTTAGTTTTCCACAATCATTATTTGGTGGACTCACCCAATTGATAGAGACACATGTTCACCATAATTTATTAGAATACTCTTTGTGCTTCACTTATATCTTTCGAGCTAAGCAGTTGCTCTAGTACTTCACTTCTATATTCTAGAGCATGATGGCGTATTGCTTTTATAAAAATAATTAAACTCTCGTTCTTAACTTAAATTTGTTTTAGAGTTAGTAAATAATGATGATAATTTGCATGGGTTATAATACTAGTCCAAAAAATAGGTATTCAATGAGTGCATAATCAAAACCTTCATGTAGCACATAAAAGAGAAATTGCTAGTTAATGATATTGGTGTTGTAATATGAAAGGGAGTGAGTGCATGGTTGTTGGTTAGTAAAAATATGAGTAGTTAAAGGGTGTTAATTTTCTATTCATCTAAATATTGGTTATGGCATGGTGATGATGTGTGAGCATTCTTATTTCTCGTTGAAATCCTTGTGTTGTTTAGGTCGGAGGTGCGCAATGGTTAACTCCTCCCAACCTCCTCCCTAGGGGCATGCGAGTAGTACTTTTCTTCAAGAGAGCTAATAAAACTTTGTAATAAGTATGCGAGTTCTTTATGACTAATGTGAATCCATGGATGTATGCACTCTCACTGCCTCATATTTTTTAGCATCTTCAGTACCGTGCATTGCCCGTTCTCACCTCGAGGATCGATGCAACCTTCGTCGGGGCATCCAAACCCCGTGACATGATATGCACATAAGCCACCTTGTATCTTCCTAAAATCACCCACCATACCTACATATCACGACATTTCCATAGCCATTTCGAGATATATTGCCATGCAACTTCCATGTTACATTATATGACTTATGTGTTCATCGTGATATTGCTTTGCATGATCATGTAGCTCACATAGTATTTGTGGCAAAGCCTCCATTCATCATTTTATATACATGTTACGCTAGATCATTGCACATCATGGTACATTGTCAGAGGAATCCACATACAGTCATATTGTTTAGTAGTTTTTCATATCCAGTTGTAAGTAAATAAAAGTGTGATGATCATCATTATTAGGGAACTATCTCAATGAGGAAAGGATGATGGAGACAATGATTTTCCCACAAGCCGGGATGAGACTCTAGACAAAAAAACGGAAAGAAAAAAAGAGAAAAGAAAAGAAAAAAGGTGAAGAGAAATAAAGAAAAATAAAAAAAGGAAAAAGGAAAAAAAGAAATAAATGAGAGAAAAGAGAGAAGCGACGGTGCTACTACCTCCTTTTCCACACTTGTGCCTCAAAGTGGCACCGTGTTTTTCATATAGAGTCTCATGTTTTGTCACTTCCATATGCTAGTGGGAATTTTTCATTATAGAACTTGGCTTGTATATTCTGATGACGGGCTTCCTCAAATGCCCGAGGTCTTCAAGAGAAACCAAGTTGGATGCACACCCACTTAGCTTTATGAGCTTTTATACACTTATAGCTCTAGTGCATCCGTTGCAAGGCAATCCCTACTCCTCGCGTTGATATCTATTGATGGACATCTCCATAGCCCGTTGATATGCCAAGTTGATGCGAGACTTTCTTCTCCACTTTTACACCTTTGAAACCTACCACCATATTCTAATCCACCTATATACCATATCCATGGTTCACGCTCATGTACTGCGTGACTAATAAAAAGTTGAAGTGCGGTAAAGAGTATGATCCAATTGCCCGACTTAACACCATGATGCTTTACATTTGTATTTATGTGGTGAAGACGGAGTCATGCCATGCTAATATGGTAAAATGAATGTGGGGTAAACATTCTTTAAGGATCGTATATTTTGAACATCGATGATTATGTTACTTATTCTTATGGATATTACTATGTTGATGTTTATTAATTCATCATTTCTCAGTGATCATACCTGCAATACATTACATGTTGGGTAGCATGTCATGCAAAAAATCTGTTTTTATCATTTACCTACTCAAGGACGAGCAAGAATTAAGCTTAGGGATGCTGATGCGTCTCTGATGTATCTATAATTTTTCATTGTTCCATGCTATAATATTATCACTCTCGGATACTTCTTGGGCATTTATTTGCTAATTCATATTATTTTTAGCACTAACCCATTACCCTAGTGCCAAGTGATAGTTGTTGTTTTCTAAATATTTTTTCTTTTTCAGGTTTACAATACCAAACGAAGTCCAATTGCCACGAAACTTTTTTTATGATTTTTTCTGGACCAAAAGAAGACGTGGAAGCTTCGGGAGGAGACTGGGGGCCGCACGAGTGCCCCATAAGCCAATAGGGCATGCCCAGGGGGGGTTGCACCCTGTTAGCTTGTGGCTGCCTCCATCGTCTCCCGAGGCCCCTCTCTAGCCTATACATTCCAATATATCCCCATAAACCTAAAGAGGCTCACGAAACGCTTTTTGCACCGCCGCAAGTATGTGTTCCGCCGTGTGTGCATCTGGAGCCTTGTTCCGGTGCCCTGCCGAAGGGGGACCGATCATGGAGGGCCTCTACATCAAGCTTGCCACTCCCATGGTGATGTGTGAGTAGTTCAACATAGACCCATGGGTCCATAGTTACTACCTAGATGGCTATCTATATCTCCATGTTCTTCAATACAAAGTCCATCGCATCTTCACGATGATCTATTCAATGTAATCACTTTGTGCGGTGCATTTGTTGGGATACGATGAATTGTAGGTCTATGTTCAGATTGTTCAAGAAATTATATTGAATTCTTTGCTGGTCCTTATATATATGCATCATTATATTATAGCTTCGTATTTCTCTCCGATCTACCGGTTTAGTTTGGCTAACTTGATTGGCTTATCTTCAGCGGGAGAGGTGCGTTGTAGTGGGTTCAATCTTGCGGTGCTCAATCCCTATGACAGAAGGGGTCATGACACATATTTGTATTTGAAAGCACAACATGCTCCCTTTGTGGTTTTGATAAATCATGACAACATACATTGTCTCTTGGACTAACACTTCTATCTAGTGTACTTCATATCATAGTCCATGGAGAGTTGAGTTGGCAAAATGATTAAGGAGATTGTGGAATTACCCCAAGATTCAAGGAAATAGGTTGGCCAAGCTTCAAGCAAGAGGACTCTACATTTGACATTTGTGAGAAATCACCTTGAGTCCATAGGAAAGCCAATACTATTAAAAGGGGGTAAAGTTTTGATGGTGAACAATATGCTCAAACATGCACAAGTGATAGTCACCAAAACATCCACAAACTCTCCCACCAAAGTCTGTCCTAAGACAAATATGCGAAATCGTTGCAACCAACTTTTCTATCCCGGTGCCACCGATTCTAAACCCTAGACAGACTCAAGCCAAACCCTAACACTTCGATGCATCCGACACTACACTCGGTGCCACCAAGTTGGGTTGCCAAGATTCTGTTACGCAAGTTCTCATTTTTGGTCCGACCGAAAGTGGTGAATCGGCGTCACCGAGATTGGTAAATCTGACAGTTGGTCACCTTGTCGGTGCAACCGAGAATTGTATATCGGTCCCTCTGAGATTCAAAAGGTGCCACTTTTGGTCACTTCGGTACCACCGAGGTTTACACATCGGTGTCATTGAGTCTGACTTATTGTGTGTAACAGTTGGATTTTTGGGGATGCCTATATATATCCCTTCACCACCACCCACTCGAAAGAGAATCACTCAGAACTATTCCATACCTATCCTACTCAGTTTTCTGAGAGAGAACCACCTACCCTTGTGTGGAGGTCAAGATCTTCCACTCCAACCATATGGATCTTGATTTCTAGCCTCCCCAAGTTGCTTTCCACCAATCCCATCTCATCTACCAAGCCAAATCTATGAGAGAGTAATTGTGTTTTGAGGAGTCTATCATCTTGAAGCACAAGAGCAAGGAGTTCATCGTCATTACCAAGCCTATTACCTTTTGGAGGGTGGTGCCTCCTAGATTGGTTAGGTGTCGCTTGGGAGCCTCCTACTTCATGTTGTGGAGTGAACCAAGAAGTTTGTAATGGCAAGGAGATCGCCTACTTCGTGAAGATCTACCCATAGTGAGGCTAGTCCTTCGTGGACGGAAGCCGCATGGAATAGTAAAGGTTGCTTCTTTGTGGAACCCTCCCTGGGTAGAGCCTTCCACAAACTCTCGCGACCGTTACCCTCGGTGGGTGGAAGACTCCATGAAGATGGATATACGATAGCATCACCTATTGGAACCACGGGAAAAATCCTCGAGTCTCCTATTGCATTTGATCTTCCTATCCCATCTCTTTACTTACATGTGCAATGTCTTTACTTTCCGCTGCCATATTTGTAGACATGCATGTGTAGGGCTGTTGGACTTGCTAGACTTGCTAAAATAGTTAAAATCTGCCAACCAATTAACATGGGAAAAGGTTAGGTTTTAAATTCCTGCTAGTAGTCTATTCACCCCCCTCGAGACACACCTCTCTCTCGATCCTACAAGTGGTATGCGATTTGGTCTCTGTTGCTTCGGTTTAATCAGCATGGAGGAAGATGGATGTGTCTAGAATGGTGAGTTTGAGTTGTAGAGTGCCCATTCTTGATGGAGAGTACTATACCCAATGGAAGAATGCCATGATTGATCTATTTAATAGATTCCATTTGACTAAATATATTGAAAACCCCTATGGGCTCCCTAGTGATGAATTGCATCGCACACACGAAGAGGAAATTAACATGCTTGGTAACCTAAGGACCGCCAATCTTATTGTTAGAGGTTTACCAAGATTCGTGCTTTCTCAAATGAAGAACTTTGCATGTGCCTATACCTTATGGACTGATTTGGAGAAACGATATCCAAATCTTTCCTTAGGAAATCTTGATGAAATTATTCATAAAACCATTTCTTTTCAAAAAATGAAGCCTAGTGATCCAAACTTTGATAAATGCCTATTTGAGCTCCGTGATCTTATGCGTGCTAAAGGAGATGTCACAACTATCAACAACATTATCTTTTAATCCATTCACATTCATAAACTTGAACATTGTCATGATCACTATTCTAACGAATCTCTTGTTCTTTATGACGAGGATTTCCCACTTGATGATGACAATGTGGAACATGGCTACTATGAAGAAGACGAGTTGTTCAACATCGAGTATGAGAAGGTCATGAAGAATCTGAGTCTTATGGCAAACTTTAAGGATTACAAGTCCGGAGGAAAAGAGTGGATTCTCAACAACGGATGTACGGATCATATGACTGGTGATAAAGACATGTTCCAAGAGATCACACCTAATCAAGGTCCTCGACGATACGTGACCTTTGGAGACAACTCTAAGGGTAAGGTACTTGGCGTTGGTAAGGTGGCCATATCCCATGATAGCTCTATTCAAAATGTTATGCTTGTTGAATCCCTTGGTTAAAATCTTCTTTCCGTATCTAGACTTGTCGACTTTGGATTCAATGTTCTATTTACGAAAGTAGATTGTCAAGTGTTTCAGCAAGATAATCATAAAATGGTCTTTACCGGTTTCCATAAAGGTGATCTATACATTGTTGATTTCACTAAAAGATCCAAGCCTCACACTTGTTTAATTGCAAAATCTTCTAAAGGTTGGCTTTGGCATAGAAGACTTGGACATGTAGGCATGCACAATCTAGATAAGCTAATCAAAGGTGATCATATACTTGGAATTAAAGATGTTATCTTTGACAAAGATAGACTTTGTAGTGCTAGTCAAGCTGGAAAGCAAGTACGTGGAAGTCATCCTGTTAAGAATGTCATGACTACTAGGAGACCACTCGAGTTACTTCACATGGATCTTTTTGGTCCCAATGCTTACAAGAGTCTCGGTGGAAATTTCTATGGTCTAGTTATAGTTGATGATTTTTCCAGATTTACGTGGGTATTCTTTCTTGATTATAATTTGTAGGTTCAAAAGATCTTCAAGAACTTCGCTCGCAAAGCCCAAAATCAGTTTGAAGTGAAGATCAAGAAGGTTCGGAGCGATAACGAATCGGAGTTCAAGAACACCCATGTGGATACCTTTCTTGACGAAGAAGGTGTCTCACATGAGTTCTCGGCTACGTACACAAGTCAACAAAATGGAGTTGTTGAGAGGAAGAACCAGACACTCATTGAGATGGCAAGAATGATGCTTGACGAATACAAGACGCCAAGACACTTTTGGGCAGAAGCCGTTGAAACAACATGTCATGCCACAAACCGACTTTACTTACACAAGCTTCTCGGTAAAACGGCATACGAGCTACTCACTGGTAACAAACCCCAAGTCGGATACTTTTGGGTATTTGGATCAAAGTGCTACATTCTTGATAAGCATCGTCGTACTAAATTTGCTCCTAAATCTCATGCAGGATTCCTACTTGGTTACGGATCGACCTCTCACACTTACTGTGTCTACAACAACTTCACTCAAAAAGTTGAAGAGACGGTAGATGTGAAGTTTGATGAATCTAATGATTCGCAAGTCGAACAATTGCCAAATGATGTAGGTGATAAGGATCCTTCGGAAGCCATTCTAGATCTACCCATCGGCAAGATTCGTCCCATGGAGGTGAAAGAAAGTACTTCATCAAATCAAGTGGAAGCCCCCACTTCACGTCAAGGTGAACCTCAAAACGACATGGAGGCATCCATGAGTGGTACACGACGAGATGGTGAAGAGGAGGAAGTGCATCATGAAGATACACCACAACCACCTTCACCACCACCTCAAGGGAACGACACCTTTAACAACAATGAAGATGAACGAGATGATGATGATCAAGAAGAAGCTCCACAATCCAACAATCGGAAGCTGACCCGAGTTCGAGCTCAAGTGACCAAGAACCACCCCTAAACCAAATCTTTGGTGATATACAAACAGGGAGAATCACTCGCTCTAAAACCCATCTAGCTAACTTTTGTGAGCATTATTCTTTCATCTCTAGCATTGAAACTTTAAAGGTAGAACAAGCTCTTGAAGATGCGGATTGGGTGAACATAATGCATGAAGAGCTACACAACTTCGAGGGAACAAAGTGTGGAAATTCGTGGAGAAGCCCGAAGATGAGCACAACATCATCAGAACCAAATGGGTGTTTCGGAACAAACAAGGCGAAGATGGCCAAGTCGTGCGCAACAAGGCTCATCTCGTAGCCCAAGGATATATGCAAGTCAAAGGTATGGACTACGGTGAGACTTATGCCCCTGTCGCTAGACTTGAAGCTATCCATATTCTTCTTGCTTATGCTAATCACCATGATATCATGCTTTATCAAATGGTCATCAAAAGTGCATTTTTAAATGGTGAAATAGAGGAAGAAGTTTATGTTAAGAAACCACCTGGTTTTGTGAATCCTAAGAGACCTAATCATGTTTACAAGCTTCGCAAAGCTCTTTGTGGTCTTAAGAAAGCCCCTCGTGCTTGGTATAAATGCTTAAGGAAGTTTCTCATCGAAAAAGGTTTTGAAATTGGTAAAATTGATGCAACCTTGTTCACTAAGAGAGTTAATTGAGAATTATTTGTGTGCCAAATCTATGTGGATGATATTATCTTTGGTTCCAGTAACCCTCAATTTAGTGAAAGATTTGGAAGGTTGATGTCCGAGAAGTATGAGATGTCTATGATGTGTGAGCTGAAATTCTTTCTTGGATTGCAAATCAAGCAATCAAGAGAAGGAACCTTCATCTCTCAGACTAAGTATACCAAGGACTTGATCAAGAAGTTCAACATGCAAGATTGCAAAGGTATAAAAACTTCTATGCCCACTAGTGGACATGTTGACCTTACCAGGGAGGATGAACCGGTTAATCAAAAGGTTTATCGATCTATGATTGGTTCATTGCTATATCTATGTGCATATCATCCAGATATTATGCTTAGTGTTTGCATGTGTGTTAGATATCAAGATGCACCTAAAGAGTGTCATCTTTTGGCTGTGAAACGTATTGTGAGATACTTGATACAAACACCAAACTTTGGCATTTGGATCCCAAGGGATCTTCTTTTAATCTTGTTGGCTATTCCAATTCGGACTATGCCGGTGACAAGGTTGATAGAAAATCCACCTCGGGTATTTTTCAATTTTTAGGTAGATCTCTTGTGTCTTGGTCCTCCAAGAAAAAAAACTCGGTATCTCTATCTACTGCCGAAGCTGAATATATTGCTACTGGATCTTGTTGTGCGCAATTACTATGGATGACACAAACGCTTAAGGATTATGGTATTCATGTTAAAAATGTTCCACTACTTTGTGACAATTAAAGTGTATTAAATTGGACATAATCCCGTGCAACATTCTCGAACCAAGCATGTTCAAGTTTCACATCATTTCATTCGTGATCATGTTGCCAAAGGAGATATCGATCTTAAGCATGTTCGTACTAACAAACAATTGGCCGACATCTTCACCAAGCCACTTGATGAGAAAATATTTTGTCATTTGAGGAGTGAGTTGAACATCATTGATGCTTCAAACTTGAGCTAGATTCACTCAGTTGCAAGCAAGGGCATGAGCTTTCTTAATTATCTCCATGTTCACATAACTCATTGTCATATGCCATGGAATTCTATGCTCCCTTGTATTGCATCTAACCTTGTGTAGGTACTTGGAAGAACTTCATTCAACGAGATTGCCATTAACTCCTATCATAAGCAATCTTGTCATTACCAAGTATCCACAATCTCTCTTGATGATGGAAGGAACAAGACAACAAAAACATATCCTTGACATATACTTGATCTTAGTTGCGAAATCTATAAGTTGTATCATGTCAATAGGATATATCCACTGTTCTTACTTGCATGACTAACCTTTGTAGGTGATGAGTATACTAGAACAAGAAGGATTGATCCAAATTCAAGATGATCTTCATCAACCTCGAGCATCCTCAACAAGTTCACCTACGAGTAACGTCATCAACATGACTCAAAGGTATGTACTCATATCCTTGAAATGGCTTTACTCCAAGACATGGGCTAAAGCAACTCAAGTGATATGAAGACATCAAAAATACTTAATCGAAAAATGGTAACCCCATTTCGAGCTTAAACGATGAGTATGACCTATGATCAAGCATTCTTGCTTGGCTCCTAAGTCAATATACTCAAATATAGGTGACCTAGTCACCGCCCATCATTTAGTTAAGAATCTTGCGTGGTTTGCTCTCTATTTGCATGATTACCCGTAACCACTCAAATCTTATCTACTTGATGTCCTTTGTAAATCTTCTGCATTTTTCTTTTTGAAACGGTTTCGTTTGTCTCTCTGAAATAGAAACTTGGTTTATCTTTTGGCATCACCGATATAGATAACTCGGTCCTATCGAAATTGCAGATAAGCTGCAACACAATCTCGGTACCATCGATTTATTTATCCTGGAGTTACCGATTTTCTTTTCTTCCAAAATCTGAGTTTCTTTGATATTGTTTATTTGCTTCTGTTCTTGAGATACTCTTCTTCCTTCGATGCCCCCTCTCTCCAAAAAATTTAGGGGGAGAAGAACAAACAACACCTCGGGGGAGAAATTCTTTATTCAAGGATCCCTAGATCCATGGAGAAGAAAACTCAAATTTGCCAAAGGGAGAGAAGTTATATTCAATGATTCCCTTAGTCTTTTAATGGACCCTACTTTCAATTACCCTTGATCTTCAGGATCCCTTCCTTGTCAATGATCCCCGTCACTACTCCCAAGTTTAACCTTTTTGGTACTTTATGCCAAAGGGGGAGAATATCAAAGCTTCATGCTAAAGGGAGAGTTACATGCTTATGCAAAGGGGGAGATATGATTTAGGGAGAGAGGAAAATATCAAAAGTTCACACTTACATAATCAAGGAGAGGAACAACAATGTAGGGGGGAGAAAATTACTTTTGGAGAAAAGTCTCAAGTGAACAAAGGATTCTTTTTCTCACCCTATCCGATCCCAATATCTACATGCTGAGATTCAGGGGGGAGAGGATGTACTACCATTTTCATATCAAAGGGGAGAAAAGATATAATAGTTTTATGCTAAAGGTGGAGACATGTCAATCTTAATGATTATCATATTTTATATATGTTCTCCACATCTTGGTATTCGTTTAGTTCTATTGCATTTGATTGGTAGAATACTCTTGTGTTTCCTAACATTGTTTTCTCAAGTGTGTCTCTACTACTAGAATGCTCAAGAACTCAAGGACTGGACACATTTAGGAGGAGCAAATCTAAGTCATGTGTTTCTCAAAGTCTTTATTGCATCCATGCATATCTTTAATTGAAGCTTTGATTGTATGTTGTCATCAATTACCAAAAAGGGGGAGATTGAAAGCACAACATGCTCTCTTGGTGGTTTTGATAACTCATGACAACATACATTGTCTCTTGGACTAACACTTCTATCTAGTGTATTTCAGATAATAGTCCATGGAGAGTTGAGTTGGCAAAAGGATGAAGGAGATTGTGGAATTACCCCAAGATTCAAGGAAATAGGTTGGCCAAGCTTCAAGCAAGAGGACTCTACATTTTACATTTGTGAGAAATCACCTTGAGTCCATAGGAAAGCCAATACTATTAAAAGGGGGTAAAGTTTTGATGGTGAACAATATGCTCAAATGTGCACAAGTGACAGTCACCAAAACATCCACAAACTCTCCCACCAAAGTCTGTCCTAAGCCAAATATGCAAAATCGGTGCAACCAACTTTTCTATCCCGGTGCCACCGATTCTAAACCCTAGACAGACTCAAGCCAAACCCTAACACTTCGGTGCAGCCGACACTGCACTCGGTGCCATCGAGTTGGGTTGCCAAGATTCTGTTACACAAGTTCTCATTTTCGGTCCAACCGAAAATGGTGAATCGGCGTCACCGAGATTGGTAAATCTGACTGTTGGTCACCTTGTCGGTGCAACCGAGAATTGTATATCGGTCCCTACGAGATTCAAAAGTTGCCACTTTTGGTCACTTCGGTACCACCGAGCTTTACACATTGGTGTCATCGAGTCTGACTTATTCTGTGTAATGGTTGGATTTTTGGGGATGCCTATATATACCCCTTCACCACCACCCACTCGAAAGAGAAGCACTCAGAACTATTCTATACCTACCCTACTCAGTTTTCTGAGAGAGAACCACCTACCCTTGTGTTAAGGTCAAGATCTTCCACTCCAACCATATGGATCTTGATTTCTAGCCTCCCTAAGTTGCTTTCCACCAATCCCATCTCTTCTACCAAGCCAAATCTATGAGAGAGTGATTGTGTGTTGAGGACTCTATCATCTTGAAACACAAGAGCAAGGAGTTCATCGTCATTATCGAGACTATTACCTTTTGGAAGGTGGTGCCTCCTAGGTTGGTTAGGTGTCGCTTGATAGCCTCCTACTTCGTGTTGTGGAGTGAACCAAGAAGTTTGTAAGGGCAAGGAGATCGCCTACTTCGTGAAGATCTACCCATAGTGAGGCTAGTCCTTCATGGACGGAAGCCACATGGAATAGTCAAGGTTGCTTCTTCGTGGAACCCTCCATAGGTAGAGCCCTCCGTGGACTCTCGTGACCGTTACCCTCCGTGGGTTGAAGACTCCATGAACGTGGATGCACGATAGCACCACCTATCGGAACCACGGGAAAAATCCTCGAGTCTCCTATTGCGTTTGATCTTCCTATCCCATCTCCTTACCTACATGTGCAATGTCTTTACTTTCTGCTGCCATATTTGTAGACATGCATGTGTAGAGCTATTGGACTTGCTAGACTTGCTAAAATAGTTAAAATCTGCCAACCAATTAACGTGGGAAAAGGTTAGGTTTTAAATTCCTGCTAGTAGTCTATTCACCCCCCTCTAGACACACCTCTCTCTCAATCCTATAGTATTGCTGCCAGTAAGGATAAAACAATGGAGTTTATTCATATTAATTGGATTTACGTTGTCTACATCATGTCATTGTTCTCCAAGCATTACTCTGTTTTACTTAATACTCTAGATGCATGCTAGATAGTAGTCGATGAGTGGAGTAATAGTAGTAGATGTAGGCAGGAATCGACCTACTTGCTTATGGACGTGATGCCTCTATGTAATTATCATTGCCATGAATAATTATTGCATAACAATACACTTTTCTATCAATTTCCCAATGGTAATTTGTTTACCCACTGTATGCCTTCTACATGAGAGATGCCTCTAGGGGAAACTATGGCCCTTGGGTATATTCACATATATATATATTTACAAATGCTACTATTACCTTGCTGCCATTTATTTGTTTTTTTATTTTACAATTTACAGTTATCTATTATCATCCACACTACTCATTTGCTTGCATGTAACGAGTTCAAGGGGACTGACACCCCTCTTGCCCGCGTTGGGTGCAAGCGTTTGCTCTTTTGTGTGTGGGCGCTGAAGACGGGAGTTGTGTGATCCTCCTATTGGTTTGAGAACCTTAGTTCTCACTGAGTGAAATACTTATCTATACTGTGATGCATCATCCCCTCCTCTTCGGGGAAAACCCAACGTAGATGACAAGTGATGTCTACTATGCAACTTTATTCTTGTAGACTATGTTGGGACTCCAAGCGTAGAGTTTTGTAGGACAGTAGCAATTTTTCCTCAAGTGGAGGACCTAAGGTTTATTAATCCGTGGGAGGTGTATGATGAAGATGGTCTCTCTCAAACAACCCTGCAATCAAATACAAGAAATATCTTGTGTCCCCAACACACCCAATATAATGGCAAATTGTATAGGTGCACTAGTTCGACGAAGAGATGGTGATAAAAGTGTAGTAATGATAGTAGATATTGATTTTTGTAATAGTAACAATAAAATACAGCAAGGTAGCAAGTAACAAAAGTGAGCACAAACAGTATTGCAATGCTTGAAAACAAGGCCTAGGGTCCATACTTTCCCTAGTACAATCTCTCAACAATCCTAATATAATTGGATCACATAACCATCCCTCAACATGCAACGAAGAATCACTCCAAAGTTCTTATCTAGCGGAGAACATAAGAAGAAATTGTTTGTAGGGTATGAAACCACCTTAAAGTTATCCTTTCCGATCGATCTATCCAAGAGTTCGTACTAAAATAACACCAAGTTATCCTTTCCTATCGATCTATCTAAGAGTACATACTAAAATAACACCATATGATACACATCAATCAACTCTAATGTCCCCTAGATACTCCAATGTCACCACTAGTATCCATGAGTTAATTATACAATAGATATCAAACAATTTCAGATTCATAATACTCATTCCAACACAAAGAACCTCAAAGAGTGCCCCAAGATTTCTACCAGAGAACATGGTATGAAAATGTGCAATCAACCCCTATGCATAGATCCCTAAGGTCACCGGAATCCACAAATTGACGCCATAACATATATCAAGTGAATCACTTGAAGACCCCAATGTCACTACGGGTATCCGCATGCAAGACATACATCAAGTGGTCTCAAATCCATTAAAGTATTCAATCTAGTAATAACAAAATCTCAAAGGGAAAACCCAATTCATCACAACAAGATAGAGAGGGGAAATCACCATATGATCTAACTATATTAACAAAGCCCACAATACATCAAGATCGTGTCAAATCAAAAACACGAGAGAGAGAGAGAGATTAAACACATAACTATTGGTACAAACCCTCAGCCCGAGGGTGGACTCCTCCCCATCATCGAGACCATAGGGATGATGAAGATGGCCTCCGGTGATGATTTCCCCCTCCGACAGGGTGCCGAAACGGGGTCTAGATTGGTTTTTCATGGCTATAGAGAGTTGTGGCGGCGAAACTTCTGATCTAGGGTTATTTCTGGTGGTTTTTGAATATATAGGATTTTTGGGCGCCACTTTCATGCAAAGATGGTCCATGAGGAGCCCACAACACCATCGCAAGCCAGAGGGGGCTGGCGCGCCCTGGTGGGTTGTGCCAACCTCGTGGCTCTTCTGGCCCTCCCACGAAGCTTTTAGTGCCACTTTTGTTCCCAAAAAAATGTCAAAAAGTTTCGTTGCATTTGGGGAACTTTTATTTTTGCACAAAAAACAACACCACGGCAGTTCTACTGAAAACAACGTCAATCCGAGTTAATTCTAAATAAATCATATAATGTGCATCAAAACCATATAAAAGTATTGTAAACATAGGTGAATATGGCATGAATACTTCATAAATTATCAATACATTGGAGGCGTATCAACAAGTATCATTCACCCTCGGGGCTGAGGATATGTACCAGTAGCTATGCGTTTAATCTCTCTCTCTCTCTCTCTTGTGTTCTTGAGTTGGCACGATGTTGATGTATCACGAGCTTTGTTAATATAGTTGTATCATATGGTGTTCTTCCCTATTTATCTTGATGTGATGAATTGAGTCTTTCCGTTCGAGGTTTCGTTATGTTGGATCGAATACTTTGGATTTAGAACACTTGATGCATGTCCTGCATGTTCATACCTGTGGTAACAATGGGGTGTTCTATTGAGTCACTTGATGTATGTTATGGCAATAAACTTGCGGATCCCTGTGGTAACATTGGGGTGATCTAGGCACATAGGTTGATGCACGTTTTCGTACTACTTTCTCTGGTAGAAACTTTGGGGTTACTCTTTGAGGTTCTTTGTGCGGATTGAATGTTATGAATATGAAATAATTTGGTGTTATTTAGTACAAACACTGTTTGTGACACCTATAGGGATGGCACATAGATTGATAGGAAAGGTAACTATTTAGTACGAACTCTAGGGATGTTTGTGACACCTATAGGAATGGCTCAATAGATTGATCGAAAAGATAACTTTGAGGTGGTTCACTGCCTACAACAATTACTTCTTATGTTCTCCGATATTAATAAGAACTTTCGAGTGCTTCCTTGTCGCACGTTGAGGGATGGTTATATGATTCAATTATGTTAGCGTTGTTGAGAGGTTGCACTAGTGAAATATGAACCCTAGGCCTTGATTCCAATTATTGATACACTGTTTTTCTTGTTGTTTGCCAATTGTTACCATGCTGTATTTATCATTTCAGACTACAAAAACCTATATATACTATCCATACTACACTTGTGTCACCATCTCTTTGCCAAACTAGTGGACCTATACAATTTTCCATTGTATTAGGTGTGTTGGGGACACAAGAAATTTCTTGTATTTGATTGCAGGGTTGTTTTAGAGAGACCATCTTCATCCTACACCTCCCATGGATTGATAAACCTTAGGTCATCCACTTGAGGGAAAATTGCGACTATCCTACAAAACTCTACACTTGAAGGCCCAACAGATTCTACAAGAATAAAGTTATGTAGTAGACATCAACCAACCCTTCTCAAAACAAGAAATTACTAGTGCCTTGCTAGTCATGAGATCTATGGCTATACCCGAGCCTTGTTTTCAAAAAAGGAAAAGAAAAAAATACCTAAGCTTCACCGAAGAAGTTAGAGTAATATTGAGAGACTTTCATGATAAGAAAGTCGTCACCCTAGTCTAAAACGAACATATGTGTGTGATACTACCTATGGTAACAAAGTGCATCCTAGAAGCTTCCAAACCTATTTCCCTTGAGAGCTGCCATGGGAAAGCCATTGCAAAAGTTCTGAAATATTAATTACAACATCTCATTACCACTACTTTGTTGGAAATATTCCTTACATGCAATAATAATTGCATTATTTTTTTACATGTTTATAATTAGATTTTTATGCTCTATGTTATAACTATTACAGTTCTTGAATATGCGATTAAGAGGAAAACCCATAAGCATGTGTAGAGTAATAAACATGCCAACCTAATTCCTAGTTTCACCTCTAGGATTAGCACAAGTGTTGCATGATGGTTATGTTTTCCTGATCATTGGTATATGTTAAGTGTAACAAGGATGCTAACAACATTGAGAGTATGACGTTAAAAGAACGATCATATTGAATTGACCCAAGTTGTTTGTTACACTTAGACATGTTATTATCACAAGTCTAGAATGATGATACAGAGAGTTAATGTATGCTTAGTTCCTTACAGCATGAGAGTTCGATTCACTTCATTCTAGATGATACACTTTGGGTTTGCTCCAACGTCATCTGTAAAATGATGATTTATGACCCACAAGTGCAGGGGTTCAATCGTAGTCCTTTCGATAAGTAAGAGTGTTGAACCCAATGAGGAGCAGAAGGAAATAACAAGCGGTTTTCAACAAGGTAATTTTTGCAAGCACTGAAATTGTAGGTAATAGGTAGTTTGATAGCAAGATAATTGGTACAGAGCAAGTAATGGTAACCATAAATAAAGTACAACAAGGTAGACCAATCCTTTTGTGGCAAATGATAGGCCAAAATGATATCTTATAATCAGCAAAGTGTTCTTGAGGGGACACGGGGATTTTATCTAGTCACATTAATCATGTTGGTTTTATTCGTGTTCACTACTTTGATAATTTGATGCCACTACGAGAAAAGTATTGAGATAACATCTAACCATAGCATTAAACATGTGGATCCAAATAAGCCCCTTAAGAAGTAGCACATAAACTAGGGTTTAAGCTTCTGTCACTCTAGCAACCCATCGTCTAATAACTACTCCACAATGCATTCCCTTAAGCCCAAGGATGGTGAAGTTTCATGTAGTCGACGTTCACATGAGACCACTAAGGGAATCACAAAATACATATCATCAAAATATCGAACACATATCAAATTCACACAATTACTTGCAACATGACTTCTCCCGTGACCTCAAGAACAAAGGTAACTACTCACAAATAATATGCATGCTCAAGATAAGAGGGGTACTGAATAGCATAATGGATCTGAACATATAATCTTTCACCATATAAACCATATAGTAATCAACTACACAAGGTAATCAACACTACTAGTCACCCACAGGTACCAATGTGAGGTTCTGGTACAAATATTGAACACAAGAGATGAACTAGGGTTTGAGAGGAGATAGTGCTGTTGAAGATGTTGATGAAGAATGGCCACCCAAAGATGAGAGGGTTGGTTGTGATGACGATGGCTTCAATTTCCCCCTCTGGGAGGGAAATTCCCCCGGCAGGATCGCTCCGTCAGAGCGCAAAAGTGCTCCTGCCCAAGTTCCGCCTCGAGACGGCGGCGTTCCATCCCGAAAGTCCTCCCCTGATTTTTTCTAGGTCAAAACACCTTATATACGAGAAGATGGGCTCCGGAGGTGGGCCGTGTTGAGCGCACCCACCAGGGCGCGCCTGGGGGCCTGTCGTGCCCTGGTGTCTTTTGCTCACCAGGGTGGCCCCTTCCGGTAGTTATTTCCTCCAATATTCATTATATATTCCATAAAAAATATCCGTGAAGTTTCAGCTCATTTGAAGATGCACAGAATAGGTATCTCTGGTATGCTTTCTCAGGTCGAGAATTCCAGCTGTCGGTATTCTCCCTCTGAGTGCAAACCTTTCAAATTATGAGAGAAAAGGCATGAGAATTACCCCATAAAGCATTATTATGCCTAAAACTTAATAAATAACAGTAGGAAATCATGATGCAAAATGGACGTATTAACTCCCCAAGCTTAGACCTCGCATGTCCGCAAGGGAAGGCCGATATCGAAAAACATGTCCACATGGTTCGAGAGAGAGGTGTCGATAAAAAGAAAATACAGACATAGTAGCATCATGCTTATTATCATAGCAACAACAAACTTTATAAAACTCTTTCATATAACTTTTATTTCATAACAACATCATATAACTTCTCATGAACAAGTAACAATTCATCACAACGTAGAGGTATAAATCATAAACCTTATTGGAAACCAACAAACTATGTTCTCAGCCAACTTTGCAACTACAATTCATCATATTTTCAGGAAGGGTCTCGTGCTGGAGCCTTTTGGCAAGTCCACATACTCAACTATCATTTAGTCTTCTATGCTTGCTAACACTCACAACATACCCGTGGGACAAAAGTTTCAACCGTACACATAGAAAGATAGGGGCTTATAGTTTCGCATCCCAACGTATTCACCTCAAGGGTGATGTAAAAAATAATAACTCATGCTCACCCATATCCAACTAGATATATGTGCCTTGATCTATCCTCACCACATGATGCTTGCAAAAATAGAAAAATAAAAAGGAATAGGAAAGAATACTTTGACTCTTGCATAAAAGTAAATACATAAAGGTAAAAGATAGGTCCTTCACAGAGGGAAGCAGAGGTTGTCATGCCCTTTTTAGTTTGTATACGAAATCCCTCAGTGCAAAAGAACGTCACGTTTTATTGCCCCTTGTGATAGTAACCTTTATTATGCAGTCTGTCGCTTTTATTACTTTGCCATCACAAGTTCGTGCAACGCTCAATTTTCACTTATAGTAATTGATCCAACACTTTTAGAAGCAATTTTTATTGCCTTAGTGCACCAATGACAACTTACTTGAAGGATATTATTCAATCCATAGGTAGGTATGGTGGACTCTCAAAACGTGAGTTTGGGTTTGGGATTTTTGGATGCACAAGTAGTATCTCTACTTAGTGCGGAATTTTTGGCTAGCAAAGATATTAAGAAAGCACCACATGTTGAAGGATCTATGACTATATAACTTCTATGTGAATATGAACAAACATAAATCATTACGTTGTCTTCCTTGTCCAACCTCAACAATTTTGGCATATAATATTTAATGGGGGATCACAATCATAGAAGATGTCCAAGATGGTGTATTTGCATGTGAATCTTCTCTTCCCAAATTAATTATTTCGAGTTGCATCATTGACTAATGCTATGTTTGTCAATCTACAATAAATTTTACTACTTATACTTTTATTTATGTGATGTCATTACTCACCATAAGATTAGCATATGATCCTTTTCATTTATTTTCTTTTATTATGGTTGCAACAAGAGAGTAAAGAAGCAAAAGCTCAAACTAAACTTTATTATACAATTCTCACTCGAATACATAGATATATAGATCACAAAACTAGCACTCGGAAATAGATCATACTAAACTTTTATTCAACTAAATCACGAAAAAGCTAAGGATCGAAATAAAAAGTAAAGGTAAAAAGTGATGGTGATACAATACCGGGGCATCTCCCCCAAGCTTGGCTCAAGCCAAGGGGAGTGCCCACACCCGTGTAGTCAAGTCTCCTTTGGTGGTGAAGATGATGAAGGTGGTGGTGATGAAGAAGTGTCACACTTCAGCCTCAATAAGTGCTCTAGTTTATGGATGATGCTTCGAAGGTTAATGATGTACTCCTCTAGCAAAATATTTTGACGAGTGAGAAATTTATTCCGAACACGAACCGCTTAAAAGGCTCTAAAAGCTTCAATTTCAATGGGGGTGAGGTGATCATAATAAGGTAGGGGGATATATTCTCCTTCCTCTTCCTCCGTTAGCATGGATTGCCCTTCTTCATGAGCTTGATCCCTTATAGATCCCTTGCCCCTGTCTTCATTGTTGAATTATTTTGGCTCCTCTCTCTTAAGCTCCATCTTCATCAACCAAGCATATTCTTCTATGTTATTGGAGGAGGAAGAAGACATGATGCCTGGCTTGATAGATCTGATGGGAAAACAACGTGAAACAATAACAGATAATATTTACGCAATGTGGTGGTCAAAACAATCGGGGATATATATAGAGTATTTTTATTCTTGGGAAACAAGCATATGGAAGGAAAACAGAGTCGGGAAGGTTCCCGAGGTGGGCACAACCCACCAGGGCGCGCCAGGGGGCAGGTGTGCCCTGGTATATCGTGCTCACCTCGGTTGCTTTCCTCTTTATTTCTTATTTTAGTATTTTTTCTAATATTAACAAAACTGACAGAAAATATTTTTGCGATTTTTCGGAGTCCGTTTACTTACCGTATCACGTACCTATTCTTTTTCACAATTCTGGACTATTCCGGAAGGTTTTTCTTATGTGTTCCTCCGGTGTCATGGTTTGGATAACATTGGTTTCAACATTAATAGGCGTACGTGAGATATGGTATTTAATTCTTTTTCCATTGACCACCTTTGGGTTAGTACCTTTGGCATTATAATCTTCTTAGCTCCAGAGCGATAAACCTCCTCGATAACATATGGTCCTTCCCATTTGGAGAGAAGTTTTCCTGGAAAAAATCTGAAACGAGAATTGTACAAAAGAACATATTCTCCAACTTTGAATTCTGACTTTTGGATTCTTTTGTCATGCCATCTTTTTACCTTTTCTTTGAATAGTTAGGCATTTTCATAAGCTTGGGTTCTCCATTCATCTAGTGAGATAATATCAAATAACCTCTTTTCGCCGGCAAGTTTGAAGTCATAGTTGAGTTCTTTAATTGTCCAAAATGCTTTGTGTTCTAACTTTAGAGGCAAATGACAAGCTTTCCCATATACCATTTTTTATGGAGACATACCCATAGGATTTTTATAAGTTGTTCTATAGGCCCAAAGTGAATCATCTAGTTTCTTAGACCAATTCTTTCGGGGCCTATTGACAGTTTTTTGTAATATCAATTTTATTTCTCTATTGCTAACTTCAACCTGACCACTAGATTGAGGATGATAGGGTGATGCAATTCTATGGTTAACATCATATTTAGCAAAGCATTTTACGGAAAGCACCATGAATAAAGTGTGAACCACCATCAGTCATTAATTAAGTATCTAGGGACTCCAAACCTTGGGAAAATAACTTATTTAAGCATTTTAATGGAGGTGTTATGATTATCACCACTAGTTGGAATAGCTTCAATCCACTTAGTGACATAATCAACAACAACCAAAATATGAGTATACCCATTAGAGGAAGGAAAAGGTCCCACATAATCTAAATCGCAAACATTAAATGGTTCAACAACAAGTGAATAGTTCATAGGAATTTCCTGACGCTTACCGATATTACCAATTCTTTGACATTCATCACAAGATAAGATAAATTATGGGCATCCTTGAAGAGAGTACGCGAGTAAAAACTAGATTGCAATACCTTATGAGCAGTTCTATCTCCCGCATGATGTCCTCCATAAGCTTCGGAATGACATTTCCGTAGGATTTGTTCCTCTTCATGCTTAGGTACACAACATCTAATAATACCATCTACTCCTTCTTTATACAAATGTGGGTCATCCGAAAATTGATGTCTTAAATCATAGAAGAAGTTTTCTGTTTGTTGGTATGTAACATCCCAAAATTTCATTTTGGAATGTTATGAAATATAGCTATGCATCATCATCACATTGTTTGAATGAAATGAATTGTTGAAGTTCTTCTTTTGAAATTCTGAAAGGCCATTTCAATTTTTTTATATACTTGTTTCTCCTATTTGAAAACCCCTCGAAATATTAAAAAAAAGAGAGAGGAGTAACATGACACTCCACACCAGGGGCATCTTGGTGAAATATTTGAGCAATAAAAAAACCCAGGGGGTTATTTGAAAATTCATTTGCAAAAGAATTTAAAATCAATTAGGCATTTTCTAAAAAATAATTTTTTTAAGTATTCATTTTGAGAGAGGAAAAATGTTCATTAAATAACATTTATTTCCCTGATCATTTTGATACATATATTCCCTATGTTTGGAAATGATTTGAATGCATTAAAGGGGTTTTAAATGCTTTGGAAAATAGAAAAGGAAACGAATTAAAGCGTTTATTTAGAAAACTGGCCGGCCCACCAGCCTTTACTCCCGAGATCCTTTCGGATCGGTCACCGACGCGTAGATCCCGCCCTCTCTCTCATTGACACGTGGGACCCACCGTCCGACCGCGTCATCAGCGCGCTCGTCTCCCTCCTCGTGCCGTCGACATCGCCGGAGATCTCTCACTCACCGGATCTCCCTCCTCTCTCCCTCTCCCGACCCCGCACCTGGCCTATAAAAGCCCCTGCCTTCTCCGCTCTCTGTTCCACCCCCGAGCGCCCCTGCCCATGCCCACAAACGCCACCGCTCCACCTCGCCGGAGTTCGGTCAACGACCGAAGCTCTCCGAGCACGAGGCCGTCGCCTCCGTCGTCCCCAGCCCCGTCTGACGCCACCATTCGACACCGGATCTTCGCCGCCGTCGCTTGAGCTCTTCGGACGCCGCCCCCAACCACCACATGACCATCTCCGACCACCTCCGACATCCGGCCGTTGTCGACCTCGCCGGAAACCCCGACCTCCCCTCTATAAGCCCTGCGCCCCTCCGTAGCCGTCGGATCGAAAGTCAACGATCTAGATTAGAACGTTTTAAAACAGCGAACCGGTACCCACTTCACTTCGGTCGTCCGCCACAAACACCCGCACGCGCACTCTTTCGACCAATAGGAAGCCACCACGTAGCCCCTGTCCGTTAGCTAATATTTTTTTCTTTTTCTGTTTCTGTTTTAGAAAACAGAATGTGTTCTGATTTTATTTTTGTTCTATCTTTTAAACTAATTAGTGTTTTTAATTGATTCTTTTTGCACTAGGTCACAAATTTCATGTAGTTTCATCCTGTAGTCTTACATTTCAAATTTGAACATTAAAATTTGAATCTAACCAAATTTGCTTAAATTACTAAAATCTGCATAACTAGAGTTTAAAAATATATTTTTGTATGAATCTTTATGCCACTGGTTCGTATTAGTTAGACCTATCATCCTACATAGTTTGAGAATTTTTAGGATGAATTTGGTTAGGGTTTTTAACAAAAACAAAATCTGTTTAGTTCTTAATAGAGTTTAGTTAGTTTGATTTTAGTTTAGTTTGAATCTGAGTTAGTTTAACTTTTGTTTTTAGTTTTCATTAGGTTCTGTTGTTTCAACATTAGGTGAAATAACTTGCTATTAATAAAAATAATTGTTTAGTTTTATACCTTATTGTTATAGGAAATCTTTATTCCTTTTCATTAGGTATAGTTTTATAAATCAATTTAGTTTTACTTTTCACAAAAATTTTAGGAGATTTAATGTTGTTTTCTAATAAAGAATCTTAGTAATTCTTTTCTGTTAAGTAATGTTCTATTTTATAAATTTTTTTGTTTCATACTCTAATGTTATAGGAAAATCTAGTTATTTTCATTAAGTGGTGTTTTTAAAAAATATAATTTTAGTAGCATTTCTTTTCACAAAAGTTTTAGTGGATTTAATTCTGTTCACTAATATAAATTTTATTAATTATTTTCTGTTAACTATTGTTTTGTTATTAAAAATAGTTGTTGGTCTTATTTTATATTAGTAGTAGCTTTGACACTAAAAATTTGTGAGTCAAATATTGGTTTTGAATTCTTTCTCTTGATTGATACTATTGAATTGTTTTAGTTTAACCTTGCTGATTGTGTGAGTTGTATTATTAGTTGTATGCTTATTGTGTGCTTTGTTTGATTCGTTAGATCATCCGGAGTGCGAAGCTTGTTATCTAGAGTCACTTGAGTACGAGGATCGTCAGCAAGGCAAGTCACTTTGATCATGTTTACCCATGTTTTATTGCATTAGTTCTACCATCTCCCCAATTGCATGCAAAGTAGGTAATCTGGAAACTTGGTTACTTGATGTAGTATCATGTGGTAGGCACCCCTCAACCCTTTGCTATGCTATTAGTAGACGGGGTTGGTTGTGTGATTCATGAGAGTTGTGAGATAATAATTTCAAGACCTACAAGATGATCAAGACTTCAAGACTTCGAGTTTTCAACATACCTCTGGGTGGATGATGGTTGAACAGCGCCCTAGAGAAACCAGTAGTTAGCCTAGGTGTTGCTGGAGAAGTGCCAGTATTCACGCGGAAAGGTCCACCCAGGCACAAAGAGATGGATGGATGCTTCAAGACCCAAGGCTTACCTCCACAACCACAAGCCATTATGGGCTCTGGTTTGGTTGGATATCGTGGTGACCCTGGACAGGCGGTGCTACGAGATGTAGAAGAACGGTAGGAAAGGATGGGCACCGACAGAGTCTCAGGGGAACTCTTTAGAAGACCATGTTTTGGTCATCCGTTTCTCAAACACCCTGAAGTGCGAGAAATCCAACGGAGGCGATCAAATCTTGTGGGGAACGTGTGCAAAACTCTGCAGAGTACCCAAACCTAATCGATTAGCCGTGTCCATGGTCATGGACAACTTGAGCCAAAGGAACTGAAACTATCTGGAATTCTCAACACAAATAATTATATTGATGTGGTTATTAATGACAACTTGGGTATGAGAATTGGTTGGTGGAACCATCTCATTAATCAACCAACATTGTAGTAATATCTTTTGCCCTCTCTTGTTGTAGGAAAAAATTGGCTTTATGCAAAACTTACTACCCCACCTGCCATATATGCATATAGAATAGATGATTTCTTTAGACCCCTCTTTTGTGACATTGCTGGCATATTCAATATGCTGACCTACACGGCTGCAACATATCATGTTGTAGAGTACTTTTCTGACCAGGAGTGAGGATACGCTCTACGCTCGGTGAGATCCACATCAATACCTCGTTCAGAAATTTTACGCCCCAAGACAATACCTTCATTAACCATAAAGTGGCACTCCCCCCAATTCAATACGAGATTAGTTTGTTCACATCTCTCCAAAACTTGATCAAGGTTGCTTAAGCAATCATCAAAAGAAGTTCCGTAAACAGAAAAATCATCCATCAAAACTTCCACAATCTTTTCACAAAGTCAGAAAATATAGAAGTCATACATCTTTGAAAGGTAGAAGGTGCATTGCATAAACCATAAGGCATACTTATATAAGCATAGGTTCCAAAAGGGCAAGTAAAGGTGGTTTTCTCTTGATCACATTGTGACACAGGTATTTGAGAGAAACTAGAATATCCATCAAGGAAACAAAAGTGTGTGTGCTTAGATAATCTTTCTAGCATTTGATCAATGAAAGGTAAAGGGTAATGATATTTTCTATTAGCTTTATTTAATTTTCTAAAATCAATTACCATTCTATAGCCAATGACAATTCTATGTGGGATAAGTTCATTTTTATCATTAGGAACAACAATAATACCTCCCTTTTTTGGACACAATGAACAGGGCTTTGATACGTCCATTTTGCATCATGTTTTCCTACTGTTATTTATAATGTTTTTATGCATAATAATGCTTTGAGGAGTAATTCTAATGCCTCTTCTCTCACAATTTGCAAGGTTTACACCAAGAGGGAGAAAGCCGGCAACTGGAAGTCAGTACCTGAAAAAAGCATGTCAGAGATACCTATTCTACACATGCCTAATGAAGCTGAAATTTTAAGGAGATTTTATATATAATAAATAACAAATACCGGAGCTGAAAACTATCGGAGGGGGGCCACCAGGTGGGCACCCTCCACCAGGGTGCGCCAGGCCCCCTACCCGCGCTCTCATAGAGCGTGCTCACACTAGCCCACCACCGCAGCCCATCTTCCGGTATAAATTCCCCAAAAAAATAAAAAAGAGAGAGTACTTTCCAGATGAAATGCCGCCGCCTCTAGGAAGAACTTGGGCCGGAGCACTTTTGCCCTCTGGCGGAGCGATTCCATTGGGGGAATTTCCCTCCCGAAGGGGAAATCGAAGCCATCGTCATCACCAACAACCCTCTCATCTTGGGGAGGCCATTCTTCATCAATATATTCAACAAAACCATCTCCTCTCAAACCCTTGTTCATCTCTTGTGTTCAATCTTTGTACCAGAACCTCAGGTTAGTACGTGTGGGTGACTAGTAGTGTTGATTACCTTGTGTAGTTGATTGCTATATGGTTTATTTGGTGGAAGCTTATATGTTCAGATCCATTATGCTATTCAATACCCCTATGATCTTGAGCATGACTATTATTTGTGAGTAGTTACCTTTGTTCTCGAGGTCACGGGTGAAATCATGTTGCAAGTAATCATGTGAAATTGACATGTGTTTGGTATTTTGATGATATGTATGTTGTGATCCCCTTAGTGGTGTCATGTGAACGTAGACTACACGAAACTTCACCACCCTTGTGCCTAAAGGAATTCATTGTGGAGTAGTTATTAGATGATGGGTTGCTAGAGTGACAGAAGCTTAAACCCTAGTTTATGCGCTACTTCGTAATGGGCTGATTTGGGTCCACATGTTTAATGCTATGGTTAGACTTGGTCTTAATAATTTTCTCATAGTTGCGGATGCTTGCGAGGGGGTTGATCGTAAGTAGGTTGTCAGTTCAAGTAAGAAGAGCACCTTAGCACTGGTCCACCCACATATCAAATTATCAAAGTGGCGAACATGAATCAAACCAATATGATGAAAGTGACTAGATGAAATTCCCGTGTACCCTCAAGAACACTTTGCTTATCATAAGAGATTGGCCCATCCTTTGCCACAAAAGGATTGAGCTACCTTGTTGCATCTTACCTATTATTACCGTTACTTGCTCGTTACAAATTACCTTGTTATCAAACTACTTGCTACTTACAATTTCAGTGCCTGTAGAAATTATGTTGCTGAAAACCACTTATCATTTCCTCCCGCTCCCCATTGGGTTTGACACTCTTACTTATCAAAAGGAGTACGATTGATCCTCTATACTTGTGGGTCATCAGGATTACCCATCTACTATCAGCTCTAGGATAGATTATACCTACTTACAGAAGCTTTAGCATCTTAGTTCTTACCACTTCTTTCCTCTTAGGATTCAATCGTGGTTGGTGATCAACAATGGGTTTAGCACCAGGCTCCATATTAATCTTGTGTTGATATAGAGTGGGACTAATGCCCTTAAGATCATCAAGAGTATATCCAATAGCACCATGGTGCTTCCTCAGAATTTTTAATAGCCTTTCTTCTTCATGTTCTGAAAGTTTAGCACTAATAATAACAAGATAAATCTTTTTCTCATCAAGATAAGCATACTTCAAAGTGTCAGGAAGTTGTTTTAATTCAAACATAGGATCACATTTAGGTGGAGGAGGACCTCCGAGAGTTTCAATAGGCAAGTTGTGTTTTAGTAGAGGTTGTTGTTCAGAGGAATTTTTATCTATTTCATATCTTTCACGTAAGTGCATATCATTTTCATGGTCTAGTAGATATTGTTCTAGTGGATCAGTAGGAGGAACGACAATAGAAACAAGACCAATTATTTCATCCTTACTAGATAATTCTTTATTATGGGGTTGTCTACTAAACTTGGAAAAATTAAACTCATGAGACACATCACCAGACTCAACACTACAGATTTATTTTTGACAATCTATCTTAGCATTAGAAGTGTTCAAGAAAGGTCTAACAAAGATAACAGGACAAAAGTTATCTTGTGGGGAACCAAGAAATAGAAAATCTATAGGATATTTTATTTTCCCTCAAAAAACTTAAACATCTCTAACAATCCCAAGCGGTGTGATGGTGTCTCTATTTGCAAGTTTAATAGTAACATCAATGTCTTCTATTTCAGCAGATGCTATGTCACTCATAATTTCTTGGTATAAAGTAAAAGGAATAGCACTCACACTACCACCCAAATCACATAAGCCAGGATAGCAATGATCTCCTATTTTAACTAAGACAACATGCATGCCAACTACGGGTCTATGCTTATCTTTTTCATCGGGTTTGGCAATTCTACCACCTTCATCATAGAAGTAAATAACATGCCCATCAATATTTTCTACCAAGAGATCTTTAACCATATCAACACTAGGTTCTACTTTAATTTGTTCAGAGGGCTTAGGTGCTTTAATATTACTCTCGCGAACCACAATTGATACCTTAGCATGTTCCTTTATGCTAAAAGGGAAAGGTGGTTTCTCAATATAAGTAGTAGGCACAACTGGATCAACATTGTAAATGATAGTTTCTTCTTTAGCTATGACCGGTTCTTTGATTTCCTTTTTAATAGGGGGTGATATTTAAACCACTTATCCTTAGGGAGATCAACATGAGTAGCAAATGAGTCACAAAAAGAGGCTACTATCTCAGAGTCAAGTCCATATTTAGTGCTAAACTTGTGAAAAGCATAGGTATTCATAAAAGATTTAACAAAATCAAACTCAAGCTTAATACCTGACTCATTACCTTCGTCGAGTTCCCAATCTTCAAAGTTGTGTGTAATTCTTTCTAATAGGTCTCACTTGAATTCAATAGTCTTCTTCATAAAAGAACCAGTACAAGAAGTATCGAGCATGAATCGATAATTATGAGAAACATGAGCATAATTTTTTTGAATAATAATTTCTCTCGAGAGATCATGATTGGGGCATGAATATAACGTTGACTTAAGTCTTCCCCAAGATATAGATATGCTTTATCCTTCACGAGGCCAAAAATTATATATATAATTCCGATCACGATGAACTTGATGCATAGGATAAAACTTTTGGGGGAATTCCGATTTCAATCGATTCCAGTTCCATGATCCAATATCATCACATAGCCTATACCATGTCAATGCTTTTAACTTCAAAGATAAAGGGAAAACCTTCTTCTTAATTTCATCTCCGGATAAACCTGCAAGCTTAAATAATCCACAAATTTCATCAAAGTGTATTAGGTGCATATCGGGATGTTCAGTTCCGTCTCCTTCTTAAGGATTAGCTAGAAGTTTTTCTATCATACCCGAAGGAATTTCATAAACAATATTTTCATTAGGTGCAGTAGGTTGAGGGTCAACTAATTGTGGTTCCGGTCGAGGTGAAGAAACCCCGAACAAACCCCTCAAAGGATTGTTCTCCACAGTGACAAGTGACAATAAATTTCAGCACATAGTATAAGTTTTTCCTTACCGATTTCCACTTACCAAGAGCGCTTCATTCCCCGACAACGACATGAGTAAAGAGTCTCGATCACCCACAAGTGTAGGGGGTCAATCATAGTCCTTTCGATAAGTAAGAGTGTTGAACCCAACGAGGAGCAGAAGGAAATGACAAGCGGTTTTCAGCAAGGTAATTTCTGCAAGCACTGAAATTGTAGGCAATATGTAGTTTGATAGAAAGATAATCGGTAAAGAGAAAGTAAAGGTAACAGTAAATAAAGTGCAGAAAGTTAGCCCAATCCTTTTGTGGCAGAGGACATGCACAAACGATCTCCTATAATAAGCAAAGTGTTCTTGAGGGGACACATGAATTTCATCTAGTCACTTTCATCGTGTTGGTTTGATTCGTGTTCGCTACTTTGATAATTTGATATGTGGGTGGACCGGTGCTTGGGTGTTGTTCTTAATTGAACAAACCTCCCACTTATTATTAACCCCCTCGCAAGCATCCGCAACTACAAGAAAAGTATTAAGATAACATCTAACCATAGCATTAAACATGTGGATCCAAATCAGCCCCTTACGAAGTAGCGCATAAACTAGGGTTTAAGCTTCTGTCATTCTAGCAACCCATCATCTAATAACTACTCCACAATGCATTCCCTTAGGCCCAAGGATGGTGAACTTTCATGTAGTCGACGTTCACATGACACCACTAAGGGAATCACAACATATATATCATCAAAATATCAAACACATATAAAATTCACATGATTACTTGCAACATCACTTCTCTCGTGACCTCAAGAACAAAGGTAATTACTCACAAATAGTATGCATGCTCAAGATAAGAGGGGTATTGAATATCATAATGGATCTGAACATGTAATCTTCCACCAAATAAACCATATAGTAATTAACTACACAAGGTAATCAACACTACTTGTCACGCACAGGTACTAATCTAAGGTTCCGGTACAAAGATTGAACACAAGAGATGAAGTAGGGTTTGATAAGTGATGGTGATGTTGAAGATGTTGATGAATAATGACCTCCCAAAGATGAGAGGGTTGTTGGTGATGACGATGGCTTCGATTCCCCCTCCGGGGGGGGGGGGGGATTCCCTCGGCGGAATCGCTCAGTAAGAGGGCAAAAGTGCTCCTGCCCAAGTTCCGCCTCGAGACGGTGTCGTTCCGTACCAAAATTCCTCTTCTGATTTTTCTAGGTCAAAACACATTATATACCAGAAGATGGGCTCTGGAGGTGGGCCGTGCTGACCACAACCCACTAGGGCGCGCCTGGGGGGCCTAGCACGCCCTGGTGTCTTGTGCTCACCAGAGTGGACCCCTCCGGTAGTTATTTGCTCCAATATTCATTATATATTCCATAAAATATACCCGTGAAGTTTTAGCTCTTTTGAAGATGTGCAGAATAGGTATCTCTAGTAGGCTTTTTCAGGTCCAGAATTCCAGGTGTCGGTATTGTCCCTCTTAGTGAAAACCTTGCAAATTATGAGTGAATAGGCATTAGAATTACCCCATAAATCATTATTATGCAGAAAACATTATAAATAACAGTACTAAATCATTATGTAATACGGACGTATCAATGATCATGATGAAAACTTATAGGTTTATTGGAAAGTATGACAAGGGGCAAGATAGTTTAAAAGTGGGATTTGCTCCTCCGACGATGGAGAGATATGCTTAGGGCCCTCTCGGGGTGACATCATCCATTATTGTATGGCCAGACACATGCGACTACCTCACAGGGATACAAGAACACGACAACGAGAAATAGGAACAAAACCAGAAAGGAGGAGACCGGTATAATGAGCATGTGTATGACTCATGAAGATACCAACACTGATGTAGTGACGTCCTATATAAACGGGATTTAATCCCTTTTCATGAAACAATTCTAAACTCTCACCCTGCCCGTGTGGGTGATAGGGGGTCCATCCCACACAACACAAAAAATTATCAGCGATAGGAGGGGTCCATTCCACATGCTCTGCCAAAAGAAATCGCATGTGATGCATGAACATATCGCACACACTATATTTGGAAAGTTGTGTGGGATTGGGGATGCATCGCACACGTTTCTCATGAGTCAAACACATGTAATTGCTTACTAAAACCAAATGGTGCACAATGTTTTACCATTTGCAACATATTGCCTAAGCCACACGGACCAACATAGAAACTATGCGTGATATCTGGACCATCGCACATGGGTCTTATGTTGCAAGTGTATGCCATGCATGATATCACAACACAGTTTCTGAATAATTTACGAGAGGGATTGTATTTTGCATCTATCATGGTTTCCTCTAAGCTCACGTGTGAGATTAAGTGCTATCATGCATGATTTAGCAGCAACTACACACACGTAGAAGTGCTGCAAATCGTGTGCGATGTTTTGTGTATCACCCACTGTACAATGCATATCTTGTGTGCTTTTCATGTACACCACAAGCGGTTCCACTACGAGTGATGTGTGCTTTCCATTTTGGATCCCACACGCTTAGTTGTTTGAACCGTAGGCGCTTATATGGAAAGGTTAAGGTAAAATATCACATTTGAATTGTCGTGCAAAAAGGAAATTCACCGTAGTATGCAATTAAACAAACAATATCCACATAAATAACATTCATCAAAACTAATGGGGAATAGTATATTTGAGATCGTCAATGTTTTATTCCTGTTCTTTGCATATGTTAGAAGTTTCTTGTCTTGATAATTTTCTTGCTTATAAAATTCCTATGTATAGGAAGTATGTTAGACTTAAATGTGTTTTCCATGCGTTTCATGATGCTCTCTTTGTGTTTCAATTCTTATCTTTCATGTGAGCATCATTGAAATCTCAAAGCCTATCTTAATGGCTATAAGAGAAAGAGCTTGTTGGGAGGCAACCCAATGAATAAATTTTATTTTTGTCTTTTATTTATGGTCTTGAGTGTTTGCAAAATTATGCCTGTGTTATGATTGTGTTTTCTGTGTTTTAATTAGTGTTTGTGCCAAGCAAAGCCTTTGGGATCATGTTGGGTGATAGTTGCTTTGATCTTGTTGAAAAACAGAAACTTTGTGCGCTAGTCACAGAATTATTAAAAATCACAGAAGCATGATAAAATTATGATTTTTTTACAAAAGATTTATATACAATTTTCTCACCTTGTCCTAATTTTTCAGAATTGTTTGAGTTATAGAAGTATTCAAACAAATCAGATTACTATAGTCTGTTCTGTTTTGATAGATTCTGTTTTCTTTGCGTTGTGTGCTTATTTTGATGGCTCTATGGTTTTCTTTGATGAGTTTTTGCCATATAAAAGTTTGAATACAGTAGTTATAATGCCAGAACAAAATATGAATTGCTTTAATACAGTACTTATAGTAGTGATTTATTTTTCTTATACAAACGGATCTCACGGAGGTTTTGTTGAGTTTTGTGTGATTGAAGTTTTGGGTTATATTACGATGGGTGAAGGAACGATGGAAGATCATAAGCTTGGGGATGCCCCGGCATCCCAAGCTATTATCCAAAAAATGAGCAACCAACTAAGCTTGGGTATGCCCCCGAGTGGCATCCCCGCTATCTTCCAACGATCATCGGTATTTTACTCGAAACTATATTTTTATTCGTCACATGATATGTGTTTTGCTTAGAGCATCTTGTATGATATGAGTCTTTGCTTGTTTTATTTTGTGTTTTAAGTCTTGATCCCTTGCTGGACACACCTATTTGAGAGAGCCAAAATTATGTCATGACTTGTTAGAATTTCTCTCTATGCTTCACTTAATTTTTTTATGAGCAATGGACTTGCTCTAGTGCTTCACTTATATCTTATTGAGCATGGTGTGCTTAGTATTTTTTTAAGAAATTCTCTCTTGCTTCACTTAAATTAGTTTGAGAGAAATAAGAAAAATTATGCTCTTGATCTTCACTTATATTTCTTTGAGCTGATGAAAGGAAACACATGAAAATTAGTCCCAAAGTGATAGATATCCAAGAAGGATATAATAAAAACTTTCATGAAGATCATTGGACAAAATAAACTTGATTCTTAGTAATAGTTTTGAGATATGATGATGTGATATGTGAGTTATGTTGATGAGTAATTATGCTTTAGTAATAATATTGGTGTTAAGGTTTGTGATTCCCTATGCAAGTACGAAAGTCAATAGTCATGCAATGAAATTATATCCTACTTGTGGTTCATTATTCGGTATTATTTATGCTTAATGCTTGCTCATGAGATTATACGTTTCTTGGTTGGTCGCTTCTCAATCTTTTCCTAGCCTTCATTTTGCACCAAGTATGAGCTCTACTTGTGCATCCAAATCCTTAAACCCAGTTTTTGCCACATGAGTCCGCTATACCTACCTATATGCGGTATTTCCGTGCCGTTCTAAGCAAATTTGTATGTGCCATCTCTATTTTTCAAAATAAACTTCTCTTTTTTTTGTTTTTTTCGCTCGCGGAGCGGTGAGGGGTGGCTAATATTTTCCATGCTAGATGTTTTATTCTCACGATGAGTGTTTATTCACTTGTCATTGCACGAGAGTAAGGCAAAGGTATTAGGGATGCCCAGTCCCAAAATGCAAAAATGAATTTACTTTATGTTGTCAAATAATAAATTCATTGGAAAGTGTTGGTAGGGAGGGCACCCGTGGATACGGTTAGCCATGGAAAGTGAAAGTATGGTGGAAAAAGGATAAATTTTATTTTCTGTTTGAGAATCGCCTATGATATATCTAGCATGGAAAGTGTTAGGAACTCTAAGTCGTTTTCGTTGGTGGGATGGATACACCTCCCAAAATGTTTTTATCTCTAAGTTTTTCGTTTTGAGCTCTGGCACCTCTACAAATCCCTACTTCCCTCTATGAAGGGCCTTTCTTTTTTTACTTTATGCAATTTTTATTTTTGAATTTGAGTCTCCATCTTCTCTTACCAAAGCACCAACTAGGAGGCAATATGATCGTACTTAAGTATTGGGTGTAGCTAATATTCGAGTGTGTTTCATGAATGGATCAATGTTTGAGCATGATGGGCTAGGGATAACTTATTTTAGCGTTGATATTTTGAAAGACATGGTTGCTTGTTGATATGCTTGAGTATCTAAATTATTATGTCAAAACTAGACTATTGCTTTGAACAACTAAAAGTCCAAATGTCCATGCTACAAGAAAAAGAATATGATACGACATGTCAGGCAGCATTCCACATAAAAAATTCAGTTTTTATCACTTACCTACTCGAGGACGAGTAGGAGTTAAGCTTGGGGATGCTGATACGTCTCCAACGTATCTATAATTTTTGATTGTTCCATGTTGTTATATTATCAATCTTGGATGTTTTATAATCATTTTATAGTCCTTTTATATCATTTTTTGGTACTAACCTATTGACAAAGTGCCAAGTGCCAATTGTTGTTTTTTCCATGTTTTTTACATCACAGAAAATCAATACCATAAGAAGTCCAAATGCCACGAAACTTCACGATGATTTTTTATGGGCCAGAAGGAACACAACGGGCCCTGGGTGCGCCTGGGGGGTGCCCCGAGGGGGGCACAACCCACCAGGGCGCGCTAGGAGGCCCAGTCGTGCCCTGGAGGGTTGTGCCCACCTCGGGTGCCCCTCGGACCGCCTCTTTGCTCTATATATACCCCAATATTCCAGAAACCCTAGGGGAACAGACGAAATATTCATCCAGCCGCCGCAGAGTCCAGAACCACCAGATCCAATCTAGACACCATCTCGGAAGGGGTTCACCACCTCCATTGGTGCCTCTCCGATGATGCTTGAGTAGTTCCTCGTAGATGTTCGGGTCCGTAGTTAGTAGCTAGATGGATTTCTCTCTCTCTCGCTGAAGTCTCAATACAATGGTCTCTTGGAGATCCATATGATGTAACTCTTTTTACGGTGTGTTTGTTGGGATCGATGAACTTCGAGTTTATGATCAGATCTATCTTTTTATATCCATGAAAGTTATTTGAGTTTCTTTGATCTCTTAATGCATGATTGCTTATAGCCTCGTATTTCCTCTTTGATATTTGGGTTTTGTTTGGCCAACTTGATCTATTTATCTTGCAATGGGAAGAGGTCCTTTAAGTGGGTTCGATATTACGGTGCTTGATCCCAGTGACAGAAAGGGAAACGACACGTATGTATCGTTGCTACTAAGGATAAAATGATGGGGTCTATCTCTACATAGATAGATCTTGTCTACATCATGTCATCGTTCTTATTGCATTACTCCGTTTCTCCATGAACTTAATACACTAGATGCATGCTGGATAGCAGTCGATGTGTGGAGTAATAGTAGTAGATGCAGGTAGGAGTCGGTCTACTAATCTTGGACGTGATGCCTATGTAATGATCATTGCCTGGATATCGTCATGAGTATTTGAAGTTCTATCAATTGCCCAACAGTAATTTGTTCACCCACCATTTGCTATTTTTCGAGAGAGAAGCCACTAGTGAAACCTACGGCCCTCGGGTCTCTATCTCATATTATTTGCCTTTGTGATCTACTTTTCTCTTGCATTTATTTTCAGATCTATATTTCCAAAAATCGAAAAATACCTTGTTGCATTTTATTTTATTTGGCATTCCATCTATCAACATTTACAACTTTCTCCCATCCACGTGCCTTTCTGGCATCGTTACTCGAAAGGGATTCACAACCCCTTTAACACGTCGGGTTGCGAGTATTTGTTTTTTGTGTGCAGGGGTTGTTTACGTTGTGTTGCTTGGTTCTCCTACTGGTTTGATAACCTTGGTTTCATATCTGAGGGAAATACCTACCGCCGCTGTGCTGCATCATCCCTTCCTCTTTGGGGAAATACCGACATAGCTTCAAGAGACATCAGGGACCTTCGGCCGGGATCGTGCCGTGGACCCTACCTCTCCTGGGCTTGTCGGGCATGGCTCTTCCTGTCGGCACCTGGGCGGCTTCGACGATGACCGCTCGGGCCCAGCTACCCTAATCGCCTGGTCGTAGTCGGGGAGGCCACCGTCAGCAGAGGTTTGTGTCATTGTCGTTGCCCTTCGTCACGGTTCCCTCCTGGTGGGTCTGCAACATACCACTTGTTGCGGCGTGCCTTTTGAAACAGGTGCCCAGTTGCAAGAATATATCTGACTACCATTTTAGTGGAGATAACGATGAAAGAAGAGATGTCGTGCGCGGGCCCATGAAGATGTGTGGCCGAAAGACGTTGGACTCGACGAAGTTAGAGAAACGATTGTTCGGTTGAGCATCAAATTGTTCCTTAAAGTAAATACTCCATAAAATTGTGTTAAAATCATTTCAGAAAGGGAAACGATTGCCCTCAGCCGTCTGATAACCACGGTGTGTCTGCTGCCTCCATTGCATGCCACGCGTCCTCAGCATAAAGGCAAGTGCAACCACCTATTTTGACAACAACACTGTTGTTGCAAATCTTGGCTGGGAACAACTAATGTGATGCGACGCAGCTTTGTTTTGTAGAAATAATCCCACAACAAGTCTTTTGTTACAATTTTGTTTTGCAACAAGATGGTTGTTGCAGAAAAATTCTAAAAAAATAATTTGCAGCAATATGTCTATTGCAAAAAAAAGTGCAACAAGACGTTTGTTGTAAAAAAAACCCGCAACAAAACATAAAACGTTTGTTGTAAAAATTTCTGCAACAAAACATAAACGTTTGTTGCAAAAAATTATGCAACAAGATGTCTGCTGCAATTTTTTTTTGCAACAAGGCATGTGTTGCAACGATGGATGGTAACACTCGTCCGCTTGATGCGTCAAATCTAACGGCTCACGTTTGGCCGATCTTTTAAAATGATCAGTCGGCGGAGGCGTAGCGCGCCCCCAAAGAAATCACCAAAGAAAAATACTGGTTAACTTTTAAAACAAACTAAAACATGAATAATAGATAGCGTTGTTTTACTGCTAGAGAGCTATAAGTTTAGCATGTGACTAGATTTTCTTCTAAGCTATTGAAAGGCTAGAGACACCGACTGACACAACCTTTTGACAAACTTGCATTTTATATATATTAAGAAAGTGTTTTTTCAGTGGATATGAAGAAAGTGTTGTCCACAAAGCGTCACTCTTTTTGACAATCACAACTACTACTTACCTGTGGCATCTCTAAAGTAATGCATCAAATTCAAAACACCAAATATCCATGGACACGTTTAGACGTGTCCACAGACAGTGGTAGTGGCCCCGTCATCCAACCCGGTGCAGCAAATGACTACCCTGGGTTCGGATGCATATCTTGCATCCTCCATTTGACATATGTTGATAGCTAACAATTTCGCATATGTAAATATAAGTGCAAACATATGTTATTGGGCCTGCATCGGCCGGTTCTAGGTCTGCTGGGTGTCCGCCATATGGGTGTGCGTTTGCTATAGGTGTACGCCTCTGGCTTGGAGTCCTCCACTCGCCCTACTTCGTGGACGCCTCTGTCATGGATCATGGTCATCAGTGCCTCCTCAGCCATTGTCGTGTTCGGTTGAGGCATTTCGGTAAACAAAGATTAGGCACTGAAGGGCGTGGGAGCTGGCATCTGTAAATGGACAACCGCCGACGACTGCAACTCCGTGAAGGTGTACTCCGTGTTGAGATTGATGTTGTACGACACATGATGGCATGTTGTAACGATGGACAAGGACTGTTGTTGCGGGTCGGGCTACGGGACGACATAGTACTATGAGGGATGCATCCGCGCTGGCCAGGCAATGGCCATTGCACGACCGACACCGGTCGATTGGCACCGGTCGATTCGCACGCTTGGCAGAGGATCTACTGGGTGACCGACCGCCGCCAAAGTGTCCTCCCTCTACTTATGTTTGCGGCAGTGGGTATTGTGTGTCGTCGTGTTGACCTTGATGGCAGCGACCACCGATGGGTCCTCCGGCTTCGGGCCCTGCGGCACTATAAACATCATCACCGGTACGTCATTCGGCTTCATCGCGGTGGTGGACGGCGAAACATGTTGGAACTGGTGTGGGCGGTGACGGCGATCGGAGCGGAGATACTGGGAAAGAGTAAGGTTCCATGCGTAACAATATGGAATTGTCCAAATATGTCGGTTCCACCTCGGTTTTGTTTTGTTATGGGTGTCAGCACCCTGCGTGGCAGCTGTTCGGACAGTCGCAAACTTTCCCAAGCTTTGCTTCCGTTTTGCAGGAATTCAGACGTGCAAATCAGTCTACGGACGTCGAATGCACGGCGTTGGATGAAACAAAATGTTTGGGCCGCGCTGTTTTGATGCAAGTCGTTGAAGATGCCCTTAGATTACATGCCAACGTCAAATTAAGAATGTACATGCGCCAGCCAGCCAGCATTGGTCCCTTGGAAAGCTGGAAGACAATTAGATTTTACTTAAAGAACTGTCCGGTCTTGTATGTGTTGGTTTGCTTGTGCAGCCTAGTTCATTTCGACTTAATGTGCAGTTAACATGTCACGTCAGTGTCAAAAACTTGTGTGGTCCTCGTGTCATGTCAATGTCAAAAACTTAAGCGGATCATACACCAGGTGTACTTAACCACTCGACAGCACGACTGCTACTGTGCGCTTTGCGAAAGCTTGCCCTTTTGTGCACTGTTTCCTTCATCCTTTTGAACCCTGTCTTCACCGGTGGCCAATAAAAAAGTAGCTGTTCACACATTAAGATCTTCGCCCCACATGTTCTGGCTTCAGGATTTAAAAAGGAAGGAGAACAGTCCGAAGCTCTAACCATTCTTTTTCGAAACCAAGGTAAAAGCTTTGTTTTATATATTAACGAATAAGAAGATAGAGTTTGTTACACTTCTCGTTCGGCTCATGGAATCACATCCAGCAGTGGTTGGAACAGCTCGCAAAATCCCCCAAAAGCGACATGAATGATTACTCTCGCAATACAATTGACCTTGGCGAGGTGCTAAGCATATTTAAAAGTTTAGCAATCAAATTCCATGCATAAGTGCTTAACTTATGGTAGCTAAGCGTACTTCATTTAATAATTTAGCTATTAAAGTTCTTCATGCATTGGTGGGCCTTCTCTCATTTAAGTATTTTTTTCGTAGGTTCACGCGGTTGGCATCGTTTTTTACTGGGGTCACCACACCCATATCTCTCCTCTTAAATATCTTGCCACATCAGATTTTTTGCCTACATGGCAGCCTTAGCACCCGTACAAGGTGGAGCATTGGGAGGGGCCTAACTTCTTTGCTCCGGCAATGACCCAAAGTTTCACCTCCTCCAAGATGATGTTTAGCATGATCCATGGGGGCGTGCTCTTGTGCCGGAATACCCGTGCATTCCGCTCATTCCATATGGACCACGAGACGAGCATGGTGAGAGAGGCCATTGCCTTCCTATCCCGCATGTGGGCACCGGTTCTGCTTGTCCACCAATCCTCGACATTGTCCTCCGTATGCCAAGTGGAGGTGTCCCAGTGCTCAAGGCGAAATTTCTCGATGACCAAGTTTCAAAGCCGAAGAGAGTAACGACATTTGTAGAAGAGGTGGGGTCCACATTCTTGCACCCTCCTGCAAAGGGGGCAACGGCCATAGTTTGATCATCCTCTTTTAGCCAACCTATCGGCGGTCCATATTAGATCTTGAATGGTCAACCAAGCAAAAAACTTGACCTTTGGCGGTGCCAAACCTTCCACACCACTTGGTCCATGGGAGAGAGGACCATCCCAAGGAGTTGCGCTTTGTAGGCGGAAGCCCCCGGGTACTAGACAGTGAGAGTATGATGAAGCTCTAACTGTTAATCTACTCATTCCACCAGCTCAAAAATAACGTCGATCATGAATTATATCAACCAAATCTGATGTATTTGTGATAAAAAAAATATAGTGTTAAATTCGTATTGGAAGAAGTGTTTGATGGTATAATTGTTAAGTCACAAAAATATCTATATTTGAACTAATTTATGATCAATGTTGAATTTGTGAAGCGTACACGCCTTATTCATTGGAATGAAGCGATTACAAGGGCAACGACAATATATAGAAGCCAAGTTTTTTTTTACAAAAGCCAAGCTTCACGCCATTTCCTTTCTATTAATGGAGGAGCATGTGATACCCAAAAATTACACATGGTAAGCAGAGGCCCACATGTCATCCTCAACATCTTCATGCAGAGGAATATCATGGAGACAAACCCCTATGATGACGAATTAATGGATGAAGGCCATCCTGCAATCGGCAGGGAGCTTTATTTTTCCTATTCAAGCATCATTTATCATTGCCTCTCTAATCTTCCAATTCTTCCTTGTGGTGGCCGCATGAATTAGGGTTGGGGGCAACATTTTGTCCTATTCGGTTAGTCCCAAAAAGGAGTATGAGTGCCATTACCCAAGGTGATGTAGGCGGATACAAAGGACAAGTCAAGATCCAGTTCATCACACGGGTTACCCATTCTGATCCATATTTTGGATGGATCTTTTCATTCATGCCATGGCCAATGAAATCTAAGCGCCCCGGGAAAACTTCTGAAAAGGTTAAGCACACCAAGCCCTTCAAGAGTGGTGGGGTGAAAATCCATGATAGGATTTGTGGATAGATTGGTTAGGTGGGGATGGACGAACTATGTCTTGTCCCCCCTATGCAAAAGATAAAATGAGTATGTAGTGCACAACTTCTGCAAGTTCACTTCACTTTGAGGCTATAAGGTATGGTCAATGATTGGCTTCAACTTTAAAACTTCAACACTCATAGTAGGGTCATGACCTCTCACACCATGCTCATTAATTTGATTATTTGGAATGAAAAGAACATGACAGTCTTGCGCAACAAGCACACTCCACACATCGGCATCTCTGACATGATAAAAAATGAGGCTAAGCTTTGGTCCATTGCGGGCGCAAAACCAAAATCATGCGGGGGAGAGTAACGCCTTATGGTAATGTTGGTCTTGTAAAACTTCTCTTAACTTCTTAATTAACGCATGAGGCAAATATTAAGCCACCATTTCGAAAAAAAAGAATCCGAGTTGATAATGAGAAGTACTAAAAACCATAACACTTCACGTGGGTTACTCCAAACTATGTAGCGATAGGATACAAATTGCACTCTCCCAACAAACTCATCACTCAGTAACCTCAGTGAAAACCATATCAAAATTGCCGACCCACGATGAATCCAAACAACAAATAGTGAAAGGATGAAGTTCACGACGACTACTCTAAACTTCTATTAACAAAGACCCTTCCCAACATTTGCTTGTTAACAATGTTGTATACCTCCCTAAAAACAATGTGTTATGCAATTATAATATTTTAATGTGGCGAAAACTAACAACCACACCCTAATTTTCTCATGCCTCTCTCCACATCACCAAAAAGTTTGTCTTGTTAGACCTTAGTTATCCCAGGCATGTATTTGTTGGAATGCTCTTATACACATTCAGTGTGTAATTACATACTTTTGTTTGTGTACTTATAGCCATTCGAATGAAGGACTAATACACAATAACTTTCTACAGTACCTAATGTTGTCAGGATGGGCGTTCGGGTTACCCAAAAAAATTGGGTCGGGTAATTAAGGTTTTTGAAAATTTGGATTATGGAAAATTAATCCCGAAGCATAGCCAAAAATATAAGAATCTGACAATTCCGATACCCAAAAACTCGGGTTCAGGTTTTCCCGAACTATCCGAATAGGAGCATCACTTCACATCACAGGAGGCCGCTAGGCGGATGGATCAGCGCGGCATTGTATTTGTTCATGCCATCAAGGCATGAGGGAGACCTTCCGGCGTGACACAATGATGCCCCATAGCACGGAGGCGGGGTGATGTGAGGGCCTGGACATGTGTTGACAGTAGATTTTGACAAGGAAGAAAACATTATTAAGATAGTATCAAATGAAGAAGTGTTATACATAAAAAACTTACGTTGTGTTGACATGGAAATCTTTGAAGTTTGGGCCATCGCCATCCAATCTCTTCTCGAACGCCAAAACTATGCTCAAAATACTAAGATTTCATATTCAGAGTATTGTTCAGCTGATTACGCCTCCAATACGATCTCATGTGATAAAATGTTTTACATGGATTGTCTTCGTCTCATCGAAATGATCAATTTTGATATAAACATCATCTCAATCCGTGGTAGTATGCAAAAATTAGAGCCATCAAAGTGCGGCCCTACACCGAGGCAAAAAGTGGCGCACCCAATTAGATACATGTTTGATAGGTATCACCACCGATTTCTTGTTTTGCACGAGCATTTCGACCTACAAGAAAAACATTCAACACGAATGTTGCTCATCTCGTCGAAACGTTAAATTTGGTTTTGGGATCATCTCCATCCGAGGTTGTTTGCGGCCTGACCCAAAAACCGAACTATTGTCTTAGACTTACCTAAATCCGAGTTCAGTTAAATTTGGGAAGATTTGGATGCTATTTGGAGTCCTTTTCGTGTACGAAAAGTCCATCCGCCTCATAAATAGATGAGAGGTGACTGCCGATTGAACAACACATAATCGAACAAATCATCTACCACTTTTTTTATCTTTTACCTTCTCCCTTATTCTTCTTCTTCCTCGTTCTTCTTTCGTTCTTTTAATTGTAGGGCAGCAATCCACGAGGCCCTAGAGGTGATCTGGTCGACCTAGGGCTCCCTTTGTCCCACTACAATAAAGTATGGATCCCACTTCATCCCAACAATGACAAACGAGGGATGAATCTCTCCCTTTGTCCCACTACAATAAATTATGGATCCCACTTCATCCCGACAATGTTCTTATTTTCTTTTAAAATAATCCGCTTGCTTAGTCCTGACAAGTGGGGTCCACACTTGTCATTGTGAGATAGAGAGAGCTGACATGTGAGTATAAAGGCATTTTTGTCATATAACATGGTTGGCCAGTTTCACCTGATAATAACGATGTCTAATGGAATTTTTGAGCAAGCATCTAATGGAGTGATGGCATTTTCGAGCAAGTATATCACGGAACGATGGCATTTTTGAGAAGTTGTGAATTCCAATGGCAAAACTAAGCAGTGGGACACAACTAGTGGCATAAATGATAAAAACCCTAAAATTAATTGGTCATTTTTATTTGGGTTGTTATTAGCTATGGTGTTGCAATTTAGGCCCACGCCAGCAACGACCCACCTGCGTCAACAACCACGCCTTAGTAAAAGACCTAGTCGCCGCTCTTTCATTTCAACTCCCCCTTGACCAGCCGCCACCCATTGCCTCCCATCGCCGCCCCGTCATCACCCAGCAAGGTTCAATCCTCTTGGTACTCTACATCTCCTTCGTCAACACTCGCACCTCCTCTTTCCACATATTCTTCATATGTGGGATTCATCTATAAATTGATTTAGGATTGCTATGTATAGAAATTTTAGTACATACATATAATGGATTGCTTTATGTGATGTAGAATCGAAATTTGATTTCATGGATTGCTTTGTGTAGAAATGCTAGTCATAATCTAATGTAAAATCCGATTAATAGTGCATTTTGAATAGAAATTTAATTTGGTAGTGTAGTCTAGAATGCCATAGGAATAAATATAATGAACTCCTAGTTTTTAATATGTTTTGTGTAGGATGGTGCAACCAACACCATGAAGAGTGTGCAAGTCAAGGTGCGTAACCACCTTACAACTGCCACGTTGTTCAGCATTTACTTCCAGCTGTGTATTGTTCCTGCAACGGTAACAAATTATATGACCATTCTAATAGTTTGTTCTTTTGGTTTTGTTGTTATTTCCACTAATGCATTGTGTGTGTTTGTTTTTTCTTATAGAGATCCTTCCTTGCAATGTGAGATCGGATTTCAATGAGCTCATTACTGAAGACATTGTCATCTTCGACTCTCCTGGGGGCCCTACACTATGGAGGTCAATAAGGAAAGGAACACAACCCATATTGGAGGAGATGAATGGGGTCGTTTCATCGCCCGCATGCATCTCACTGGGTCGAATTGACCAGCTTCTTGTTCATAAGAGAAACTCCAAGGCTGGTTGTTATCTGTCTCAACTATGAGGAAGATGATGATGACCCACTTGATGAAGCACTATTTGCCCAAAGAATGACCGGGCTGAGAGAGGATGAAACAGACTATTGACACCAGATTTTGACACGGAAGAAAACATTATTAAGATGGATTCAAATGAAGAAGTGCTCTACATGAAAATTTTCCATAGTGTGGACACAAACATCTTTAAAGTTCGTGCTGGCGCTGTCCGATCTCATCTCAAAGGCTGAAACTATGCTCAAAGTACTGAGATTTCATATTCAGAGTACTGTTTGACCGATTAATCCCCAAGAAAACCTCGTATGAGAAAATGTTCAACACAGATTGTCTTGGTCTCATCGAAACGATTGATTTTGATATAAAGATCATCTCAACCGGAGGTCATATGCAACCTGTGGAGCTAAAACAAGATCAGCTACAGAAGGTGCAGAGTCATTTCGGTTCCATCGAGTTTTTTTGTCTCGGTGATACCGAGTTCACTCGGTAATTCCGGAAAAAATCACTAGCAAATTCTGAGTGAGATGGAGAAGATTATAGAAAGTTGGCAACGTCGACTCGGTGAGACCGAAAACCCCCACTTGGTGGCTCCGAGTTGGTCTGGAAAATTGCCAAAGTTTCCTATCCGAGTTAGGTTAGAGTTTTTGACGTTTTGGACCGACTCTTTAGTCCTTTTCTTGTACGGGGAGTCCAGCCACCTCATATATATGTTAGAGGTGATGGCCGATTGAACAACACACAATCGAACAAACACATCTACTACTTTTTCGTGTTCATCTATCCCCTACCCTCGTATCTTTCTTCTCGTTCTTTGTTTGTTCTTCGCTTGGAGGACAGCGATCCACGAGGCCCTAGGGGCGGTCAGGACGACCTAGGGCAGCCCATAGCCGCCACGCACCCTGACAGGGTCCCTCTCGGGCGTGTAGGGTTTTGGGTCCTCAAAAGCATCCACCGGACTGCTTGTGTACCGCGCTTCTGGACGGGTCCCTTCGACGTGAGCTGCGGTGCATCATCCCTGACGTTGAGGGTACACAGTGACGTACTCGTGTGCAAACACACTTTTTGGCGACTCTGCTGGGGATGGAAGCTTTGAACAGTCTCCAGCCCATTCTTGCTACGAAGAGATCGTCATCTAGGGTTTGCAATCTACAAAGGTAATATGAATACCCATTCCCCTAAAGTAGATGCAAAAAATTCATATGGTGTTACTAGATCGTTCAATGAGTATACTCTATCGGCCAGCCCTAGTTTTTTCAATCATGCTTCTAACTACGTGCAATGGCCAATTCAAAGTAATTTACATGCTTCAACTTCTTATGATACTAGTAACATGCACCATATGTATCCCAACTCTCATGCATCGGCAACCCCTCAAATCGTTATGCCGATGAACAACATGGTGAGTTCGGTTAATAAATTTGAAACACCTCATGTTAGAATTTCCAATGCCAAGCAAGAAAGTGTTTCATCCTTTTATTCATCGATAACTAATTTGAAATATACTAGTTCAACCATGCCGATGAATGGGAGAATTGGCCATGCTATTGCTAGCTATTTGGCTAGTTACTCTCAACCGTCATATGCTACACATCATGTTAGTAATTTTTTGGCACCATATACAACTGTAGATGCTCATAATTTGGCTTCGCACCTTCATGGTCATAGCCGAATAATTGAAAATTTTGTAGGAGTGCACATGCCATCATCTAATATTGTAGCATATAATGCATCCTCTATGCAATTGCATAATTTCGGCAACACCTCATTGCCGAAAGAGTCTAAGAGTATTGTGGAGCAATCCCTTACAAAATGGGAAGTGGCTGTGTTACAAAGGGATATATCCCGAAATAACAAGATTAGTGCTCTTTGCCTTGAAGAACATGATAAGGGGCTAGTTCCTGATTATAACGCAATAAGAGCTAGAGTTTTGCAAGAAGATGAATCTTTGCCAATTGATAGGATTGGCGAGCAAAAATATGGTTCTACAACAATGCATATGCCTTCACCTAGTACTACATCATATTATACACCCCCTACACAATTGCAAAGTTTCGGCAACACCCACGTGTCATTGCCGAAAGAGTCTAATAGCATTGGGGGGCAATCATATCCGGAGTGGGCTGAAATTGAGAAAAAACTTAAAACCAATTTTGTCGCTTGCCCCTTGGAACAAAAAGAAAAAGAAATGGATCAAGTAAAAGAAGCATTGCCAATTGGTAGTATCAATGAAAAGAAGGATAATGCGAACATGAAAGTGCCTACTTTCTACCCTATGAGTTTCGTGCCATAGAAATTGACGAGCTTCAAGAACAAGAACAAGTAGCCGAACAAAGTTTGGTGAACAAAGATCTTCAAACTAACGATGCACGAAATCAAGAAAAAGATGATGACAAGGCGTTGGGGAGCTATCCGAAGGCGGAACAAGATATTCTTCAAGACACACCACCATCATGCTCTCCCAACATATTTGAAGAGGTATGTCTTGCAAGTAATTTACCTGTTTTCAGATTTGGTCACAACTTTACTATTGATGCATCTATTAGAAAAATACTCATAAGTAATTTTGAAAGACCAATGAAGAAGGGTAATTTACTTGTTAGCACTAAAATTGTTATTGAGCATATCGGTCAACCCATTGCGCCATTTATAAAAATCGATAGTGACTTATTGTTGCAGCCAAGGCTTTCCCCGTTGCTTTATCTAAAGTTCATATCTAATTGGGTAGCTTTGCTTCTTTATTACTTGGCTTACACCTGTTCTTAGTTAAGACATGTGTGTTCTAACTATTTTCGTTTTAGAAATTTAAAGCCAAGGTTAAAATATTTTGATAAAACTGATTCTAGTATAGTTTCTTATTTAAGGACATCGAAGAAAGAGTGCAAAACACGATGCATGGCCGAATGGGGGGATGCAGAATCTGAACCATTCGTTTGCTTACTTCTAAAGCCGTTCTCACATCAAGATCGGCTAGAGACTGAAAATTATACCTTCAATTCTAACATGTGTGATCAAATATTTGATTTGTTGTTGAGAAATAAGTATATTAGAATTCTTGATCACAATGTCAAGCCATCTATCCATGGATTAATGTATTGTAGGTTGCATGATTCGTTCAAGCATAATTTTGAGGGTTGCAACATGTTTCATCAAATAGTTAAATCGGCCATTGAAAAAGGACGACTGAAATTTGTTGAAACACCAAGAGATGACCAGTCCATTCCATTTGGTCTGGATGGCAAAAAGTTTATGCATCGGCTGCTTCAAGCCGATCCATTTAAAGAGAAGGTAAAAATTGTAGGTGACGGGATTAAGCTTTCAAGAAGAAATTTTTTTGAAGAGCATAATGCACATAATCTTGAGGGCAAGAATTATGTCGAAGCTACTATGAAGACGCCAAGGACTGGGGGCAGCAAGAAAATCCAAACATCGGTGTAAGCACAACCGAAGAAAACAAAGGCCGAGGTAAGCATAAAGGTAAAAAGCCGAAAGTTGCTTATCGGCCAAGTAATTCAACAACATCAAGACCACCCCCTAGGCGCAAACCCAAGGTTCAGTATTGGCAAAGTGAGAATTCTAATGCAGTATATTCATATCCATATTTTGGGCCGCCAATGCCAATGTCGTGGATGCCACCCTGTGCTCATTTAGATCCATATCCATCATGGGACAAGTATGATACAAGGGCACGTTATCCATCTTATTTTAGATCATCTCACCAATATTATGCAGCTCCGAGAAGATCAACATTTGAACAATCATATTTTAAAGACCGTTTGAATCCTAAGGAATTGGTCCGGACCCTATGAACGAAGAAAGAGGTGGCCAAGCAAGTATACCAGGTCAAGAAAGATGGTCGTAAGAGTGCTATTTCAGATTTGATCTCAAATGAAAAAGAGCCAATGAGGGTGTTGACATTGGCTACGAAAGGCAAAGAAGTGAAGCAATCAATTTTTTAAAATCAAAGCGCCAAATCTAAAGAAAAGAAGTTGAGGGTGCATAAGGTAAAACAAGAATTACCATTGCTTAAAACAAAATCATAGCCAGGGTGCTCACTCGGCTTATTGTATTGTCAAAAGAAGAAGTTGCAAAAACTTAGTGCACAAGAATTGAGAAAGAAGAACATCGCATGGGTTCCCAAGGGTGGAATCAAAACAAAAATGATGTGCAAGATTCTATAGCAACAAGTACAATACAAGTGAAGAAGGAGAAGAATGAAATCAGTAAACAATTCAGCCAAAGGTTTCCATCACCCCGTCAAAATCTTCGGTTAGCACATCATCCATATTCATCAAACATGTCATTGATTCCTATGCCATGGAACTCATCCTCAGGTATGATTGGTTACCCGCCATGGGCTTATAATGATTCAGGGTTGCAATATAATTTTGTACATGATGAAAGGGTATTACCAAATCACTATACATTTGATTAGCTACAAGTTTGTTGCTGATCCAAAGGGCCGAAATTCTTGATTTGCCATTTCATTTGTTTATTTTGGCTATATGTGCTTTGTTGGATGAAGTTTACATGGACCTTATGGTAATGGCCGATATTTATCTATCGTCCTAAGAGTATGTCAATGCATGGCAAGTGTAGTATTATAACATCGTTCTTAGTTCGATTGGGGGGAGAGACAAGGTTCATGCTCATGGAAATTTATATGTATGCCTATATGATGCTTGCATGGAATTGATACATTACTTATTACATGCTTGTATGATAATTCGTCGAACCGATGTCATTGAATATATGTTGCATAGACCAATTCATAGTTGCAGGATTGGTTAGTGGGCTTATACTTTGTTTGGATATGATTTGGCTTATGCATCTTTGAAATCTATAAGAGGCCAAATCATAGCTGATTTTATTATTGAACATCGGATTAATGACATGCATAATATTGATATTAGCCTTGTATCTCTATTACTATGGAGATTATACTTTGATGGTTCAATCCGTAGCAATGGCCAAGGTGTTGGTGTTGTTTATATATCTCCTTATAGTACTGTTTTTGAAGCCTCATGCCGACTGGAATATTTTTGCACAAATAATCAAGCCGAATATGAAGCATTGTTATTCGGTTTATAGATGTTGCTCGCTATAGGTGCTACACATGTTGAGGCTTTTGGTGATTCGTTATTAGTAGTGCAGCAAGTGTCCAAAGTCTTTCAATGTTTAGACGAATCACTTAATGTTTATCTTGATAAGTGTCTAGATACGATTTCTACTTTGGATTATTTTAGCATTGCTCATATATCTAGACATGACAATTGGAGAGCAAATGAGTTGGCACAACAAGCATCCGGCTATCATGTTGATCATGGCATGTTTGATATTTCTCAAAAGCCGATGTCTTGTCTTGCTAATATGGGAGAGGACAAACCAGAGCCCACTGATTCGGCCACTAACAATAAATCTAGTGCAGGTGAAAATCATGACTGGAGGAAGCCCATTATTGATTACTTGTGGAATCCGAGTGAAAGGGTGGACAGGACTATTCGGCGTATGGATTTTAAATATACAATGAGAGATGATGGTCTTTATCGCCGAACGGTTGAAGATGTTATTTTGAAGTGTTTGGACAAGGACCAAGCAATAGTTGCTATGGGAGAGGTACATGAATGCATTTGTGGTACTCATCAGTCGGCACCTAAAATGAAATGGCTCTTACGACGTGCTGGATTTTATTGGCCGACTATGATCAATAATTGCTTCAGGTATTATAAAGGGTGTGAAGCTTGTCAAAAATTTGGTGATATTCAACTGGCTCTTGCTGCCATGTTAAATCCTATTATCAAGCCGTGGCCTTTTAGAGGATGGGGTTTAGACTTCATTGGACAAATTCATCCATCTTCTTCAAAGGGGCATCGATTCATGTTGGTGGCAACTGATTATTTCAATAAATGGTCTGAAGCAATACCACTCAAAAATATGACGCATACGGAGGTAATTCAATTCATAACTGAGCATACTATTCATAGATTTGGCATTCCTCAAACATTAACTACGGACCAAGGTTCATCCTTTATGTCACATCAAGTTAGAGAATTTGCCGAATCATATAAGATAAAGTTGCTCAATTCCTCTCCGTCTTATGCCCAAGCCAATGGACAAGCTGAGTCTAATAACAAAATATTAATCAAGCTCATCAAGAAGAAGATTGAGGATAATCCAACGAGATGGTATGAGCTATTGTCCGAAGCTTTGTGGGCACACAGAATATCAAGGCATGGTGCTACAAAGGTGACTGCATATGAGCTCGTATATGGTCAGGAGGCCATTTTACCACTGGAAGTGAATTTGAATGCTTTGAGAATAGCCAAACAAAATTATTTATCAGAAGTGGACTTCTATAACTTGATGATGGACAATATTGATGAAGTCGCTGATAAACGTTTGGCTGCTTTGAAGGCCATAGAGAGAGATAAGTTGAGGGTGGCAAGAGCTTAGAATAAGAAGGCCAAGTTGAAGAATTTTCAAGTTGGTGATCTCGTATGGAAGGTGATTCTACCAGTTGGTTCAAAATACAAAAAATTCGGAAAGTGGTCTCCAAGTTGGGAAGGTCCTTTCAAGATTACAAGGGTAGTTCTCGAAAACTAATATTTGGTGGAATACGTACAAGGCACATTGCTACCTCGAGCTCTCAATGGCAAATATTTAAAGAAGTGCCACCCAAGTGTGTGGCAAGAAGCCTAGATAGGCAAACGGCCAATATATAACTATCGCCCTAAGCAAAGATATGGCCGATAAATAACTACCGCCTTTAGCATAAACATGACCGATACATAATTATCACCCTGAGAAGTATAAATGGCCGACGGAGTGTTGACATCGTCCTTAGAACAAGCTCTGTGCAAATTATTTTTCAGCATGCAAGATTTGCCAAAAAACAGGGGGCATGTGTTGATACCAGATTTTGACACGGAAGAAAACATTATTAAGATGGATTCAAATGAAGAAGTGCTCTACATGAAAAGGTTCCGTAGTGTGGTCACGAACCTCTTTACAGTTTGGACTATCGCTGCCCGATCTCATCTCGAAGGCTGAAACTATGCTCAAAGTACTGAGATTTCATATTCAGAGTACTGTTAGGCCGATTAATCCCCCAAGACAACCTCGTATGAGAAAATGTTCGACACAAATAGTCTTGGTCTTGTCGAAACGGTCAATTTTGATATAAAGATCATCTCAATCGGAGGTCGTATGCAACCTCTGGAGCCAAAACAAGATCAGCTACAGAAGGTGCAGAGCCATTTCGGTTCCACCGAGTTTTTTTTGTCTCGGTGACACCAAGTTCACTCGGTAATTCCGGGAAAAATCACTCGGAAATACCGAGTGTGATGCAGAAGATTACAGAAAGTTGGCAACGTTGACTCGGTGAGACCGAAAAAAATCACTTGGTGGCTCCGAGTTGGTGCGGAAAATTGCCAAAGTTTCCTATCAGAGTTAGGTTAGGGTTTTTGACGTTTTGGACCGACTCTTTAGTTCTTTTCTTGTACGGGAAGTCCAGTCGCCTCATATATATGTTAGAGGTGACGACCGATTGAACAACACACAATCGAACAAACACATCTAGTACTTTTTCGTGTTCATCTATTCCCCAACCCTCGTATCTTTCTTCTCGTTCTTCGTTCATTCTTCGCTTGGAGGACAGCTATCCACGAGGCCCTAGGGGTGGTCAAGCCGACCTAGGGAAGCCCATAGCCACCGCGCACCCTGACGGGGCCACTCCCGGGCGTGTGGGGGTTTTGGGTCCTCAAAAGTGCCTGCCGGACTGCTTGTGTACCGCGCTTCTGGACGGGTCCCCTTCGACGTGAGCTGCGGTCCATCACCCACGGCGTCAATGGTACACGGTGACGTGTTTGTGTGCGAACACAGACATGCTCTGGAAAAAGCTTCTACCGTGTGATGCCTACGTCGGGGTGCCATTCGTGACCCGACTGACACGGACGATGGTTAACCGCCATGTCATGGTATGTTTCTTATTACTGTAGTAATATGATATGCTTATAGTATATATAGTAATGTGATATCTGCTTATAGTATAGTAATGTGATGATATGCTTAGTATATTAATGTGATGATATGCTTAGTGTATAGTAATGTAATATGCTTAGTAATGTGATATATTGATTATAGTGTAGTAATGCGATGATATGCTTAGTGTAGAATTTGATGAATGTGCTTAGTATATTAATGTGATGATATGCTTATAGTATAGTAATGTGATATATTGAATATAGTGTAGTAATGTGATGATATGATCATCATGTTTTTCTAGAAATTACCTAAGAGGCTATGTGTGAGCTATGGCATCGAGTCGGATGAAGAAGGCATTGTTGGACTACGCCTTACCACAAGGGGATCCGTCACCACATGTGCTTATGCAGTGGACGAGGACAGATCAACTATCTTAAGTGCGACTGGGTGGAGGAACTTCCTGACTGGCAAGAATCTCCAGGTTGGACAGGTCGTCTTAGTCACTATCTGGAACACCCCACGCCATGACTTGAGGATGATGATCGTTTTCGACATCCTTTAACTATGTTAGTTTGCTCGTGCGAAATGAACTCATTAACTGAGCTATAACTAGTTTGCTCGTGTTTGTGACGATTGTCGTTATAATAGCTACTTATTAGCTTTAGCTAGCACTGCTTGTGATATTGGCATTTATTGTTAACGGGAATGCATTGTTCTATTAGTCTAATTCCTCGTACAATGCTAAATGCTAATGTCATGTGATGTGAGTTTTTTTGGCTGCACGAAACATTCCTGGCGTGCAATGTACATTGCACGCCGCTGGGTGAGCGATTATAGCGGTGGCATTGCCGTCGTGGCACGCCATCAACACGTAGAATACCGCTGATGTGGGACCCAACGCCTTCATTATTTTTTAACAATGGTGCCATATTAGTGGCGTCGGGCTACCATGCCAACACAACCTTTTTTGCCACGCCATAGCTAGGCTTTTCTGCACTAGTGTTGTTCTTCTTTCTCATTCTTCGTTGGTTCTTCTAGTTGCAGGGCAGCGATCCATGAGGCCCTAGGGGCGATCAGGTCGACCTAGGGCAGCCCAAGACATCGTGCGCCATGACGTAGTCACTCCCGGACGTGTGGGGTTTCGGGTCCTCAAAAGCACCCACCGGAGTGTTTGCGTACCACGCTTCTGGACAAGTCTCCTTTGATGTGAGCTGTGGTTCATCACCCCAGGTACCGAGGATACACGGTGACATGTTCGTACGTGACAACATGTAGCGGATGAAGGCTTGTCGAGGTAGGACATTGTAAGGTGAGGTGGAGGCGAGGTGAGGCAGTGCCTCCAGGCTACAGAGGAGGTCTGCTGTCTTGTTTGGACTCCGGACTCAATGGTGGCCGGATCCACGCGCAAATAGGAGACGGAGGATTGGAGCCGAGTGGCAGCCATGTGTCCTGGTGGGAGTCGCACAACTCGGCGGTGCACGGGAATTAGGAGAAGGGAGGAGTAATCGAGCACAACACCACGACCGAGTGGCTAGGCGGTTGGTGACCCGACCTAGGTGACACGAGCAATGGCAGTTTCGGGTCAGGCCTTCTCTGTGCGTGGAGCATTTTTACTGGGTTGCCAAACAATTCGGTCTATTCAGGTAATCTGGGTACCGTGACCTTTTACCCAAATTAAATTCGGGTTTCCAAAATTGATACCTGATATAGTGATCAGGTTTTTGGGTTTGGGTTTGGGTTCGGGCTTCGGATTGCGGGTTTTATGCCCACCGTGATAATGTTTTAGCATTGCAACGGCACAAAATGGTAATAATCCAACAAACATCTATGGTGGTTGCAGGATCAATGAATAGGAGATTTGATTTTTTTCGAAAAAAGCTAGTTCTTCAAACAAAAACAAAGTACACAGAATGATAGTGAAATGAATAGAGGTAAAACTAAGTAGCAATACAAATACAAAAATACCTTAAGCATAACAATAATGAGGACAAAGCTAACCATAGAATGCATAGCGAAATGTGAATTAATCGCAATAGTCTTCAAAATAATGAGATAGTTAGAAGACGTGGAGAAATTATTCGAACATAGGAAGATCACTGAAGTAAATGAGATGGAATAAATAGAACCCATAGCCTTGATGAAGACAAGGATTTGTTCGACTATTTTGAGTTGTTGGCACAACTTTATGTTGGGTTGGAGGGGCTGAGATTAAACTTACAAGACTAAGTCTTCATGATATTATTCTTGAGCTAAAGTCTCGGTCTTTGCACAATCACTCGTTGTAGATCTTTGAGATAGATCCCCGTGACCTTCACAAACTTGTTCTTTAGCAATCCACTCATAATCAATACCTAATCATCTAGTGTATGCAGAGCCCACAAGACTAAAGGTTTAAGTTAAGCTTTGATCAAGTTCTTCAGTGATGCTCAATCACTCAATAGTTTAGGCTCAAAGGTTTTTCTTCTCTTAGGATTCTCTCAATTTCTTCTGGAAGATGGTTGCTCACACAAACAATGGTCAATTATATCACGAAGTAACTAACCATCTAAGATTGAAGGGGTGTGGATATTTATATCCGGGAACAATCTCAAGCGTTGATATGACCGTTGGAGGCCTTGACCAGCCAATGTACACACGCACGTGACAAAACCGTAGAATTTCAAACACAACCAACATACTGACTTGCTAAATAAGTCACCTGACTCCTCTATGAGGACTTTCACCTACGATGTCTTGAAGAATTTCATCTCAGACACTATAGACTAACGAATGACATCAAAGAGATTTCAAAGTCTTCACTCGAATGAATAGGTTTTGTTTGAGCACACCCCGAAGATCTAAATCTCAACTTTCACTTAGGCTCCCGTCAATAGTACCATTTTCCCCATGATTCGAAAGAAGAAAATTATAAAAATCAAAGTCTTCACTATAGCTTTATTTTCCTTACTATCAGATGATTATTCCTTGAACATGCATTCCGAAGATATTCATCGTCACCGCAATTTTGAGGGGTCATTACTCTCGTAATAAAACTGTGTATACTCATAAACATATTAGTCCCTTAATTTTTTTACCATTAATCATCAAAAACCATTTGAGGGGGTGCTAGATGCAAAGTGGTATTGTCGTGGGCGCTTGGTGTTGGATACTGTTTTTTCATATGTATGCATGTGTTAGAGTTCTATAGGTTTTCGTGAGATGACTACATCCCCACTTTGCTCGTTGCTCTGACGTTGGTGTGACGTGTAGGGATAGGGTTAGGGGTACCCTAATCCCTCACATCAGGCATGTACATAGGGTTAGGATCTATAGTTCGTCGGGTGCCGCTCTGGTGATGGTGACGCCAAGTCTATATGGTTTTCCCCAACTCTAACCTTTCCATGGAGATATATTTTATGGTAACTCTAGGAAACCATGGGTCATAATTTCTTGTCATTCCAATGAGGAGGCCAAGCTAGCGTTTTGGGTGTTGCCACAAAGACGACAATAACATGGATTTTTACCTACGTCTCCGCCCTCATCGCGTCATTGGGAAGAGCGGGAGATCTCATGTTAGAGAAGACCAGAGTTGTGATTTTGAGTCATAGGGAAGCCACACTCCTGAGAGGGATGTCGAAGGTGAAAGATAAGTTCCCAGTTTGTTCTAACTTATCATTTCTGACCACAATAACCAAAGAAAAAATCTCAACCTAGTTGAAGTTATGCACGATCATGGGAACACAGAATCTCTGGATCAACATGGGGGTAGAGACTCTGAGGTTTACTATGGACCTTTGTTCGAGGTTGCACAGTTATGAGAACAAAGTATCTGGGTGAAGCTCATAGTTCATGGGGCTCCGAGTATTCAGGCCAGTGTTGTTGGAAATATGCCCTAGAGGCAATTATAAGATGGTTATTATTATATTTCCTTGTTCATGATAATTGTTTATTATCCATGCTATAATTGTATTGACTGGAAACACATTGGATGTGTGGATAAATAGACAACACTTTGTCCCTAGTATGCCTCTAGTAGACTAGCTCGTTTATCAAAGATGGTCAAGGTTTCCTAGCCATTGACATGAGATGTAATTTGATAACGGGATCACATCATTGGGAGAATGATGTGATGGACATGACCCAAACTATAAACATAGCATATGATCGTGTCAGTTTATTGCTATAGTTTTCTGCATGTCAAGTATCTGTTCCTATGACCATGAGATCATGGAACTCACTAACACTGGAGGAGTGCATTTTGTGTATCAAACGTCGCAACGTAACTGGGTGACTATAAAGGTGCTCTACAGGTATCTCCGAGAGTGTGTGTTGAGTGGGTATGGATCAAGACTGGGATTTGTTACTCCGTGTGACGAAGATGTATCTCAGGGCCCAGTCGGTAATACAACGTCACAACAAAGCCTTGCAAGCAATGTGACTAAAGTGTTGTCCACGAGATCTTGTATTACGGAACGAGTAAAGAGACTTTCCGGTAACGGGATTGAACTAGGTATACTGATACCGACGATCGAATATTGGGCAAGTAACATACCGAAGAACAAAGGAAACAACGTATGGGATTAACTGAATCCTTGACATAGAGGTTCGACCGATAAAGATATTCGTAGAATATGTAGGAACCAATATGGGCATATAGGTCCCGCTATTGGTTATTGACCGTAGAGGTGTCTCGGTCATGTCTACATAGTTCTCGAACCCGAAGGGTCTGCAGACTTAAGGTTCGGTGACGTTTCGATAGTATAGAGTTATGTATGGTGCTGACCTAAGGTTGTTCGGAGTCCCGGGTGATATCGCGGACGTCACGAGGAGCTCCGGAATTGTCCAAAGGTAAATATTGATATATATAGGAAGTCCTGTTTTGCTCACCGTAAAAAATTTGGGCTCATCGGTAGTGTACCGAGTGTGCCGGGAGGGTACCGGGGGACCATTGGGAGGGGTGTCTCGACCCAAGAGGCCACATGGTCTGTGAGAGGAGGTAAACCAGCCCCTAGTGGGCTGGAAGAAGTCCCACTAGAAGCCCATATGGCTGGGGTGAAGAATCCCAAGGGTGGAAGGAGGCCCAAGTGGGAGAGGAGGAGTCCTAGTCCTACTAGGATTGGAGGAGGAGGACTCCTCCATCCACTTCGGCCGAACTAGGGTTGGCCCCTTGGGGGCCAAGCCTCCTCCCTCCCCTCCTCCCATAGATATTATAGGTTTTGAGGGTTTTTATATGGAAAAACAGCCACGTGCTACCCTCTCCTCTAGATCGTAGTTTCTCCTCTAGATCGGTTTCAGCGGTGCTTAGGCGAAGCCCCGCTGGAATAACTCCACCAACGTTGCTGCAACGCCGTCGCGTTGCTAGAGAACTTATCTACCTCTCTGCTCCCTCTTGCTGGATCAATATGGTGGAGATCGTCATCGAGTTGTACGTGTGCTGAATGCGGAGGTGCCGTCCGTTTGGCGCTAGATCGGGACGGATCGTGATTGGATCGCGGGACACTCGGCGATTTGGATCACGAAGACGTTCGACTACATCAACCGTGTTTCTTAATGCTTCCCGCTTAGCGAGCTACAAGGGTATGTAGATCTACTCTCCTTCTCATAGATGCTCATCACCATGGATAGATCTTGCGTGTGCGTAGGAATTTTTTTTGTTTCCCATGCAACGTTCCCCAACAGTGGCATCATGAGCTAGGTCTATGTGTAGATGAGATCATGAGTAGAACACAAAGGAGTTTGTGGGCGTTGATGTTTTGATTGCTTCCTCCCTTGGTTGTTTTTTGATTCAGCGGTATTTTAGGATGAAGTGGCCCGGACCAAGCTTACTCGTACGGTTACGAGAGACCGGTTCCATCGACTGACGTGTAACTTTGTTGCACAAAGATGGCTGTCGGGTGTTTGTCTCTCCTACTTTAGTTGGATCAAATTCGACAAAGGTGGTACTTGAGAAGGTTGAATAGCAATTTATGTATCACCGTTGTGGTTTTTACGTAGGTGAGAATTGTTCTTGCTAGATACCCGTAGCAGCCACGTAAAACATGCGACAAAAATTAGAGGACGTCTAACTTGTTTTTGCAGAGTATATTGTGATGTGATATGGCCAAATACATGATGAGATATATCTGATGTATGAGATGATCATGTATTGTATAGAATATCACGACTTGCATGTCAATGAGTACGGCGATCGGCAGGAGCCATAGGGTTGTCTTTAATTATTTTTGCCGTTTTGGCTTTAATTTATCGCTATGAGTTAGCAATAGTCGTAGAAGCAACAATTGGTGCGACAACCTCATGGCGACACGTTGATGGAGATCAAGATGATGGAGATCATGGTGTTGTGCCAGTGACAATGGAGATCATGTCGGTGCTTTGAGGATGGAGATCAAAAGCACAAGTTCATGGCCATATCATGTCACTTATGATTTGCAGGTGATGTTAATCCTTTTATGCACCTTGTTTTTCTTAGGACGATAGTAGCATTATAAGGTGATCTCTCACTTAAATTTCAAGATAAACCGTGTTCTCCCTGAGTGTGCACCATTGTGAAAGTTTGTCATGTCGAGACACCACGTGATGATCGGGTGTGATAGACTACGTTCACATACAACGGGTGCAAGACAGTGTTGTACATGCAGAACACTCGGGTTAAACTTGACGAGCCTAGCATGTACAGGCATGGCCTCAGACCACAAGAGACCGAAAGGTCGAACATGAGTTATATAGTAGATATAATCAACATGATGATGTTCACCATTGAGACCACCTCAACTCACGTGATGATCGGACTTGAGTTGGTGAATTTGGATCATGTATCACTCAGATGACCTAAGGGATGTCAATTTGGGTGGGAGCTTTAGTAATTTAATTAACTAAACTCATTATCTTGAACAATAGTCTTAGTAACATTTGCATATTTATGTTGTAGATCAATAGCTCGCGCAGTAGCACCCCTGAATTTTAATGCGTTCCTAGAGAAAGCTAAGTTGAAAGATGATGGAAGTAACTTTGTGGAATGGGCCCATAATCTGAGGACTATCCTCATGGCTTCCTAGAAGGTTTATGTCCTTGATGCACCACTTGGTGATCCACCCGCTCCTGTTGAGTCTGCAGACGTTGTGAACGCCTGGCAGGCACGTTCTAATGATTACTCAATGGTTCAATGTGCAATATTGTATGGCTTAGAACCGAGACTTCAAAGACATTTTGAACGTCATGGAGCATATGATATGTTCCAGGAGTTGAAGTTTATCTTTCAGAATAATGCCCGGATCGAGAGGTATGAGACCTCCGATAAATTCTATGCTTGCAAAATAGAGGAGAACGGGTCTGTCAGTGAACACATACTCAGAATGTCTGGGTATTCCACCCATCTGGCTGAATTGGGGATGCCCCTTCTAGCAGAGGCGATCACTGACAGAGTTCTTCAATCATTGCCACCTAGCTACAAGAGCTTCATGTTGAACTATAACATGCACGGGGTGAACAAGTCAGTCGTCGAGCTATTTGTGATGTTAAAAGTCATTGAGTCTGAGGTTCAGAAGGAGCATCAAGTGTTGATGGTCAATAAAACCACTAGTTTCAAGAAGAATTGCAAGGGAAAGAAGGGTAACTCCTAGAAGAGTGGAAAAACAGTTGCCCCTCCCGTGAAGAAACCCAAGGTTGTACCCAAGCCAGAAACTGAGTGCTTTCATTGCAAGCGAACTGGTCACTAGAGGCAGAACTGTCCCAAGTATCTAGCTGACAAGAAGGTGGCCAACAACAAACAAGGTATATATGATATACATGTTATTGATGTGTACCTTACTAGCTCTCGTTGTAGTGCCTGGGTATTTGATACCAGTTCAGTTGCTCACATTTGCAACTCAAAGCAGGACCTACGGAATAGACAAAGGCTGGCTAAGGACAAAGTGACAATGCGCATGGGAAATGGTTCCAAGGTTGATGTGATCGCCGTCGGCACGATCGCTCTTCGACTACCATCGGGATTAGTGATGAACCTGAATAATTGTTATTTAGTGCCTGTGTTAAGCATGAACATTATATAAGGATCTAGTTTATTGCAAGAAGGTTACTCATTTAAATTTGGGAATAATGGTTGTTCTATTTATATGAGTAATATCTTTATGGTCATGCACCCAATGTGAGGGGTTTATTCTTATTGAATCTCGATAGTGATGATACACATGTTCATAACATTGATGCCAACAGATGTAGAGTTGATAATGATAGTACCACTTTCTTGCGGCATTGTCGTTTAGGTCATATTGGTGTAAAACACATGAAGAAGCTCCATGGTGATGGACTTTTGGAGTCACTTGATTTTGAATCACTTGACACATGTGAACCATGCCTCATGGGCAATATGACTAAAATGCCATTCTCGGGAACAATGGAACGGGCAAGTGACTTGTCGGAGATCATACATACTGATGTGTGCAGTCCAATGAGCATTGAGGCGCGTGGTGGATATCGTTATTTTCTCACCTTCACTGATGACTTAAGTAGATATGGGTATATTTACTTAATGAAACACAAGTCTAAAACATTTGAAAAGTTCAAGCAATTTCAGAGTGAAGTTGAGAATCATTGTAACAAGAAGATTATATTCCTACGATCTGGCCGAGGAGGAGAATATCTAATTTGTGAGTTTGGCAGTCACTTAAGACAGTGTGGAATTGTTTCACAATTGACACCGCCTGGAACACCACAGTGTAATTGTCGTGGTTTTATCATGGCACATGTCCGAAGACTTAGGTTTGAGGCCATCGCTAAGGCGGTGGACTCAAAGGGGTTGATCGGGACGAAAGACACGGGTTTACCCAAGTTCGGCCCCTCGAGAAGAGGTAAAAGCCTACGTCATGTTTTGTGTGTATTGATTGGAGTATCGATTACAAGGGAGCGTATTCGCTTGACCTAGCTCTTGACTCATTTGTCTCTGCCTAAGCTATCCCCGGGTCTTGTGTTTATATCGGAGGTTAAGGCCCCGGGTTACACGAGTCTCAAACCGACTCTTATAGTGTGTCTGGTCCTATCTCTAAACCAGCTTCTCTCCTTCGGCAAGACATCTTCGGGTGGCTCAACCGCTCGGGTCTTACACCCTCTTCTGTCTCTGGGCCTCCGTCTCAGCCCATCTAACAAGCCGCCACGCGGCCTAGCCTTCCTCTTCTCGCCCACTTGATAGCGAGATGCCAGGTATGACCCAACCCCTCATGGGCGGGTCTTACCACGGGGTTATACCCGCAACATTAGGCCCCAGATTGATTTGAGCATGTCCATGTCAACCTTCCATTTCATTCAGCGGCGAGCCTCACGTCCTTGTCACCTGAAAGAAGAAAATTCATAACCCGCCGTGACGTCACCTATGGATATGCCAAAAAGATTTCGTGATGTCTGCAACGTTCTATCTCATTAAACGGCCGACCTGAAAATTGAGGCATCCCCTTTGATCAATCATTATTTCTCCTCCTCGATTCCCGCACGCATTGTTTGCCATCCCATCTCTTAAATAGGGACACGAGGGGGCTCTTTCTTTTTTTCTCCGCCGCCACTAGCCTTCTTCCCCCTTCCAATGCTTGTGCTTACAAAGCTCCGCCGTGCCAACTGGATCTTGCCATCGTCACCAACTTTGGCTGCTTCATCAACCTGATTTGATCCAGAACTCCGCTAGACCGTCCGTTTCCACAAGGTACTGATTTCATCCTTTTTAAACCTGAATCGCTCTCGCATAGGATCCCCCGAGTTCATCGGGTTTCTTCAGTGCTCATCGCCGTTCATCGTTGTCCGTCATACTGCCCCTCGTAATGTAGATTAGTTAGTAATATTTCGAACTTCATATCATTGTCAATCCGTTGCGGCCGTTCATTCGAGGCCAACACTTATTCATTATAGATCCGCATCTTACTCTTCTCTACGCGATAGCTGCCTGTTCTTCCCTGGCACCTTTTCTAGGTTTTGGATTAAACTTCATTTTTCTCACCTGTAGATCTTATAACTACGGGCGTAACACGCGAAACCTGTTATTCACACTTAGTAATATTCCTGGCATCAACCTGTCCATTTAACCCGCTGTTGCTTTGCCGGCTCCCTAATAAAACACGTTGGCGATTTAATATCCCAACATCATGCTGTCAGTAGCCACCTTGACTCATTATCCTTCTTAACTCACCATACCTTACACCCTTTTTTTCATAGTCTGACCTGCCACCATGTCAAGACCACCCTCATCCTGCGACTGGGTCGGCTCTGGAGTGAGTGAGCAACTTCTACTTGATCTCGTAGACACGGGCTCATTGCCGGCTCAGGATGTCATTCACTGGCGGGTTCCAGGGCCAGAGATCAGACCCACCCCTAAGGAGGGGGAGGTTGTCATATTCACTGATCACCTTCTCCGTGGTTTCAGCCCGGCCGGGTCAAAATTCTTCCGAGACTGAAGTGGCGGTTTCAGACCTTCTCCGAGATGTTCTTCACCTTTACAAGCTTCACCCTTAGGACATAGTCCCAAACTCTGTCACCAATATGTGCCAGTTCCAAGTCATGTGTAAGTATATATGCAAGAAGAACCATCTGTCCACCTCTTCCATGACTTCTTTTACGTCAACTGCCAGACTAAAGTGGCAGCCGGACCAAGCTTAGAGCTTGGTGGCGTCTCCATTTAGAGGCGGAGAGATCTGCCTTACCCAGCTGCCCTCTTGCCAAGACACCCCAAGGATTGGAATAAAACTTGGTTTTACTGTAAGGACACCTCTCCGAAAGGAGAGAATCCGCTGACGGGATACCGTCCCACCCAGCTCTATACTTCCACCGAGTTGCCGGATCGAATGTCCGCCACAGCGCGAGCGAAGTATGCTCCGGACTTTGCGAAGATTAAGTCCCTTCTAGAAAATGGTTTAACCAGTGTTGATCTGACCCGCTGCTGGGTTTCATGGAAAGTCTTGCCACTGAGCCGACTCGACCGGCTTATGTGTGAATTTACTAGCGAAAGGGGTGACCCTCTCTGCTTCAATGCCACTCCCTTGATAGAATAGGATATTAACTTTGTCGTCAAAGCGCTTCTTGGCGAGACCCAAGAAGTTTGCAACAAAATTGGGTTAAAGCCATTCTACCTTAAGAACCCCACTCCAGCGGTAAGAAATCTTTCTATCAAACTGCTTACTCTTGTCCAATCTTTTTCCTTGCCCTTTTAACCCTTTTGGCAGCTTATGCATAGGCTGGTTCTAACTTATGAAAGAAAAGGTATACTCCTCCTGTGAAGAAGAAGTCTCGGGCGGGTAAAACCCGCAGCCGCAAGAAGAAAACTTCGGTTCCAGAACTGCTTGAGATGGATGATTCAGAGGTAACACTTAATTCCCTTAGCCGTCTTTTTGTGCAACTTACTGATGATGATTATACGCAAGAAGAAGTAGAGACAAGTCAAGCTGACACTACTGAGGTAACTTACACTTCTTCCGACTCAAAAACCTTACCACGAGAGAGAACACGGCGAGTCATCCGGAAAGTTCCGTTGTCTCATCCCCTTGGTTACTTAGACCCCAACTTTCTTTTGAAAAAGCAACAGCATGACTCCAGACGTCACCCCCGGAGCACCGGCTCAGAAGACCTTCTGTCTGGCTTACCAAATTCTCCGGCTCCGTGGAAACGACACACTGAGGTGCTCTTTTAACCAAGTCTAACACCCGCCTTATACTCCTGCATCGTCACCTTACTCTTGTGCTTTATTGTCTCAATTTTATAGGATTCACCCCGATCGTCTGGCGACTCAACAGCATCCAAGCTTTCTCCTATGAAGATCAACCGAGAGCACACCTTTTACTTTCCAGTGTGTATATTGTCAGCATTGTCCTGGTGCTGCATAATGATTCTGTTTACTTCTAGGGCTCAAGAAAAACTAAGGAAACAGGTGGGTCTACCGTCCCTCCTACCGTCCAAAAGCCAGAGGGTTCTAAGCCGGAATCTCCTTCCACTCACGCTAAACCTTCTAATGTTAATAAGGATGCACTTGAGCGCACTCCTCCACCTTCTGAGCTGGAGGATCACCACATGGCAACTCCTGAGAGTCCAGTGGCTGACCCTAAGCCGCCCAGACCTTCAACAGCCGTCGAAGACCCGTCTTATCCCGAAGTTACCATCACTAGGACGGGTTACCAATCTCCTGCTCCTCATGTGTTGACAAAACATGCCAGCAAGATTGACAATTTTTCTCCAAAGAAGCTTGATGTCGAATTCCCTATGTTAGAGAAAAAGACTGCGGATGACCTACATGCTGGTTACTTGAATCACCTTTTTGCCAGCCGCAACATGGAATCCAAGCTTGTTGGATTAATGAAGAAAAAATATGAGCTACCCTTCTTCTCTTTCTTTTTCCTTATACCCTTATGTAGTCCCCAAGAGTCGATTTAATATTGCAAATAGTAGACAGGGTCTTCCAAATTTTGTCAGACTACATGTAGCCCCCCAAGTAACGGGTTAATATGTATATAAGCCGATACTTACTTGAAATTAGATCCAAGTGTAGCCCCCAAATCCGGGTCATTATGTAAATGATGAGCCGGAATTTCCATGCTGAGAAGCTCACTAGGTGTAGCCCTCATATGGCAGCTTAACTTTGTAAACAAATGAGCTGGAACTACATTACCTTAAACTGCCATATGTAGCCCCCAAGTGACGGCTTAACTTTATGAAGAGGAGCCGGTATTACAGTGTAAACTTTGAGAAAAAATACAGACATTATCCCCAAAGTGCTAAGTATATTGCTTGCAATCTGCTTGGGACATGTATCATAATAGCTATACTTATTGTTTCCCCCAGGCGACTTAACCTTTATGAACTTTTACTTGTACAACTTGCACGAAGCTTTAGATGCGGCTAAGTCTGATCTGGCCGGCTTAAAGGAAGCTCTTTCCACTCAACAGACCGCCCGAGCTACAACAGAAGAGAAGTCACGGGTGGCCGTTGAAAAACTTGAGAAGGTTCAAGCCGACTTTGCCACTTTTAAGAAGACTGCTGAATCTGAACAAGCCACCCTGACAAAGCATGCAAATGACATTGATGAGCGGCTCAAACTTGCATCAGAAGAATTGAAAACTCTCAAGGGCCATATATCTAAGATGACTGCTGCCATCTTTGGTAAATATGCATGACTTAAAAAAATCCTGCCATGTCGAAAAAAATCTTTCAATCGGCTTATCATTTTTAACTTTTTCTTGTAGGCGAGAGAAGCCGCCAGCTGTCTTCTGATAGTTTGATGAAATTGAAGGCAGTATACACTTTGACAGAACAGCTGTATAGTGGAGCCCTCTGTAGCATCAAAGCCATGATGACTGCAAAATATGTTGCCAAGTTCATAAAGGGGGTCATAGAGGTCTTATCCACTCTGCCCAAGAAGATTCAAGAGCTGAGGCAATCATCTGCTAGGAAGGGGGCAATAGCTGCTCTAAGTCGGTCCCTGGCTTTTGCTCTCGAGTTGACTATCGAGGAGATGATGAATGGCTTCCCATCCAAGAAGGATGACGGCTCAAACTTTACTAAAGCTGACTACGCTAAATGCATAAGGGCCTCCAGAGTACTTGCCTCTACCCTTGTCGACGAGATGGATCTGATCTCCTACCAGGCGACTTATGATGCAAATAATCAACGGCTGCGCTGTCCAACTTTCAAAGCTAGGGACTTGATCCCTGCACGCCGTAAGCCACTCTTTCGCCCCTAAAGTTGATCCGTCTCCTCTATTTGATGAAGCTCAGTTTGAAGCCTTATTAAACTGTAACTGGGATGTGGAAAACCTTCAGATCGAAGAGATCGAAGACCCTACGCAAGATGACCCACCAGCGAGTTGAAACCTATTGCTCTTGATTGAAGGTAACCCGTCCTGTTGAGCCGCCGTGGTTGGAAGTGCACAAAAAACTTTAAGTCTTTCGTATTTTGAGCTCCTGGAGAGCTTTGTAATAGGCGTAGTAGAACTTGATTGCCTCAGCCGTGCCATCGTGCACACATGAATTTAGAATCATCTTATGCACCGTTGATCTGCCTTTGGTTCTTCTTACAACGTCTTTCATCATACTTAACAGTAGCTCATCTCAGGAGGTAAAACCTGTAACAACAAATAAGACAAAAACATGTTCTGCATCATTGTGAGGGTGGCTTGTAAAAGCATAACTCAAAGATGTTTAAATCTTTTAAGACATTGCTCTTTCTTCCTTTTTGGTTTTCAAAAAGTCATATGATGGTTCTTCTGGGTGGACTCGATGCTTGAACACATACCAGTGCAGGGTCTCTAACGAGAGTGGCCGTCAACTTCTTTAAGCGGCTCAGGGTCTCTAGGCAAGATTAACTAATAATAGCGCAACGAACCAGAAAGAGACACATACGATGGTTCTTCTAGGTGGACTCGATGCTTGAACTTATAATAGTACAGGGTCTCAAGATTCACTATTAAGAGTGCAACGAACCAGAGAGAGACACAACCACTGGTTCTTCTGGGTGGACTCGCTGCTTGAACTCATAACAGTACAGGGTCTCTAGTGAGATTGACTGTTAGGATGCAACAAACCAGAGAGATACACAACGGGGCATGAGGATCCCTAGGGCCCATAACTACCTCTCACGTGATATAAATCCCTCGTTTGAACCTTAAACAGTGCAGGGTCTTTAAAAGAGTAACTGCTTAAGAGTACGAATGGGCGACATATCAGAGAGTTGGCAGTCGATGGGGGATTTTATCCTTGCTTTCTGAATCCGGCTCTCATGTGACAAGATACACCGGTTTAACCTTGACCAGTACAGGGTCTCTAGCGAGAGTGACTAGCAAGAGTTCAGCGGGTCACCTGGCGGAGCAGCAGCAGCTTACAGGCAGGTTTAACCCCAAACTTGCGGTGGCTGAAAAGCCAATCAAGAGGGTGAACGAGCTAAACCCGGTGGGTTGGAAGCCCCCAAATGACCTTGTTGACGGAGTTAACTTTTTGGGTATACAACCCGCCTTACGGTGCGCCATCATCTTGTAAGCCGTCGTCTTGTGGACCACCAACTTGTAAGCCGCCGTCTTGTGGATCGCCAACTTGTAAGCCGCTGTCTTGTGGATCGCCAACTTGTAAGTCGTCGTCCTATGATGTTTTCTTATTTCGGCCGAAGAGCCAATCAAGAGGGTAAGCAAGCTAAACCCGGTGGGTTGGAAGCCCCCAAGTGATCATGTGGAAGTGTCCACCTTTGCACAAATCTGAAATGCAAAAAATGACAGAGGCACTGGCTTGCAGGGATGCCAACTTTATTATATGAAAAATATAAATACAATGAAGTATGTATATACAATGATGGGAGTCGATGACTCAAGTATGGTAAGGCCGCAGATGAGCAATATTCCATGGCCAGTGGGTCTCCTGCCCAGAAGTACGTGACTCGTCTCGTACGTCAATGAGATAATATGACCCATTGTTCAGATTTCTGCTAACCACAAAAGGTCCTTCCTAGGGGGGATAGCTTGTGCGCACTTGTCTGATCTTGAATCAAACGTAACACCATGTCGCCTTCTTGGAACGTCCGGGTCTTAACCCTGCAGTCGTGATAACGACACAGGTCTTGTTAATAAATCACTGATCGAGCTGCTACAAGATCACGCTCTTCATCCAAAGCATCTAACGCATCATGACGCGCTGCCTCATTATCCGCTTCAACATAAGCTGCCGCCCGCGGTGATTCATGACGTATATCACTTGGTAACACGGCCTCTGCACCATAAACCATGAAGAAAGGCATGTAGCATGTTGACCTGTTGGGGGTAGTATTGATGCTCCAGAGGACAGAGGGTAATTCCTCAATCCAACAACCCGGCGTTCGTTGTAAAGGAACCATGAGCTGGGGCTTGATACCTCGCAAGATTTCCTGGTTAGCACGCTCTGCTTGACCATTGGATTGCTGATGAGCAACAACAGAGACATCAACCCGGATGTGCTCACTTTCACAGAATGCTTTCATAGCCCCCTTGGACAGATTTGTTCCATTGTCTGGGATGATACTATGAGGATAACCAAAATGGTAGATCAATTTTTTGACAAACTGAACCGTCGTGGTTGCATCACATTTACTAACCGGCTCAGTCTCCACCCACTTGGTAAACTTATCCACCGCTACCAAAAGTGGGTCTTCTTATCTTTATATATCTTAAAAGGTCCAGCCATGTCAAGCCCCCCAGACCGCAAACAGCCAAGTGATTAGAATCATCCGCAATTCCTGAGCCTGCATGTGAGCACGTCTTCCAAACTTCTGACACCTGTCACACCTGGCGACCAGGTCCTTTGTGTCCTTATGAGCCGTGAGCTAAAAGAAACCATGCTAGAAAGCCTTGGCCACCAAGGATTTTGAGCCGGCGTGATGACCGTAATTTTCGGCGTGTATTTCATTTAAAATCTCCCTGCCCTCTTCAGGAGAAACACAGCACTGAAAGACGCCAGTAATGCTGCACTTATGTAGCTCATCCCCGATGATGGTCATGGATTTAGATCACCTCACAATCTTCCGTGCTAGAGTCTCGTCCTCTGGTATCTAGCCGCGAGTCAGGTACGCTAGGTACGGCAACGTCCAATCCGGAATAGCATGTAGAGCCGCCACCAGCTGCCCTTCCGGTTCAGGTATAGCCAAATCCTCCTATGAAGGTATCTTGACAGACGGGTGATATAACACATCCAAGAAAACATTAGGCGGCACCGGCTTACGCTAAGAGCCCAGTCTTGACAATGTATCAGTCGCCTCGTTCCTGCGACGGTCAATATGGTCCAGCTGATAACCCTTGAAGCGACCAACAATGATATCCACCGCCTGACGATAAGCCGCCATCTGTGGGTCCTTGGAGTCCCACGTGCCTAAAACTTGCTAAGCCACGAGGTCTGAGTCGCCACATCATCTAACCCGACCCAGGTTCATTTCCTTAGAAACACGGAGGCCATGAAGTAAAGCTTCATACTCAGCTGCATTGTTAGTACACGGAAACATCAGCCTTAGCACGTAACAAAATTTGTCATCTTTCGGGGAAGTTAAGAAAACTCTGGCCCCTAGTCCCTCCAACTGTCTGGACCCATCAAATTGAATTGTCCAATATGTGTTATCTGGCTTTTCTTCGGGTGATTGACACTCTATCCAGTCGTTTATGAAGTCCACCAACTCCTAAGACTTAACATATGTACAAGGCACATACTTTAGATTAAGGGATCCAAGCTCCAGCGCCCACTTAGCAATCCTGTTTGTGGCTTCCCTGTTTTGAATTATATCACCCAACGAGGCAGAGCTAACCACAGTAATCTGGTGTCCAAGGAAATAATGCTTCAACTTACAATTTTCCATGAACACCCCATATATCAGCTTCTGCCAATTTGGGTACCTTTGCTTGGATTCTATGAGAACTTCACTTACATAATCAATCGGCCTCTGAACTGGGTACTCTTTCCCAGCTTCTTTACGTCCACCACAATCGCGGCACTGACCGCCCTGTTGTTAGTCGCCACGTAGAGCAGTAAAGGCTCGTTCTCAGCTGGAGCGGCCAAGATCGGCGGCTCAACAGACTGCTTTTTGAGTGCCTCAAGGGCCTAATCCGTAGCCTTACTCCAAACAAAGTCATCCGTCTTTTTCATCGTCTGGTACAAAGGAATAGCCTTCTTGCCAGGCGGCTGATGAAGAGGATTAAAGCGGCAATACGACCCGCCAAGCACTTCACATCATTGACGCTTGCCGGTTTAGCTAGTGACGTGATGGCCTTTATCTTATCCGGGTTAGCCTCGATCCCCCGCTACGAAATTGAAAGCACATTTGCTCCCTTGGTGGTTTTGGTAATTCATAACAACATATAAGTCATTGAACTAATGTTTCCATCAAGTATGTTTCAGGAAAAGTTTAATGATGGGTTGGCAAAGAGATTGTGGAATACCCCAAGATGCAAGGAAATAGGTTGGCAAAACTTCAAGCAAGAGGACTCTACATTTTATATTTGTGTGAAATCAGTTTGAGTCCATAGGAAAGCCAAAACTATTAAAAGGGGGTAAGGTTTTGTTGGTGAACAAAATGCTCATACGTGCACAAGTGATACTCACCAAATACACCCACAAACTCTCCCACCAAAGTCTGTCCTAAGCCAAACACTCAAAATTGGTGCAACCAACTTTCCACATTCGGTGCCACCGATTCCAAACCCTAGACAAACTCAGCAAAACCGTAGCCACTTCGGCGCAACCGATTCCATATCGGTGCCACCCAGTTCAGGCTGCCAACTTTCTGTTACGCAACTTCATAGTTTCGGTCCCTCCGAGATTGTTGAATCGACGTCATCGAGATTGAGCATTCTGACCGTTGGTCACCTTACCGGTGCAGCCGAGATTCCTATATCGGTCTCACCGAGATGCAAAAGTTGCCACCTTTTGGTCACTTCGGTACCACCGAGATTAACACATCACTATCACCGAGTCTGGCTTATTGTGTGTAGTGGTTGGATTTTTGGGGATGCCTATATATACCCCTCCACCACCACTCAATCGAAATAGAAGCACTCAAAACCATTCCATACCTATCCTATCAGTTTTCTGAGAGAGAACCACCTACCCTTGTGTAAAGTTATTGTTTGCTTTTCCTACTCTCTCTTTACTTGCATGTGTAAAGTCTTTACTTTCCACTGCTATACTCTTAGATATGTGTAGGGTGTACTTGACATACTATGAATGCTAAAATCTGCCAAGAATTAAAATTGCGAAAAAGTAGATTTTTATTTGGTCAAGTAGTCTAATCACCCCCCCTCTAGCACAACTTTCGATCCTACAAGTGGTATAAGAGCTTTGGTCTCCATTGCATTGGTCTCACAACCTAGGAGAAGTATGGCGTCTAGCGAGGGAAATTATCACCGTAGAGGTCCGTACTTTGATGGAACAAATTTTGCTAGTTGGAAGCACAAAATGAAAATGCATTTGCTTGGTCATAACCCCGCCATTTGGGCTATTGTTCATGTTGGCTTCCAAGGTGAATTCTTTGCGAAAGGAAAGGAACCCGATCGCGAAGTGACGGCGGATGAATTGAAGATGTTGCAACTCAATGCTCAAGCATGTGACATCCTCTCAACTGTCTATGCCCCGAACAATTCAACAAGATCAACCGTCATGAACATGCAAAAGAGATTTGGAATACTTTGGTTGATATGCACGAAGGAACTGAGTCCATGAGAGAATCCAAGTTGGATGTTCTTCAAGGTCAGCTTAACAAGTTCAAGATGAAGGATGGTGAAGGAATCGCTGAGATGTACTCTAGGATAGCTCTCATCACAAATGATATTGCCTGCTTAGGAAGCAAAGAAATGACTAACAAATTCATCATCAAGAAGATACTTAGAGCTTTGGATGATCGATATGACACCGTTTGCACATTGATCCAAATGATGCCCAACTACAAAGATCTCAAGCCAACATAAGTGATTGGTAGAATTATTGCTCATGAGATGACACTCAAAGACAAGGAAGAGCTTCACCACAAGTCTAGCGGTGCTTACAAAGCCACAAGTGATGTTCCCGCTACCTCAAGCGACAACCTTGTCACAAATGAATAGATAAGCCTCATGGTCAAGAAATTCAACAAGTTTTACAAGGATAGAAGCAAAGATCGAAGCTCCAACTCAAGGCATGAAGAGGAGCGTTCATCAAGTCGGTACTGAAACTTCTACAATTGTGGGAAGCCTGGACACTACTCCACTGAGTGCACAGCTCCCTATAAACAAAGAGAAGAGTCACCAAGAAGACGAAGTTCAAGAGACGAGTCACCTCAAAGAGAGAGAAGGAGTAGAGATGATTGTTATGAACAAAGACCCTCAAGGATAAGTAGGGACTCAGAGAAGAAGGACAAGTACACCAAGAGCTACTCAAGAAGGAAACATCAAGCTCATGTTGGTGAATGGGTTTTCGGCTCTGACTCTGACAACCACTCCGAGAGAAGCTATCACTCCAACTCCGACTATAGTCAAGATCAAGGTGTTGTCGGAATTGCACTAGTGACTACCAACTCCTATGATCTATTTGATTCACCAAATGAAGGAAGTGGAAGTTGCTTCATGGCTAAAGGCCCCAAGGTATCCCACCTCGAGTATCTTGATTTGAATAGTGATGAAGATGACTTGTTAATTGAAGATGACTTTCTATTTGACAAAACTAGTAATGTTAGTCAAAATGAACTTGTTAGTACTCACTCTAGTGTAGATAAGTCGTGTGATGATGATAAGTTGGAAATAGAACGACTAACTTAAAACTGAAAACTCTTAAGTTAGCTCACGAGTCAACTCTAGAAGATCATAGAGAGTTTGTAAGGACACATGAGAAGCTCAATTTAGAGCAAGAGCATGAGTTCCTTAAAGCTATCAATGATGATCTTCGAAAGAAGACCTCCTCTTAACTAGCCAAACGACTTCTCTTATCTACATTCATGCCTCAAGTTAAGTCTAAGAAAGCTAGTAACAAAGGAAACAGAGGTTCTTCAACTAGTAGCAATAAAATGATAAATCCAATGATATTGCTTCTAGTAGTTCTCTTGATCCCACTAACTCTTATCTTAGCCAAGTTACACTTGAGCAACAAAATGGACTTTTGAAAGGGATTATAGAGAAAGGTATCTACAAGAGTCTTGAAGGGTACAAACAATTTGAGGAGATTGTACGCAAACATGGAGGATACCGGAAGAATCATGGTGTTGGCTACTTAAACGCTAATGAGTTGAATGGGAAGAAGGTCAATACCCCAATCCCAAGTTTGTTCCTCAAAAGGAGAAGTATGAAAATAATCTTCCCAAGGGAACAAAATCTCAAGGTGACCTTCCACCACAAGACACCAAGCTCAAGGACAAGAACAAGCTTCAAGGGGCCATTGACTCATATGAAGATGAATCCCAAGCTTTGGTGAAGTGGGTTCCCATGGCTACCACAAGCTCAACTTCTACAAGTGCTACTTCAACACCAAGGATCCCCATCAACTTGATGTGTGTTTCCAAGAATAAGAACTAAAGAGTTCTTGAGGGGTGACCTCCGCCAATGAAATTCACTCATATTCATTATTGGCAAGAACTAGTTGCAAACAACATCAACATTATGCAATAGTTCAAGGAGTCACACATTCCCTCAATTCTAAGCAAGGGACAAGGTAATCAACAAATCAATGGACATCATCACATATGCTTTGCACTCCATGTCCATAGATATCCTTGTATTTGTCTCTTGTGTGTTGGGACTAACCCATGTAGGTGAGAAGAGTAATGAAACAACAAAGATGCTCCCAACTCTTGGTGATCTTCATCAACTTTGAGCATCCACCACTACCTCACCAACTTGAAGTCTTCTTCGACAAAACCCAAGGTTAGTTTATTCTCTTATGGGGGGTGTCACATCAAGGGGGAGATTTACTCTAAGACATGAGTTAAAGCGTCTCATAAGAATGTGACAACATTAAATGCTTTATGTGAAAGTGGTAACACCACTTGTGCTTAAACGATGAGTATGAACTATGATCAAGTATTCTTACTTGGCTCCTAAGTCAATATACTCATATATAGATGACTCCGTCATTGCCAAAGTGCTTGTTAGATGCTATTGTGTTTGTGCATGTTTGGCATGATTTCATTTGAGTTCTTATTGTGTGAGCATGTTGGTCTGCATCTATTTACTCATTCGAGTATAACCAGTTGTTTCTATTTGGCTTTTCATATTTATTTGCCTATTGGATACACAAGAATCCCTAGGACCACTCCTCTAGCTATCTATGCTTTCTCACCTCATACTCTATTCATGTTGCATCAAAAAATTGAACACGTACTTTTCGATCTCTCTGTGTGAGGAGCACTCGGAGTTCCGTATCGACAAGGACTGACCATTTAAACCTCCCAAGTGCATCTTGGTGGAATCAACCCCAAAATCTCGGTCTCACCGAATGCCTAGGGTTGATCTGGTTTTCTATCTCGATACTACAGATTCCATATTCTCGGTCACACCGAGTTTCCATGCCAGCTGACAGTTGAGAAACTAGGTGACACCAAAAATTTAGAATCGGCGTCACCGACACTAAAGGGTATATATTCAGTGGTCCCGACGGTTCAAAATTTCATTCTACAAATCGTCGCACCCCAAGCCCTAAGTTGCCGCTGAAGGACCCCCTGGTCATCGCCCTTATCTTCTCATGCTCCTCCGCTGCTGGAATCGCCGCTGTCGATGAAATTTTCGCCCCCGTAGCGGATCCGTCACCGAGCTAGGGTATGGATTCGGCCCCTCTTGCACTCCAACCTCCGATTCTTGTGCATTAGGGTTTCTCCATTATCTAACCACAGTTTGAGATTGTTCAATCCACGAGATAAACTCCATAGTCTAGCGAATCGAAAAATTCTAGGTTTAGTTGCCCGTGAAGTTGCATCTTGGTGATACCGAGTCAGAAAAATCGGTTCCACCGATTGCCTTTTTGTGCTACTGAGGACAGAACTCGGTGAGACCGAGTGACAGTTTTCAGTCTGGCCAAAACTGTTGCCATGTTTTGGTTAAGGGTTTTGTGAGTCTCGGCAACACCGAAATGTTTGACTCAGTGACACCAAAATCCAATTTTGCAGTGAACTACATCTATAATTTTTCTGTTCAAACTTTCAAAAACTAGCTGCATTTTGTGATGACTTATCCTATTCCACTCTTCTATACTCTATTCACAGGGTCAGCATGTCAGGATCAGACAGTCAGAACTTACCAGAGCAGAATGTTGAGATGAGTTCAAGCACTAGTCCTGAGTCCGGTTCAACTTCAGATCCAGGCACTCCTGGTTCTCATGGGTTGCCTAAGGCTGCAACAAGGACCAGGAAGAAACTCAACTCGGATGAAGCGGATTCAGATTTTATCCCGGAGAGATTCTTGCCAAGAAGCAAGAGAAGGCTGCTTGGAAGGATGCCAATGAGGCCACCTCATCCAGGAAGGTGGTCAGCAAAATTTATGCTCCTGCAAAAACCTTCAAAGCACATGAGAGTGCTAGGGCTACAACGTCTGTTGAGGTCCCCAAGAAGGTTGTGCCAAAGAAGACGGCCAGGAAGAGAATCATCCGTGTGCAGGGCGGGCCTACCTCCATGCTTGAGGATCCAGAGGAGGCTGCTGTTGGTGGTGCTGCTGCTGAGGAGGAAGAGGAGGAACCTGCTGCTCATTCCCCTCCTAAGAAGAAAGCCAAGAAACTATTGGCTGATGCTATGCCCAAGCCAGGCCCCTCCAAGAGCACCAAGGAAACTTCAAAGAAAACCGTTGCACAGAAGTTCAAGAGGACAACGAGTGATATACCTGCTTATGAGAAGAATAAGAGATCCACTTTCAGAGAAGCAGATGATGGTGATGATGATGATGATATGTTTGTTCTGATGAAGCTCAAACGTCACCTTACAATTCATGATGCTAGCCACCCATTAGCTGAGGATATGAAGAAGAGGGAGGATTCAGGCTTGAGGGCATGGAGAGTTGTTGATCCATATGCCCAGAGGAGAAAGACTGCTGTTGATTACAGATTTTACACCAAAGAGCAACAAGACTTCTATGAGACAGTTTTGCTTGACAACAGCCCAACAGTCAGTGACATGAGATATGTTGATTGGAAGTGCATCAAGGAGAATGATGACTACTTTCCATGTGTCCAAGACAATTTTCACTGCATTGGACTTGATGAGTTTGTTGGCAGAGAGTTTACTGCTTGGAACGATGAGATGATCATGCAGTTTTATTCCACTGCTCATTTTTATGGAGATGGCAAAATTGTTTGGATGGTTGAAGGAGCAAGATATGAATTTACTATTGATGAGTGGGCTACCATCTTAGGAGTCCCAAAGTCATGTGAGGGATATATATGTGTATACTCAGAGTCCAAGGCAAGCCACAATGCCATGAAGGACATGTATAATCTCATTCCTGTTGCACAGCTTCAGTCCCACAAGCTAGGATCCATCTACCACCTCCAGGCAGGTCTACACACCATCAACACTATACTGAAGTATACTTTGATGCCCAAGTCAGGTGACGAGAAGATGATCCGAGGCTATTCCATCAATTCGCTCATTCATATTGACCGGAACCAGAGATTCCGAGTGATGGATTTGATTGTGGAGACAGAAGCGCTCATGCTGCTATGCGCCCTATATTCAGATGCTTATCAATTCTAAGCTTGAGAAGCACATCTTTGATATGGATAGACCCCATTTGCCACTTCAGCCGGATTTTGAGGACAATGTTGTGGTGATGGACCCAGATCATCCCACATCAGCTACAGCTCAGGCACAGGCAGAAGCAGAGGCAACTCGAGCCACTAGTGCTCAGGATCCCAGGTTCAGGAACGAGCAGATGGATATTTTGATCACCACTGCCATGGAGATGAAGAAGGATATCAAAGGTATACTGGACAATCAAAACATTCTTGTGAGGATCTTTGAGGATAGAGTGAAGACCCTTAGTGACAAGGTTGATGGGCTGACTAAGACAGTCAATGAGCTAAAAAAGGAAGTTGATGAAGCCCCAATCTGTCGCACCTCTTTAGATTCTAAGTCTTCTGATGACGAGGAGGATAGTGCACCTGTCAGGACGACTGCCCAGTTCATGACTAAGGTCAGGACTCCTACAGTACCAGCTCCACAGACAAGGCCTTCATCTTCTGCTCCAGCCATAGTATCTTCGGCTCCATCAGCTCTAGTGCCTCCAGTATCCACTCCATCTCCATCCCAGACTTCAGCGGAAGTCTTCGCCGATGCAGTTCTCTCGACTCCGACATCGACGACAGGAGGAGATCAGCCGCAGAACGATTAGCTATATGCCTCAAAGTGATGATTATATTCATTGATTATATCATATGTCAAAGCTTTGATCTATATGTTGTCATCAATTACAAAAAAGGGGGAGATTGAAAGCACATTTGCTCCCTTGGTGGTTTTGGTAATTCATAACAACATATACGTCATTGAACTAATGTTTCCATCAAGTATGTTTTAGGAAAAGTTCAATGATGGGTTGGCAAAGAGATTGTGGAATACCCCAAGATGCAAGAAAATAGGTTGGCAAAACTTCAAGCAAGAGGACTCTACATTTTATATTTGTTTGAAATCACTTTGAGTCCATAGGAAAGCCAATACTATTAAAAGGGGGTAAGGTTTTGTTGGTGAACAAAATGCTCATACGTGCACAAGTGATAGTCACCAAAAACACCCACAAACTCTTCCACCAAAGTCTGTCCTAAGCCAAACACTCAAAATTGGTGCAACCAACTTTACACATTCGGTGCCACCGATTCCAAACGCTAGACAGACTCAGCCAAACCATAGCCACTTCGGTGCAACCGATTCCATATCGGTGCCACCGAGTTCAGGCTGCCAACTTTTTGTTACGCAAGTTCACAGTTCCGGTCCCTCCGAGATTGTTGAATCGACATCCCCAAGATTGAGCATTCTGACCATTGGTCACCTTATCAGTGCAACCGAGATTCCTATATCGGTCTCGCCGAGATTCAAAAGTTGTCACCTTTTGGTCACTTCGATACCACCGAGATTAACACATCGGTGTCACCGAGTCTGACTTATTGTGTGTAATGGTTGGATTTTTGGGGATACCTATATATACCCCTCCACCACCACTCACTCGAAATAGAAGCACTCAGAACCATTTCATACCTATCCTATCAGTTTTCTGAGAGAGAACCACCTACCCTTGTGTTGAGGTCAAGATATTCCACTCCAACCATATGGATCTTGATCTCTAGCCTCCCCAAGTTGCTTTCCACCAATCCCATCTCTTCTACCAAGCCATATATGTGATAGAGTGATTGTGTGTTGAGGAGTCTATCATCTTGAATCACAAGAGCAAGGAGTTCATCGACATTACCGAGCCTAATAACTTTTGGAGAGTGGTGCCTCCTAGATTGGTTAGGTGTCACTTGGGAGCCTCCTACACCGTGTTGTGGAGTGAACTAGGAACTTGTAAGGGCAAGGAGATCGCCTACTTTGTGAAGATCTATCCCGAGTAAGGCTAGTCCTCCGTGGACGTAGGCCGTCATGGTATAGTCAAGGTTGCTTCTTCATGGAACCCTCCGTGGGTAGAGCCCTCCGTGGACTCTCACGACCGTTACCCTTCGTGGGTTGAAGACTCCATGAACATGGATGTACGATAGTGCCACCTATCGGAATCACGGGAAAAATCATTGTGTCACCAATTGTGTTTGCTTTTACTACCCCTCTCTTTACTTACATGTGTAATGTCTTTACTTTCCGGTGCTATACTCTTAGACATGCATGTGTAGGGTGTACTTGACATACTATGAATGCTAAAATCTACCAAGAATTAAAATTGGGAAAAAGTAGATTTTTATTTGCTCAAGTAGTCTAATCAGCCCCCCCCTCTAGCACTACTTTCGATCCTACAAAAACCAAGAAACCCAGGAGCTTGCCTGCAGGAACCCCAAAAACACACTTAGCCGGGTTAAGCATCATCTTGTAGACCCGTAAGTTGTCAAACGTTTCCTTCAGGTCATCAAGCAACGTATCCTTCTTTCTTGAATTAACCACAATATGGTCCACATAGGCGTGAACATTGCGCCCAATCTGACCGTGAAGGCAATTCTGCACACAACGTTGGTAAGTCGCATGCGCACTCTTGAGCCCGAAAGGCATAGATACATAGCAGAAAGCCCCAAAAGGTGTTATAAATGACGTCTTGTCCTAGTATTTAACTGCCATTTTGATCCGATGATAACCTGAATAGGCGTCGAGGAAGCATAAATCTCACAACCAGTCGTTGCGTCAATAATCTGGTCGATACAGGGGAGAGCAAACGGGTCAACTGGACAGGCCTTATTAAGATCTGTGTAATCCACACACATATGCCATGTGTCATTCTTCTTAAGCACCAGCACGTGATTCGCTAACCACTCCGGGTGAAATACTTCCATAATGAACCCTACCGCCAAGAGCTGGGCCACCTCTTCTCCAATTGCTTTATGCCGCTCTTCATTCAAACGGCGGAGGAATTGCTTGATCGGCTTAAACTTAGGATCCACATTAAGGTGGTGCTCAGCAAATTCTCTCGATACACCCAGCATGTCAGATGGCTTCCATGTGAAGATGTCTCGGTTCTCGCGGATGAATACGATGAGCGCGCTTTCCTATGTGGGGTCCATGTTAGTCCTGATAGTGAACTATTTTGACGAGTCGCCCGGATTAAAATCCACCAGCTTGGTGTCATCCGCCGCAAACTTCAAGGGCGGCTCAGACTTCGTACCAGGCATCTTCAATAGAGTCATATCTGCCTGGTCAACATTATCTTTGTAGAACTTGAGCTCTGCCTCTGCGCAATTTGATTCTGCATAAGCCGCGTCTCCTTCCTCACACTCAATGGCCACCTTCCGATCATCGTGCATTGTAATCATTCCGTTGAGAGCCGGCATCTTGAGCCGCAGATAAACATAACAGGGCCTGACCATAAACCTTGCAAAAGCCGGCCGGCCAAACCGAGCGTGGTATGGGCTCTTAGTTTTCACCACCTCGAACCACAAGGTCTCCACCCTATAGTTATATTGATCTCCAAATGCCACCTCTAGGGCAATCTTTCCTACCGGGTAAGCTGACTTACCTGGCACCACACCATGAAAAACTGTTGATGACGCCTTAAGAGCCTTGTCAGTTAACTCCATCCGCCAGAAAGTGTCATAGTACAAGATATTGATGTTGCTGCCACCATCCATCAGTACTTTTGTAAACTTATAACCCCCAACCTGAGGTGCCACCACCAGAGCCAGGTGACCCGGATTATCAACCCACGGTGGGTGATCCTCCCGACTCCACGTGATTGGAAATTCCGACCACTTCAAGTATCGTGGGAGAACCGGCGTGGCCGCATTAACCGCCCTTTTGTGCAACTTTTGATTCTGCTTGTCGAGGCTCATAGTGGAAACATGATATTGACCTCCGCTGAGTTGCTTCGGGTTGCTCTGGGACCCTGACTGATTATTTTGCTATTGTCTACCATTGCTAGGTTGCTGGTGATGACCCCCTTGATTTCCTGGGCCTTGGGAACCCGATCCTGAGCCGCCGGAACCAAAGCCAGCTCCTAAGCCACCCGACGGACTGTTGCCATTGTTACGGTGCTGGTGAAGGATGTATTCCCGGAATTGTCGCATAATGCTGTAATCCTTCCACGTATGGGTTGTCGGCTTATCAGGTCGGCTGTGCTCCGGGCAAGGCTTGCTAAGCATCTCTTCCAAGTTGAAAGGCTGGGGTGCCTTTCCCTTGTTAAATGGTGGCCTAAAATTTCCATTACCCCTGGCACGATTGTTCCTAGCACTGGTGTTCGCCACTAACTCTGACCCGCCATCTGAGTTCTTCCATTTGCCGTGATTGTCATTTCCAGCCCCGTTCTGCTGTTGATTCTTGCCATTGTTGCTCTTCTTACCCTGAGCTGATTTCTCATCATCGGAGCCCGGGTCTTTGGTGGTATCCTAGTTTGCATATTTGGTGAGAGCCGTCATGATCTCACCCATATATTGACAAGAACGCTTCAGCCGCCCCAGCTTCTGCTTAAGGGGCAAAAAGTGGAAGTTCCTTTCCAAAATCAAAACTGCTTGAGACGCTGAAATATTCTCAGACGAGTGGATCACCGTCGAGACCTGCCGGACCCAATGATGGGCCGACTCACCTTCCTGCTGTACACAGTGATCAAGATCTACGATCGTCATGGAATGCTTGCATGTTCCCTTGAAGTTCTTGATAAAGCGTGTCTTCAACTCAGGCCAAGACGCGACGGTGTTAGGTGGCAAACCCATCAACCAAGTGTGGGCCGGTCCTTCTAACATCATGATGAAGTATTTCGCACAAACTGCCTCACTGACGTCCAACATCTCCATGGCAAGCTCATAGCTTTCAATCCAGGCCTTTGGGGGTAGATCAGCCATGTAGTTAGGCACCTTCCGTGGCCCTTTGAAATCCTTAGGCAAACACTCATTCCTTAAATCCACCGTGAGACATGACACACCGGCTCCCCTAGATGAGGTGCTAATGGGGGGGTTCGTCGGCGTTGGCTCAGGCACCTCCGGGTAATCCGTCATCGGTGTTGACCCTCGCTGAGTCTGACCCCTATCCATGATCCCCTAACCATCCCCTCCAGGCACATTATCATTGGGCGGGTTACGCCTTTGCTCGTTGCTGGAAACCGCCGGTGATTCTATGTGTCGGCTATAGCTACGGCTATGAACTGGCGTGGAGTGCACCCGGCCCCGGTTGTACGTATACTTCTCTTGCTGAGACACTATTGTCTGCAACAGATTAATCGTGTTCCGCGCCTCCTCGGTGAACGCCGTTCCTTCAATGAAGGGAAGGGCATTAAGCCTGGCAGCCGCCGCTATCATGTTTTCCACCGGGTTAGAGTAATGGCCGGGTGGCGTCATGATGTGTTGCAGTGGGGTCCGGTTCCTCCGCGTCGGGTCTAGCTATCGTGGCGCCTCTACGGCCTGGGTTACCATTGGTGTCACACTCGGTCCAGCTCCGGGAGTGTTGAAGAGGTTTTGAGGTTGAATAGGGAGACCGACTTGGGTCCTTCTTCGCTGAATCGCCTCTGAAGCTCGCTGGTCCAAGCTAAAACGGAGAGCCTCCACCCTCAAGCGTTCCAACTCGGCATTCATCTAAACCTGCAATGCGTTGATATCTTCTTGGGCCTGAGCCATCTATCCCTTGATCCGAATGATCTCAGCATTGCGCTCTACTTGATTTCCGGCTGTCACTTTTGTGGCCATCAGTGTTGTTAGCTCATCCATAAGTTCCAGCAAGACTTGAGTCGGCGGCTTAGGAGGCTCGACATTGGGTGCGGCTGCTCTTGCCGCCACTTCGGATGTCGTGCCGTTAAAAGCCGGTGTTGGGCCTGCCATGAACACGGTGGCTCGGCTCGGCGAGTCGTAGGGCTCCGGAATACTGTCACCATCGGCATAGCCCCCTAACCTGCCATCATGAAGCTAGTAGATTGACTCCGCATCTCTGTCGGAGGATCCTTCGTCCGAGAAAGCAATGGTTTCCCCTCCTGACACGGAATCTTCCCTGTCTTGCGTAAAGCCGACGAAGACACTCTTCCGCCCGGGTTGAACACGGGTGAGTTTCATGCGTCGGGCCGGCTCGACGAGGTCGATGCAAACGTCCAGCCCGAGCATAGATTCGTCGATCTTGCCGATGAACATGTGCATCTTACCAATGGGAACCCGGTACACGTACTCGATTGAGCCAGCCTCCGGTCCCCATCCCAAGTCATTGATGTATAGCTTGCCGCAGCGACTCTTCGTCATCAAGTTGATGGTATATCCTTCGATCCCTGGGAGAGAGCCCTTTGAGAACTCTACACCACCGCGCGCTAGCCCCACGGTGGGCACCAACTATCGTGGTTTTATCACGGCAGATGTCCAAAGACTTAGGTTCGAGGCCATCGCTAAGGCAGTGGACTCAAAGGGGTTGATCGGGAAGAAAGACACGGGTTTACCTAGGTTCGGCCCCTCGAGAAGAGGTAAAAGCCTACGTCCTGCTTTGTGTGTATTGATTGGAGTATCGATTACAAGGGAGCATATTCGCTTGACCTAGCTCTTGATTGATTTGTCTCTGCCTAAGCCGCCCTCGGGTCTTGCCTTTATATAAGAGATCAAGGCACCGGATTACACGAGTCTCAAACCGACTCTTACGTCATGTCTGGTCCTGTCTCTAAGCTAGCTTGCCTCCTTCGGCAAGCCATCTCTGGGCGGCTCACCCGCCCGGGTCTTACACCATCTTTTGTCTCTTGGCCTCCGCCTCAGCCCATCTGGCAAGCTGACACGCCGCCTAGCCTTCCTCTTCTGGTCCACTTGATAGCGAGCCGCCAGGTATGACCCGGCCCCTCCTGGGCGGGTCTTACCACGGGGTTATATCCCCAATAGTAATGGTGTGTCCGAACATTGTAATCGAACCTTATTAGATATGGTGCGTTATATGATGTCTCTTGCCGATGTGCCACTATCGTTTTGGGGTTATGCATTAGAGACAGCTACATTCACTGTAAATAGGGCACCATCAAAATCTATTGAGATGATACCATACGAACTGTGGTTTGGCAAGAAGCCAAAGTTTTCATTTCTTAAAGTTTGGGGATGTGATGCTTATGTCAAAAAAGCTTCATCCTGAAAAACTAGAACCCAAAGCGGAGAAATGTGTCCTCATATGATACCCAAAAGAGACAGTCGGGTATACCTTCTATCTCAGATCCAAAGGCAAAGTGTTTGTCGCTAAGAACGGAACATTTCTTGAGAAAGAGTTTCTCTCGAAAGAATTTAGTGGGAGGAAAATAGAACTTGATGAGGTTATTGAACCTTTACTTCAACCAGAGAGTAGCGCAGCGCAGAAAGATGTTTCAGTTGAGCCTACATTGGCTGAAGAGGAAGTTAATGAAGATGATCATGAAGCTTCGTATCAAGTTACTATCAAACCTCATAGGTCGACAAGGGCGCGTACTGCTCCTGAGTGGTACGGCAACCCTGTCTTGGAGCTCATGTTGTTAGAAAATTATGAACCTATGAGCTATGGAGAAGCGATGATGGGCCCGGGTTCCGAGAAATGCTTAGAGGCTAGGAAATCTGAGATGGGATCCATGTATGAAAACAAAGTATGGACTTTGGAAGTATTACCTAAAGGGTGTAAGACCATTCAGAACAAATGGATCTTTAAGAGGAAGACGGACGCGGACGGTAATGTCACCGAATATAAAGCTGGACTTGTGGCAAAGGGTTTTTCACAAGTTTAAGGAGTTGATTACGATGAGACCTTCTCACCCATAGCGATGCTTAAGTATGTCATAATCATGTTAGCAATAACTGCATATTTTGACTATGAAATTTGGCAGATGGATGTCAAAACAGCATTCCTTAACGGTTTCCTTAAGGAAGAATTGTATATGATACAACCAGAAGGTTTTGTCGATCCAGAGAATGCTCACAAAGTTTGCAAACTCCAGCGATCCATTTATGGACTCGCGCAAGCATCTTAGAGTTGGAATCTACGCTTTGATGAGGTGATCAAAGCGTTCGGGTTTATACAAGTTTATGGAGAAGCTTGTATTTACAAGAAAGTGAGTGGGAGCTCTATAGCGTTTCTAATATTATAAGTGGATGACATATTGCTGATTGGAAACAATATAGAAATGTAGGAAAGTGTTAAGGAATATTTGAACAAGAGTTTTTCAATGAAGGACTAGGAGAAACTACTTTCATATTAGGCATTAAGATCTATAGAGATAGATCGAGACGCTTAATAGGACTTTCACAGAGCACATACCTTGATAAAGTTTTGAAGAAGTTCAAAATGGATCAGTCCAAGAAGGGGTTCTTGCCTGTGTTACAAGGTGTGAAGTTGAGTAAGACTCAATGCCCAGTCACTAAAGAAGATAGAGAGAAGATGAGTGTCATCCCCTATGCTTCATCCATAGGCTCTATCATGTATGCAATGTTGTGTACAAGACCTGATGTCAGCCTTTCCATAAGTATGGTTGGAAGGTTTCATAGTGATTCAGGAATGGAGCACTGGACGGCGGTCAAGAATATCCTTAAGTACCTGAAAAGGACTAAGGAAATGTTTCTCGTTTATGGAGGTGATCAAGAGCTCATCATAAAGGATTACGTCGATGCAAGCTTTGACACTGATCTGGATGACTCTAAGTCGCAAACCGGATATGTATTTATTGTCAATGGGGGAGCGGTAAGCTCGTGCAGTTCCAAGCAGAGCGTGGTAGCCGATTCTACATGCGAAGCGGAGTACATCGCAGCCTCGGAGGCGGCGAAGGAAGGTGTCTGGATGAAGGAATTCATGACAGATCTTGGAGTAGTGCCCAGTGCACTGAATCCAGTGGATCTGTTCTGTGAGAACATTGGTGCCATTGCCCTGGCGAAGGAACCAAGGTTTTACAAGAGGACCAGACACATAAAAGCGATGCTTCAATTCCATCTGCGAGTACATCAAGGAGGAGGACATAAATATTTACAAAGTGCACACAGATCTGAATATTTCAGACCCATTGATTAAACATCTTCCAAGGGCTAAACAGGATCAACACCAGAACTATGTGGGTGTTCGATTCATTACAATGTAAATCACATAGTGATGTGAGCTAGATTATTGACTCTAGTGTAAGTGGGAGACTGTTGGAAATATGCCCTAGAGGTAATGGTAAAATGGTTATTATTATATTTCCTTGTTCATGATAATTGTTTATTACCCATGCTATAATTGCATTGACTGGAAACACATTGCATGTGTGGATACATAGACAACACTTTGTCCCTAGTATGCCTCTAGTAGACTAGCTCGTTGATCAAACATGGTCAAGGTTTCCTAGCCATTTACATGAGATGTGATTTGATAACGGGATCACATCATTGGGAGAATGATGTGATGGACATGACCCAAACTAGAAATATAGCATATGATCGTGTGAGTTTATTGCTATAGTTTCCTGCATGTCAAGTATCTGTTCCTATGACCATGAGATCATGCAACTCACTGACATTGGAGGAGTGCCTTGTGCGTATCAAACGTTGCAACGTAACTGGGTGACTATAAAGGTGCTCTACAGGTATCTCCGAGAGTGTCTGTTGAGTGGGTATGGATCAAGACTGGGATTTGTTACTCCGTGTGACGAAGAGGTATCTCAGGGTCCACTCGGTAATACAACGTCACAACAAAGCCTTGCAAGCAATGTGACTAAAGTGTTGGCCACGGGATCTTGTATTGTGGAATGAGTAAAGAGACTTGTGTAGGATCGAAAGTAGTGATAGAGGGGGGGGGGTGATTAGACTACTTGACCAAATAAAAGTTTTGCCTTTTCCCAAATTTTAGTGTTTGCAGTTTTAACATTCATGGCAAGTCAAGTACACCCTACACATGCATGTCTAAGAGTATAGCAGCGAGAAATAATAACAATCATGAGTAGAAGGGATAGTGTAGGAAGATCAAATGCAATTGTAGACACGATGATTTTTCCCGTGGTTCCGATAGGCGGTGCTATCATACATCCACGTTTATGGAGTCTTCAACCCACGGAGGGTAACGGTTGCGAGAGACCACGGAGGGCTCCACCCATAAGGGTCCATGAAGTAGCAACCTTGACTATTCCATAACGGCTTCCGTCCACGAAGGACTAGCCTCACTATGGGTAGATCTTCACGAAGTAGGCGATCTCCTTGCTCGTACAAACTACTTGGTTCAACTCCACAACACAAAGTAGGAGGCTCCCAAGCGACACTTAACCAATCTAGGAGGTACCACCCTACAAAAGGTAATAGGCTCGGTAATGACGATGAACTCCTTGCTCTTGTGCTTCAAGATGATAGAGTCCTCAACACACAATTACTCTCTCACAAATGTGGCTTGGTAGAAGAGATTGATTGGGTGGAAAGAAAGTCGGGGAGGCTAGAAATCAAGATCCATATTGAAGATCTTGACCTCAACACAAGGGTAGGTGGTTCTCTCTCAGAAAAACTGGATGGGGGAAGTATGGAATAGTTCTGAGTGCTTATCTATCGAGTAGGTGGTGGTGAATGGGTATATATAGGCATCCCCAAAAATCTAACCATTACACACAAAATGACCAACTCGATGACACCGATGTGTAATCTCGGTGGTACCGAAGTGACCAAAAGGTGGCAACTTTTGAATCTTGTTGAGACCGATATACGAATCTCGGTTGCATCGATAAGGTGACCAACGGTTAGAATGCCCAATCTCGGTGACGCCAATTTGACAATCTCGGAGGGACCGAAACTATGAACTTGCATAACAGAAAGTTGGCAGCCCAACTCGGTGCCACCATTATGGAATCGGTTGCACCGAAGTGGCTAGGGTTTGGCTAAGTATGTCTAGGGTTTGGAATCGGTGGCACCGAGTTAGAATGTCAGTTGCAACGATTTTGAGTATTTGGCCTTGGAGAGACTTTGGTGGAAGAGTTTGTGAGTGTTTTTGGTGACTATCACTTGTGCGCGTATGAGCATTTTGTTCACCAACAAAACCTTACCCCATTTTAATAGCATTGGCTTTTCTATGGGCTCAGAGTGATTTCTCACAAATATAAAATGTAGAGTCCTCTTGCTTGAAGCTTTACCAACCTATTTCGTTGCATCTTGGGGTATTCCACAATCTCCACAATCTTTTTGTCAATCCTATCATTGAACATTTCCTGAAATATACTTGGTGGAAACATTAGTTCAATGACTTATATGTTGTTATAAATTACCAAAAACACCAAGGGAGCAAATGTGCTTTCAATCTCCCCCTTTTTGGTAATTGATGACAACATATAGATCAAAGCTTTGACATATGATATAATCAGTGAATATAATCATCGCTTTGAGAAGTATGTGATAAGAAAGAGCTCCCCCTAAATTTGTGCATCATTTTAAATTTGCGTTTCAATGCAAATGCACAATCGATTAGGTACATGGGGCACTTCTTCCATGTCACATAAAACTTGATGGTGTGCGAGAATAATTAGAGTGAACATCATAGCACAACACAATCAAGCCATGGTGAAAGATCATCTCATTAAGCATTAATATGATAGAAAGTAGTAGCATCACATAGAAAGTGTATGATCAAACACAAAGAACGTGTATCACAAGCAACCAATACATTATTGTTTTTTTTTGGAAAAGCAATAAACACCAAAATGCTCTCTCACTCAAAGCCTAAAAATCTATATACACTTCTCCCCCTTTGACAACAAGTTACCAAAAAGTTCAAAGGCATATATCTAATCATTCTTGGGCCGATCTACTCCGGTTGTTGATGAAGGAGTCGAGAGAACAGCGTCGGCGAAAATCTCTGCAGATGTCGTGAATGAAGTTGAAGTAAGGATGGCAATTTTACCCATGGGCATGGGTACCCGTGGGTACCTGACCCGAATGTGTAGGGTCTAGGCATGATTTTGTGTCCATGGGCAGTGCCTGAACCCGACCCGATTAATCGTGGATAGGGTATGGGTATAATATTTTACCCGTGGGTATACCCGAACCCGACCTGAAGTTTGACAACCTTCCTTCCATGCGCCATTATCCCTTTCCTTATAGGCACTTACTAATTAACATTTTGTTATCTGGAAATGACAAGGAAATTATTCGATCGCAAATTACTCTACCAGCCCGGAGTATGTGCTAGGAAATGATTTTCTTCCATAGAATCGTTGACAAGTTGACGTCCTTTTCTCCTCGTCATCTGGTCGTCCTCCCAAACCTGCCTCTTTCGTCCCAAATCTCCATCTATTCTAGCAACGAGCCATCTAACTCACCACGTGTGGTGACACAATATTGTACGGTGAGCCGGCAAGGATGCAACGAAGAGCATTTCGAGCCGGAGCAGGGCTGCACGGGTGAGGCGGCAAGCCCGCGCAAGGCTGCGAGGAGGAGTGCGTCGAGGCGGAGCACGGCTGCACGAGGTTGTGGCGATGGCGAGGTAGGCCACATCGACGAGGTGAGTCACGAGCCAGTACGATATGACGGTGAGCAGGACCGCACCGATGACCAGGCAAAACTATCGTCATTTAGGGTATGGTTCTTGCCTATTCGTACAAAATTAGTATGAACTGATTCGGAGCTAGTGTAGATTGAATGGATTCTTATTCAGTACTAGTGTACGTCAAACTGATTAATATTCCTATACTGGTGTGCGTAGTACATGGATGTATTCGTGTGAGCACTATTGTGTCTGCCCATTTGATTAACTCGTTGATCTCCATAAACATCCAATTAAGATTCTTAGTTGCATGTTTTTGGTGCAAAGAATGTTAATTAGTTACTGGTTACTCTGATTTTAAATACTGCTATTTAAGGATCACAATATTTTCGATTTTTTACTTTTTAAACATTTTGTACCTTGGTTCGTTTTTACTGAAACTGAAGACTATGTTTTATACTGAAACCGAAGACTATGTTCTGTACCTTGGTTGATTTTTTAGAGCTTTTGTATCTTGGTTCATTTTAAACATTTGAGGTAAATACACCCGCGGTCTTAGAACTTGCACTCGATGGTCATTTTGGTGCATAAAGTTGTAAAATACGCGTTTATGGTCACTTAACTTGCAAAACGGTGCAAATTCAGTCACCCTTGCCCTAACCAGCCGTATCCATCGATGACAGCGTAGCACGGGCTCGCTGTCAGCGACAGAACGCTTCCAGCGAGGCTTGCACACGGTAACTTTGCAGAAAACCCTCCGTCGGCGGTTTTTGAGAAAATTCTGCCCCCCTCCAATCCATTCTAACTCCCCACCGCTTCGTCTCCCTTCCCTGTTTGTCGATCGGCGGCGCTGGTGGAGGCGGAGTGCGCAACGAAGGGAGACGAAGCGGTGGGGAGTTAGAATGGATTAGAGGGGGCAGAATTTTCTCAGAAACCACCGACGGAGGGTTTTCTGCAAAGTTACCGCGCGCATGCCTCGTTGGAAGCGTTCTGTCGCTGACAGCGAGCGCCAGGCTGGCGTCGACGGATACGGCTGGTTACGGCGAGGATGATTGTATTTGCACCGTTTTGCAAGTTAAGTGACCATAAACACGTATTTTACAACTTTGTGTATCAAGTGACCATCGAATGCAAGTTCTAAGGCCGCGGGTGTATTTACCTCTAAACATTTTAACTGAAACATTCTGTACATGGAAAGTGTAGATCGAGTAGATTCTTGTTCAATACTATTGTACGTCAAAATGATCAATGTTCCTATACTAGTGTATGCAGTACATGGATGTCTTTGTGTGTGCACTATTGTGTTTGCCTATTTGATTAACTTGTTAATCTCTATAAACTACCAACTAAGATTCTTCTGTTGAATGTTTGTGGTGCAAAAAGTTAATTAGTCACTGATTACTCTAATTTTAAACATTGCTATTTAGGGATTACAATATTTTTGATGTTTTACATTTTAAACATTCTGGACCTTGGTTCATTTTTACTGAAACTAAAGACTATATTCTATACAGTTCAGAAACTTGGTTGTTTTGTATTATGTGCAGTTTGCAGGCTTCTCAAGTTGAAGCACAAGTCTCAGCTGTGGCAAACAATGAAAAATGTGAACTCAACTAGTGCCCCAGCATCTGATGCTCAGATACTTTTGTTGGAACCATGTTTTTGCACTTCAAGATTTTGCTCTTAAATTGTAATATTATAGCTTCATAATTAAATCATGTTCTTTTTCTCTGTACTGTGCAAAGGATGAATCTACCTCAATTATCACTCAAGAATGAGGACTTGGAGCTACTGGTTGGCGACTGTGATAGAAAGCACACTTGTTATTTAATAAAGTCATGTTTCAAAATTGGAGATGCACTTTGCTTTACATAATTTTGCGCTGCTATAATTGGCTACTGATGTAATAAGGCTACATGTGATTGTCAGACCATTGGTTTTGCGAACATACATATTTTTTTACTTATGAGTGTGCTTGTCATGTGTCAACTTGTTAACTATGAATTAAGATTAATATAGTTTGCTGAATTTTCTATTGGAGATGGTACAATTTGCTTATAGTTTAGCTGCCCGATGGGTACCCATTGGGTATGGGTACCTGATGGGTATGGGTATGGGTTGGATTTTGTGCCCATGGGCATGGGTATGGGTGTGGTTTTGTGCCCGTGAGGAACATGGGCATGGGTATGGGATTATTGTACCTGCCCTATACCCTACCCATTGCCATCCTAAAGTTGGAGTGGCAGCTGGAGGAACTGAAACTGATGGAGCAGGAGCTGAGGTGACAACAGCAGGAGCTGACGAAGAGGGCCTCAATTCTGGAGCTGGCACAGTGGTTGATTTGGACTGAGTAGGAAATTGTGCCTATCCTGACAGGTGATCCATCCTCCTCCTCATCATCATCATCTAAAGAAGTCTGAGGAAGAGGCACTAAGTCAACTTCGTTCTTGAGCTCATTGACTGTCTTAGTCAGCCCATCCACCTTATCATTAAGGGTCTTGATCCTATTTTCAAAGATCCTCACAAGATTGTTCTGGTTGTCCAGAATCCCCTTAATGTCCTTCTGCATACCCTGAAGTGATGATATCAATAGATCCATTTGCTCATTTCTGGATCTAGGGACTTGAGCACTAGTGGCTCTAACTGCCTCTGCCTCTGCCTGAGTTGCAGCAGATGTGGGATGTTCAGCATCCATCACCACAACATTGTCCTCAAGATCTGGCTGTAGGGGGCATATGGGGATGATCTAGAGCAAATATGTGCTTCTCCAACTTGGAGTTGATGAGCATCTAGATATAGGATGCATAGCAGCAAGAGCGCTTCTGGTCAGCAGCACCCCTCTTGACTATCTCAACAATCAAGTCCATGACTCTGATCCTGGTGTGTCTGTCAAGGTGGATCAACATGTTGATGGAGTAGCCTCGAATCATCTTGCCATCTCCTAACTTGGGCATCAAATTATGCCTCAGAATGGTGTTCATGGTGCGGAGGCCAGCCTGGAGAAAGTAAACAGATCCTAGCCTATGAGACTTCACGATAGCAGCAGGGATCTCCTTGTACATGTTAGCCATAGCATTGTGGCTCTCCTTGGATTCTGAGTAGACATCCAAATCTCCATCTTGAGCTTCTGGGACTCCTAAGATAGCAATCCATGCATCAACAATGGACTCATATCTTGCACCTTTAGTCATCCATACAATCCTACCATCCTCATAGAAATGTGCAGTGGAGTAGAACTGCATGGTCATCTCATCATTCCAAGCAGTAAACTCTCTGCCAACAAACTCATCCAATCCAATGCAGTGAAAATTATCTTGGACACTTGGAAAGTAGTCCACATTCTCCTTGATGAATTTCTAGTCCACATACCTCATATCACTCATAGCTAGACTCTTGTCAAAAAGCACAGTCTCATAGAAATTATGTTGCTCTTTGGTATAGAATCTGTAGTCCACAGTTGTCTTCTTCCTTTGGGCATATGGATCAGCAGCTCTCCATGCCCTCAAGCCAGAGTCCTTCCTCTTCTTCATATCTTCAGCAAGTGGATAGATGGCATTATGTACTAGAAGGTGTGGCCTAAGCTTCATTAAGGCAGTCAAGTCATCATCCTCTTCTTCTCTAAAGGTAGACCCCTTGTTCTTCTCAAAAGCAGGAATCTGTCCGGATGACCTCTTGGATTTCTAAGTAGCAACAACAATTTTCTTGGATTTGATGTTCTTGGTGGTTGCAACCTTAGGCATAGCATCTGCCATAAGCTTTGACTTCTTCTTGGGATGGGCCTTAGCAGCTGGCTCTACCTTCTTTTTAGCAGCAGCTGCCTCCTCTGAATCTTCAAACATAGATGTAGGCCTGCCAATAACATGGATTATCCTTTGTCTGGCCTTCTGCGGCAGCTTAGGGTTTGGGGCGCGACCATTGAATATTGAAATTTCAAACCGTCGGGACCATAGCTTATATACCCTTCACTGTCGGTGATACCGATTCTAAATTTTCGGTGTCACCGAGTTTCTCAACTGTCAGCTGACAGGGAAACTCGGTGTAACCAAGAATATGGAATCGGTAGTGCCGAGATAGAAAACCAGATCAACCCTAGGCATTTGGTGAGACCGATATTTTGGGGTTGGTTCCACCGAGATGCACCTGGGAGGATTTAATGGTCAGTCCTTGACAATACGGAACTCCGAGTGCTCCACACACAGAGGGACCGAAAAGCACTTGTTCAAATTTTGTGATGCAACATGAATAGAGTATGTGTTGAGCAATCATAGATAGCTAAAGAGTGGTCCTAGGCATTCTTATCCATCCAATTGGAAAAAGAGAAAATCAAGAGACAAATAGCAACAATTGGATGTCCTCGAATGAGAAAATAAATGCAGACCAACATACTCACACAATAAGATGTCAAATGAAATCATGACAAACATGCATAGACACACTAACATCTAACAAGTACTTGGGCGATGACGAAGTCATCTATATATGAGTATTTGACTTAGGAGACAAGTAAGAATACTTGATCATAGGTCATACTCATCGTTGAAGCACAAGTGGGGTTACCACTTTTACATAAAGCATTTAATGTTGTCACATGCTAAGAGATGCTTTAACTCAAGTCTTAGAGTAAAGATCACCCTTGATGTGGCATCCCCCCATAAGAGGGATAAACTAACCTTGGGTTTTGTCGATGAAGACTTCATGTTGGTGAGGTAGTTGTGGATGCTCAAGGTTGATGAAGATCACCAAGAGTTGGGAGCATCGTTGTTGTTTCCATACTCTAGTCACCTACATGGGTTAGTCCCAACATACAAGAGACAAATACAAGGAAATCTATGGACATGGAGTGCAAAGCATATGCTATGATGTCCATTGATTTGTTGATTACCTTGTCCCTTGCTTACCTTTGAGGGAATGTGTGACTCCTTGAACTATTGCATAGAGTTGATGTTGTTTGCAAATAGTTCTTGCCAATAATGAATATGAGTGAATTTCATTGGCAGAGTCACCCCTTAAGAACTCTTTAGTTCTTCTTCTTGGGGACCCACATCAAGTTGATGGGGATCCTTAGTGTTGTAGTAGCTTTTGTAGAAGTTGAGCTTGAAGTATCCTTAGAAACCCACTCCACCAAAGCTAGGGATTCATCTTCATATGAGTCAATGTCTTCTTGAAGATTGTTCTTGCCCTTGAGCTTGTGGTATTGTGTTGGAAGTTCATCTTGAGTGTTTGTCCCCTTGGGAAGAGTATTTTCATACTTCTCCTTTTGAGGAACAAACTTGGATTCGGGGTATTGACCTTCTTCCCATTCAACTCCATTTGCGTTGAAGTAGCCAACACCATGATTCTTCCGGTATCCTCCGTGCTTGCGTACAATTTCCTCAAATTACTTGCACCCAGCAAGACTCTTGTAGATACATTTTTCTATAATTCCTTTCAATAAAGCATTCTCTTGCTCAAGTGTTACTTGGCTAAGAGGATCATCATTAGTGGAATCAATAGAACTACTAGAAGCAACATCATTGGGTTTAGCATTTTTATTGTTGTTACTAGATGAAGAACCTTTGTTGCCTTTGTTACTAGATTGCTTAGTTTTAACTTGAGGCATGAATGTAGACAAGAGTAGTCGTTTGTCTAGATAAGATGAAGTCTTCTTTCGGAGATAGTCATTGATAGCTTTGAGAAACTCATGCTCTTGAGCCAAGTTGAGCTTCTCGAAGCGTAGCTTCTCATGAGTTCTCACAAGATCTCTATGATCTTCGAGAGTAGATTCATGAGCTAACTTAAGAATGTTTAGTTCTTTAGTTAGTTCTTCTATTTTCATCTTATCATTGCCACTTGACTTATCTTGACTAGCATGAAAATTATCAAGTTCATTTTGACTATCATTACTAGATTTGTCAAATAGCAAGTCATATTCAATTAATAAGTCATCTTCGTCACTATTGAAATCAAGATACTCGGGGTGTGATACCTTGGGGCCTTTAGCCATGAAACAACTTCCACTCCCTTCGTTTGGTGAATCAAATATATCATAGGAGTTGGTAGTCACTAGTGCAAGTCCGGCAACAACTTCATCTTGAATATAGTCGGAGTTGGAGTGATAGCTTCTCTCGGAGTGGTTGTCGAATTCAGAGCCAGAAACCCATTCACCAACATGAGCTTGATGTTTCCTTCTTGAGTAGGTCTTGGTGTACTTGTCCTTCTTCTCCGAGTCCCTACTTCTCCTTGAGGGTCTTCATTCATGACGATCATCTCTACTCCTTTTCTCTCTTCGAGGTGACTCGTCTCTTGAGCTTCGTCTTCTTGGTGAATCTTCTTTCCTCTTGTAAGGAGCCGTGCACTCATTGGAGTAGTGTCCGGGATTCCACAATTGTAGCAGTTTCGGTCACGACTTGACGAATGCTTCTCTTCATATCTTGAGTTAGAGCTTCGATATTTGCTTCTATTCTTGTAGAACTTGTTGAATTTCTTGACCATGAGGCTTATCTCTTCATTTGTGACAAGGCTGTCGCTTGAGGTAGTGGGAGCATCACTTGTGGCTTTGTAAGCACTGCTAGACTTGTGATGAAGCTCTTCCATGTCTTTGAGTGTCATCTCACGAGCAACAATTATACCAATCACTTCCGTTGGCTTGAGATCTTTGTAGTTGGGCATCATTTGGATCAATGTGCAAATGGTGTCATATCGATCGTCGAAAGATCGAAGTATCTTCTTGATCATGAATTTGGCAATCATTTCTTCGCTTCCTAAGCAGGCAATCTCATTGGTGATGAGAGCTAGCCTAGAGTACATCTCAGCGACTCCTTCACCATCCTTCATCTTGAACTTGTCAAGTTGACTTTGAAGAACATCCAACTTGGATTCTCTCACAGATTCTGTACCTTCCTGCATATCAATCAAAGCATCCCAAATCTCTTTTGCATTCTCAAGATGGCTGATTTTATTGAATTCTTTGGGGCATAGACAGTTGAAGAGAATGTCGCATGCTTGAGCATTGAGTTGCAACATTTTCAACTCATCTGCGGTTGCTTCATGATCGGGTTCCTTTCCTTCCGCAAAGAATTCACCTTGCCTACCTACACGAACAACAGCCCAAACAGAGGGGTTATGACCAAGCAAATGCATTTTCATTTTGTGCTTCCAACTAGCAAAATTAGTGCCATCAAAGTACGGACCTCTACGGTGATAATTTCCCTCACTAGACGCCATACTCTCCTAGGTTGTGAGACCAATGCAATGGAGACCAAAGCTCTGATACCACTTGTAGGATCGAAAGTAGTGCTACAGGGGGGGTGATTACACTACTTGACCAAATAAAAGTTTTGGTTTTTCCCAAATTTTAGTGTTTCTAGATTTAGCATTCATGGCAAGTCAAGTACACCCTACACATTCATGTCTAAGAGTATAGCAGCGAAAAATAATAACAAGCATGAGTAGAAGGGATAGGGTAGGAAGATCAAATGCAATTGTAGACACAATGATTTTTCCCGTGATTCCGATAGGTGGTGCTATCGTACATCCACGTTTATGGAGTCTTCAACCCACGAAGGGTAACGGTCGCGAGAGACCACGGAGGGCTCCACCCATAAGGGTCCACGAAGTAACAACCTTGACTATTCCATAACGGCTTCCATCCATGAAGTAGGCGATCTCCTTACCCGTACAAATTTCTTGGTTCAACTCCACAACATGAAGTACAAGGCTCCCAAGCGACACCTAACCAATCTAGGAGGCACCACCCTCCAAAAGGTAATAGGCTCGGTAATGACGATGAACTCCTTGCTCTTGTGCTTCAAGATGATAGAGTCCTCAACACACAATCACTCTCTCATAGATTTGGCTTGGTATAAGATATTGATTGGGTGTAAAGCAAGTTGGGGAGGCTAGAAATCAAGATCCATATGGTTAGAGTGGAAGATCTTGACCTCAACACAAGGGTAGGTTCTCTCTCAGTAAAACTGGATGGGGCAAGTATGGAATAGTTCTGAGTGCTTCTCTATCGAGTAGGTGGTGGTGAAGGGGTATATATAGGCATCCCCAAAAATCCAACTGTTACACACAAAATGACCAACTCGGTGACACCGATGTGTTAATCTCGCTGGTATCGAAGTTACCAAAAGGTGGCAACTTTTGAATCTCGGCGAGACCGATATAGGAATCTTGGTTGCACCGATAAGGTGACCACAGTCAGAATGCCCAATCTCGGTGACGCGGATCCGACAATCTCAGGGGGACCAAAACTGTGAACTTGCGTCACAGAAAGTTGGCAGCCCAACTCTATGCCATCGGTATGGAATCGGTTGCACCGAAGTGGCTAGGGTTTGGCTGAGTCTGTCTAGGGTTTGGAATCGGTGGCACCGAGTGTAGAATGTTGGTCACACCGATTTTGAGTATTTGGCTTTGGACAGACTTTGGTGGGAGAGTTTGTGGGTGTTTTTGCTGACTATCACTTGTGCACGTATGAGCATTTTGTTCACCAACAAAACCTTACACCCTTTTAATAGTATTAGCTTTCCTATGGACTCAAAGTGATTTCTCACAAATATAAAATGAAGAGTCCTCTTGATTGAAGCTTTTCCAACCTATTTCCTTGCATCTTGGGGTATTCCACAATCTCCACAATCCTTTTGCCAATCCTATCATTGAACATTTCCTGAAATATACTTGGTGGAAACATTAGTTCAATGACTTATATGTTGTTATAAATTACCAAAACCACCAAGCGATCAAATGTGCTTTAAACTTGCCGGTTATGGGATTGAACTAGGTATACTAATACCGACGATCGAATCTCACGCAAGTAACATACCGAAGAACGAAGGGAATAGCATACGGGATTAACTGAATCCTTGACATGGAGGCTCGACCGATAATAATCTTTGTAGAATATGTAGGAACCAATCTGGTCATCTAGGTCCCGCTATTGGTTATTGACCGTAGAGGTGTCTCGGTCATGTCTACATAGTTCTTGAACCCGTAGGGTCTGCACACTTAAGGTTCGGTGACGTTTCGGTAGTATAAATTTATGTATGGTGGCGGCCTAAGGTTGTTCAGAGTTCCGGATGAGATACCAGACATCGCGAGGAGCTCCGGAATGGTCCGGAGGTAAATATTGATATATAGGAAGTTCTGTTTTGGTCACTGGAAAAGTTTCGGGCTCATCGGTAGTGTACCGGGAGTGCCGGGAGGGTACTGGGGGACCATTTGGAGGGGTGTCTCGACCCAAGAGGCCACTTGGGCTGTGGGAGGAGGTAAACCAGACCCTAGAGGGCTGGCTGAAGTCCCACTAGAATCCCATGCGGCTGGGGTGAAGAATCCCAAGGGTGGAAGGAGGCCCAAGTGGGAGAGGGGGAGTCCTAGTCCTACTAGGATTGGAGGAGGAGGACTCCTCCCTCCACTTCGGCCGAACTAGGGTTGGACCCTTGGGGGCCAAGACTCCTCCCTCCCCTCCTCCTATATATACTAGAGGTTTTGAGGGGGTTTGATACAGAAAAACAGCCATGTGCTACCCTCTCCTCTAGACCGTAGTTTCTCCTCTAGATCTGACGGGGTTTATATCCCCGGGTAGGCCAAGGCAACGGGTCCTCCCCTATCCGCTTCGAAGAAAAACCAATTGGTCGGCTCGATGAGGCCGGCTGGGGACAAGCCACATGAGCAGTCTCCGGCTGGCGTTTCGCCTGGCTGGTCTAGCGGCCGGGCGTGCTCCCGCCCGGCTGGCCAAGCAGTCGGCTGCCCACCAGCCGGGCTGTCCATTGACTTGGGGACGGACACGCCCTGTCCCGTCTCCCTGTCCGCAGGTACGGCAGCGCAACATGACTGGCGGGGCGAGCGACCCTGTGGCCACAGTGGTCGCTGATGTGTCGTCTCGCATGGCTATAGTCCATCCGTCCGGCCCGCTGACCTTAGTGAGCGCGACCGGATGGGGAACAGTTCCAGCATGCCTCCGCCACTCGAGTGCCTGCCCCGGCATGGCTATAGTGCCGTTGGTCGTACCGACGACCTCGGCCGGCTGGCGCTAAGCGACGCCTCCCCGGGCGGCCCGTGCCGGGGCAGGTGGGGGAGGGCCAATCGCGGCGCCCATCGGCGGGTCCCAGCAGGGATGGAACCGCTCGGCCGGCGGGCCCCGCCCACGATGAGACGATACAAGCCGCAAGACCCCCTGGCCATGCGGAGAGGCTTCCAGCCGGGTCCCTCCACCCTCGTACCTAAATCATATTGTAAGAGACGGGGGGTTGGCCTATAAAAAACCCTGGGCCCCCCATGCAACGGGGACGGAACCCCCGATCAAGAACACACACATAGGGAGCTCTCATACCCTTCCCAATAGCGGAGGGAGACGAGCCGGCTGCTCCTTTCTTCCTCCTCCGAACACAGCTCTAGGAGCACCTCTCTATACTTATCCACCCATCCAACGAATCCAAGCAGGACTAGGGGCATTACCTCCCACGGAGGGCCCCGAACCTGGGTACATCGCGTGTCTCCACCTTCTTGCTACGGCACGCCTTGCGGGCGACTCCGATGGCCTAGCGGCCGACATCGATGCGCTCACCGAGCGCTTCGGCAAGCTCGGCCTTGCCGAGGCTTCGGCCGCAGGTGAGTACCCCGCGGGGGTACTCGTCTGCGCCAGCCCGCCCACGGCCGTGGGCGTACTCGCTGCGGCCCGTCCCAGCGGGTCCCGCGACCGTGAGGGAGTGATGGCCATCACCTCCTCCACCGCCTCCGAACAGATGCGGGTAATGGCCATCGATGTTGCCGCCCGCGTCGGCACGTCTGACCCGGTCGGTGCGGCCCTCCAGGGCTTGAGCATCCCCATCGCCCCGACGGCAAACCCCAATATCGCCGCAGCCGACCTCGAGGCAGCTCGTCGCATCCTCTTCGAGGATGCCACCGCCCTCACCGCCACGTGCTGCCGCATGGAAGTGGCGCAACGGGAATACGCCTCCGCTTACGGCCTTACCCCGGCTGGCGCCGAGCCCAGCCGGCGTGGGCCCGTGCGCGATCGCGGCCACATGGTCGCCGAGATCCTCGGCGGCAAAATGTTTGTCTACGACACCCCCGTAGCTAACCTGTGGGCCCTAAAGGTGGCCTACGAGGAACTGGACACCTTGGGGGGCGAAGAGCGTGCCGCCCACGAGCGCCACATCAAGGAGCTTATCGATGCTGCTGACGCACAACAGCATCAGGATGCGCCAGGCGGCATCGCCGCTGAAGGCCCCCGGCCCGAGCGCGAGGGCACGGGAACTACTGGTCGCCAGGCGGCGCAGTACTCCTGTTCCCCTCGCATCTTCGGTCGTCGGGTCGAGACGCATGACCCCCGGCCCTCTCAGCCGCCGAGGAGTGAGCAGCCGGCTGTTAGCAGCCGGCGCACCAACGAGCCGCCTCGTAGCGGCCGCTATCGCAAAGCACCAGCATTCGGCAGTCGGCGCAGCTGGGGGCACACACCACCCCCGCAACGCGGGTCGCGGCAATCAACGCCGCCCACCATCCGCCCCGAGCTCTCAACCGGTTCGGGCCACGCGTCCCCCGTAGCAAGGATGATGCTCGCAACCGCATCGACCAACTCGCGCAATCCGTCCTCCTCGAGAAGGAGGGCTCGATCGTCCCGGCTTGCTTCGG